>ML682024.1:5798159-6179694 GCA_007922195.1 Podocnemis expansa | reverse complement strand
CCCCCCCAAAGACAAATGACCTCCATAACAGGGATCCTCCTACCCCAATTAGCCACAGAGTGAGCCATCTCTTCTTTTCCCTGTCCTTCCCATCAGGGAATCCTGCTCCAATAAGAGGGAGCAGCCCCCACTGAGTCTCCCCTCCTTGCAGCACAGCACCCCCCCCCCCCGACAAGCTTTTTCCCTACTGCACCAAGGGTCACTGTATGGGGATGGACAGACAGATGGAGATGGACAGGCCGACAGATACAGGTAGTATGGGGATGAGTGGATTAATAGAGGGAGTGTATGGGAATAGACAGACAGATGTGGGACATAAGGGGATAGAAAGGAGTACAGAAGAAAAGAAAGATGGGATGTATGGGATGGATAGACAGTCAGCCAGAGGGGGAGTATGGGGTGTATAGACTGGCAGGCAGACAGATAGAGTGTGCACCGGGATGGATAGACAAAGAGAAGGGATGTATGAGGGTGCAAAAACAAGCAGAAAAAGGGGGTTTAAAGGATAGAAAAGCAGACAGACAGGAGGTGTATGAAGCTGGACATACAGACAGACACGAAGGGGGTGTACAGGGATGGAAGACTGACAGACAGACAAGTGGATGGAGGGAGTGTGTGGACAGAAGGGGGCGTGGGGACACAGGGCCAGCTGGACTCATTCTGCCTATGCCCTGGCACAGGAAGGAAGCTCTCACAGGCGCCAGCACCATATATAATTTATATTTATATATTTACACAAGAATCGGTTTATTCCGGCAGGTGCAACGGGGGTGGGCAGGACACATACAGACTCAACGCCAGACAGAGCATCCACCACCAGAACTATGGGGTAGGGAAAGGGATGGGGGGGACTCAGCTCTCTCCTGCCCCACACCATCACCACCTGCCTCTGACCGGGAGGAACTGGGAAGTGTCAGGGCAGACCCTGTTGTGGGGGTGGGTTGGGGCTGTGGTGTCAGGCAGGGGCCTTGCTCCACAGGTATGTATGTTGCTCAAGAGAATGTGAGAAGAGACTTGAAACTGTCACAGGGAAAATGCTGGTGGTGGGGACCAAGAAACCAACAAATGATGGTGATTTAAAACTACTGGCTGGATGGGGGTGAGATGACGAAACTGCTGACTGGCTTGTATGTGAGCAGCTTGGAACCTGTCTGGATAGGGAGGGGTGACTTGAAGTCACTGGCTGGCTGTGATTGGGTGACTTGAAATCCCTGACGGGCTTCCCTGGTGTCTTGAAACCATCAGCTGGATGGGGTGGAGTGTCTTGAAACTACTGGTGGGATGGGGTTGGATGACTCAAACAGCTGGAGTTTTTAAGGCAGTGAGAAACTATCTGGGAAAATTGAGTTCAGCTGCTCTGATCCAGCAAACTAGGACATAGGGGGCAGCTAGTCACTGGCAGATGTATTGTGTGGTGTGTCCCAAAACTACCTGCTAGAATTGCATCAGACAGCCTGACTGGAAACCTGCTATGATCTGCAGGGCAGCTTGAAACTGCTGCTTAGAACTGTACTAACTTGAAACTGTCACACAAAATGTGCAGTGTAACTTGAAACCACCAGCTGGAACATGTAGAGTATCTCAAACCCACCACCTATAGGGTGTGAAACCTGCAACCCTGAACATATGGAGCAGCTTGAAACCATCCTCTTAGAGATGCAGAGCCACTTGTAAACAACTTGCTCAGCTGGGCCCAGGGGGTGGCCAGGAACTGCAGGCAGTAAAGTTCAGGGTGGCAGGAGTGGAGGGAGAGGCTCAAAACCACCATTTGCCCTGGTGTGTTGTGAATATGCTGTCAAAACACATCCCCAACTTAGTCTGGGGCATCCCCCTCACGGCCCTGCATGGATCCTGGCCCATTGACACTAGCTCTGCCCCACATGACTGCTGTGGGGAGGAGGAGGTCAATGTTTTAGAGGGAATGGGGCAGTGCCGGTGTCAATGTCAAAGGGCAAGCAGCCCAAGTCTCAAGGTCAACTTGTAGTCAAGGCTGGACACAGAGGTCAAAGGTCAAAGACTTTTTGAGCTGAAAGCGAAGTAGTGCTCTCGCTCCTGACAGAGGTCAAAGGTTAAAGGTCAAGGACTCCCAACCTCAAGTCTAACCTCTGCTCCTCCCCCACCTGACCTCCTATCAATGGGATCAGGGGGCGCCCCCCTTCAATAGGTTGGACAAATGCTTCTGGTCTGGGGTAAGCAGCAAAACCAACATCCCATCTCCCAGATGGGTCATACCAAATGGAGGTGCCCAAAAGGAAAGACATTTGGGGTCTGTGCAAAGGGGTGGAGCCACTGTGATATTAGGTCCACCCCATCACTCATAGGGGATTGTACCAGTGGAGTGGAACCCGAAGGGGGGTGTTCAGTCTTGCAGGCAGGCAGTGTGGCCTAACTCAGCCTCACCCGCCTGGATCACACCAATACAATGGGGGATTTGGGTGTGACCTGCACAGGGTGGGTATGGCCAAAATAAATCCCACCCCCTCACCTAGCTGGATCATACCAATGACGTAGCACTTGGGGAGGATTTGGGTGTGACTTAACTCAGTTCTGCCCCCCGCATGCTACTGGACCATACCAATGCAGAGGGATGGAGGCGTGGCCAAGCTCAGGCCCATCCTCCTGGATCGTACCAATGCAGTGGAGGGGCTGGCATGTGGCCTGTTGAACAGGAGTGGGACTGACCTTTGCCCCACCCCCCCAGGACTGTACCAGTGCGATGGTGCCTGGGGTCGGAGGAGATTGGGCAGCGGGGGGACCCTAGGACAGTTCCCGCTCCCTTGGTGCCCCGTACATGTATGTGTCCTTGCCCGGCTCCTGCACAAACTCCTCTTTCTTATCCCAGTCAGCCACCCAGCCCCCATTGGCGAAGCTGGTGCTCTTGGTGGCCCCGTAGCCACCACCGCCCCCATCGCCTGCCATCCGGGCAGCCTCGTCCTCCTCATCGGCCAGCTCATCCTCATGGATGAAGCCGCATTTCTCCAAGCTGGTGTCCTCTGGCTCGGCCCAAGGCTGCTTCTCTCCAGAGGCGAAGATCCCGTAGAATATGACACCTCCGTAGTGCACCAGCGAGGCGATTAGGAAGACATACTGCCACTCCTCCCGTGTCTGGGCCCCACCGGGCCGGGGCAGAGGGGAATAGGGACAGGACCAGGGTGAGAGAATGGCAATGGGGGTGGGGGACGTTGAGGAGGAATTGGGGTTGGGAAGGGTAGGAGGGGGAGAAGGAAGAGACAAATTAATATTTTATTTCCCTTCCTTTTAAACCTTTTGAACTAGTTTCAGGGTGAGGGGAATGTGAGATCAGCAGCCCCCAGACACTGGTCTCCAGAGGGACCCCCACACCATAAGCAGCAGCTGTAATAGCCCCTAACTTCAGCCTTTCTGGTGCCTGTCGCTCCCGACCCACACCACCCACCAACCCAGCCCTGGGCCCCCCTTCCAGCGCAGTCAGTGCCCATCGCACCTTGTGCTTTGTCATAGCCCCCACAATCAGCGGGCAGACCATGCCTGAGAGGGTGCCCACCCCGTTGGAGATGCCCATGAGGATGCTGGCATAGCGTGGTGCGATGTCCAGATGATTCACGTTGAACCCTGTAGGGGTGGGAGAGAAAGGATTCTGGGTGGCACCCCGCTGCTGAGCTCCTGCCTGGCTTTTTGCCCCATGGTTTCCCCAGCCAAGCCCCTACCCCACTTCCCTCCCCACAGCCCTCCAGCCAAGCTCCTTCCCCACTCCCTGCCCCATGACGACCCTGCTGACCTGATATGGCAAAGCCACTGAAGCCCACGGCAAGGACCAAGAATGAGATGGCAACACCTTTACTGTGCGAATAACCCACCACAAGCAGAAGTGTCGCTTCCATGCCAAAGCCTGGGGGCAGAGAAAAAACTGATCCCTGCCCTGCCCTTCTGATGCCCCTCATTCCCAACCCACAGCCCCCTGATTGCCAGATCCCTACCCCAGCCCTGCTGGTACCCCTCATTTCTGACCCGCAGCCCCATCCTTACCTCCACAGTTCATCATCTTGCGGACATTGGTGGTAGACATGATCCTGTGGCTCCGGAGGAAATCAGCAATCTGACCCCCAATGGGGACAATGATGGTCATGACCAGGTGGGGCAGGGCAGAGAGCAGGCCCACCTGTCAAGGGGGAAACAGGGAGAAGAGGGAGTCTTCTGGCCCAGGAGCCATGCCCCTCACCCCCACACACCTTCTTTTTTGGGTCCTGCCCAGCTGAGTCTGAGCCCAAATCAACTCATTGTTTTGATGGCAGGAGGCAGGCTTCAATCCCAGGATTCCTTACTTTTGTTGGGAGAGCCTGGGGTCTAACCTGATTCTGGAGGGGAAGTGGGGTCTAGTGGTTAGAGAAGGAGGGTCTGGGAGCCCGGACTCCTGCATTCTAGCCTGGCTCAAGGGGTGGGGCTGAGCAGCAATACCTTGCTTATCTCGAAGCCAAAGACCTCCTCGAAGTAGGCTGGCTGGCTGATGAGCAAGAGATAGAAAGTCCAGCTACGACAGAAGTTGGCGACAATGATAGCGTAGACAGGCATGGAGGTGAAGAACTTGCGCCAGGGGGTCTTGAATTTCTGCCATGGGAGAGGGAGGAGAAGGATGCAATTAACCATGCTGTGAGCTTCCCCAGAACAGTGTCCCTTCCAAGGTGTCCCAGTGCTGTGAGCTTCCCCACAGCAATGCCCCAGCCCAGGGTGTCCCAGCACTGCGAGCTTCCCCACAGTGGTGCCCCCACCCAGGGTATCCCAGTGCTGCGAGCTTCCCCACAGCAGTGCCCCAACCCACTTGCAGTGGAGACTCACCAGGAGAGGGTTCATGAGGCTGGTGCTTTCCCCAATGCTCTCCTCAATGTACCGGCGCTCCTCCTCCGTGATGGTGGGGTGCTGGGCTGGGCTCTCATAGGAAACCATCAGCCAGAACATGTACCAGAAGATCCCAAAGCTGCCTGTCAATGGGCAGGGGAGACCGGGGTGAGGAGTTACCAGACGGCAGGAGCCAGAGGGGTAGCAACTGACTGAGAGCCCCTTCCTTCTATTCAGGGGATATTGGGCTGAAGGGGCCTGTGTGTCTGATGAGGGAGGCCCATGCCACCGTGGCAGGGCCCATCTTACCATAGACATAGAAGACGGAGCTCCACCCCGAATACTGGACCAAGACCCCCGCCAGTGGCATGGCGATCACGGCACCGGCGTAGGAGCCTGCAGGAGATTGTGGGATGTGTTAGCTGAAGCCCCATGGTTTGACTCTACTTGGTGCCCAGAGCTGGAGAGAGAACCCAGGCATCTGGGCTCAGCGGGAGCGGGTCCCTTACCGCAGAAGGCTGTGGTGGCGAGGCGACTGCGCTCCAAGGGAGGGGCCCACTTACTCCAGATTCCATGGCAGGCCGGGTACGTCACCCCCTGGGACAGACAGATGTTAGAGACTGAGGGCGCACCTAGGCAACCAGGCTCTGCCCCTCTACCTGCGCCCCTTAGTACACTCACAAGCCAACCCCCCCTCCCAATTAGGAAAAAGGCATGGCTAACACATCAGGCCATGCCCCATACTATGCACTTTCCCATCCATCTTCCACAAGGGTCAAGCTCCACCCCAACAACAGCTGTACCGCCTCCACCTCCAGGTTTCCCTCTCCCACCTAGACAGAGAGGGGCATGGTCAGAAAACAAACCCTGCCCCTTTATCTATCCACCTGCATCTGTGGACTGGGCATGGCAATCGCATCAAGTCCCCCCCCAAGTGCCTTGTGCCCCATCTCACCCATGGGGATGGGGGCATGACTAGGAAGGCAAGCCCCATCCCATCCTCTTTGGTCCCTGCTCCCACCCCCAGGGGCGCTCACCTCCACCAGCCCCTGCAGGATGCGGACAAAGATGACGCAGCCGTAGTGCACACGGGCAGCAGAGGGAATCAGCATGTTCAGGGTTGAGGTGGCCACAATGGCGAAGCCAAACACCCTGTGGGGAGGCAGGGGGTCAGGGTGGGTGTGGGGCTAGGGAAAGTGCAACCATCTTGTGCCACCATGATCTGCACTGGGACTGCTGACTACTGTCTTTGTATGTTCACTCCTCACTAGAGCATCGCATGCTTGCTGGTCATGACTGTCTTTGGACAGTCACTGGTGCATTCACTTCCCACTGTTGTGTTTGGAAACTCACTGTTTCCTGGTGCATTTCAAGCTCACTGCTTGTTACTGTGTTTGCACATTTACTGCTCATTAGTGTGCATGACACATTAATTGCTCAGTATTTTTTCTTCTCAGTAGTGCATTGCAGGCTCACTATGTTATTTTGTTGGTGTACTCACTAGTGCGTGGCACCCTTGCTGCTCACTTCTATTTGCAGGCTTGTTGCTTGCTGCTGTGTTTGCATGCTCACTGAGTGCTAGTGTCTGTGTGCTGGCTGGTTCATTCACACACTCACTGCACCTTAGTTCATGGCTCACTGTTGTATTTGCATACTCATGTAGCATCATTATATGGGCACGCTGCTCACTAATGCACTGAGCGCTTGCAACTCACTGTTTTTGCCCACCTACTGTTCAGTAATGCTTTGGATAGTCACTGCTCACTTGTGCATTGAATGCTTACTGCTTCCAATGGTGTTTATGTGCCTGCTTCACTTTAGTGCAGTTCACACTCACTGATCACCAGTATTTGCATGCTTGCTGCTCACTAGTGCATTGCAATAGACACACACTGTTGTTTTTGCACAATTGCTACAGTATATTTATGCCATTGCTGTTCGTGGCTGTAGCTGTGTTTATCAGAAATGCTAGGCAATACTGAATTGTGGCTGCCTCACAGTGTTGCACTATTGCTGCCTCTGAGGTGGGGCATGGGGGCTGGTTACATAGGGACCCCTTGGGACACAGCCGGGACATGGGGACTGGTCACAGGGGGACACTGTACCCAACACTGGAATGCTGACAGCTCTGGGGTGGGACATGGGGGCTATTTAACAGCCACAGAGTAGCACGAAACCCCAGTAGGACAGGAAATGACAGCTCTTCTAGATTTAAGGAAGCAGCCAGGGATTAGCCCATTTGGAATGAGGCCAGGCTCTGATGAAGTGAAAAGAACCACGGGAGTTTTAATGAGCCTGAGACTTTATACCTGATCTGAAACACTTCCCCAGCCCCACTCCCCAGAGCCCAGCACCCCCTAGTGACTCTCTGGGGGCATCCAGACCAGCTTGCTGCGAGGGGCCAGTGCCCCCTACTGGCCACCTTGCTCACCACATCCCAGCACCCTCTTGCACCTCACTGAGGCCTGGGGTGCCACAGAGTCTCTGTTCTCACCTATTGGCTGCGAATTTCTGAGCGATGAAGCCACCAGGAATTTGCGTAACTATGTAGCCCCAGAAGAAGGAGCCGTGGATCATCCCCACCGTCTCGGGGTCCCAGGTGAACTGAGCTTTCTGTGGTGGAAAGAAACACAGGACAGGCCCCGTGCCCCACTCCTGGCCTCCCAGAGCCAATCAGCGGCTGCCCTGGGCTGGAGAAGGGCTGGTGCCCCCTAGAGGGGACAAGCTCCCATTTCACACCCCATATAGCCAGCCAGTCCCTGCCCCAGAGGCCAGAGCCCTGAGGAGAGCCAGTGCCCCCTAGAAGGGAGAGGGCCCCTCACCTCCACCACGACCTTGTCCCCCCGGTACACAGTGTTGTTGTTAACCATGCTGACGATGGCCACGCCCAGGTTGCAGCGGATGCCAAAGCTGATGCAGAAGCCCAGCCCGCAGAGGATAGCGATGATGTAGCGGCGTGGGAGGCCAAAGCACGTGCAGTCCACCACCGGCGTGTGCTTCTCGCACACCTCCACCGGGCGCCCCTCCTGTGTCAACTCGATCGTCTCCCCACCTGGCTGCCGCCGCTCCAGCAGCCTGTGTGGGGGACAGACAGAGAGGGGCTGTCTGGGGCTGGATGGTCAGGTGGAGATAGATAGATAGATAGATAGATACCTCCCTGCCCCACTCGCTGCACTGGTGCCAACCCTGTGTGCCTGGACATAGCCCCTGATCCAGCTCCCCACCCCCCTGGGTTTCTGGCCTTGCTCAGCACATCGCGAGCTGCAAGGGTCAGGGCGCAAGGTGGCTGTGCTTGCAGATTAGAAGGACGGTTTTAAATATCCCTGGCTAAGCTCCCCAGTCCAGCTTCAGCTGGGCTAGACTGCCACCGACCTTCCTTGGTGCCATCAGTGGCTCTGACACCCACTGCCTCCTGGCTTCCTGCCTGGAGGCATGGCCCCCTCCTGGGGTAGGGGGCTGGGCTTATGGGGGCCCCTAGCCTGGCACTGAAATGCACCCACCTCTGGGGCAGGGCACAAGGCTGGATATATGGAAACCCCTCCCTGGCACTGGTACTTCCCTGCCCCAGCCCACCCACCCACCCACCTCCCCCTCTCTCTAGCCACCCCAGAGTTTGCTCCTAGTTCAGGCATATTGAAGCCTTCATTTTTGTTCCTCTTCAGTTTCTAAAATGCCTGCTCCCTGCAGGGAGGACAGGGTGGATGAGGCTGCATCAGAACCCAGCTCTGCCCCCTCCCCCTGCAAACAGGAGTGACTCCAGATTGAGCCTTGGGGAGCTGAGGGCAGAACCTGGTCCTGGCCCTTCAGGAGTGACTCTGGACTAACTCAGAAGGCTCTGAAAGCAGAAGCTGATCCTACCCCCAGGGCAAACATGAGTGACTCTGCATTGAGCCTGGGGCTCTGAAAGCAGAACCTGGCCCTGGTCTCTCTGTAAACAAGAGTGACTCCAGATTGACTCTGGCTGGGGGATCTGAAAGCAGATCCACATACACACAGACAGATGGACAGACAGAACCCTTCTCTCATTTCCAGTCCCCAGACCATCCTTCTCCCTCCACTGTTCCTCTCTACACCGTCTCCCATTGCCCTCTAACATCACCCTAGTCCCCTATCCCCAGCCCCCACTCCTTCTCACTGTCTCCACCCCAACAACCCCCCCAACCCTTTCCCACCCCCTCTTTCCAATCTCAGCCTCCTTCCCAGCCACTCCCCCCATCCCAGCCCCCCGCCCTGACTCCCCCATCTTTTCATCCCCTCCTGGTGTTAAGAAGCAGTTGCTATTTTTGCACCATTTCACACAGCATCTTCTTAGCACCAACAACTTTGGAAGAGCAGGTGAGACAAACAGAGCCCCGCACCTGAACTCTGCAGCGCCCCAGAATGCCACGCTGGGCCCAGCCCTGATTGACTGTTGGGGAGAGCGCCCCCCTGTGGGCCCCATGCCCCACTCACTGCAGCCCAGCGCCATCTAGTGCCACAGTGCTCTGAGGCATTCTAGCCCTGGTGTGTGGGGATGGGGAGGGGGTGGGTTGGCGTTGGTGCCCGATTCTGCTTGGCGCAGTGGGGGGCTCAGTGGGACCATATGGAAGCTGCATTAAGTCCTCACGCTGGGCTCCCAGCCAACCTGCATCATCAGCTTGTTAATAAACTCTGCAGGGCTGGAGCTGTGAATCGCACGCGGGCGCACATACGCACACAGCCCCCTCCTTCGCACAAGCTGTCTCTGGCAGCTACGTCCCTCCACCCCCAGCCTAGCCCCAGCTGGGTGAGAACAGAAATGGGGGGGGGGCAACAGGGTGAAGGAGCTGGGCCCTGCTCTGTGTTTCCAGGTTAGAGCTAAAGTCCAAAGAGGTAGCCGGGTTAGTCTAGGTCATCAAAACAACTCGAGTCGGGTGGCACTTTTAAAGACTAACAAATTTATTTATGGCATGAGCTTTTGTGGGAGAAAATTCACACTTCATCAGATGCTTGAAGAGGGGAACTTACAAACTGGGAGGAAAATAAATGCAGAGAAGTGGGCTTTTGTCCCACAGAAGCTCATGTGATAAATTTGTTAGCCTTTAAAAGTAACACCGAACTCCTTGTTTGTTTTGCAGGTTTGGGCTGGATGTGAATGTGTAGCAGTATGTGAGACTGTGGTGGGGGGGAGATGAGGATGTGTGTTGACCCCTCATGGCCAGCCTCTCTCCCCCCCTGCCAATGGGGAGATCTTTCAACTCCATCTGCTCTGCCACCACTCCCATCAGCAGTTCAGCTGGGCGGCGACTGTTGCTGTAGGTGAATTAGCCTCACGAAATCTGGCTAAATCCTGCCACAGAAGGTCACCTAGCTGCCCCTATACCATTGTGTGTGGCCACACTGGAGGAGTAGAACTGGGGCAGCCCAGCCCACAGGGCAGGCATCCGCCACCTGCAGGTCACCACCAAAGGTTGAATGTGCATACATTGCATGAGAAGGAGCCAGGGAAGGGATAAGCCAGCCCCCATCTAGCGGGACTGCTGTGGGGCAATTTGCTAAGGTGACCATCTTCAATTGGCCAAGATATAACAAGAATTGGAAGCTGGATCAAATCAGACTGGAAGAAAGGTGCAAATATTTAATAGCACAGAGAAAGATGCACTGGTGCGATTTCCCATGGACTAGGGTGGATCCTCCATCACTGGCAGGGTTTACACTGAACTGGTTTTTAATTGATCTGCTCCAGTTTCAAGCAGGGCTTAAGTCTGGGCTGGCCAACATCCAGGGCTATACAGCCAGGTTAGGTTCCAGACCACCAGGGGAATATGAATTATGTCCTTCTGAATATATCAGCCTCTTATCTTGGGCAGAGGAAATCATGGAGTTTTCATTTCTCTGACCGTGGGGTCGTTCATTCTGGCCAGAGATACAGAGGAAAGATGCTTCCAAATTTTTAGCAAACTGAAAAGTTAAAGTGTGGGGTGGGGGGATCCACCTGATGTGGGTTTTTCTCCAAAAAAAACCTGTTTTTTTTATTTCTTTAATCAAACAGGAGGAAATTCCAAACCAAAACATTGCAACTTTTTGCTCCCCAAAGCAGAGAAGCCAAAACAACTGTATGAAGTGAATGAAAAATGCCAAGAGGAAAACAAATCCATTCAGCTCTTTGTATATTTCTCCACCTAGGAAAGAACTTCACCTGGTCTTAAATACTGACCAAACCAAGGACTCAGAGGTCAATGAGAGTAGAAATAATTTAGTTTTTCACTTCACATTTGCACCAAAAAGCTTGAAGATGCCCCAATAGGACTAAACAAAATTGCTCCCAGGCATTCTTTGGAAAATCCTGTCATTTTTCAAAGCCACTCTCAGGAGCTTCTTTGATTCTTTAAAAACCTCAGGGCTTCCAGTTTCTGTTGTTTGTTTTAAATTAATAATCCAGCCTGCCTTCAACCTGAATGTCTCCCCAAGTCAGGTGCTCCTTTCCAGCCCCACACTGACAACTCTCAGTGTCTCAATTCTGTTCTATGCCCAGCACAGGCACAGAGACATAAGACTGAAACCACCAAAACTTGGGCTGGATGGCTGCACCTTTATGGCTGAGCAGTTAGAGCGATCCCACGCAAGGACCAGAGAGAAACAAAACAGGCTACTCCCACAGGCATGCGACACAGACCAAACCACCTTACTCTGGGTGGCCACTTTGCAGTCAGACTGGCCACCCGCCTGGGAAGAACTGAGACTCCCTTAAATTTAGCCCTTCTCCCAGCAAACACCAGCTTGCCCTGCTCTTACATTGCGCACAGCTCATTCTCCGAGCCTGTTGCTAGGACTGCATACGACCTCACTGTAGCGCACTCTGTTGGCTCTCCCCTCATTAGCACAGACAACACGAGATGTGCAACATGGCCTCACCTCACTCATTTCCTTTGCTGGCAAGGGCCTGCTGGCATCAGGATCCACCAGGGTTTCTGAGCCCTTTGTGGTTTCCTCACAGCTGCTCCCATAAGCCCAGGCACAGCTAATGCACTCTCCATCTTCAGGGCCCTTCTCAGATTTGTTCTGCTGGCACAGGCCTCTAGGAGGCGCTTGGTGCTGCCTGTTGGGCCACACTCCAGCATTTCTGGACTCCTTGTCTTTCCATCTCCAGCCACTGCCTCATAGCTGGTACTGGCAGCTCTTTGGGTCAGGGGCTGGTTTTTGGTTCTGGGTCTGAGTGGTGGCTGGCATGTGGGGGCCCAGTCCTACCATAATATAACTGATAACATACAGCTTCTGGCATCATGGGGTCCTGGTCCATGTTACCACAATACACCTGATAATATGCAGTACCAGGTAGCATGGGGACCTGGTCCTACCATAATACACTTAATAATGTGCAGCACCTGGCAGCATGGGGTACTAGGCCATGAAGGACTCCAGGGGCTACCAGAATACACTTGATAATGTGCAGCACCTGGTCCCATGGGTGGGGGTGGGGGGGCATCTGGGCCATGTTTTGGGTGCCAAAGTGCTACTGTAAGGCATCTAATAGAAATACAAATATACAGCACCACGTGGCTGTGGTCCATACCTGAGGCAACCAGGCACTATTTTAATACACTGTATAGCAATAAAGGCAGGTAGCAGCTAACGAAACCAGGCCTCATCTACGAGCAGGTCTCCTAGGCACTACTATAATATTGATAATAAATTACCATCATCCACACACCTCACCAGCACATGGACTGAAAGTCAAGCTGGATGAAGCTCAGGCATTGAAGTACAATGCTACCTCTTCACACCCAGTCTGGTGCATGCTGCCTCAAAACACTAATCAAAACAAGGCAGGAGTTAATTTGGGGCAGTGCTGTCAACCCAGGAGTCCTGGCTGTCAGTACCCACCTCTGCCCCCTAACCACTAGACCTCACTGCCCCCCTAAAGCTGGGGAGAAAACACAGGAATCCTGGTTCCCAGGTCTAAGCTTCTTCTCAAGTGAAAGAAAATGCTGGGTATGAAGCTGAGTGCATTTAACAGAGCCCAAGGATGGACCTGTCTGTTCAAGGGGAATCCATTCTGGAAAGTTTTCGATTGCACTAGCTCTGCTCTAGTTCAAGCAGGACCGAATTCAGAGCCATCCCCATCATGCAGCAGGTCAGCCAAGGTGAGCATAGTAGCAGACTGGAAGAAGCGGAGAGGGTACAGAGAAGAGCTACCAGGGAGAGGAGAAATTTGTGAAGCCAGCTGTAAGGTGAAAGACTCTGGGCACTCAGTCTGTTTTGCTGGACAAGAAGAGCTTCAGGGGTGACATGATCCCTGCCATTTCAAAATGGCCAGTGATGGGGTAGCCATCACAAGCTCTTGGGATGTTGTTCCAATGATTAATTCCAGTGAACCTTACTTCCAGCTTGAATTTGGCTCACTTCAACTTCCAGCCATTGGATCATGTTAGACCTTGGTCTTCTAGCTGAAGAGAGCCCATCAGCATCAACTTTCTGTTTAACACAGAAGATGTGGAAGGAGCAGCGAGGATGGACAATGCTCATCCTGCTCTAGTGGTCTCTGACAGTCCAGAAAGGGTCACATGGTGTTTGAGAATACAGTAGGAAAGCAAATAAAAGAGAACAAATTGATTTAAAGTCTGAACCTGATGTATCAAACTGAAATGGAACCAGAAGGAAACAAACCCATCCAGATGCAAATACAAGCAGAATGAATAGAATGAAGTCAAATCAAAATCAAATTAAATCATTGTAACTGATCAGAATAAATGGGAATAAATGCAAATATAAATTAAATAGATTTAATCCTAATTTAGTGACATAAAATAAAATAAAATAAAATAAAATTAAAATCCCAAGAAATCAAAATCAAAGACAATAAACACAAAACTGGAATTAAATAACAATGATTAATTAAATTAAAGGAAATAACCCTACTTAATCAAAATAACGTCACAGATAAATTAAATCAAATACTTCTAAATAACAAAAATAGAATAAATCAATTAACTGTAATTAATCCAGATCAAAATAATGCATCAATAACAGTGTAATTAATCAAAATAATCATTGTATTTAAATTAATCTAAATAAATGAATGAAATTATTCCCGTGAACCCAAATGAAGTGATTAATTATTCAGACAATTCTCATTAATTACATAATTGTAATTCTTTGAACTAAAAAAAAAGATTAAATTAGCTATACAGAGGAAAGATTCAAAGTCAAAGGCAACCCAAAGAAATGAAAACAAAAGAAAAACAACCCAAAAGGATACAACAAACAATACTAGAAAGCAGTTGTGCTAAATCAAAAACATATCTGCATACATATACACACACAGAGTCCAAATTCTCTAATCTGAGAGAAAATTCAATGCATACATAAAACAAAATCAAATGCAAATAAATAGAGCACCAAACCTACCCCCATCCCGAGAGCTGGAGTCAGAACCCAGGTGTCCTGGTTCCCAGCCCTCCTCCACTCTGAAGACAATTTAAACCATTCAATCATATGAAAATAATTCTACGGGATGGAATTAAAATGAATGGAAATCAGGGCCTGTTCTTTGCTTGGGGCCCAGTATAGTTCAGGGATTCCGAGAGTCACGAGTCTTAAACACAGGGAGTTGGGAGGAAAAAAATCTATGGAGCCAACTTTAACGCCATGAAATATAGATGAAGGCGGATGCAGTTATTGCTAGAAAGGGCATGAATTATTCAGCCCACCCTGGAATGACTGATAGAAAGGAATCTGGGCAAAGCACTGGCAAAAGTCCTTGGAGTGAGGGGAAAGGTTGCTCATGTCCTGGTTCCCAGCCCTCTTGCTTTAACCACTAGACTCCACACCCCTTTCAAAGCCAGGGAGAGAACCATTTCCTAGGATGAGGCAGTCCCTATGTGGATGGGGGTAGTTTTTGCAAGTTAGGTGTTAACAGTTTAATAACCCAAGAGATAGGTTTGCAAGTTTTCTCAGAGATGATTTGATCTAATCTACTTTGGTTACTTGCCCAACTCCCAACCCCAGGTGTCCGGGTACCTCACGGTTTCTACTTACACTCCCATGAGAGGCAGTGCAGAGCTGTTGCCCCATGGTACAGAGTGGAGAGAGAGGTTAAGTGACTAAACCAAGATCAGCCAGGCAGTCCATGGCAGGTCGCAGGCTTGACCCAGGTTTGCCACTTCCTAGGCTGGCATTCTAAGCAGTGAGCCATCTTGCCATGGGGCAGAGGAGAGATCAGATCATGGGAAGTAGTGATGTCTCACCCCACCCATGCACATGGCACAACCCAAGAACTCCTTGAAAATCTCCTTTTCCCCAAGCTCCCTGGGTACTCCCATCTCTTCTATCCTTTCCTATTTCAGGGCCCCCCAATTGTCCCCTTTTTCCCTCTGCCCCCATACCAAGGTCCCCCAATTTCCCCTGTACCAGCAGCTCTGTGTGCGCCCTGTTCCCGCCTCCTTCCATATCAGGCTCTCTCGTCCCGCTCCCCTGTGCCCTGCTAGCTATGTGACCCCCTCCCCTAATGTCCTATAGAGATCATGTTTTTAAGCTTTTCTCTCCAACCAAGAGGTCTAAAATAATAATTATTTTTTAAACAGAAGCTGAGAATTGCACTCCGGGCGCTGGAGAATTGGAGGGGAACAGCGACTATCATCAGATACCGGGACACTTTGGAAACTCCCTAATGGTGCCTCTCTCTGCATGTTTTGGTGCCTAAATCCCTTCAGAAATTTGGGTCTAATTTCACTAAATGCAGCAATGATTCCAGGCACATGACACCCAGGATCTGACTTTTCCTCTCTAGCAAGGAGTGGCAGGGATGGATAGGGACACACACTCAAAGCATAGCACATGGCTCATCCTCTCTAGCAGGGGGCAGCCGGGACACAGACACACACAGGATACAGCATTTGCAAACTACAGGAAGCAATTTCATGTTGGGAGTCGGCAAAAGGATAAGCTGCGGACCAGCTGTCTGGTTCAGAGAAGTGAAGGGAAAAATATCTAACAGCTTCGCGACTTTGCACTGGCCTCTCCTGACCCTGAAAAGGTGTCGGCTGCTGGCAAACAAGCCAGTGCAGATAGATAGATAGATAGATAGATAGATAGATAGATAGATGCTAAAGGAAAATGAGACATTAAATCCCCTTTGCCCTTCCTCCCTGCTTATTATTCTCTGAGAAAACAGTGCATCCATTTTACACCCTGAATATTCTAAAACCATTAGCTCGGAACAAGTGGGCAAAAGACTCCAGGCTCTTCCAGATGCTGCCAGAGGCAGAAAAGGAGTTTCAAAGCCCCTGGACTGTTTGGACCCTAGACCCCTCAACTTCAGGTGCCTGCCTGGCTGTGAACATCTGCTCCAAGAGGTTGAGGGGTTTTAAACCAGGATCAGTCCTAGCCCCTCCCAAAGCATACATCCCTGCGGGATTGTGCATGTGTCATTCTGACACACCCCACTCGGTGCCACATTTTGACATACGCACATGGTATTCGGTGGGTGGGTGTCACTTGGATCCCCATTTTGGTGTGTGTTTCATTTGCATACTCGTCAATATGATTCACCCAGTCCCCCAGCCTGGAGCCCCATCACCTGAGTTCAGCTAAACTATCTCTTCTGCAGCCAGCGTGGATCACAAGAAATGGAAACTCCATTGCTTCCTGGAAGCGTGGGCGCAACTCGGCGGTGATGGACCTTCTTTTGCACAGAGCTGCATCAGTTTCTATTATTTTCTACACTGGCACTAATAAATTTCAAACAGATGTGCATTTTTTCACCCTTTTCACAAGTGCATGCATTATACTTAGACATCTCAGTATTAATGGGTATGTCTTCTTTTGAGCCATACAGTTAGGTATTTGTGTGTTAGTTTTTGCACAGGGGTAGTGATTCTGACAGTATGCCTGTCCTTAGAGCTATTTTCATACTACTCACCTATGTCAGAATAATAATGGATCAGAATCATAGATAGATAGATAGATAGATAGATAGATGTGAATGATGACAGATGGTTAAATAGCTAAATTGATGTGTTATTGGACACCGTTACTGTGCACTCTCATACCCACAGAGATTTTATTACAATCCCCATCAGCTACAAGAAAAGCTCACTGTGAAGGATGTGAAGTGGAGGAAGCTGAAGTGGGGAGATACAAGAATTCAGGTGGGTCCTGCTACCTTATCTGCCCCCCCCCCTTGTTCCCATGACCATCCAGTTTCTGGGGGTGGGGGGTGAATCGTCTGTTGCAGACACAAAGAAATGGTCAATGAATGAAAGGGCAGAGAGGAAGAGGAAGGAGCTGAGGGGTGCTGACCAGACTGCCGGAGGACTGAATTCTATCTGTGCTGCTGCCCGGGTGAGACGGCACAAGACACTTCAAGCCAACGTTTCCAGGCAGGTATCCAACATGTGTCTCTTATGCCAGATTTAAGATGCCAGTGTCTGCTTTGCAGAAAGGCTGAGTGCATTGTACTCAGCGTAGTCAGCGTCAGGAGTGCAGGAAATGCACTGAAAACACAGGGCCTACACAACTCAAAGCGGGGTACACCTATCCTCATGACACAAGAACTAGGGGTTCCCTCAATGAAATGAATGGGCAGCAGCTTAAAATGAACAAAGAGAAGCGTTTCTTCACCTGCTGCATAGTCAGCTCCTGGGACTCCTTGCTGGAGGATGCCATGAAGGCCAGACTGTAACAATGTTCAGAAAAGAGCTAGCTAAGTCCTCCATGGATTGGTCCATCAGTGGCTATTAGCCAGGCTGGGCAGAGATGCAAAACCCTGTTCCAAAGTATCCCTGGCCTCTGTTTGCTAAAGGCTGGAAAGGGGGGACAGGATGGATCCCTCAATACCTGTTCTATTCATTCCCTCTAATGCATCCAGTAATGGCCACTGCATGAAGACAGGACACTGGATGATAAGGACCCTTGCTTTGACCCACTAACAGCCATTCTCATATTCTTAAGTGGGTACTTCTGCCCAAACTCTGCTCCCCAGCTGTCTAATGAGGCTGAGTCCCTTTGCATTGCACAGGAGGAGAGAGACAAGGATAAACACATTAGAGATATAACTACCAGGGAGGGAGAGAAAATATTTGAGTTCAGTGCCAATGTGGACACAAGAACAAATGGATAGAAATTGGCCATCAGGAAGTTTAGATTTGAAATTAGACACAGGTTTCTATCCATCACAGGAATGATGCTCTGGAATAGACTTCCAATTGGAGCAGTGGGGACAAAAAACTTAGCTTGCTTCAGAACTGTGCTGGACAAATCTATGGAGGGGTCTGATGAGACAGCCTAGATTGGGAATTAACTGATCTTTGACTACTAGTGGTAAATACGTCAATGGCTTGAGGTTGGATATTAGATGGGAGGGTTCTGATTTGGTGCAGGGAATTCTTTTATGAGTGTCTGGCTGGTGAGTCTTGCCCACATGCTCAGAATTAGGTGATTGCCATAGTTGGAGTCAGGAGGGGATTTCCCCCCAGAGTAGATTGGCAGGGTCCTGATGGTTTTTTGTCTTCCCCTGTAGTGTGGGGCACCGCTCACTTGCTGGGGGTTTCTCTGCACGTTGAAGTCTTCAAACCATTATTTCAACAACTCAGTCCTAGTTCAAGGTCTGCTGCAGGACTGGGTCAGATGTTCTGTGGCCTGTGTTGTGTAGCCAGTCAGGCTAGATGACCACATTGGTCCCTTCTGACCTTAGAGTCTATGAATTCCTGCATGGGATGCTCGTGGGTACTCAGATGATGAGCAGTGCAGGAAAACCTGGGAGGAAATGAAGCACTCTGTGTTGAAAGCAGTGGTTTGAACCACAGGCCAGAAATACAGCAAGAGGCAGCCTTCTGAGAGAAAAAACAGAGTGACCCATGCATGGGAAATAAAAGCAAGGATCCTGCATCCAGCAGTCAGACAAAACAAAACACCCGACAGCCGCTCTATGAGAGAGCCCCAGTGGGTCCAGGTGGCACTGCGGGAGGCAGAGACCAGCAGAAAAACCACCCTGTGCTGATGGGATTAAAGACCAGCTCATAAGACAGATGCACAAGGGGGGTCGAGTGAAGGTGTCAGAAGTACCTTATATCTGGCATTTCCTGAATGCTCGACTTGCCCTCCTTATTCATGACCGGCTAATGACCTGTTCTGCATTTGCTAGATGCCCACACCAAGCATTATTACATGTAACAGATATACAACAAGACATGTCCATGGATTCCATTAGATACGCAAAGATTATATATATAATGATATAAACACACAGATTTTGTGTGTATGTATACAATAAACTCTCTGTGTGTGCTATATATGCACACGGATTACACATGCACACTCATGAATATAGAAATGTGTGCACAGATATCTATGCATGCTTATTGTATCATTTTATTTCATATATGTGTATATCATATATAATAAAATCTATGTAGGTGAGAGTATTTTATTCTGTGCCACACACACAGAAGGAAGCACATAGATTTTATGATTATATAATACACACACATTACATATATACACACATATACCAATACGCTTATATACACAGATTTTTATTACGCACAGAGACTGTACGCACCCAGGGGCCTTTGATCAGCCAGTACTCCTGTCCATAGACTCTCACATGGGCTTTCTCACTTGCAATATATATAAAGCGTGCGCGATCCATTTATAAAACTAGTGCATATTTCATGAGGTGAGGCTCTGACGGGACACAATATTCACTGGAATCCGGGCCAGTTACGTAAGGGCATCGGGGTCCTTATCGATGCCAGGGCTGGGGTTTGTTGTTTTCCTTGCTCGGCTATTTTAAAACAACACAATGTCCTGTCTCTGTATCGATTGCCTCTACCCCAGTTCCCCTGGGTGCGGCAGTGCTGGCCAGCTACAAACCAGACCCAGGAGACTGGGGCCCCAAGTGGTGATTCAAGGATTAAGTTCTCCAGAGGGGCAGACCCATGACCCTGTGCACCCAGCTGATTGGGATAGGTGCAGATCAGAAGCTGAGCCTCTTTGACATCATCTGAAATCCAACCCCATTGCTTCCAGCGGAGCAATGACCAGTTACCTTCAGGTGGGGTCTGGCCTCCTTGATGCCAACTGGCATCACAAATTCACAGGGCTGGGGATGTGTCCCAAAGACATTTCCTGAGGTGTCCTGGTTGACCTCGTTTACACAGATGCCTCCTATGCCTCCCCATGGCACAACAGCCAACAAATGCACACCCAGGATGCACAATCTCATCTATGCCCTGGCCAGCCACACAGACAGCATGATCTCACACACACACACACACACACCTCCAGGCCCCCTCCTAACCTCACCCCAGGGAACCCATGACCTCCCAATATTATTCTGAATTATTTCTTTGCATCACGTAGCACCCCCTTCTGACTTGCAAAGTGACCCCAACATTTTGTGATTCCCCTCTGCACTCATCACTACCTCCTCCTAGTTCCAAAATCCACCTTGCTGGATGGGATCAAACTTAATCAGGGGAGCGTGTGTGGGGAAAATGCAACCATCTGCAAAAACACATAACGCAGCCCATGTGTAAATGCCACAGCAAGGGATTAGAGAGGGATGTGGGGTGGGGTGGGGTGGTGAATGGATGAAGATTATAAATAGAAAGTAAATATCTCTCCATCGCTTCCTCCCCAGGAAGGGCTGATTGGGGAAAAGACGCTTCCTAGGGTAAATCTGTAGTGCCCTAAAGCCCATTTCCAGCCCCTGCATCCCCCACCTCATAGAATTGGGTATGGGGAGGGAGAGTTTGCATCAGGCTCTGGGTGGCAAGTGGGAGTTGGGAAGGTGTATGTGTGCAAAAGGGAGATGTGGGGGACAGGTGGGAGAATGGATGGGGGGATGCTGAATCTACTCAGGTAAATGAGAGGGGTAAGAGGCAGGGAGTGAATTTAAGAGGGAAGCAGAATGTATGCGGGGGGAGACTGTTGAAACTAGGAGGTGATGGCTGGGGCTAGTGGGGGGGGTAGGCTCAGTGGGCTAAGGGATGGGGTGATCGGGGGGGGCAAGGTGTATGACCCACACTCTGGTCAGTGTGTGCAAATGCAGTAATACCACCAACTGGCCACCAGCCACCCAAAGACTGCCAGGGCCCAATCCTGGCCGTGGAGGGACCGAGGACCCCACCCCGTCTCCAAGCCTAGGGGGCCCCAATCCCACCCACACAGGGGCTTCATCCCGACTTTCCACCCCTCTCACCTGTGTAGGTGGCCCAGCGTCTTCCCGGCCAACTTCTGGAATTCCTCCTTGTGGAACTGCATGGCGCCAAGCGGGACTGAACCGGGCTGGGTCACAGAACCATGCTTCAGCCTGGGGTGCTGGGGCTGGATGGAGGAAGGGCTTTGCCCCTCTGTCTCTTTCTTTCCCCTTTCTCTGTCTGTTTCCTTACTTCTTTTCTTCTTCACCTCCTTTTCTTTTCCTGCTTCTCGTCTTTACCTTTTTCTTTCCCTCCCTCCCTCCTCTTCTCTTTTCTTCCTTCTTTTCCTCACTTCCCTTCACTTTCTTTCCTCTCTTCTCCCTCCCGGCCGCGGCAGGAGCTTGGGAGCGGCTGCCCAGGACGGATCCGTCCCAGCCCCAGCTGCTCCCCACCCCCCCGAGCCGCCCGCGTCACTCGCCGCTGCTCTAAATCCAGCCGATCCTGCGTGGGTCGCCGCCGCCGGCTCCCCCCCCCCCCTCAACACACTCCGGCAGGCCAGCCCCGAGGCCACGGGGAGGGGCAGGGCAGGGATCAGCACCATGGACAGCTCAGAGGTGGGGAGCGGGATCGACACGACCCGCAGGCTCATCCACAGAGGACCTCGCCCCGGGCAAATGAGAAGGGGAGCGGGGCCTGACTCAAACCTCCAGAGCCTAGGAGCCCTGGCTCCCAACTCCCTGCTCTGACCACTAGACCCCACTCCCCGCCCAGAGCAGGGAGAGAACCCGGGAGTCCCGGTCCCCAGCCCCCCCCCCGCTCTAACCACTAGACCCCACTGCCCTCCCTGAGCCAGAGAGGGAAACCGGGAGTCCTGGTTCCCAGCCCCCCTGCTCTAACCTCTAGACCCCACTCCCCTCATTTGCCAGAGAACTCAGAAGTCCTGGCTCCCAACCCTCCACCCACAACTCTGATCCCTGAACCCCTCCCCTTCCAGAACTGAACCATACCTAAGTCGGTGCCCCTGCAGTACCTGGCTCTCCAAGCTCGCCTTCCTTTGGGCCTGGAAGCTGCCAGCTGTCAGCAGCCCTAGCCGGCCTGGAGGCAGCTGCCAAGACTGAGGTGTGTGTGCTGGGGGGGGGGGGAAATGCCCCAGTGGGAGACAGATGGTGCAAGCTTCTCAGGGCACAGGGCCCCCCTTGGCAGGTGGGGGAGCAGTCAGCTGTCTTGAACACGTCCGTGTCTCCCACAGCCCACTACACCACACTCCCTTCCCCAAGCCAGGGACAGAACCCAGAGTCCTGGCTCCTGCTCCACCCACTCTCACCACTAGACCCCTCTCCCTTCCCGGGACCACCTGGAGAACTCAGGTGTCCTGCTCCCCCACCCACCCACCCACCAGTGAGAATTACTCCCCAGGAGCAATGGAAAATTCCCAGCACCAGATTGGATAGGGGGGAGGGATAATGAGATGCAAATATATGCAGAGAAGGCGGCATGGGGACAGGGTCTGGGGGTAAAGTGATCGGAGCAGACCTTTACCAATCCCCAGTCTGAGTTTCAGGGGTGGCCTGTGGAGTTTTCAGGTCAAGAGTAAGTGCCAGGATGGCACTGGATTGTGAGACACTCCCCAAGATGATAGCCCCCCCTCAGAGGGCAGTGGCCTGGCCATAGGGAAAGCCCCTGGGAACCACTCATCAGTTCAAGCCCTGGAGCCAGGTGGGGGCAATGTCCCCTAGAGGACAAAAGCCTGATGCCCCATTCCCCACCCTTCAGTACCAGCCAGCAGAAGGGCCCAAATCAGGTGCCAGGGAAACTTCCTGCAGCCCCTGTGCTGTGGCAGATGGTGGGGGGGAGGCAGAGGGGGCTGGCTGTGAAGGGGAGAGAACAGGCTGTACACAGGGATAGAGCCAGAGCCAGGAGGGAGGGGAGAGGGGGAAAAAACAGCGGGCGGAAGGCGGAGCTGGCAGGACAGAGCAGCCTGGCTGGGGACAGACGGAAGAGGGTGGAGAGTAGGAAAGAAAAGCAGATGAGGAAAGAAAAGAATAAAGAAAGAACAGCTGTAGATATGCATGCCCCCCACCCAGTGCCCCTTGCTGGGCAAGGCCAGGCTGCCCCCACAACCAGCACCCCTGCCCCACTCCTCTCTACTTCTCTGGAAAAGATGGGTGAAGTCACGTTTCTGTCCCACAGTTTATTGTGCTCCTGCAGGGGCAGATTTGACAAGGCCCAGCTCCCACCCAGCACTAGAAGCCAGGTGCCCCCAGCTCTCCTCCCAGGGCAGCATCATCCTGGCCTCCCCCGGACAGGCAATCTCTGATCAGGCCAGGAGCAAGAGCTGGAAACAAAGACCCAGATGCCCCAGCTCCCATCAACCCCACCCCCTGAACACAAGACCCCACTCCTCTCCAAGAGCCAGGGAGAGAACTCAGGTGTCCTGGCTCCCAGCCCCCACCCCCCACTCTAACCTGAGCCTCCTGCCCTCCCAGAGCAGGAGAGAGAAGCCGGGCACCCTAGTTTTCTCCATTCACTCATCACTTGTGGTGATCACAGCCCTGACTCCCCCATGTCAGCTCCCCACTTGGTCTAGCGGAGCCCAGCCATGCTGGATTCTCTCCTGAGGATGAGGGGGATCTCTTCAGGGGGGCCCCAGCTGGGGCTGGAGGGGCATCTTCACAGTCAGCACCTGTGAGGAGAAAAGGGGGCAGTGAGCCAGGAGGGCTACTCCAGAGCAGGGGGAGGAGAATGGCTGCTCATCAGGGTCAGGAGGAGACACTAAGGATGGGAGTCACAGGCTGAGTGGAAGGAGACACACCTGAAGGGTGAGGCGACAGCCCAGGCATGAAGAAGGTGGGGCCAGAAGAGAAGTCACTGCTGAGGGGGAGAAGCCACAGCCTGGTGGTTTGGTCATTGTCATGGGATGGGAACGGTGGGTTACTTACCAGTAACCATCCTTCTTCGAGATGGGCTGCTCGGATTCATTCAGTAATAGGTGTGTCCGTGCTGCAGTGCATGATTGGTCGGAACTTTTTGCCTTAGCCTGTCAGAAGAGGGCTAGCAGCCACTACCCCCAGTGCCACCCCATGGCTATATATGTGGCTGCCGTCCTACCCCTCCCCAGTTCCTAGGAGTCACCAACTCTGAGTGCAGGGATGGAGCGAGGGTTATGAATGAATCTGAGCAGCCAATATTGAAGAAGGACAGTTACCAGCAAGTAACCCACCATTCTTCTTCGAGCGCTGATCGGATACATTCAGTAATAGGTAACTGCCCAATGAGTAAGGTTCTTCAAAGGTCTAAGGTATTGACCTAAGGACCCTGGCCCATGGAAGATCAACCTGAGAAGGCAGGACCTAAACCAGTGGAGGATAGAAGACCCAGTTTGCCTAAGCGCTAGCCAATGTGTGAGAGCAGAACAGCCTAAGGTCACCCTACTATAAAGAGTCAGACAAGACACGTTACGGCTAAGACTGAGGCGCGTATCATCGAGCGAAGGACCTGAGTAAGTGCTAAATATGGATATGCTGAGGCCAGAGAGCTAGATATTCTGGCATTAGCACATATCAGGCACAATAACTGTGAAGAAGATAAGTGATCCTTGAGCTCCCAGCTTACCAGTGGCAAAAAACAGGTCACTTCAAGGGACAAGGAAAGGGAAGGGTGGAGAATACCACCCTTTCCCTAGTCAGAGAGAGTAGAGCACAGGGAGATCAGAGGCATGGGGCAACTGTGTGGATCTGGAGCACTCAGTGCACCCGCCATAGGAGAAAGGTTGCAAGAAATGAGGAAGGGGAAAATGAGAGGGAGACCATCCCCTTCCTAGAGTAAAGGAGTATGACACAGGGGATACGAAATAAGAAATAGCTATCCCTTGTGACGCGAGGTGTGGGTAGAGCACTCAGGCTGGCATGAGAACCGAGTGCTTAGTCAAGGCTATAACAAATACGCAAACTGGCCATAGCTGAGGCCTTGTATAGCCCCGTAAAGGCATTGCCAGAGGCCAACATGCCCTTCTCGAAGGCATTGTGACACTCCCCTATTGTATGAGGTGAGCTGTCAGCATCTACTGCGTTGTGCTGAAATAAGAAAATGATATCATCATCATCATCATCAGTACCCCAGCCCAATGGTTAACAATTTGCCACAGGGACTGGGCCAAGGGAGATCGAACGCCAAGAACTGCCGCAACTAAGGACGGAGTCCGAAGGGTAGGTTTGTGTCCCCCAAAGGGGCACGGAAGCCATCCTCCGCAGCCTACGAAATCCAGCATGCTTTCAGGATCTGGGACTACAAGGGCCACAGTAGTGTGAGTCTGACAGAAAAGTGTCCGCCCTGAAGTGGCAGAGTGCAGGAAACATGCATACTAGAAAGAGGTTCACTGTAGTGTGGGAACAACACAGAAGAACCCACGGAACTAAGAGAAAGGGAAGGAAAAACCTCCTCTAACGAAGATGGAGCGAAGGCGTGTCACCCTGTTTAGGTGTAGCCCCGGCCTTCCCCTTTAAGACACTTTCCAGTCTGTCTTTTCTGTCCTCTTTCATCACTGTTTCATTTGTTTTACCAAGTAGAAAGAGGACGACCTCTACCAAGGTTCAGCTCATTTCCCCAAGATCGCAGGTCACTGGTCAGGATTCTGGTAATGGTGCTGTTAACGGGTTCCTTCAGGTGTTGAAGAAATCTCGTAATCGTTTAGTACTGGAGCATAAGTATGCCAAAAGAGCAGCTGCTAGCTAATGAGGCTCTTTGGTTGGAGGGAAAAAGGGGAGTCATACACAATGGAACTCCCAAGAAAAAACCCCAGAGCTGTCATGAGGGGTAACCACGGCAATATGGTTGTCTTCTGGGAAGTGAACTACTGAGAAGACACCCCCTAGGCAGAGACCCCAGAGAAACCCAACGTTTGGGCTCAGACTCTCACTGAACATACCGAATTGATCTCTGGATCAGTATCAGGTAGACCGATAGCCAACGGCGAACAGGAATCTGTCCAATGCAAGGAGGGGGAAAGGGGGTGGTCCCAAAATCTTCCCAGGCCTCCGTGAAAAGAGAAAGAGAGAGACAACCCGTGTCAATATTGGATTTGTTCTGTTGGCAGGGGTAAGACTCCAGGTGCATTAGCACCCATAGCGCTCACTAAGAGGACTTAGAACACCTCTGCAGACACAGTGCCGTGCCCCGTGCAAGTAGGGGCGGGGTCATGGGAACCAAAATCCCTGATTGCCAGGTAACAACATTCATGACTCCCCTAAAGTGCAGGCTGCAACAGTAGAAGAAAAGGGAGCACTTCCTTTTGGCGTTAGAGTGATCCTTTCCCCCCTTATGGATGGGGGAAGAGGGGGAGTACCAGGCTAGAGGCTCTGTCATGGTGGGGCCTTCTCAGCATGTCCACCGAGAGAGCTATCAACCAGCTGATGGGAGCTGATTATTGAGGGATTACCCCCCCCCCATGGGAATCACAAGTGGCTAACTGAAGATGCCTGTGTTTAGCAACCGGGCGTCAACATCTCCATCGGGCACTAGGCGGAACAAGGCCAGGTTGACTTGCCTCATGGGGCCGGAAGGGGTGTAAGGCACCACCAAACCAGAAAGATGTACTTTATGTCACGAACAATCCTCAAAAAGGGGATCTAAAGAGAGCGAGTGCCATGCAAACGGGAGAATAAGGGAGAGTGGGAGACTCTACCTTGGCATATGAAAGGGGAGCACAAGCACCCTCTGGTGAGGAGAGATGGGAAGTCAGAACCCTTCTGGAGAGAGAGAGAGAGGGTTTAGACGTTTGGCTCAAGATGTACAAGGGCCAGAGCTAAGGTTTTACAGAAAGTGTGCATGTCTCCCAGTATGGGGAAGAGTACTTGGGGAAAAACAACCCCCTCAGTCTACCTTGGGAAGGGCAGCGGGGGGGGGGCACTATACCTCATGGTATTTACAGGGTGTCCCTATTTTCACCCTGTGTGCCTCAAGAGGGAGCGAAGGGGGCGCCGCATAGGGAGGGGGGGGGTTCCCCACCCGTGGATTAGTAAATATAAGGGGTGGTCTAGAAGGAGGAGGTAGGCCTCCTCCATTTATTGACAGTGATAAGAGAAGAAATAGAGAGAATACAGCAAGGCCAGGGTTAGACAGCAGACCCTGCATGAGATGATCCCATGCAGCTTTACTCCAGTCCATTCCTGGCCCTTCAGGATCGCTGCCCTCAAACTGCTGGCCTTTGGGACTCTGTGTTGGAGGGTGCTACCTTTGCCTGCTGAGCCAGTTGGACTCAGCCCTGAGCTTGAAGCTGTCCATGAGCCTGAAGGGAGGTTCCTGAGTCAATGGGCACCCCACAGGGCAGGGGTTCTCAGGAGGTGCATAACACCACCAAACCGACTGGTTATGAACAGCTACCCCTAGTGGACGGCTGGGGACCCCCTCGGGAATGGAGGAGTGGACCTGCGAGGGGAGAAATTCCCTAATTGAGATTCAGGCCTGAGCCGTGGTGGTGGGAGTGTTAACTCATGCCCATAGTCAGAAAGGGGACAAACAGGGCTGAGTTTTACATGCTACAGTGCTGGAGGGCGAGGAAGGGGGCCCAAAGGGAGGAGGCCCAAATATTTTATACCCCCCCCGAGGGTCATGGGCAGTCCCCAGAATGGCATCCATCTCTAGCAGGAAGAGAGCTTCACAGCCAAAGGGGAGGTCAAGGTCAGCATTGAGAGGCAGTGGGCACCCTGGCCTCTTGCAACCAGGCTACACGCTGTAGTGTCACAGGTGAGGCTACAGTACAGGAGGCTGTGTCTACAGCATCCCAGGCAGACAGAAAGAGGTCCTGGGATGCTACCCTGCCTTCCTCAAAGAAGGCATCGTACTCCTCCCTCGCCTCTTGTGGGAGTAGGTGTCAAAACTTATTCATTGACTCGCAGACATCCAACACATATCGGCCCACCAGGACCTGGCTGTTTGTGATGAATAACTGGAAGGCGGAGGAGGAATACACCTTCCGATCCAGAAGGTCTAATTCCCTAGCATCCCTTGATGCTGGCAGAGGGTCGCAGGGAACTTGTCCTGGGCCTAGCGCTGCTTCCACCACCACTCGGGATGGGGCTGGGTAGTGGGTAAGCAATGGGAACTCCAACACTGGGACTCTATATTTGAGACATTCTGTGTCTGAAACTGGGGAGATAGAACCTGGGTTTTGCCATCATGAGGAGGCAAGGTCTCAAACGCTGGGGTGGAGGGGAACAGTAATGGGCTCCGCTGATGTGAAGACGGGCCCAAACAGGCTATCACCAGGCCCTTCCAAAGATTGGACCTCCATTCCCATGTGGGCAGAGACACAGCGCAGGAGATCGAAATGCACTGAGAGGTCCCCCGTATAAGAGCACAACACCAGGTTTAGAGCTCTAGCCAGTGCCGACGGAATCGGTGCCGAGCTGGGTGCAGTGGTCTCTTGGGGGGACCACTCATGAGACTGCTACTGGAAGGGCGATGGTTCCGGAGGCCAGCGTTGAGGCTATTTGGTTTCCCTTGAGGCCCCTTCCCCCGGACTTGAAGGGGGGAGGCCCCGTAGGACCGTGGAGATGGCGCCGAGCGCAGCAGGGTGATGCAGTGCCAGGGTGAAGGCTCAACTTTACTGGGGCTTTGGGGGGGCGGGTAGCGGGTTCCTGTGTTGAGGAACTCGGTACCAACACCAGAGACAATGTCAGGTGCTGCTTTCGGTGTGCCCAGACCTTTGAAACAGAGGCTGGCTTGCCCCTCTTCTAGCGGGTACCAGGGAGGGTGGAGCAGGCAGTAAGAGGAGTGCCTTTGCTGCCTCAAATACCTCCGGAATCGAGGGAAGCGATACTGACTCCTCTCGGCCCTGTGGGGAGGCCCTCATGGGAGACCTCAAGCAGTGCCGATGCTGAGGTATCAACACCGGTACCGAGCTCATCTTGCGTCCTCTTGGGGAGCAGTGCTGGGAAGGTTCCGGTGCCAAGCCAGCACACAGTACTCCACAAGACCCCAAAGCCTCAGGGGAAGGCTGCCACGCTTGCCCTGAGGCCAACATGCGGCACCTTTGCCCCCTGTCTGATTGTCTTCAGCTTCAAGGACAGGCAAATGGAGCAGGAGGTGACCAAATGGCTTTCACCCAGGCACCGGAGGCACTTCTTTTGCGGATCATTCCACAGGAAGGCCCTGCTGCATTTAGTGCAGGGTTTAAACCCCAGCATGGTGGGCGGCAGAGGAGAGCGATGTCAGTGCTCCGAAGATAGGTGCTCAAGAGAGGGGACACTCTTCGGTGGAACTAGGTCCACGAAAAGGTGCTCCCAGTCGAGTGGAAGGCTCATAAAACAGAAGAAAACAGGCTGCTTGCTAATGCAAGGAGCAGGCTGTTCCACGAACCTTTGCTGAGGCGGACAAAATGTAACTGGGGAGGGGTCGGGCAGTGGCCACACACAGAGCCACGGAATGGTGCAGGGGGCAGTGGCCGCCAGCCCTCTTTTGACAGGCTGGGGCAAAGAGTTCCGACCAATCGTGCACTGCGACATGGACACACCTATTTCTGAATGCATCCAAGCAGCGCTTGAAGAAGTTTGGCTTCTAGGGAAGGAATGCTGAGAACACCCTGATGAAAAGGGCCTGGGATCCTCAGGGGGCATGGCGGTACCAGGGGTCACAACTCACCGCAGTGCCCCGGTGGAAGTGAGCGTGGCTGCGCTCAGGATCAATGTTGTACGGGATGTAAATATCGAGGAGATAGAGCCCTGGGCTCGCCCGCAGCACGATCCGGTCCTGCCCCAGATCCAGGGAGAGATCCCGTGCCGAGCCCTGCCAGAAGAGTCATGAGAGCCTGCAGGGACATACCTGCCCCACAGCACCCCCTGCTGTGATAGGCCCACCCATAGCCTCCCGCCCCACACCCCACCCTGCGGGGACAGATCTGCCCCAGAGCACCTCCATCCCACAGCACTCCTCCTGCTGGGACAGACCAGACCCACAGTGCTCCTGTCCCACACTCCACCCCTGCTAGGATAGGCCCACCCCACAGTCTGTCCCCTCCCACCAACACCCCTTGCCAGGAGAGTTGCAGCCTGGGGCTGACCAGAGCCCCTCTCTGCACAGCTCACCACTTTGGGCAGGTGGATTTCAGCCTGCAGAAATTCAGGGGGGCCTCCCACTGGCTCTGCCAGGATGGCGAATTTGGGGACCACAGGGGAGCTGTGGAAAAAAACAGAGAAGAGGAAAAAGAGCATGCACTCAGAGGGGCACAGCCACCCCCACCCTGTACACCTGTCACCTCACCAACTGGGCAGGGGCCACATGGCCTAGCCAGGGACCCTTGCCAAGGGGAAAGGGGGCTCCTGAGCAAAGGAAGGAGGCACTGGGGGGGTGGGGGTGGGAGAGGATTTCAGCACCCAATAAAAGGCTCTCTGGCCTCACATTCCCCAAGCCCTGACCATGGTTCTGTCCTTCCAGCCCCCAGGGATAGCCCAGTTCCAGAGGGCTCTGACTCATCACCCTGACTTCACTGCAAGACACACACCAGGGCGTGAGCCTTCTGATCAAGTTCTCTCACCTGCCAATTTTGGCATGCAGGGGAGGGCTCAGGAGCCCCCCACTCACACACTGCCCCACTCCAGCCCACATGGCCAAACGGCTAACCCATAAATCATTTCAACGAGGCCAACCACTTGCAATCACAGCAATCTGATTACCGTTCACCCACACACATCATTTCCCTGCCCCATCCTTCCCATCCCACTGCCTGGAGCCCCTGTGCCCAATGCCACTGGGATGCCACGGGGGGTGGGGTGTGCGTGTGTGTGTCACAGATTTGTTTGGAGTCCCTGTGCGTCACAAGAGATCCATGGTTACAAATTTCTCCTGTCCCAAAGGAGCTGGGGATAGTCACCTCAGCTCAGTTGTATTTTCCAGCCCTAGGTATGCGCTTGATGGGGAAAACCCACTGTGCTCCTGAAGGTCAGAGGGAAGACATTTGTTAAGGCAGACCCAGGGGGTTCAGACCCGCCAGCATTTTCTCTCAATACACTTGGGGCCAGCTGAACTCTCTGCCACTGGATTTCCAGAGCAGCAGCCAGGAACCAGAGAGCAGCTGTGCAGGGTGGAAATGGGGAGCAGGCTGTTAAAATCCTCAGAGCTAAACTCAGAGGGGGCAGAGTCTTGAGTGTTTCAAAAGAGGGGAGGGGGATTTAGACACCACCCAACAACTCACCTGACATCCATCTCTTGTATGACAGGGCGGGACTTGGTGCGGATGTTCTGTTCAGAGATGGAGCCCATGAACTTTCGGTTCTTCAGGATTCGCCATTCTGCAGAGTGGCAGAGAAGGGGCTAATGGGGAGGGCCCAGGACAATAGCTCCCCACCTCCAACAGCCCTGTCAGTGCCCAGCACTCTTGACCCACAGCCCCCTGCTAGCCCAGCCCAGGGTTCCCCATTGCCCTACTCTGCCAGTGCCCCTCAACCTGAGCTGCATTCCCTCTACCCAAGCCCCAGCCTGGACAGTACCTGGATGATTGATCTCCATCTTGTATTTGTCTGCCAGCCCCTCCAGGGCTATGGTGATAAAGAACTCTTTGAAGAAGGGATCAGACTGGCACAGAGAAAAAGGGCAGTGTGAGCCATTTCCAGGAGGATGAAAGGGGGGTCATTTGCCATCAACTCCCTCCTCCTCCTGCACACCCACTCCCCTAAACCACAACCATGGGTTTAATGGACTCCAAGAGTCCCCTGGCCCAGACTGGCAGGCAGCGCTCACCTCCAGCTTGCTGAAGAAGCCAGCATTGATGACCACATCATAGGCAGTGCAACCATTCCCACCTGTTACAAGAGAAGAGATCAGAGCTTCGCACCTCTGCGTGTGGTCACACCCATCATACCCTGAGCTTCATGGCTGTATCGGAGCTGAGGCCTCCAGAAATGACAGGCCTTGTAGAGCCAGCACACATAAAGAAGGAAGGCTCCGTGCCCCATTCCCTGCCCCCAGAGCCAGCTAGCTCCCCACTCCAAGGCACATGCTCTGTGGAAGCAAAAAGGTAAAGTGTCCTTGCAGAGGGTTAGGGGTCACAGACAGCTCTTCAGAGACCACAGGGGTGTGCATGTGTTTATATGCGGGGGGGGGGGGGGAGGAGGATCAGGTGTTCCATCCATAGGGTTAGAGTCACAGGAGGGGGTGCCAGGCTGGGGGCTCACTGTTGTCCAGCTCAGCATGGGGCTCCCCCAGACTCATGGGGATGCGGAAGGACGAGGCACTGTCAGACTCAATCAGACACTCCAGCTCCTGGCGGCTGAGGTCAGGGGGAGACGGGATGTGTGGTGACTGGCAGATATTCACAAACACCTTCTCCCCAGAGTCAGTGTGGGTCTTAATGCAGAAGCCTGGAAGAAGAAAGGAAGATAAGGGTTAATGCCCATCACTTCTGATTCACAATCCCCTGCTCACCCAACCCTGGGCTCCAGTGGTTAAAGGACAATTTGACAGGCCCCAGAACCCTCCTAATGGTCAGGTCCCCTTCCCATATTGTCTGGGCCCCATTCATGCATGCATGAACCTCAGCCCAGGTAGGATGAGGGCATGGGATGTGGAGAGAGGGATGAAGAAGAATGGAGCAGGGGCAGGAGGCAGGTATGTTGAAAGGGTGGCTGGGAGCATGGGCAGAAGATGGGGGCAGAGAAGGGATGGGTGGGGCAGGAGGTGGGGAGCTGGAGCAGGAGATGGGAGCAGAGAAGGGCTGCAGCAGGGGAGCTGGGGCAGGGAGTTTGAGGCTATACCAGAAGGGGATGGTATGGTGCTAGGAGGGTTCCCAGGAGGCGAACAAGCTAAATTCCCTGTAAATTCCAAACCCCTGCCCCATTTCAATTCCTGGGGAGAACACTGCTCTGAGCTCTGGCTCCACCTGCAGCTCTCAGCCACACCGCTCCCTGCACAGCCTGGGCCGCTCACTCAGCCAGCGCCCCTCTGCAGAAGCAGGAAGTTCAGGGACCCTGATTGGGGCGAGCCCAGCAGGAAAGAGTTCACCCTGCCACTCCCCGCGCCAGCCCCAGCCTACCTTGCCACACTGCTGCCTGTGGAGCCAGAGCAGACTTGGTGCTGCACTCCCAGCTCTGGCTCCAGCCTCAGCCATGGTGGCTGCTGCAGGCCTGGCTCCCACTCCTCTGGCTCTGGCCCAGGGCCGCCCCACACCACCTTTACCTGGCTGCTGGAGCGGCCATGCCACAGATTGCTCCCCCCACCCTGAGCATGTTCAGGGCAGAAGTTTTAAAATCTCCCAGCCTGGGTGAAGCTCCCTGCCAGCCAGAAGACTGTGTATTCCAGCCAGGTAGGGGCCGCAGCTGCCTGCCCTGTGCAGCTAGCGTCTGCACAGGGGTAGTAAGTCGGAACACACCAGAATGCTGTGTTATGCCCCATTATTCTATTCTTAGGGGTCCTGCAGTGCTGGTCCCTAAAAACTGTGGGCCCTGGAATGGTATTCCAATGCTTTTCCCCTTACTTTAACCCCCTACTGGCCCCACCACAGCTCCATTAGTCCCCTTCACTCCTGACCCACAGCCCCCTGATATCCCAGCCCAAGAGTGCTTCTACTGTCAATTCCATACCAGGCTGGGGCTGGATGGGTTTTGAGTCAGGCACTGAAGGCATCACAGTCTGGATCTTCCGGGTGGCCTGCAGAGAAAGAGGGATGGGACATCCACTGAATACCCCCACTGGATTGCACTCGATGACCCCGCCAAAGGATGCTCCAGCACAATCAGGTCCTTGTGAATGCTCTCACAAGCCCCCCTCCCCAGCCCTCCCACCCGTGCCGAGATCCCACCCTAAGACTGATCCCCCTCCCCAAACTCAATCATTGCATATCTGGAAAGAAACAGATGTCTCAAATAAGAGTGGGATCAGCTCTGAGGGGGACCAATTCTCTCATCAGCTCCCACATACCCAAAGCCATAAGAGTGCCACAAAACCCACAGGTGAGGAAGAGCAGCTCCCATCCACTCAATCTCACTTCAGACCCAGCCCTGGCAGCCTCCATGAGCTTTTCTCTTCCCCGCCAGGGCCCTACAAGCACGACCACTGCTCTCCCAAAAAACACTCCCCAGCCCAGCTCTGTCCCAGTGGCTAGGCTGCTCAGAGACCTGGAGCAGCAGCTGTCTGAACTCCTCATCATCTTCCTCCTCCAGCTCTGCTGACAGCAGGGACTTGTCCGTTTGGGAGGCCATGGGACTGCAAAGGAGACAGAACTTCAGACCAGCCAACGTGGGGGACAGGTGGCTAGTGAGGGGGCTTTGGGGACTCATAAGGGGATGAGCTACACAAGAGCACTAGCCCCCAAACCACCCCCATGAGGGAGACACAGCCTTGCCAACCAGGCCTCCTCTCTGCCAACACACTCGGGGGCACCAAGCCTAGCAACTTACTGGAGGACACTGATTATAGCACCTTAAGGCATTTACTCCTGCTATGATCTAGGCCAGGGCTGTCCCTAGGGGGGTGCAGGGCCCCCCCAGGCTCCTGCTCACACTGTGGGGTGGGGCTGGCTGGCCCAGGGGTGGGACAGGCCTGGTCAGCCCCTGAGCTGGCTGTTCCCCATCTGTGGGACATGGAGAGCCAGCCAAAAGTGGTGGCCAGAGTCAGTTTTCCTGCGCCTCCCCGCCACTTGCGCTGCCTTCGGCTCAGTGCTAAAAACAGCGTGGAGGGGGGCGAGACACAGTGTGGCTGGGGCAGCAATGGCGTGGACCCCACGCTGCTTCCCACCCTTTCTCTGGTGCCTCCAGCACAGAGCTGAAGGCAGCACAAGTGAGTGGGAGACACAAAAGCACTGATCCTGGCCACCACTTTTGGCTGGCTCTCCCTGTCCCACAGATGAGGAACAGTGGGGCTCGGAGGGGGGGGCAGTGGTTCTGGCCCCGCGCTGCCCTGCTCATGGCAGGACAGTACAGGGCCCCCAGAACTGCAGGGGCCAGGGTGATCACCACTACCCCAGGGATGGCCCTGATCTAGGCCTGTGGTTCTCTAACTTTCCAGGTGCCCACACCCCTTTCAGGAGGCTGGTTTGTCTTGTGCACCCCCAATTTCCAGCTCACTTAAAAACGACTCGCTGACAAAAGGACACCAAAGTGTCACCAGGCACTTGTGCTGGCAAAGTGCTTCCGCCCTCGTTTCCACCCCCTAACTAAGAAATAAATCAATGGGACAGAAACAAGCGCCGTGGCTGCTGTGAACCGATGCGACCGTCCAGGCGAGCTGACGGATGCAGGGGTGACTCTCCCGGCCCCAGGATACCCGTCTCCGGGGACAAGAGCAACCGACTGACGCAGCCGGGGGGGGGGGGGAGGCAGCAGGAGCCCACTGGGTACCCGGCCCCCGCCAGAGACCAAGGGTCTCCCAGCCGGTGACGCCATGAGGAGAAACTGGGTGACAGCAGCGCCCCTCCCCCACCCCGAGCTGGGGAAAGGACCCAGGAGTCCGGGCAGCAACCCCCACCCCCTCCACCCAAGGAGAGAACCCCGGAGTCCGACACGAGCCCAGGACAACAGTCACTCGCCCCCGAGAGCTCGGGAAAGGACCCAGGAGTCCGAGCCCAGAGAAGGAGCCTCCCCTTCCCGCCGGGCACCGACCTCCGCCGCTTGCCCCCCACTGCTATTGACTAGACCCGCCAGTGCCCACCCTGCGGCCACCCGTAGGCGTTACTACCTCACACTTCCGGCCACAACGGTACAACTTCCGGGCTACGGTTTGGCCACACTTCCTGTTTTCGGCCACACTTCCCGTCATGGGGCGGGGGAAAGACGGCGAACCTCCTGCTCCAGGAACTGTCTGCCTCGTTTCAGAGAGGCCCTTTCCGGTTTACGGACGCCACACTTCCGGCGACACGCCAGCACACTTCCTGGGCGCGAAAGACTCACTTCCGGTCTTCGCGAGCCACCCGTTCCCTTCTTCCGGCGGAAGGGGTTATCGGGGTCATGGTCCTTCCACGAAACTCTATTCTCCATGGTCTGCCGGAGGCCGGAAGTGGAGCTGGGTCCGTCCAGGGAGCAGAGTCTAGCGGGGCGTCAATGGCTGGGGGGCGCCCCTCGGTGTGGGACATCTACAGCGCCATGGAGTATGGGCCTGCCCCAGAGGGGTGGGGGCCTGCCCAGGTAAGGCACCCTGTCCCTCACATTGGGAGCCCGGATGCCTGGGTTCTGATTGCACCCCAGCACCTGGGGGGAGGCATTGGTTTGGGGAGGACGTGTTTCTGGGGTCTCGCCCCGGCACTGAGAGGCCAGTGGGGTCCAGTGGTCAGAAGGGGTGTGGGGGGCTGGGAGCCAGGACTCCTGGGTTTTCTCCCTGGCTCTGGGAGGGGGTGGGTGGCGTCCACTGGGTCATAACAAGGGACTGGGAGTCAGGACTCCTCCAGCTTTGCCTCTATGCTGGCCTGGGGCAGCTGATTCCCACTGCCTCTCTTTGCCTCAGTTTTTCCTTGTAAGCTGGGGGCAGTGACAGTCCTGCTGGCTCCTAGGGGCTGTGGGGATTCAGCCGTTAGGGCCTGACTGGCCCACAGCCAATGCAGAATTGCCAGGACAGCAAGATTGCACTTCCCTTTCACTGCCCCCACTCACAGTGCTGACCTTGTAGCTGAGCCAGCACCCGCAGGAGCAGCGTGGGGGGGGGGGGTGACGCCTGTGCCGCACTCTAAGCCCAGTCCCAGGGCCTGTCCCACCTGGCTTTTTCCACTGCAGACCCAGTTCTTGCCTTGCTGTGCTGACGCTGCATCCAGAATCCAGAGATGTTCCCTTGGGTGGGACAGGGACTGTACAGGAATAGAACCCAGGTGTCCTGCCCCCACCTTCAACTGGTAGACCCTATTCCCCTCCTGGAACGGGGCTCTGAACTCAAAAGTCCTAATTTCCAGTTGTCAGAATGCACCCCACCATGCTAAAATATGCCATTGTGTGGTTGGGAGGAGATGGGCTTAAAAGATTGACAACCAAGAGTCCCGGGTTCTGTCCCTACCTCTAGGAGAGTTTGGGTGCCTAATGAGTAAAACAGAGACTGGCTGGAAGCTAGGATTCCTGGCTTCTGTTCCTAGCTCCAACCATCTGTGGTTACTGTAATCCCTTGGGCAGGTCCATTTACCTTCTCTGTGCCTCAGTTCCCCTTCTGTTTAACAAAACAGGGTAACATTTCTTTTCGTCTTGCAGGGGTGCATCTGTTTTGCTGAACTGAGAATCAGAACACAGTAATCCTGCTTAGAATACCACTATCCCTGGCACAGGGGGTCCCTCCACTTCCACATCTTAATGGTCGTTCTACAGAGAACCTGGCTTTGTACTATAGGGCTTAGCCACTGTGGCCAAGTTCTGCTTCCAGTTACTAGAGGGCAGCTTGAGGGTTGTTACCCCCCAATGAGGGTGCTGTGTCTTGCCAAGGCTCTGACTATCCATTTCAGAGGGTGTATTTCTCCTGACTTCTTCTACTGCAGGTTTGGCTGGAGACTCACAGTCAAAGCTTTGGGCATTTTGTGGATGGCAAATGGTTGAAGCCAGAAGGCAGGGAAACTGCCAGCTCCACCAATCCAGCCACAGGTACAATTCTAGACGTCACATGTGCGCCACAGAGTGAGCAACGCAGTGGTATCTCCCTGCATCAGACCCTGAAGGGTTAAATTGGATCTTGGGGGTGGGGAGGATGGGACACAGGGCCTTTCCTCTCTAGGAGGCGCCGGCTCCCACCCCAACTGGGGGGTCCATGTGTGAAATTAATTTGCTGGACCTTAGCTCCCTTCCAAGAAGGGCAGATGTGGAGCTTTGTGTATGGGAGGAAAAAGGAGGGTGAGCTATTCATAGAGCATGGGAGTTCGGGGGAAGGCAGGGGGGAGCTGTGTGTAAATGCGGGGGACCTCTGTCTGTGGCACTGCTGATGCCCAGAGGAGCAGTCCATCCCCCACCCACTGACCACCCTTCTACTTCTCAGGGGAGCTCCTGGCTGCTACCCTCCAGGGGGAGCCAGAGGATGTGGAAGCTGCTATCCAAGCTGCCACAAAAGCTTTCAAATCCTGGAGCTGCCTGCCATGCCACGCTCGAGCCCGGCACTTGTACAAGTAAGTGCTGGCCTCAACAGGGCTGTGGGCATTGGGGAGGGGGAAAGAAATGCATCTGGTTTGGATGGTTGACTCTGTCTCCACCTAGTGCCTGTAGCCTGGCTGGTATCCAAAGTTGTTGCAGCACCCTTTGCTGCCCAGCAGTCTTAGATTGCGACTGTCACCATATTCTGGCTGCAGATTGCGTAGCAGGGAAGGGGTCACAGGCCCCAGCTTGACCCTGTCTGCTGCCCTCTACAGCATGGCTCGGACCATCCAGAAGCATCAGCACCTGCTCGCCATCCTGGAGAGCCTGGATACAGGGAAGCCAATTGGGGAGGCCCGGGATCGTGACTTGCCCCTAGTCATCCGACATTTCTACCACCATGCTGGCTGGGCCCAACTCATGGCAACTGAGATGGGGGGCTGGAAGCCTCTGGGTGAGTATCTGGCCCAGGGAGGTAGGGACCCCGGTGAGATTCCCTCACCCTCTGCTAGGGAGAAATTACATGGGAGAAACTAAGGCACAGTATGGGGATTTAGGATGCAGAACCCGGGTGTCCTGGCTCCCACTTTAACCTCTTCACCCTCCCCTCAGGTGTGGTCGCTGGTGTCATTTCCTGGAGTTCCCCGTTGCTGCTGCTGGCCTGGAAAATCTGCCCTGCTCTGGCAATGGGTAGGTGTGTGCGCTGTGGGTGAGGAGGTGAATGGACCCCACTCTGTGCACCCTAAGGATCCTCCACAGTCCCTCTCTGGGAGGGGTGTTGCCCAGCTGGGATGCCCCCCGTGTGATTGTCCCTCTCTGGGGTCCCACTGTAACCCTCATGTGATCCCACTCTGGGGCCTACTTGCTCTGAGCCCCCCTCCTGACCCCCATCTACTTCTCTAGGGAACACCATGGTTCTCCTCCCTCCCTCCCACGCCCGGCTCTCTGCCTTGCTACTTGCCGAGCTGGGAGCCCAGGCCGGTCTGCCCCCCGGGGTACTGAATGTGCTGACGGGGGAGGGGGCACTGTCTGAGGTCCTGGCTACTCACCCTGGGGTGGACGGTGTGGCTGTGGCCAGTTCCGTGGAGGTATGTGCCTGCCAGCTGGGGGGGGGTCTCATCCCCCCACTGTGTGGGCTGTGGGGGGAGAGATGGGGTGGGCTTGTATTTATGGGGAAGGGGATGCCATAAACTTGGAGGAGTGGGAAGAGGCTCAAGAGAGCTGACATGGGGAGAAACAACTGGCCTGGGATGTGGAGAGTTGTCTCAAGGGGGAGGAAGCATTGGGAAGCTGGATTAGGTCTGGGTGCTATCATGTCTCTAGTGGGGCAGAGCGCTGCAGAATTAGGATGGTGGGGGAGCTGGGCTGATGGAGTTAGGGACTGCCCTGGTCCCATTCCTAGCAGCACCCATTTTCTCTCCCAGACAGGGAGATCGCTGCGCCGTGCCATGGCTGGCATGGGTGCCCAGTTGTCTCTGCAGCTGGGGGGTGAAACTGTGGCCATCGTCTTCAACTCAGCTGACTTGGATGAGGCTGCCGTTGGGCTGAGCGATGCCATGACCTGCCAGTGGGGCCAGGTGAGCAATGACTTCTGGCCCCTAATGCAGCCCTGTGGTGGGGCCTGGACCCTTCTGGGCTGTGACTCCGTAGCAGGCATGGCCAAAACTGTGGCTCAGGAGCCACGTGCGGCTCTTGAATGAAAAATTGCAGCTCCCGGAAAAATGTCAGCAAATCAGTTTAGGAAACCAGCCCCAGCCTAGGAGTTTTAAATCTCCTGCCCTGAGCATGCTCGGGGGGGACCCCCAGCCTGTGCCTAGCCACTGGATCAGCCAGGTGAGGGGGCTCTGTGGCGGGGGGGGGTGTTGGCCCGAGGGAGCCAGCGTCAGAGCCCGGGGGTTTGGGGAGGGGGTCAGGGACAGCAGGGATATGCGGCGGCATGGTTGGGGATGGTGAAGAGAAGCAGCAGCATGGTTGGGATTTTAAAAAAAGCTTGCCACTGGCCTGCAGTCCTCCACATCAAATGACAGCTAAATTTTTACTGTATAGGCCTGGTTTTCTTAGTAACCTTAAGTAATAATTAGAATCTAACATTAGTAGGATCAATGTTTGTTCTCTTTTTTACAATAAAATTGAAGGGTGCAATGAATTTTAAACTTAGTAATTTTGGAGTAGGTAAAAGTATATGGCTGTATGCCTCAGTGCAGCTCTCGAAGGTCTAATAATCAACTTGTGTGGCTCTTGAGTTCCATAACTTTGGCCACCCCTGATCTGTAGCTCTCCAGTGGCTGCAGACTGCATTGCCCCGAGGGCCTGGTACTCTGGTGGCCTGCATCCTGCGGGGAGCACCAGTGTCACATTAACTCCTTCCATGCCAGGCTTCTGGCTCCAGGGTGCTGTTGCTGGTGCAGGAGTCCATGACCGAGGCACTGCTGCAGCGGCTGAAGACGAGGCTGGGGACACTGCGTGTGGGGGACCCGCTTGACAAGGCCATGGATGGGGGGTCCCTGGCAGATGAGGCTCAGCGGCTTGTCATAGAGACCTACGTGGAAGAGGCCCGGGCAGAGGGGGCTGAGGTGAGGGACTGAGTCCAGTGGGTAGAGCTGGGAGCTGGGACTCCTGGGTTCTCTCACCAGTCTGCCTTTGGGGCTCATGTGCTGCTGTCTTCCATTCTCAGATCTTCCAGGCATGGGCAGCATTCCCAGCTCAAGGGCCATTCTACCCCCCAACCTTGATCACCGGAGTGGCCAGCACCTCACGCTGTGTCCGGGAGCAGGTAGGGGCCAACCTGGGCCAGCTGGGTCCTGAGGGGGAAACAGCAATTTCCAGTGGGCACAATCAGAGCTGAAGTTCTTCTATTTAATAGTGATTCCCCCTGCCCCAGTATTTGTGGCCAGCGAGAGGGCCCCCTGCTAAGACCTTTGGCCTGCACCCCCTAGTGGTGACCTGGGGCATTGGGGCCAGCCCTGGCTGCCAGGGGAGCACCCTGATAAGCCCCTTGCTTGGCTTCCTGAAGTACAGCACTCCCTACCTTCCAAGACTTGTGTTGTCTGTCTGGCCCCCACTGTAGGTCTTTGGGCCGGTGCTGGTGATACTGCCCTTCCGGACCACCAAGGAGGCTGTGGTGCTCAGCAACAACCGCCCATCCGGGCTAGCGGCCAGCGTGTGGACTGAGAACCTGTCTTTGGCCATGGAGGTGGCACAGAGGTCAGTCTTGAACCTTCAGCCCATCTTCAGTTTCCACTCCCCACCCTGTGACTTAGTTCCTAGAGCACAAGGGTCCGGGTCAGGTTTGTGCCCCCCGTGCCAAGGAAATCCAGTCACAGGCCTCACCAACCAGTCTGTAGGCCCCACTTTGTTATGATTGAGTGCCTGGGTTCCAGATACCTGAAGCACCCCCCGATTTGCTTCCTATGTGGCTGTAGCATGCCAATTTCAGTAGCTCCCCTTGAGATTAGTCGCTGCCCTGGCACTGGGCAGTTGGACTCGCCCATAGTCAAAGCAAGGAGAAGTTTACTGGCCGCAGTCAAAGCAGAAGTGGTGGTTTTAATCAGTGTTAACGCTGGAGAACTCTCAACTTGCATATAGTACGTAATGCATGCAATGAGGTGCAGCGGAGCTACCTTTCTGTCGCAAATTCCCGCAGCAGTTTTCACACCTTGCCCAGCCGTGCACTTCGACCAGTGTCGACAGAAATGTTTTTTCTGTGGGTTGGGTTGTGGGCGAGTGTATGGCAAGCATGAGTCGTTTGCTGGTGTTGACAGATAAAAATCCGTCCTCCCACACTACCTATACTTCCTCCTGCACAATGAGGTCTTTCAGCATCCTGGGGTTCATCTGGGCAATGTGTGGCCTTCCAAAAGAGCTGGCACCCATTTTCAGGCCTTCTCTCTGCCAGAACATTGTCTCCCTAACTGAGGCCATTATGTGTCATTCCTCTGGTTACAGTGTGTTTCATGCCATCACCAGGGGATTTTGTTCCCATGCTTAATTATTGGCTGTGTTCAAAATGTGCATCTTGTATCTCATCTGGATTTGTCTCTCCACCACCCCCTCCTGCTGGCCATGTCAGCCCATCTTCACTTGCATTCTTCAGTGTCTGAACTTCAGGTTGTCCCTTTAGACCCCCTCTTTCTCATCTTTTTCCTGGCCTCTTTTGTGTGTTGGACAGGCACATACCTCAGATTTTGTTGGCTTTTGTGGCCTGGCTGAAAGCTGTCACTGACCCTTGCGCTTGACTGAATTCTAGCAATGTTGGGCTGGTTGGATCCCATCTGGTGTCCCATCCAGCCCCAGCAATGAGGCAGGGCCTGACTGGACTTTTCCCAACCTGTTCTTAAATTTCTCTTGAAACAGCAATCCCACGACCTCCTGTGGCAGCCGTGTCCAGAGCTCAACTAGCCTTCGAGTTGAAAAGTTTCCCTGCTGCTTGTCCTCAATTTCTAGGCTGCCAGCTCTGCTGATTCCTTTCTCAGGAAAATGACGGAGCCCTGGCCCCTCTTGCATTTGCAACCATTCTGAGACCCCCCCCCCATGGCCCGGTTTTGCTTCTAGGTTCCTGGCTTCCTTCTGCCATGCCAGGTTCAGAGCTTTCTTTGAGGCTGATAGGGCAGGTTGTGGGTTACTGACATATCACTTGTACCCACCCTCATGGTCAACCTGGGGTCCTGGATCACAGTTTCCCTGGGCTCTGGCCCCACTTCTTTACCCTCATCCCCTAATCACGCTCCTTATTGTAGTCTCCAGACAGGGACTGTCTGGATCAATGGGCAAAACCTCTTTGATGCAGCTGCGGGAGTTGGAGGAAGCAAGGAGAGCGGGAACGGCCGAGATGGGGGTAAGGAGGTGAGTGGGGCTCAGCTGACGGGCAGGGTGGGAAGAGGGGAGATGCCAACCTGTAGGGACCTATGAGTCTGACCTGTCATTCTCCCCCAGAGCCTCTATCAATACGTCAGACCAAGCTGGCAGAGCCGGCCCCGGCCCAGCCCCATGGAGCTGGACTACAAAACGTTCGCTGCTGCCTACAGTGCAGACTCACTCCCCGTTCCTGGACACGATGGGGTTGCCCGCCCCACAGGGCCTGAATTGGAGGAAAACATGCCAAGGTACTAACACCTCACACTTCACTAGAGCTGGCATCCCTCATCCAGCGTGGAGATGCAGCCCCTCTGGGGTGGACCGTGGGAGCTCTCCAATAAGCATGAAGGTTCAGGGCTCATTTTACCCTATCATGTGTCCACAGGGTTGATAGGACCTACAAGCTGCACTATGGAGGGTCTCAGAAGCGCCCTGAGGGAATGGCCTCACGCCCCGTCCGTGACTCTGCTGGCAAAGTGTTGGCATATGTTGCAGATGGCAGTGCCAAGGACATCCGCAATGCAGTGGAGGCAGCTCACAAGGCAGCCCCAGGGTGAGTAGGGGACTAGCTCAGGATAGCTGGGTTCAATCCCCAGCTCTGGGAGGGGAAAGTGTCTTAGAGCGAGGAGAGGCTGGAGCGAGGATCCCTGAGTTCTAGCCTTGACTTTGCCACTGAACTTGCTGTTTATCCTTGGTGCCTCAGTTTCCCCGTGGATGTCGCAAGGTCTCTGCTTGTAGGCAGAGACTTGGTGGAGAGCTCCTAGCTCTCTCCAAATTCCCAGGCCAGAAGTGTCAGCCTAGAAAAAAGTATCACCCACTTCCTGGCTCACTGCCACCCACTTCCTGGCTCACTGCCTGTGCTGATAACCTATCCTCACGTTCCAGCCTCACCCCTCTTATCTTTTTCCTCACGGTGAGAACAGACAGAGTCCTCAAGGAACTGGAGAGCCCCCAGGTTATCGCAGCTGGACTTTGAGCGAAACCCGCCCAGCAGGAAAGCTCCTCTGGGGAGCCCTGGCAGGCAGCAGAGTCCAGGGAAAGCCAAGGGGGACGGTGTCCCACAGAGCTGGCTGCAATGTGGAAGCTGACCAAATAGTGGGTAGGGTGAGGAGATGATTGCTGCCTATTTTTTCCACAGAAAACATTAATTTTTTAGTTTTGGCAAAAGTTTGAGAAAGTCGTGAGATTATTTTCCCCAAAACTGAACAGCTTAGTTCCATTTCTCCCTTCCCCCCTACAAAGAATAATTTGGATCCAGAACAGCCACCGCTCAGCCTCATAGGAGCCCCTGGCCATGATGCCTCATGGGAGGTGTAGTCCAGGTGGCTCATTCTGTATCTGTGTCTCCCATGTTGTATTATGATCTCACTGGAGCTGCTGCAATACCTCAGGGGAATGGTAGTTCTGTTGACTCATGCTCCCTTTTGGGATCCAGTGGTTGGAGTACATCTCCAGTGATATACCATGGCCTCCCTTTATGAGTCCCTGGCTGTGGTACATCATGGGAGTGGTAGTCCCATTTTTGTCTCTAGGCCAATCTGTGTTTCCCATGATGCGCCACAATCTCCACCTCTAGGACAGGGGAAGCAGTTGAATGATGGCTGAATGTGGCCATGGTGCATCATGGTCTGATCCTTCTTTGCTAGCCAGGCTCTCTAGCTAAACTACATGTCCTATGGTGCACCACAGCCTCACTTCCTGGTGAAGGAAGAAGAATCATAGTGGCCCCTTGGCTGTGGCGTCTCATGGGAGTTATAGTTCTTTTATGTCATGTTCCTCTAGCACAGTGGTTCCCAACATTTTCAGTAACATGGCACACTTCAGAGAGACAAATGATTCTATGGTGCACCCACTTTCTTCAGCTGAATTGACTGCTCGTAAATGTCACATTTACTTACATTTACTATAGTTACAGTCTTACTAGAGAGGTTTGCAACATAGCACATACAGCAAGCTCAAGCAGGATCAAATATATTCAAACCCACCAGAAAAAAAATGTCATCTTAGTTTTGCCCTTTAGGACACCTGTGTTTAGTATGTTCACACTTTACAGTCAAAAGACTGATGCCTTGCTTTTAATTTAATGAATAATTTTCACAAGTTTTATCAGTTGCAATTTTGGTTGGATAGAATATTGTTTAAAATGAAACAAATGTTTATTTTACATTGATTTTTCAATATCTTTGTACAAAATTTCATAACAAACGTGTACAGTTCTCCCAGCACAGGGGTTGAAAACTGTTGCTGTAGTGGTTCCTCAGATGTGCTGCTTCTCCCATCATGCACCAACGTTCCCCCTCTTTCTGAGATACAGCAGAGCTTCATGGGAGCTGTAGTTCAGGTGTTCTCTTCCATAGACCAGGTTAGAGGCATCTCTGGTGCTGGGCACCCGGGGCACATGCCCTGAATCCCAGCGCTGGGGCCCCGGATCTGGCGGCCCCGGTCGGGCTGGAGATCTGGGGCCACGGCGGGGAATCCGGGGCCCAGCCTCCCGCGGCCGCTTCCGTCCCCATCCCCAGCCGGGGATGTGGGATCCGGCCTCCTGCAGCCGCTTCTGGCCCTGTCCCCGGCCAGGAGCGGGGCCTGAGGGCCAGGAGCGGGGCCTGGGCCTGTGCCCTGGTTCCCTTCCTGGGCCAGAGATGCCTCTGGACTAGGCCCCATCTCTCATCATGCCCCACAGCTTCCCTTGTCTGGGTGAGAGCAGGAGACTGCATCATGGGAACCCCTGGCTGTAGTGCATCATGGGAGTTGTAGTTCAGTCACTTTTTGCTCCATTCTATAGGGCAGGCTTCCGTCCTGGACTTCACTACCCACAGTGGGGAAGCCACTCCCCACATGGCAGAAGGCAGCCAAACTCTCCTAAAGCATTACCTTTTCTGGCTTAGAGAGGGTTCCCTTCCCCTCCTCAAATTTGATGCCCCTGAGCACATGAACTAGAAATCCTGGTTAGTAGTGGCCACCTTTTCTCCCCACCAGGGGTGTCATTGGTGCTGGGCACAGGGGGACGCATGCTTCCAGTGACAGTGCCCAACCCAGGCCAGGGCCACCCGGCCCTGGCCAGGTTCAAGGCCTGACTGGCCCATGGCTGTCACCAAGGTGACAGCCAGATCAGGTCCCAACCCTGGCAAGGGACACAGGGCCAGGTTGCTGATCCGGCCCCAGCAGGCCTGCCACAGCAGCAGCAGCCAGATTCAACCCCAGCCAGGGCTGCAGGACCAGACCACCTCAGTGGTGGTAGCCACATCTGGCTCAATTGCAGGGCTGGTGGGGGGGTTGGGCCTGGGCCAGTGATGACCCTGCTCCCACCAAATCCACAGGGTCATGCCCAGTGCTGCTTGGCCAGCCCCTGAAATTGTGGGTACCTCAGATAGGGGGTGTTCCAAAATGGTTGCATTGTGCTCTGTGGGACAGACACTGCTTTGCCTGGCAGATTTGGGGGCACAACATTAGCACCTGGGAATCTGGCCCCAGCCGTGTCCTCGATGTGTCAGGTGCTGGCCAGACTCAGAAGGAGACACTGGGTGGGTTCCCCTTTGGATCTGGTGGGGAAAAGTTGGAGAAGGGCAGCGGAACAGGAGTGGCAGCTGGGCGTGGGAAAGGAATCCAGAGACACTTCAAAGTTATTGCTTTACTGCACTGACTAATTGGTGTAATCTAATCACTCCCAGGCTATGCTTCAGGCTCTGCTCGGATCCTAAAGAGCACCAACGGGGGGATCTGAGCATTTGTGGGGGGTCAAACGGTGTTGTCAGTCTTGCCTTTAATTTTTACTGGCATGAAAATCTTAAGATTTTTTTTTTAATTGACATGGTAAATTTGTATTGACATCTCTAAAAGTACCATAAACCATACAGTAGGCACAAAAGTGTATAGTCAGTCGTGCTGTTCTGTACACAGGAATTTGGAATTGCGCAATCATTTTAACTGCAGTTATTCATCAGTTGGATTTTTACAGTAGAAGATGACACTGATTTTTGTCATTTGTCTGGTGGTGTCTTTAAAAATTTCAAGATTACTAGGTTTTACTTCTGCCCAGTTTCGCAGACATTTTCATTTACTTACGGGTTCATGGACAGTGTTAAAATTTATATTGTTTTACTGACTATCCGCAAATGTATGGATGGCTGGCAACTGTGAGTTAGGTCAGTCAAAATCAACTCTGCAGTCTCCTTGATTAGAGCAGGTGGGGCTGGGAGCCAGGACTCCAGGGTCTATCCATAGCTCTGAAAGGTGAGTGGGGTCTAACAGAGTCAGGGGGTGGTGGGGCTGGGACCCAGGACTCCTGGGCTCCATTCCATCTTTGGGCATGGGTGGCAGACAGACTCCTGGGTTCTGTCTCTCCTGGCAGGTGGCGGAAGCAGGCAGCCCATGCCCGAGCACAGGTGCTGTACTATGTGGCAGAGAACCTGGAGCTGCGGCGGGAGGAGGTGGCATCACGGCTGGGGGCGCTGAGGGGTGCCCAACCTGAGGAAGCACGGCGGGAGGTGGACCTGGCTCTAGAGCGCCTTTTCCACTGGGCAGCCTATTGTGATAAATATGGCGGGGCTGTGCAGGTGAGCAGCATCTGGGGTTCAGGTAGGCTCCACAGCGCCCCCTATGGACACAGAGCAGCCAGAAGTGCAGGATGGGAACTGTGTGTGAGAGGGGGTCACAGTGGCTTTTCAGAAGTGTGGGCAAGCTGCCAGGGAAGGTGTGGCTTCATGTGGTGAGGAACAGGTGTGGCACGGTGGGGAATGAGTGGGGTTGAAAGTGGGGTACCAGGTGGGAATCTGCAGAAGAAGCTCCCCTAACAGACAGAACACAATGAAATGCTTGAGCCAAAGCCACTGGGGGTAGGTTTCCCCTTTCTCTAGGGCTGGATGTGAGGGGTCCTCAGGAATTACCTCTCAGGCTCTGCCCTCAGGAGACCCCCATGTATGGCACCACCCTGCGGCTCCACCAGCCTCTTGGCGTTGTGGGCATTGCTTGTCCGGATGAGTGTCCCCTGTTGAGTTTCCTCAGCTTGCTGGCCCCTGCTGTGGCCCAGGGCAATGCCGTGGTGATGATCCCGAGCCCACGCTACCCGCTGCCTGCCCTCGACCTCTGCCAGGTACATTCCTAGCATCCACTCCTGCCTCAGCCACCCTCCACAGCCTCATCGGGGAGCTGGCCCCCTGCATGCCTCAGTTTATCCTCACCACAAAGAGCATAGTCACCCTTCCCTGTAGAGGATGTCATTGTCAAGAGATGGAAAAGAGGCCACCGGGGGTGCAAAGACCACTTCAGTTTGAGACCTTGTGCTGGGGGTTGAACCTAGGAGTCCTGACTCCCAGCCCCCCAAACCCCCCCCAGTTCTAACCACTAGCTCCCACTCCCCTCCTGGTGTCAAAGGTAATAACAATAGATCAGTTGGCACACACACACACACACACATCCCACCCCATCTGCCATGCCCTGACTGAGAGCGACCACGCAAGCCACTTGCAGTTACACAGTGTAAAGGAAACCCATTCCTCTGCTCTCATGCACACATGCCAGAGATAGGGGTCCCATTTGTTCTGGGTGCTGCAGACCCCTCCTTCCACCTGCTCTCAACTGGGGGACCCCAAGGCAGGTCAGGGTGGACTCAATAAAGCAAGGGCCACCGTGCTGTGAAATAGGAGGCACCAACAATAGGAAAACTGCTGGCTGTCCCTGCCCATACATAACGTGGTTCTTTTACCAACTCCCCTGACTTCACGTACTGCTGACCCAGAGGTCTGAGAGAACCTGGTCCCGTCTTGCAGGGACCCCCCAAGCAGTCTGTGGGGTGGCCACTCCACCTAGAGCAGGTGGTCAGTCATCTGCACAGAGCAGCTTCAACCCTCCTGCACTCCCTGTGGAGCAGTGCGGAGCTACAGGGAAACTGAGGCACACACAACAGGTGGGTGGGGGTTGTACAAATATGGTAAAAGCTTCCCGCATTGCCACAGCACAAAGTATAGCTGACATGCTCCTGGCCCACACAACCTCATTTCACCTCCTTGCTTATTTACATCACTAATAACAACTAGCTGCCGGAAACCCCCTGGAGCAGCCCCAGGGCTCTCCTGCCAGGACATGAGGCCAGTTGTGGCCAGATGTTCCCTTGAGCAGGGTTTTGTCTCAGACCTGCCCAGAGGCTGTTTCAGACTTCCATTCTCTGTCCTGACCTCCACAGTAAGCACCCCTTGACTGGTGAGAACCCAGGAGTCCTGGCTCCTCCCCTCCTTTAACCACTAAACTCCACTTTCTTTCCAAAGCTAGGAACCAACCCAGGAGTCCTGGCTCCCACCCCTCTTGACTCTGGCTGTTCATTGAGCCTATCTGCTTTCTCCCTCAGGGGTCTGCAACCTGCAGCTCCAGAGCCGCATATGGCTCTTTGTCTGCCCCCTTGCAGCTCTAGGTCCCCCCTCCCCTGCCACTGGGGACCCTGCCAGTGACCTGTGCAGGGGTCCAGGCTCTCTGTCTCCCCCCCAGTGCCAGAGGACCCTGTGGCAGGTGCTTGGCCCAGCTTCCCCCAACCCTCCTCCCCACCCCCCCCAGCAGGAGGCCACACCTATTGCGGCTCTCAAAACACCATTATTGAAGGAATTTTTAAAAATGGCTTTTCTTACTTTTTGGGTCACCAACCCCTGTCCTAGATCTTCGACACCTCAGACATACCTGGGGGTGTGGTGAACGTTGTCACAGGGAATCGGGACCATCTGAGTCGGACGCTGGCCCAACACCAGGACGTTCAGGCCATGTGGTACTTCGGGTCTCAGCAGGTGGGTTCAGGTCCCACCTCCACTCCAGTCCCTGCACCTGGCCCATTTTCTACCTGCTCCCAGCCAGTCTCTGATGCCCCCTAGCAGGAAAGATCCCTAAATCCTGCTTTCTCTTTTAACCCTTTCTGTCCTGCAGGGCTCCCAATTTGTGGAGTGGGCCTCGGCTGGGAACCTGAAGCGGACCTGGGTGAGCCACGGGGCCCCCCGGCAGTGGGAGGACTCAACCCAGGGAGCGGGGGAGGAGTTTCTGTACCAGGCCACACAGTGTAAGAACATCTGGATCCCAATGGGTGAGATCTTTGCCAACTGAAACCAGCGTGTTTTTCCCCCCATCCCTCACACGGAACCACACAGGCAGAGAGATATAATAAAAAGATTTTGGTATTGATTAACCCTGCCCCTGCTGGGGATTTGTCTCCCATCACTGTTCAAGTGGAGAAACTGAGGCGCATGATGGGGTGGGGAGAACAGAATGAATCTGGAGTTTTGGCTCCAAGCCCTCTGCTCTAACTGCTACACCCATTATGCCAAAAAGAGCACCCAGGAGAGCACCCCCAATAAATGTTGTACTTAAAAAGAAAAGACTAGCAGGATCTAATTCAGGGGGACAAGATAATATGCCACATTTATTGTAAGTAAGGATAGCAAAAAGTAGTCTCACACATCCAAGAAGTTCTGCATCCTGGTATGATATAATTACCAGTCCTTTCATGTGTTGCTTGAGCCAGCCTAGTGGCCAGCTAACCTGGGCAGTGAGGGAGCAAGGCCTCTGTCGGTCGCGATCCGATGCTCCAAGATGACAGTTGCAGAATGAGACCCAAAGTTTTCATGTTCTTACCCATCTTTTATACTTGCTGACCCTCGTGTAAGTCTATGGGGTTTGCTGTGTCATGTTGCCTCAGGGCTCCAGCCACCTGCAGACTTGATTGTATTTTGTTCTTTTCTTTCTGGGGTGGCTCCTTCTGTTTGCTTTAATCAGAGATGTCCGCATTGTTCAGCCAGTTGGATGGTACTTGTGCTTCATCTGGACTGGCTGGCAGTTGAGACTGGTCACTTCACTCACACACACACACACACACCTTCATTCAATGACTTTGTTCACACATTTAAATGAACATATGCAAAACGGAGTACAATGTTTAAGCAGGAATTCCAAATTGACAATGTGGAGTCTTGTTGGACATTGGTTATAATGTCTATTACACAGGGCTATAGAATTATTTTACTTATGACACTGAAGGACATATACACAACATTAACATATACTTTAAAGATAAATGTAATTCATTATCTGTCTGTGCCCCACACACCCCACTCTTCTCCTGCATTCTATCACCAACTCTGGGAGGGGAGTGGGGTTGAGTGAGTTAGAGTGGGGTTCGGGTGCAAAGACTCCTGGGTTCTTTTATGTAGTGCAGACCTAAGAGGCTACAGACAGACCCAGCTCCTATCACCATTGCCTGATCCCAGTTGCCAGGAACAGAACCCCCTCCTGTGGCAGACATGCTGGTCAGTAAATTTCTCGGGCTTCCCCTGTGCAGGCTAGGCCTGATGCCATCTGGCTGAGAGCTGTGGGAGGAGAGATCGAACTTAGGGGTGTGGTGTGTTAGTTATGAAACTTGCAGTTTTTCGTCGGTTGTAGTGATCATGGTTTGACAGCCACCTTCAGTCTTCTAGCTCTGGCATGCATCCAGTGTCATCCTGGCTATCCTCCCAGCCCTGGGACAGTACCCAGGATCCTTGGTTCCCAGCCTCTCTTCCTGTAATCCTTTGGACCAAAGTGGGTTAGAACAGGAAGAGGGCTGAAGTCTGGACCAGTCATGCACATGCATGCTTTAAAAGGGTCATTTTCAGAAAGCTGGAGACTATTATGAACCGTATTGTCTGGAAAGACCATTTTAGTCAGAAAAATGGGAACGATAAATGGAAATTGTCTATGGACACTGTACTAAGTACCCAAAAAAAAAAAACTGTACTGGTTACAAATCTACTTGGTTTAGAGAGGACATGAAGGCGGCTATAAATAAAAAATGGAAATAAGGGGAAGCTGATACGAGTATAAATGTGAAGCTAGGATTTGTAGGAAACTCATAAGGGAAGCAAAGGGACACAGGGTGAAATCTATGGCCAGCAAAGTTAAGGACAACTACTTTTTAAAAGTATTTTAGGCACAAAAAGAACCTTGCCTGTGGCCTATTGGGCCATTACTAGATGGAAATAGTAAAAATGAATTATCAATACAGAAAGGCAGAAAAATTCAAAAAATATTTTTCTGTTCCTGGGGAAAAAGCTTATGATGCAGTCTCAGCAGATGGTGATGCTTAATCCCTTTCCAGTCCATTACTAACTCCAGGAGATGTTAAACAGCACCTACTAAAGTTAGACATTGATAAATCAACAGGGCCTATTAAATGGCATTCAGGAGTTTTAGGAGAGCTGACCAAGAATTTAGCAGCACTCTCAATATTGATTTTAAATACAGTTGGTGCACTGGGGCGATTCTGGAAGGCTAGAAGAAAGTGACAGGTGGGACACTATTTAGAAAGGGTCATGGGACAACCCCACTGGCCTGTTCCAGAATTCTAGGCCTGTCAGCCTGATAATCAGTCCCAGGCAAGATAAATGGGCAGCTGTTATGGGACTCAATTACTCAGGATCTAAAGGAAAGTCACATAATGAATGCTACAGAAGTGTGTCTATGGACAGTAGTGCCTGTCAAAGTAATGTGAGATTTTTTGGATGAGGTGACATATTTGGGTGGCAAAGGTACCAGGGTGGAGGCCATAGGTTTAGACATCTTGGTGATGTTTGATAGGACAATGCATAATAAGGTAATTAAAACCATGGGCCGCTATGAAATTACCACAGCTCTTGCGAAATGGATTATAAACTGGCTAAATCCCAGCATGTAAGAGGGGAAGCACCATCAAGTGGGGTGTTTCTACCAGGATTTAATGGGATTGGTTCTGGGCTCTGTCTGCTTTGGCATCTTTATTATCTGGAGGAAAGCATCCACCTGTCCCTGACAACATGTGCAGAGGACACACAAACTGGCAATGTGGGAAATGATGCAAGGGCTGAGCCAGGGGTACAGAGCCCTGGCAATACAGCTGGGGAAAACAGGTGCAACCAACCAACCTGCATGATATGGCTACACATCAGTGTGAGTACACAGGACCAGAGAACACTGGCCACACATATGGGCTGGGGGTTGCCCCTATGGAGCACCCAGGTCACTGGGAAAGATTTGGGGGGCTGAGGGGAGGAATCAGCTGAACCTGAGCTCCCAGAGTAGGACTGGGGCTGGAGGAACTAATGGGATCCTGGAATGCATCGGCAGGAACCTCAGGTGGGTGCAGGGAGGTTATTTCGCCTCCAGCTCTGCCCCTGCACGAGGTGGTGAGAATCCTGCACCTAGTTCTGGTGCCTGTAGTCCAAGGAGGATGTGGGGTAAATGGCAGAGGGCCCTGAGAAGAGGACAATCAATGGATTAGAAAACCTACCCAAGAACAAGTGACACCAGGACCACCAGCTATTTAGCTAAGCCCAGCGAAGGGTTAGAGGGACTCATTCCCTAGTGGCAGGGATCGAGATGGGGAACAAATATTCAGTACCTGGTTCCTCAGTCCTGCAGAGGCAAGTTGGACCCATCCCCATGGTCAGAAGTTGAAGTGACACAGACACAGCCTGGAGATAAGGCACAAAAGGTTTTGCCAGTGGGAAATTCACCCTGGGCACCACCGAGACACAAAGTGCCATAGTGGATACTCCTTCCCTGGCAATTTTTTAAATCAGTTTCAGATGATTTGTCAACAATCCATCTCTGGAAATAATCTGGGGGAGGTTCCGGGGCTGGAGGTGAGGCTAGAAAATCAGAATGATCCTTTCTGGTACTGGAATAGTTTAATACAACCCCACTCCCCACACTGACCTGGGGAGGGAACCCAGGAGTCCTGGCTTCTGATCTGAGTCCAGGAATGGGAGCTAGCAGAAGACCTAGCACAGCTGCACCGTTTACAGGTGTGAAGTTCAACACTCAGCAACTTTATTATCTCTGATAACAAGTGTGTGGGCTCAGCAGGTGTGATTCATTGCCCAGCCTTCCATGGCCACAAGCCCAGGCTACCTTCTCTAACCACTGGAACTAGGAGACAGGTCCCAGACTCTCCTGCTCTAACCACTGAGCCTTAGAGACAGATGGTCTGCTCATGTTGGATGCTCCTATGAGAAGTCCGATGTAGGCCACTGGTTCCTCTGTGTAAGGCTCTGCAGCCTGCCAGCTCAGTACCCATCTCCCCTGCGCAGACCACCCGAGCTGGGGGATCCCAGGTGCCCACTCCTGGACTGACTGGCTGTGACACCAGCTGAGCCCTTTAGCCAGCCCCCCTCAGCAGCGGTGAGAGATCAGCACTGATCCCGATCCACTCAGGCAGGAAGGCAGCCTCAGGCTTGAAGATTTTGAGGAAGGGGGAATCTGGGAGGGTATAGTTAGCCAGGTAGATGGTCTCCCCCCCAGCCAGGTAGCCAGCCCAAATGCCGAAGGTTCCAATGGTCATGATCGTATGGTTGCAATGGGCCAAGAGAGCAAAATCCCGGCCTGGTGATGACTCCACTCCATCCCCTGAGAAATACACGTCCCCCCGTGAGGTGTCAATGTTCTCCCGACACCACTCCATCCCATTGCTGGTCACCACAAAGAGAGGCTCCTGGTACTTGGCCCGGAAGTATCCCATGGCCTTCTCCAGGTACCTCTTGTCTGCCACCACCCCCTTCCAGGTCTGGGGCATGACCCAGACATAGTCCCCTCTCCGGATATGGATGCCCACGTAAGTCACATTCTGGCGCTGCCCACGCAGCTCGGCCAGATGCCGGTTGGCTTCCTCCTTGATGTGGTCATGAAAGGAGAATTCCTTCAGGATCTCCTCCCGGATGTGATGGTAAAAGGTCCATGAGCAGGGGTAGCCTGTCAGCCAGATGTATTTCCCATCAATGTGCCTGTATTCATCTGACATCCAGTCATGGAGCTCGTAGTTCCTCCATAGGATGTTCTGGACCACGTCCCTGGAGATCACAGGCAGGGTGATGCGGAAGAGTGGCGCCAGCTGCTGGTGCATCTCCGGCAGGATGTAGGCCTGGCGCCCATTCATCTTGGCCAGGGCATAGAGGGTGGCATATTCCCCCATCTGGTTCCCCAGACGCCCAAGGGAGTTCACAGTCCACATGCCCGGCTCTTCAGTGGGGAGTGAGGTGTTGAGGATGGTTGGCTGTTTGGTGGCTCTCTGGAACCGGTTGCTCAGGTGGAGGAAGACAGAGAGGATCATGATGACCAGCAGGTAAATGGTGATCTGGAGGGACTGTCGGAAGGTGACCCAGGAGCTCAGCACCGTCATGGCTCTTTGCAGCAATGAGGAAAGGAGGGCCTAGCCTGGGGAGACAGGGAGCCAGAAGGGGAAGGGTGTGAATAGACAAGAAAGTGGGAGGAATGAATGGGGAGCAGAAACTCCCCAGGCTTCTGGGGGCTGATCTGCTCAAGACCTCTTGATCCTAGCTTGGTTCCTTCAGCCAAAATCCAGCACAGGGGCAGACAAGAACAGCCCAAGCAACAGTATTTCCTTCCCCCATCAGCTTTACTGGCGCCCCTCATGCTTGACGTGTGACCTCGTAGCTAGGATGGAACCCAGGTATCCTGGTTCCCAGCCTGTACCCCAGTTCAAACCACTAGGCTGCACTCTCTCTCCACAGCTGGAGAGAACCCAGGAGTCATGTGTTTACCTTGAATCCCTAAGTTCTAGCCCCCACACCCACCCCCTCAGCAGTGATACAGCAGAAACAGGAGGGAGTATGAGAGGGAAAGGGGTGGGTGAGGCGGGAACAGAACAAGGCTAGAAATGGGAGGGGACAGAGGAGAAGGGAAATGAGAAAAGGGTGCAGCAAAAACAGAAGCCAAAGGGGCAGAAGGAAGTAACCCCAACCAAGGAGTTGCAGCAGGAAGTGGGGTGGCAGTTTGCATGTGCAGCACAAGGGCTGGAGCCTGGGGTCCAGGGGGCTCTGGGGTGTCACCCCTTGTCTGCGCCCTAGCTGGTGGCCAAAGTCCCAGTCCCGGGTCCAGAGCTACACCAGGCGCCTCTCACTCACCATTCTTAGTGGGGCAATGGCATGGAGGTTTCAGACCAGGCCACCACCTCCCTCAGCCCCAGTGGGAGTGGGAGCCAGGCCTCCTGGGTGCTTGCCCAGCTCTGGGAGGGACTGGCGCAAATGGTTGTGGCCCAGGAATTGCTGCAGGCTCGACTCTAGCCCCCATTCACCTGAGCCAATTCCCCGAGCCCCGCTGACGTGCGAGCAAGCGGCTCTTCATGGGTGACATCCTGCCACAGCTTCCGGAGTAACAGCCCCAGGCAGAGTGAGACAAGCAACAATGTCACCGCAGAAGGCGCAAACTCGGGCGGATACTCACCCCCAGCGGCCCGGGGACTTTCTGCTTTTCGCCCACCAGTGCCACGAGGAAAAGGGGGGCCGCCTCCACCGCCGGCCCTCAGGCGCCCCGGCACTTTTAAAGGGAGCCCGCACTCAACTGGCAGGCCGGCTCCCTCGTTTCCTGATATGGGTTGGTTTCCTTCCTGGCACCCTGGCAGCTGGGACGCAGCATCCGCAGGCACCAAGCCCGAGCTCTGGGGCGAGTGGCCCGGGCCGACCCCAGCAGCGGACCCCGAGGGACCCCAGCTCTCGGCCAGGGGGCTGGACGGCTCCGGCTCCCAGGCTCCTGCCCCGAGGCCAGGGCTTCCGGTGTAGGCAGGGCTGGGCCCCTCGCAGCGGCTGATGCTGGGAGGCGCCGGGCTGCAGGGAAGAAGGGCTGGGCTATAGGGCGCGGCGCCGTGCCCTGCACCCCTGACCCCATGAACCTGGCTGCCTGGCGATCCGTCCTGCCCCACCGCAGCCGGTGCAGCACAGCCCCACGGAGGGGCCTCGGTGGGGGTCAGGCCAGGCGTTGCTGCAGTGATGGGCCCGGCAGGAGCCGGGGGGCGCAAGGGGGGCAGCAGGCCCCCAGGCCGGTCGCTCCCCGGCAGTAATTGTCCCGGCAGAGCCAAGGACGGGGCGGAGCTGGGGGGCTGGTTGGCAGCTGGGGGGCCCACAGAGGTGCAGAGGGGAGGGGCTCACGCCCAACTCCTCCTCTCCTCGCCTGCTGCCCCACTTTGGGGTCCCCTCAACAGCTGCCTGCCCCCTCCCCTCTCTGCCGGGCCCCCCCGCACCCCCCAGCCTCCGCCTAGGCCCCCCCCGGCCCCTGCCCACGCACCCTCCCGCCCCACATGGTTCCCCGCCACTTTCACTTTCGATAGCAGCCAGGACCCACCCGCTCCGAGCTGTGAGTCCCGCAGGCTGAGTCCGTCTGTCTATCCGGCCGGCGGCGGGGCATGCAGGGAGGGGCGGGCGGGGGGAGCAAGGTTATGTTGGGGGGGTCTGAGCCGCCCCCCCCCGATCTCCGCAGAGGTGAGATGAGGCGGTGCGGGCAGCGCAGGGAGGGGACGAGACGGGGAGGGGCGATCAGCCTCCCTCCCGCACAGTCAGCAGGGGCGGGACACATGGGGGCTGTTCCCCCCAGCCCTGCTGGTGCCCCTAGTCCTGCCCTGCCGGCCCCGCCGTCTCACCCCTGCCCCCTCTTGTACCCTCAGCTCCTCCGTCCAGGACCCCCCCTCCCGGGATGCCGCCCACCCGCCCCCCACTGAGGAGATGAATTGGAGCCATGCACCCCCAGGTGCCCCACCCCTGCCCGGGGCCTCCGTGGTGAGTGAGGGGCCGAGTTTGTTCTGCCTTGGGGCATCGGGAGGGCTGGGAAATGGGATTAGGGCTGGTTGGGGGACTGGGCTGGCTGGTGAGCTTAAGGGGGCTGGATGGGTGGTGGGCTGAACTGGCCAGGCTGTTCCTGGGGATCCTTGACTCCCATCTCCCCCCTCCAGGTCCCCCTCTTATTGCTGCTTGTCTTGGTGCCCCTGGGGCGCAGCTGCGTCTTCTTCTTCAACCCCTTGAGCACGACTTTCACTGAACATATCAACAGGCTGGTGAGTGAGCCGACCCCCCAGCTGTCCCCCATCAGCCCTCCTGCTAGCTCTGCCCCATGCCCACTTGTAGAACCTAGACCAGGGGTCTCAAACTCAAATCACCACGAGGGCCCCATGAGGACTAGTAGAGGGCCGCATGCGGATCAGTATGGTAGCCTGAGGGCCGCACCACTGAAACCTTTCCATACAATGATATTGCAAATATTGGTAAAGATCGTGTCGTTGCAGCCCGCAGGAAATAGCTTTAGGGGCTGCATGTGGCCTGCGGGCTGCATGTTTGAGACCCCTTACCTAGACCAAGAGGGCTGGATGGACCCCAGGATATACCTAGTCCAAACCCTGGCTCAAGGCAGGACCAACCCCAACTAAACCCCTCCAGCCAGGCTATACGTCAGGCTGCACTTTAAACACCTCAAAGGAAGGAAATCCCCCCCATACCTGTTTCCCCCTCCTAATGTCTAACCTGGACCCCTCCTGTGACTTGAGGCCATTATTCTAGTTCTGTTGCCTGCCACCAGTGCGAACAGCTGGGTTCCAACCTCCTGGGAACCCCCTTCAGGTAGTGAAAGGCTGCTATCAATTCCTCCCCTTCTCTTCCACAGCCCAAACAAACCCAGGTCCCTCAGCCTCTCCCCCTACGTGCCATGCTTCAGCCCCTGAATCATTTTCATTGCCCTTAGCTGGACTTACCCTAATTTGTCCACGTCCTTCCTGGAGTGGGGCACAAAACTGAACACAGGACTCTAAATATGGCCTCTTCAGTGCCAAATCGACAGAGATAATCATGTCCCTCCATCTACCGGTGGTGGTCCTATTAATGCAGCCCAATGTGCCATTGGCCATCTTGGCCACAATGAAGGACACCCTGCTGACTCGTGTTCAGTTTCTTGTCCGCTGTAACCCCCGGGTCTTTTTCTACAGAGCTGCTGCCCAGCCAGTTGGTCCCCAGTCTTGTAGCTGCACCTGGGATTCTTCTGGCCTAAATGCTGGACTCAGCCCGTGTCCTTGTTGAACCTCGACAGATTTCTTTTGGCCCAGTCCTGCAATGTGTTTAGGTCACTCTGTATCCTGCCCCTGCTCCCCAGCATGTCTACCGCTCCTCCCAGCTTAGTGTCATCTGCAAACTTATTGAGGGTGAATCCATCCCACCCTCCAGCTCACTAACGAAGATGTAGAACAGAACCAGTCCAAGACCAACCCCTAGGACCCTTGGCTCATTACCAGCTGCCAACTAGACATTGAGAAGTCAGTTGCTAGCTGTTGAGCCTGATGATCTGGCCGGCTTTCTATCTGCCTTATTGTCCATTCACCCACCATCTCTTGTTCTGTCCTTCAGACCCAGCATCTGCTCCTGGATTATCCCGTCTTGTTGCCGTCAAACCTGGAAGAGGTGAGAGAAGGGGGAGTCCTGCCCATCCCATAGCCAGAGATCCCTCCCCCACCAGCCCTTGCCCCACCTATAGCCCATCTGACCCCATCCTTGCCTCCTCCAGGACAAATGGTGTGCCGAGCTGTGGACAATCCATTTCCTGGCCATGGAGCTGGGGCACATGTTGGAAGTGGCGGGTGCAAACTTGAAGCCCCTGGTGGAGAAGGTGGCTTGGCAGGTCAATTTCACCAAGGACTGTAACATATCTGTAAGTGCCCGGGTGGCCATGGGGTTAGGGCCTTGCCCCTCGGGGGGGAAGGGACTGCCTGGCATGGGGGGGTATGGAATGGGAGGCAGGGCCTTTCCCCTCTGGGGCCACCAACTCCCATTCAAGTATATGTGGAGGGGTCAGGCTCCAGGGGCTCCCCCTACAGTGCAGTGACCACCCCCCCTGACCCCCAGGATCCCGAGGGCTGCGTGGGGCTGGAGCGGGCCAACGTTTCACAGATGCTGAGTGCCCTGAACAGTCACATGGAGGCGCTGAAGAGCAAAATGTCTGACCCTGGGGGACGGGAAGGGCCGGTCAATTTCACCAGCTGCACCCATATCCGCTGCCAGCCAGGTACCCCCTCCAGCTCCCAGCTCCTCCCACTGGCCCCCTGGTCCCCCAGCCCTGCCCACTGACCCCCCCGCCAGCAACTTCACCCTTGTCTGCGGCTAGCCAGGTGCTCTCTGAGCTCTCCCCACAACCTCTCCAAGCCCCCCAGCCACTAACCACCCAGCTCTCTCCAGGCCTCAGTTCTGCCCAGTCTCCCCCTAGCCTCAGAGCAGCTGCCTCCATTTGCTGCCAGTCAGGCATCCCCCAACCCTTCCCAGTACCAGCATCCCCCACAACACTGCCCTGCCCCCCAACACAGACCCCCACCCCGGCCCGTCCCTTCTCTCCCCACGCTCTCTGTGTCCCCCAGGACCTCTGGCTCCCCTGTCCACCCACGTCTCGCCCCCGCAGCCCGGCTCCTCCATCTGGAAGCAGCCAGAGACCCAAGCATCCGGGGCCGGCTCCATGCACCGGAGCCACCTGCTGGCATTCCTGGTCCTGGTGCCCCTCTTGGGCTATCTGGGCTTCGTCAGTCTGTGGCAGCACCAGAGACGACCATGCAGCCAGGTACAGGTCCTCACCCCATGAACTCCCTGGGCAGCAGGGCGGGTGGTGTGGGGGGAGTAAATCTTGGCACTCCTAGAGGCTTCTTTCCTCTCTCACTCAGGGGATCCAGGAGTCCGAGTGGTCGGACACCTGAACGGACGGGGCACAGGAGCTGATAGGAAAGAGAGGGCTCAGGTATTACCCCCACCTCACCCCAGCATGTGGACATTCTCAGAGGACATTCTCAGGACCAGATGCTGACCCTCTGGGGGTTTCTGTCCACTGGGTTAGAGCTGGTGGGAAGGAGCCAGGACTCCTGGGTTCTCTCCCCAACCCTGGAAGGGGAAGTTCAGTGGGTTAGAGTTTGGGGGGCGGGCAAGACTTCTGGGTTCTCTCCCCAGCTCTGGGAGGGAAGTGGGATCCAGTGGATGGGAGCTGGGAAGGGGATAGAACCAGGACTCCTTGGTTCCATTTCTCTCTTCACTCTGTCTCCTTCAAGGATCTCCTGAGTCATCCCCGGTCCCATTGCTATGGATTCTGGGATGCGGGCAGCCACAGCAGAAGCAGACAGAGACCATCTGGGCCGGCCACTGCTCCTCCCCTTCTGCCCCCACAGGCCAAGCAGAAGGTCGAATCGGACACCTCACGCACTCACGCTCCGGGACTGCCAAACTGAGCCCTGTGGCTGGGCTCCCCTGGGTTGCAGTGCCAGTTTCTTCCCCACAGGGGTGCTGTTTGGCACCAGACTGTCACTGAACATGATTTGTGCAGCACCAGGAAAGCTGGAGACTTTTTTTTATTTTGTGGGAAGCCACATTTCATAGACTGCCACTGGGGCTTGTGTGTGTTTTGTTGGCAATGGTGTCTGCAGGGAAGATGGCCCAGCATGGAGAGGTAAAAGATCACCTCCCTCCCATATCAGACCCCCTACAGGCCATGAAAGTTCACTGGAAAAAAATGGATTTTCCTTCATACCTGTCCGGGATGGGGCACAGAGACTGGTTATACCATGACCCCTTGCCCAAGTGGTATACATCTTGGATGCCTGAACTCCCAGCCTGACACTGGAGAAGAAATACTGCGGCCAAGTGGAAATTATTCGTGCAAAACCATTTGGATGAATGCAGTGTGTGTGCCTCAGTTTCCCCTCTTTTGCACAGTTAATGAGGTGGTGGGAAAATAGTGCTGATTCTTGGCAGAAATCCAGGCGTGACCATTGCCAGTTGACTGGTACTGGCCTTCCGGTCTCGGGAGAGCCAGAAAAGACAGAGGCCCCCCCCAACTGCCCAGACATTTGGCACCCTGCTACTAACAGCCAGGGATGTATCCCATTCCCACGTGGGACACCGGCCGTGTGTAACCAGCTAGAGGACAAAGGGGTAGGGATTACCAGGGGGCTGCTTGAAGTGGAGAGAAACTGGGAGGATGCTGGCACTAGGAAGGGTTGTGGGGCTCTAGGCTGTAACTCCGTGCTCTAGGGTAACCATGAACTCTCTGCGCTGTGTCCAGGAACCCAATAAACCCATTCTGCATTCACGTGGCTGGCCCAGAGTCACTTCAGATTAAGGAAGCAGGGAGGCATCACTCCATTCACTTTCAGGACCTTTGTCTCCTCCAGCCATCTGTGACTGGGCCAGAGCCTGGTGAGAGCACCAGTCTATAGATCCATGATGGTCTCCTGGTGGGATGCAGAGACTGGTTATTTGGGGACTCCCAAGCCCAGGTGGGCTGTGTCTTGGATTCTCACCCTGCCACCAGAGCAGCTTTGAGATGGCCCAGAATTTTCTCCGTTCTCATTTGATGTTCCCCTGGCAATTTAAATCTCAGTCCCACCCAGCGTTCCCCCTCAGTTATGGGGGGGGGGTCATGTCAATGGGGGGTTTCTGCATCTGTGGGTGCCTGCTGCCCCCTGGTGGCAGATGTCTAGTGCTCTGAGCTGGGCTAAGGGGAATCCCAGTGGTGGGTTAGATTTATGGGCTGGAGGCTCTGAGGTGCCTCCTCCCATGACACCCCAGAACCAAGGGGGCATCAACAGCCCCTGAACTTTCTTCCAGCCAGTTTCACACTCCTGTTTTGTGTTGTAAGGGAGCAGGTGGCTGGGAGCCTCTAGGACTCCTGAGTTTGTTCCCTGGCTCTGGCAAGGGGTTGGGGTCTAGGGGCTGGGGGGTGGGGGGGACTGGGAGCAAGGACTCCTGGGTTCCATGTGCAGCAAAAAAACGGCCTCCCAAATCATCATCACCCCCATCTCATCCCATGACTGTCCCTCCCCAGTGGCCACCTCTTCCTCACCCACCCCTCCCCCCTAGTCCCGCCACCCCCCTCCCATCCTCCCAAGTCCTCTGATTAAACCCAACCTCTGGCTCTCCCAGCCCCCTCTTCCCTCACCCCTCCCTATTAATCCCACTTTCCAGTGCCTCCTTGGCTGCTTGACGTCGCCGGGTGACGGGGGCCACTAAGCTGCTTGGGGGGGGTGGACGCAGGGTGAGTTTTACACACCCCCCAGCCTGCACTGGTCCCAGTTCACCCAGCGCCACGGGACCAGACAGGCACCGGCTCCAGGGTAAGTCACACCTGGGGAGGCTGGAGGGACACAAAGTGGGGGTGGGGGAAGCATGGCAGTAGGGGGTGCTATTATCCACCAGGACCGTTCCCCTCCAGCAACAGGCATGTGTGCCCAGAGCCAGGACTCTGGGCTTCTTTCACTAGCTTTGGAGGGCAATGGGGTCTAGTGGGAGGGATGGGAGGTGGGAGCCAGGACTCTGGGGTTCTGTCCAAGATTGTGGGATGGGAGTGTGGTCCAGTGGTTGCAGTGGGGAGGCAGGAGCCAGGACTCCTGGGTTCTATCACAGACCCACAGAGCAGGTCTCTCCCCACCCAGCAAAGGACAATGCTCACACACAAGGTGACTGCCTAGTATTACAGCTCTCAGAGGGTGCAGCCCCAGACAGGGATGGTCTGACTCGGGCAGGACTGGGGTATGGGGCATTTCCCCTTGGAGGTGCCAAGTCCCCTTCAGCCCCAGATTGTTCCCATGCTAAAACAGATCTATTTTTATTTCTCTTGTTCTGACCCCAGCGGTTGGAAATTTCCTCCGTGCACTCCCGCTCTGGCCCAATTCACGCCCACCCCGTGGGGGGATTATATTCCTCCGTCTCCTCTATAGTTATTCTATTGTGAAGATAATTTAATGCCACAAGAAATAAATTGAAAAATCCTCTGAGTTAATATGGATTAACAGGGGAGGGCAGGAACCCAGCTGCTGTACAGGTCAAACAGCAACCTGGCCACATGGCAGGGAAAGTTCTGCGCAGAGCAACCCCAGGCATTCTGTTGAGGCCACACATTTCTGTCTTTTGGGATGCTTAGAGGTGCCAGACTCCTTGGTTTTCTCTCTCTGGCTTGGTGAGGGGAGTGGGTCTAGTGGTTGGGGGGGGGGGAATTGGAAGCCAGGACTTCTGAGTTCTTTGCCCAGCTTGGTGAGGGGAGTGTGGGCTAGTGGTTAGAATGGAGGGGGAGTTGGACCCAGGACTCCTGGGTTCTATCTTTGGCAGTCTCCTAAACTCCCTGTATCTCTTTGGGACTCAGGTTCCCCATCTGTATCTATTCCCCACCTCGGTCAGTGTGGCATGGAAGCTGTTCAGAGCCAGGTTGTGGCTGTCTGTATTTGTGCAATGCCTGGCATGACAAGGGCCTGGTCTCAGTCAGAGTCATGCTCCCAAGACAATCCCCAGGCCAAGGAGAGAGCAGCGTGGAGACTGGGGCGCAGTCCACGAGGGGGCAGTGTAGGAGCTTGGCGCCAGATGAGCTCCCAGAGGGGAAAGAACTGGTGCTACTTCCACCCCTGCCAGGGTTAAATTCCTGGGGGGTCCCTGGAGAGAGGAGCTGGGATTCAGGGACTGACCCTGTTAAAGGTGTACAACAAGCCAGGTGTCCTTGCGAACGCCCCACCCCAAGAGACTACATCATCCTGCACTTCCTGTCCTAAATGCTTATGTGGCTGCTCAACAGCCCCAGGGGCCCAATCTAGATGGGCTGCATCCCAGCGCTGAGTGAGGGGGCCTATATCTTGTAGCCACAGCTAACAGCATTTTGTGATTCTGGGGGAAAATAGGGTGGGTGCTAGGAGCCAGGACTCCTGGGTTCTTTCCAGCTCAGTGTTTGCTCTTTTGGCCCCGCACAGACTGGGCCTGGGGTTCTGCCTTCCTCCCCCCTCACCCCAAGTGATGACCAACCAGGTGGAGCTGGCCATGGGGGATGGGCCCCGCTTCAGCCTGGACCCGCTGCCCAAATCTTGCCTGGCAAAGCGCTGCGGGTGGCTGACGCACAACCTGCTACTGACGCTCACCATCTTGGGTAGGTGGGCACCTAGGGGCTAGGAGGCAGACAGTTGTGGCAGTCGGGGCGGGGGGGGGGAAGCTCAGCAGGACACTGACAGGTGGGGGTGGGAGGGGAGCAATAGGAGCAGGGGGCAAGCAAGGGGATCACCTTCATTTCCTGCTTCCCATTTTTTGTCACACAGCATCTCCCTCCCTGACCCTCTGTGGCAGAGGTCATCCCCTAGTGGTGTGGTGAGCAAGGGCATAAGGGGGGGGGTACTTGGGGCAGGGGTTGGGGGGCAGGGATGCAAGGTCAGAGTAGGGACCTACCCATCCCCCCCATCCATCCTCCCACCCACCCCCCATCTATATGTCCATCCCCCAGTCTCTATAATTGCACACAAACGTGATCAAAAGGGAGGAGTGGCAGATGTGCCCCCTTTGCCCACCCGCCACAGAGACAGGGCAGTGGAGGAGTGGGGGTGGGGGGTTGGCATGTGATTAACATCTCGTTGTGTCTTTTACGTCACTACCCAGAAGGAAGAAAATTAAACATGGGCTAATCCCACTGGCGGCTGTTGCCTTGACCCCACCCTACATAGCTGCCTTCACCCCCCCCCCCCACAGCGGGCGGGATGATATGTGGACCCTAATGTGGCATTACGGGGTGCTGTGCTGCAGTGAGTGGGCAGAGCTTTAGTAGGGGGCATTCTGCCCTGGTGAGGAGTCTGCATATAACCAGCCTTACCCCACCACAGAGCCAGCTGCATCACCGTGCTAGGCAAGAGATCCCCATATAACCAAGTTCCACAGGGGCAGCCATGTTAGTCTAGTTCAGTAAAACAAACAAGGAGTCCTGTGGCACTTAAAGACTAACAAATTTATTTATTGCATGAGCTTTTGTGGGAGAAAATCCCACTTTGTGAGACACTTTGAGGCTTTAAACCATATAACCTGGTCTCACACCTCACACTAGACCGGCCATGTCTCTGTGCTCAATGAAGTGTCCCCGATGAGTATCCCCTATGGCCCACTCCAGAGGCAGACTCATCTAAGCCCCAAGTGGGGGGACTACATTGGCAATGGTGCTGAGCTTCTGTGCCCCCATCTCTAGGAGTGATTCTGGGCACCGTGCTGGGGGCCCTCCTGAGGCTGCTCCCCCCGCTGGATGAAGACCTGCTCGTCCTCATCTCTTTCCCAGGAGACATCCTCATGCGGATGCTGAAAATGCTCATTTTGCCCCTGATTATCTCTAGCCTCATCTCAGGTGAGGAAGAGGGAAACTTGGGGGGGGGGGGTAGGCCCTGGTTAACCTAACTCTCTGTTTCCCCCAAATCCACCTGGGAGCTGGGATTACAACTCACAGCCCTCAGGAGTAGGCCTGGGCCATGGGCCCCACGCTAGCCAGAGTAGAATGGCACCCCTGACTACTCATGCTGCAGGGTGCAGGGTGGTGGAGCAGATTAGGGGGCATGTCCCTGTATAATCAGCCCTTGTGTCTGACCCACTCTGGGAGATGGTAGGACCCTGGGCAACTTTGGCTCCGTTTCTGGGCAGGTCTTGCTGGGCTGGATGCCAAGTCAAGTGGGCACATGGGCACCCGGGCCATGGTGTATTACCTATCCACGACGGTGCTGGCTGCCATTCTGGGCGTCATTTTGGTGCTGTCCATCCACCCGGGCAACCCCAAGCTGAAGGGGACAACAGGCACAGAAGCAAAGAGTGAGGAGGTCTCCAGTCTAGATGCTTTTCTGGACCTGATCCGGAACCTCTTCCCCGAGAACCTAGTACAGGCCTGTTTCCAACAGGTAGGGAGCACTCTCCCCTGGCAGTCAGCACCCCTGGGGGGGTGCTTCCCCTCTCAGTTCAGGCTGATCCAGGCTCTCTCACCCAGGTACAGACGGTGACCCAGAAGGTCCCGGTTCCACCCCAGGTAGTGCGGCAGGAGAACGTCAGCCGGATCCTCCCAGGAAACCTGTCCCTTCTCAATGCCACCGTCACTGAGGTCAGCCTGGGGCCCAGCACTGTCACCTACAAACGGCTGGAGTTCAAGGCAGGGATGAATGTGCTGGGTAAGTCCTCGCCTGACCACTGCTGTGGGGAAGCTCACAGCACCATCGGCCCCACCTAAGGCACTCCGGTGGGGAAGCTTACAGCATTGGGGCACTGCTGTGAGGAAGCTAGCAGGACTGGCATCCCTGGCTGGCCACTGCTGTGAGGAAGCTTGCAGCACTGCACTGCTTCAGGGAAGTTTGCAGTGCTGGGGTTCCTGTCTGGGCACTGCTACAGGAAAGTTGCAGCATTGGAGTCCCTGGCTGGTCACAGCTGCAAGGAATTTCAGTATTGGAATCCCAGCTGGGCACTGCTGAGGGAAGCTTGCAGCACTAGGGCATTGCTGCAGGGAAGCTCTCCACCCCCATGGCTCTGACGCCCCCCCCCCACTCCCTCCCCACAGGTCTGATTGGATTCTTCATCGCCTTTGGGGTGGCCATGGGGCAGAGGGGGGAGCAGGCCAAGCCCATGGCTGACTTCTTCAACATCCTCAACGAGATCATCATGCAGCTGGTCTCCATGATTATGTGGTATGGAGAGGGCCGGGGCAGCCTGGGGGAGCCCAGATATATGATGGGGGCAGGGGGAAACCTGGTGGAGTTGGGCATATGATGAGGAAGGGATAGGGGGGGGCACCAGCCCTTCCCCAACATCTCCCTGTCACCATCGCATGCCCCACCCCATTTTTTAGTTCCCCTGTGGGGGGTCTTTTCAGGATGCCCTCCACCACTCCCCTCTGCACACACTTTCTCTTGGGCCACCCCCATAGTCTCCCCTCTTCAAGCCGCTGTCAGCCACCAGGGTCTCCTCTCTTCACTGTCTCCCCCTCGCAACCCATCCCCTTCTCATGGTCCCCCTCCCCAAATATCCCCATCCTGTCTTCCCTGACTCAGCCTCATGGGGCCCCCTCAGTCCTCCACATACACCTCCATTTCCCTCCTGCCCCCTGCACCAGTCTCCCCTTCCCTGCCCCCACAGTCTCCCTCTTGCCTCACCTCTCAGTCTCCCCTGGCCCCCCAGGTACTCACCCTTTGGCATCGCCTCACTGATCTGCGGGAAGCTGGCAGGCCTGCAGGACCTGGAGCTGGTGGCACGCCAGCTGGGCATGTACATGCTGACAGTGGCCCTGGGGCTGCTGCTGCACGGCGCCCTAGTCCTGCCCCTCATCTTCTTCGGGATCACGCGCCAGAACCCCTTCACCTTCTACACAGGCATCTTCCAGGCCTGGCTCACTGCCCTGGGCACGGCATCCAGGTGGGGCTGGGGGCATGAACCTGGAGGGGAGCAGAGAGGTTGGGGTGTCATCAGGAGGATCTAGTGGGGCTGGGGCACACTGTGTCTGTTGCTCTCTCCGATGGGGCCAGCAGGTTAGGGAGGGACCAGGGGCACTGGAGGAGTACAAGAAGGTTGGCGGCTGTCAAGGGGACCTGGGGGGGGGTCAGAAAGCATTGAGTGGACTGGGGGTTGTTGTGAGATAGTGAGAGGATCTGGGGCATTGGAGGGCAGGGGTTTATCAAGAGGAGCATCAGAGGGATCCAGGGCTGTGGGGGGGGGGGAATCCAGGGGTGGCCAGGTGACCATGTTGGGGGAATCTAGGCCCCTTGAGAGTCAGGGAGGTTCTGGAGGTGTCCAGGAGACTGGGGGCCATCAGAAATCTCTGTCCGTCTCACCCCCAGTGCTGGGACGCTGCCTGTGACTTTCCGCTGCCTGGAAGAGAACCTGGGCGTGGACCGTCGAGTGACCCGCCTGGTGCTGCCCATTGGTGCCACCATCAATATGGACGGGACAGCACTCTATGAGGCTGTGGCTGCCATCTTCATTGCCCAAATGAACAGCATTGCCCTGGATGGGGGGCAGATCGCCACTGTCAGGTGAGGCCCCCACAGATAGGACTGGAGGGGAGCCAGGGCCCCCTAGAGGGGAAGGGCCCCTTGCCCCATTCCCCACCCACCAGAGCCAGCCAGCCACCCCCACCCCCAACCCAGGGTGGGAGGGGAGCCGACACTCCTTCTCTGACCTCCTGTCCCCCCTCTGTCCTCCCAGTCTGACAGCCACCCTCGCCAGCGTGGGCGCAGCCAGCATCCCCAGCGCTGGCCTGGTCACCATGCTGCTCATCCTGACAGCCGTGGGGCTGCCCACCCAGGACATCAGCCTACTGGTGGCTGTGGACTGGTTGCTGTAAGTGCCAGGCCATGTGGGGGAGGGGGGGCAGATGGAGGGAGGGTGTTGGGCTAAGGGGAGGGGAAAGGGGCAGTGGACCAGGAGGAATGGGAGAGAGAGGGAGTGAGAGGTGGGTTTAAGGAGGCAGTGAGAAGTGGATTGAGGGGCAAGGAAGTGAGGGGGTTGGTCTATGTCCATACCTCAGCTTGGGTCTAACCCACCACCCTCCCCAGGGACCGCCTGCGCACCTCCATCAATGTGGTGGGGGACTCGTTTGGGGCAGGCATTGTGCACCACCTCTCACGTGCGGAGCTGGCTGCCATCGATGCCCGGGCTGAGAGGCACCTGCCCGAGTCCCCCGCTCCCAAGCTGCCATCACTGTCCAAGCACCAGGGACCTCCTGAGGGCACTGGGGCAGGATACACAGCCCTGCCCGCTGCGGACAGCGAGGAGGAGGAGCAGGTGAGGCCTCAGGGCTGCGAGCTTCCCCATAACAGTGCCAGTAGCTTCTCTGTGACAGTGCCTCCAATGCCCTGTTCCCACGACAGTGCCCATGGTACTGAGAGCCTCACCACCACAGTGTGTCCCCCAAGTGCTGTGAGCTTCCCCACGACAGTGCTCATGGTGCTGTACACTTCCCCAGGACAGCGCCCTGGTTAATTTGCTGCCCGCTCTGTGGCAGGCAGAGACGCAGCCATGGGAGCCATTGGGGGCAGAGGATGAGGTGCCCGAGAGATCACCAGCCAGCGATGAAGAGGAGGAGGAAAAGGAAGAAGAGGAGAAGAAAGAGGAAGAATAACTGGGCCTTGTGCCAGAGTGGCTGCCAAGGGTGAGGGGGGTGGGGCTAATTCTCTGCTTTTGTTCCCTTCCCACCCCAAGTAACCAGGCAGGTCTGGCCTCCCAAAAGAGCCGTGTGCCCAGGCAGGAGGGTTCCTCTCAGAGAGGCTGGGCCCATGTCCCAACACCAGGTGAGGGGTCCCCATTATCCAGCCTGCACCCCCAACTCTGTGGGGCCAGCTGGATTAACACTGATTGCACAGTCAGCATTTGGTTGTAGCCTGGGGTATGTCTAGCCTCTTACTATAGGCTCTCTGCTCCCCTCCACCAGCCCCATGGCAACCCCCCAGCCTCTAGGTCCCCCAGCTTCTGCCTGGTTGGTTGGGGGTGTGGGGAGTCACTAGCCAGAAGTGAAGGGACAGCCCTAGAGCAGTGGACTGAGGCAAATTCCTGGAACAATTCCTGTCAGCTCTGCTGGGTCCCAGTGATCCTCTGTCTGTCCCTGGCCGCCCTCCGCCTGTATGTCTCTCCATCCCTGGTACCCCTCTGTCTGTCTGTCTCACCATCCCACTACACCACTTTCCCACCTATCCTGTACAAGACCGCACAAGCTATCTAGACATCCACCCACACAGACACATACACCTTCTAGCTGTGGTTTCAATGAGCTGTAGGCAGGGACCAAGGTCCCACGCCCAGCACCTGCCCCAGCAGGGAATTTCCATATCTACCCTCCCACCCACACTCAAGGCAACTGGATTTCCAGAGGGAACTTTATACAGGATCCCCAAATCACACACTAAGACACCCCCCCCCATACTCACTCCAGCAGGGATCAACTCATCCCCAACCCCCTTAGGTGTCATTCACAAGGGGGCAACCTGGCACTGCCCCCTCTCATCCTTGTGCAGTTTGATTCATGACCCCCCCGCCATGACTCCACCCCACCCCACTGATTTCTGTGCACCCCCAACCCCAGCAGAATAATCAACCTCAACCAAACTGGGGGGTACATCATTATTTTCAATAAATGACTGAACTGGGGTTGCTGAGTCAAGATTTGCCCTATTAAATGCTTGGGGAAAGGGGTGAATCGGGGGGGGAGTGGAGCCACTTCCAACCTCCACCTACAAAGCCGGCCTTGCCAACAGATCCTCCCTGATCTTTGACACCCCCCCCCTTTTGGTTCTCAAGCAGGGCATGGACTCTTCAGGCTCTCAGCCCTCACACCAGGGGCAGTTCACACCTGGGCACAGGTTCTGCAGACTTGGGTAGCATGGGGTAAGCAGATCCCTTGCCTGCAAGGGGCTCCATTGAGCATGGGACCAGTGGTGGGGTGTCTTTACACCCAAACTGAGGCTCTAGCACAGGCATGGCCAAACTGTAGCTCAGGAGCCACATGTGGCTCTTGAATGAAAAAGTGTGGCTCATAGAAGAATGTCAACAAATCAATTTAGTAGGTAGAAGTATATGGCTATATGCCTCAGTATGGCTCTTGAAGGTTTAAAAATCAACTTGCATGGCTCTTGACTTCTATATGTTTGGCCACCCCTGCTTTAGCACTTAAGCTGGTGCCCACCCATGGGTTGTGAAACAGCTGCATCCCCACTCATCAGCCTGCACCCCCACTGTGGCCAGCTCTGGGGAGGACAACTGACTTGGATTTCCCTGGGCCAGTGTGGATGGAAAGGAGAGGAAGGTTGGAGTGGAGAGACAGGGCTGACTGCACCCCTCACCTAACCTTGCTGTAATGTGCAAAGCCCACTGGCTGGAAGGAATTCTGCTGCTGCTGCTTGGCCAATCCCACATTAACAGCTGCTGGGGGATGGGCATTTGGCCCATGGTGTCATGAACTTACACAGGATAAGGTGCTGCCAAAGCTGAGCAGGGGAATGGTGGTGGGGCAAGCAGAGCAGAGGGGCATGAGTGAGGAGTGATGGACACTGGTGTAGCTGGGGAGAGCCCAGGGCTGGGCAACCAGGGAGCTGCACAGCAGTTTGTTTTTGTAGGCTGTCTTGTTTCCTCACTCATAAAGAAAAGAGGCCAGGCATAGTGGTTGGAGAAACATTTATTTCAAGTAAGAGCCTCATTAGATCTAAGCAGTTGAATTTCCAACTCCCAGCAGCCTGAGAGCCTTGGATGGTGGGGGGAAGGCCAATCCCTCAGTCTTCCTGGGTCAGAAATAACCACAGCCCATGGCATGACTACTCCCTAAACTCATACATCCCAGGGAAGAGTGGGGTCTAGTGCTTGCAGGTCAGGACTCCTGAGTTCACTCCTGGTTCTGAGAAGAAAGTGGGGTCTAGTGTGTTACAGCAGAGGGGCTGGGAGCCAGGACAACTAGGCTCTTTTCCAGCTCATGGTAAGGGCCTCTCAGAGTAAGTTGCCAGCAGGGAGGTTAGCTGGGGATAGACATTCCAGTTTTGGGGGGCTCTGCTTGGGCTGCTCAGCCCAGGGAGGTCCTGGGCTCTTGTTCCCAGTAGGTGGCTGTAGGGCAGGGAGTGGTGGCTGTAGAGGGGGACAGAGCCATGGTTGGTCTTGGCCTGGGTGCAGCGGGGGGTGGAACTTAGCCTCTCCACCACTCTCATAGAAGAACCAGTCATAAGAGCCCTTGGGGTCATCCAGGTGCAGAGCTGTGGGAAGGAGAGGAAAGTCAAGGATGGAAGCCAGGAGTCCTGGACTTCCAGCCAGCCCCCACCAACCCCCATCCATCCACCAGACTCCACTCCCCTCCCAGAGCCAGAAGAGAACCCAGGCATCTGGCCCCTTCTCACCAAGGTCATCAAATGACCCATCCTGCAGGCGCCGGTGAGTGAAAGATGACCCCTTTGCTCCCCGGCTGTAGGCACAGTAGATCCCTGCGAAGAGACACAGCAGGAGGCCAGAGGCTGCAAGAAATAGGGCCATGGCATGGCCCCCACCAGCCCCCTGTAGCTCAGTAGGTCGGTCTGTGGGGATAGAGCATTGAGATGGGACTCAAGAGTCTGGGTCACCCACCCCTTCCATCTGCTTCTGCCTTCCCCTTCCCCAGTCTCCTCATTATGCAAATTAAAGCAAATCACTGCTGTATCCCACAGCTCCCCTGTACACTCCATCCTCATGCACCCTACTTTACTATGCCTCTCCCTTCTGCTCCCCCTTTTGTGCCTCTACATGCACCCCATGCCCCTTTCATGCACTCACCCCCCACACACAACTGCATCTCTGTGAGCCCCCAATTCTGCTTTCACCCTAACCTCAGCTTCCTGCTCATGCACCCCCCCCCCTTTTACCTTTTCGCTCCACCCGCTCCACCAACAGAACCATCTCAACTCCCGGGGGCCCCAGCACCCGCTGCTGACCAGAATCTTTTGCTGCAGTCCCTGGGATCCTTTGGGGGACAGTGGAGTGGGTCAGGCTGCTGAAGGGCAGAGAGGGATTGAGGGGAGATGGGTGTGGCTTGGTGTGGCTGTGAGAGATGGAGGGCTGAGGGGACCACCCAGCATCTGGTGATGGAGGAGGGGTGGGAAGGGAAGAGATCCCCCCATCTGCTAGGGGGGAGGGGTCAGACCAAACGGCAGAGGGGATTGGGGTCTGAGGGGTGGCCAGGGGGGAGCTGGCAACAAGACAAGCCCAGAGGGCTAGCAAAGTGGTTGGCAGCAGCTGGGAGCCCAGGAGTGGCATCTCCCAGCCCCAGGCACCTCTGTGAACCAGCACCTGTGGGGAAAAGAAGGGGTTAAGTCAGAATGTGGGTGGGGACAGCCCTGAGTGCTAGGGGGCACCCCCTCACTGGTCCCCAGCTGTCCAGCATCCCCTCACACCACCCTGGGCCATCAGCACCAGCCCCGCCCCACTCACTCCCAGACCTTGTCCCCCTGCCGGGTGGAAAAATACACAGGCGTAACCATAGCTACAGCAGGGCACCCCCAGGGCCTCCTCCAGTCATGGCAGGGCCCCCCAGGACAGCCACCCCCCCGCTCTGGTTTCAAGTCTGTTGCTGACAACATCTCCCTGGTGGCAGAGAGCAGATGGCCTGGCTCTGTTGCCTTCCCATCCTTGGGCACTAGGGGCATGGGGCTGCTGGAGCAGGGTAGGAGGCTTTCTCCCACCCCACCCTTAAATCTTCTGCTGCCTCTCTTTAGATCTTGGGGGACAGGCTCTTTTCTCCATCCAGCATAGCCCAGGCTAGAGATTCAGTGGGTACAGGGAGGATTCCCCCAGCTCCTCCTGCCCTGCTATCCTTGACCCAGGGCCCTTTTCCCTGTGGGGAGGTGGGAAAGGGTTCTGCCCCCATCCCCCAGTGGTGCCAGTATTACATCTATTTCCTTTGGGGAGTTGTCCCTTTGCCCCCCACCAAATTTGGGGTAACTACACTCCCCCTTTACCAGTGCCCCAGGATCTTCCCTTGCTTTTTAAAGTGCATGGGAAAGGGAGTGTAACAACTAGCTGTAAAAGGGGTATAGGGGCCTCACAGGGAGTTAAGGGGTTTACACATCCTTTATCCTTTCCAGTCAGGGCCAGACCCTTCTATGCTAGATTGGAGGCCAGTAAGTCAAGCCCTGTCCCTTTAGTTTCCTTTGGAGGGTGTCCTCTCCCCTTCCCAAACTTGAACAAAAATAAGATGGTGAGAGGATTTACATAACCCCTTTGCCTCCCCCATCCCAACTTCCTCCTGTCTAGGGTTGGGCCAGCAGCAGATGGAATAGGGCGCTGCCCCTTTAAATAGCTGGGGACCAGGCTGGATGGGGGTGTGCATCTGTGGAGAAATAGGTTCCTAACAGAAACAGCCACACCCCCTTCCCCCAATCTGAATTGGGGCACTGTCCATTTAAGTGCCTAGGGTGCAGGGTATACCTCCCTATGTGGCAAGAGTGCATGGCATCATTGCTCAATAATAAGAGGAAAAATTAAATCCACCTCCCTTAACATCACCCTTCCAAAATGAGACACTGTCCTTTTAAACAGCTGGGTGTTAAAACCAGCCCTCCTGCTGCTATTTAAGGGGTGCACACCTCCTGTGTCCCCCTAAAACAGATTAACCCCATTGAAACAGATGCACAGCCTTATTAAATATCTGGGAGTGAAAGTCTTGGGGGGTCCTCTATCCAACCTTCACCTCCACTCCAGTCAGCCCTCCTGTGCAGCCTAAATCAAGCGGCTGCAGCATAGCCCCTTTTTGACTTACCTTGGGGGGGCCCTGAGAGCAGGGGAAACTCCAGCTGATGTTGGGAGGGAGAGATGCCAAGTGAGCCAGGCTGGGGGGGGGGGGACTCCTCCCTCACAGGGCACCTGGGATATGGGGGGAGGGGGGCTGCAGGTATGACGCACCTGCCACAGGGGAAGGGTGCTGTTAGCAACTCAACAATAACAACCTGTCTCAGCTGCACTTCTGGGACAGAGGAAGGTAGGGCTAACCAGGGGGAGGCTCCTCCCTACCAGTCAGTGCTGGTCATTCTGAACCCATGACTGTGAGGTTAGAGCACCCCTAACCAAGCCCCTACCCCATTCTGGGCAGGCCTAGTATACTAAAGGCAGCTGTCTCCACCCTAGCTCAGGTGGAGCACCCCCTAATAGCAGTAGCTCAAATGGAACAACAGTTCAGAGCTGACCGCCTTACAGCCGAGACACAAACCCAGCTGTGGAGGTGGAGAGATGGCCTCTGTCAAACATTATTGGGCAGGCCAGGGGAGAACCCTGAAAAGCAATGAGCCAAAGCCACAGAAATGACCAGCCATCTCCTCAAACAGAGGCCTACTAAGATGCACTCAACCAAGACAAGGCTGTGGCAGAGAAATGATGTGGGCTTTGCACCCATCTACACTACAGCTTTCCATCCTGGAGTTGTGCTGGGGAAGTGACAGAGCTGAGGAACTAGCCCAGCCTGAGGCATCGGGCAGAGAGGTTTTTGGAGCAAATTGGTACATTAACCAGTGATAAATCCCCAGCCCCAGAAGGGGCAGAACCACTAACAGGGATGTGTAACAAACCCCTCAATCAGCCTTTGGTCCAGCTGGTCTAGCTACACTGATGCTGATTTTTAAACAAGCCACCCCCACAAGTGATCCTGGCAATTCCAGGCTGGGGAACTGAGCTTTAGGATGAGGCAAATGGGTTGAACTGATAGCAAAGAACAGACACAGAGCTGAACACCATTTGAGAGGATGACAACACAGCTTTGGAAAGGAAATCATGCCTCACCAGTCTACTAGAATCCTCTAAGGAGATCCAAACAAGTAGGTGGACAATGGTGATCCAGTGGACATGGTGCCCTTGGACTTTGACTTGAAAAGATCCCTCTCCAAAGCCTTTAAGCAGCAGTGGCGTAAGTGGGAAGGGCCTTCACTGATCAGTAACTGGTTAAGACAGGAAATGAAAGGGACAATAAACAGTTTTCAGAAGGGCGTGGAGAGGTTCCCTGTGGGATCCAGCTTGTGCCAGACTCAAATGAGCTTGAAAAGGGGGAGCAGGGGAAGTGGCAAAGTTTGCCAATGATACAAAATTACTCAGAGTAGCTCAGCACAAACCAACTGTTAAGAATTGCTGAGGGGTCTCCCTAAACTGGGCAAAAAAGTAGTCACTGATGTTCAAATGCAAGGTAATGCAGGCTGGCAAATGTGCCCACACCCTGTTATTTAGTAAGCTGAGGTTTTTTATGGAGAGGTCCCTTTTGAGAGTGTTTTGGAAGGAAAAAAAATCAAAAACAACTGTTCAGACTACTCATCCTGGTTGTTGCTGCACAGAAGAGCTAAGGGTGCAGCAGGATTCCTTAGGAGAGGCTGTCAGCCAGCTAGGCCACATCTGACACCCACACAGACTTTGCCAGCAGCGCAGGTCGCATCACGTCAAAGACAACAGCTTAGATTTGGTGAAGGCGTAGAGCAGCCTGCAGGGCCCCGCCACTGAACTGGGTCAGGAAGGGCTCCTGCAGAAAGAGAAGAAAGAGACAGGGCTGGCTCCACAGGGGCTCAAACAAGGTCTTTGAAATCAGAAGCAGGGGGGAGAAGGTGAATAAGGACATATTCATTCCTGTGCCTGATGTATGTGGCAGGGGTCACCCCAGGAGGTGGAGGAGCAGCAGGTTAAGGAATCTCCCCTGTACCCTGGGGCCAGAAGGTCTATGGGGCCAGTCTGACATGACAGTTCCCAGACTCCAGGAGCGTCACTGACACCTGGTACATAGGGCACATGCCCTGAGTCTCAGCACCAGTGCCCCGAGTGTCTGGGCCACCCCATCCCAGACAAGGGACGCTGGCCGGGGTGCCCTCCTCAGCACCTGCCTCTCCCGGCCCTGGCCCCGGCCCCAGCCGGGCATTGAGGCCAGGAAACCCGTAGCAGCACCTGCCTCTTCTGGCCCTGAAACCGGACAGGGATCTGGGGCCAAGCTGGAGTCGGCAGGAGCCTGATGAATTATTGGGCCCGGGCGCTGGAACGTGGCCAAGGGGGCATGGCCTGGGCCCATGCCCCGGATCTTTTCCGGGGCCAGCAACATTCCTGCCAGACTCCAATCTGAGCCCCCATCACTGGAAAGACAGACGGACACCAAGTGATTGAAAACAAAGCATTTAATGAAGCCACAACAAGTTCATGCCATGTGATGCAGGGAGGCATCTCCCACAGCCAGCCCCTCCACCCCCAAAGCAGAAGGCAGCATCTCTCAGCCCAGGAGGGGTCAGCGATGCCCAGCGACCACAGTCAGACCCATGGCAGCCAGCAGCAGCAAGACGGAGATGCTCAGCAAGACAGTGATGACTACCATGCCCCCCGAGTGTCCCCCAGGGCTAAGATTGATGGTGCGGAAGCTGTGGGGGAGACCTGGGGAAAACAGCAGGGGGAAAGGCAGGGCTTAGTCCTGCCGCAGAGGGGGGGCCTGGCCAGACTAAGCCACACCTCCAGATCTGGGGCTGGATGGGAGCCAGCGCTACCCATTGGAGAAGGGCCCAGACCCATTCCACCCCCTCTAGATCTTACCTCTTGTCTCAAAGGGGTGGGACCAGTTCGTCACAGCCACCTGGGTCATGGCCTGGCCGTACAGAACAAACTGTACCCTATGGAAATCAAGGCAATGGGGTCTTAAGAGGAAGAGAACCCAAGAGTCCTGGTTCCTAAGCCTCCCCCAACTCCCACTCCAGCCACTCGACCATGTATTCTCAACCACTCTGTCAGGACGCATTACAGTGTTGCTGCACAGAGGTAAGCGTGTCACAAAGAGCCAGGAAAAACAGCTGGATTTGGCCTCTGGTAGGTGAGCTGGTGTGACCTGTAGGATCATGGTATGCCACCAAGTACATCTCACCCCATGAAAGGTTGAGAACCACTACACTAGACCCCACTTCACTCAGAGTCAGGGCTAGAGCCTAGGAATCCTGGTTCCCCCACCACCCCAGCCACTAGACCATTGCCTCACTCCCAAAGCCTCTGCCCTCACCTCATAGCTTTCCCACAGCCCTTCATCCCAGCCACATCCCACCACCATGCACCCCCACACCCCAAAAAGACCAGCTGCTTCCTACCTTGCCTGCCACCCCTATATCTCCACTTACCTGTAACTTCGGCCAGGGAGCAGGTCTCGAGTGCAGGTGTCATCCAGGCAGGCCAGACTTGGCCCCACATCATAGACAAATTCCTGTGGGTGGGGGGGCTTCTCAAACAGAGGGCTACAGGGGGGTACTGGAAAGCCCTGTGGCACCTTATAGGTGGTGTTGTCCCCTGGGAAAGACAGCAACATAAAGTGACTACTCAGGAGCACTAACTCCCCCACCTCCAAAAGCCTGGGAAAGAATTAGGCATCCTGGCTCCTAGTCCCCCTTCCCATACCTGACAGCTGCACGTGCACCCCTATCACGGCTGATGTTCTGGGCACTTGGCTAGGGTCCACAGTCACCTGGCACCACAGCTCATAAAAGCAGTACGGGGGGCGCAGCCAAAGGACAGTGGAGAGACGGGAAACCTCAGAGTACAGTCTTACAGGGTAGTCTAGGGGGATAAAAGGAGGCAAGTGAGAAACTCCCCCTCCCAGAAGTGAGGAGGAGACCCAGGAGTCCTGGACCAGCCCACTCCATTCCAACCACTACACCCCACTCCCCTCTCAGAGCTAAAAAAGAACCCAGGCATCCTACTTCCAGCTACTCATGAAGGAGAAGGAAAAACACTTGGGGGGGGGGGGGGGACAGAGTGACTCACCCAGGGGAGGCAGCAAAGCTAAGACAAACCCCAGCCAAAGAAGAAGGACCCCCAAACAACAACTCCCCATGGCTAGTCTAGCTACTCTCACAAGAAACTAGGAAACACCTACCTATGTGGGGGCGGGGGAGATAAATGGGCTTTGCCCACATCATGGGCAGCTGTGTTGGGTGGGGCCCCCAGGACTGAAATTTAAAGGAGAAGAGATACCTTCATGCAACTCTGTCTATGCCCAGGGGGTATGACCCCCTCCCCTGCCCCCCATCTGTATCCTTTAGGAACTGAGCCCCTTACCCTGCTCCCCCTCAGCTTTCCCCTCCCCTCACCAGTCACTGTCAGCCCCTGTCTCCATGTTCCTAGCCAGCACATTTCTCCATTCACTTAGCTAAATGATTTTCCCATCTCCCACCCCCCACCCCCGCTGCTCTCCGGTCCTAATTAGCCGTGTGCGGGTGAGCGCTGGGCGATTGATATTTCACTGGCTTGCCTGGCACTGCCCGCAGCCCCCCTTTCCTGGTCCGCCTCTCTCCGGCCACTCTGGAGGTAACCCAGCATCTTCTGCATTTCGCCTCCCACCCAGTCCCCCCCAGGAAGACTTTCTGGGGTTTCAATGTTCCCAATGGGACCAGCCCTGTGGCCTGCAGAGAACCCCGGAGTCCTGGTTCCCAGTCCCCTCCAGATACACACTAGCCCACTTGACCCTACTTCCCTCACCGAGCCAGAGGGATAAACAGGCTCCCCAGAATGGGAAATGGGGGTTTTGAGTTGCCCATGAATGGGAGGCACAGGCTGTTAGCTGCCAGCTGCACCCTTGGGCTTACATGATGTGGTCCTGGGGCAGAAGCCCCTAGCCTGGTTGTTCCGTTCCTGGATGCCGCTGCCCCTCTGCAGGAGTGGGCACAATATGCAGTGAGGGGTTTGCCTATGGACCCACATCCCCCTGCCACTGCTGGGAGCCATGGTCCAGCCCCCCTTTCCCCACCAGCTCATTATGGTGCTGGCTAACAAGACCAGTGCTAATGAATCCTTGAGAGCGAGACGACCCCCTGGCCCCCCTGCCCAGAACCACCCACTCGCCATCGACAGCCGGCCAGGCCGGCGGTGAATCATGGGCGGAGGCTGGGGGCTTCGTTAGCGATGCTGTCTGATGAGGGCTTCAAGTGGGGGAGGGGAGACCAATTAGCCCCCCCAACCCCCCATGCAGTAGAGAAACTTAATAAAGAGCCGCAGGCCAAGGGGTCTGTCTGTCTGTCTGATTGGCTCCAAGCCTCCACCCCCATGGAAGTTGGACTTGGAAGTCCAAGGAGCCCCCCCCCCAACCTCTGCCACCTCCCTGGCTGGTTCATTAGCTGTCTGCGCAGTGCCAGGGACCCCCCCCAGTGCTGCAGAGGCAGCCTCGATCTGCACCCCTGACGCCACCGTCAGCCGCCTGGGCCTGCGTCACACCAGGAGCAAGGGGGACTTGGGGGGGGCTGGCGAACAGGTATAAATCACCCGGGGAGCTCGGGCGAGGCAGACGGGGTTCTGCTGTGCCAGGCGCCACGTCGGCGGTGGCAGGTAACCACCATAGCATGGCCTGCAGAGGGTGCCAGTGGGCTGGGGGGGTCTGGGACTGGGGGGCTGCTTAGAGAGGGGAGAGGCTGGTACCAGCTGGGCCAGGAAAGGTGGGCAGCTGGGAGCGGACGGGGAGATGTTGGGCTCAGCCAGCTTGAGGGAGCAGGAGGGGCCTGGAGGCGGGTCCAGGGGGCTCTGACCCTCCCTCCGTCCTCCCAGAACCAGAGATGGACACCGCACCCAGCACTGGAAGAGGCCTGTTCTCCATCATCTTCCTCCTGGGTTGCTTATTGCGGCTGTGCTCCGGGGCGCTGCTCCCTCCGTCATATCCCCTCAACAGGTACAGCTCTCCCCCAGCCACCAAAACCACTGCCTTCCCAGAGCTAGGGAGAGAACCCAGAAGTCCTGGCTCCCAGCCCCCACATCTAGCCCACCAGACCCCACACCCCTCCCCATGCCAGAAAGAGTACCCTGCAATCCTGGCGCTCAACCCTCACCTTCATGAGCCTCCCACACACCCACTTCCCCACTCCCCCTTGAGCCAGAGATAGAACCCAGGAGTCCTGATCTCTCTCTCTAGGCTGTGGATGCAGGATGTCCCAGAAGACCCAGTCAACCCTGGGGGGCAGCCCCCGGCTCGGGACCTCAAGCTGCCATCCATCACCCTGCAGGACTGGAGTCTCAGGATGCTGTCCGGAGAGGGGCAAAGCCAGAAGTCCCGTCTCTGGAGTGGGACAACACAGGAAGCCCCAGCCACTGAGCTGGCCCCAGACCAAGGCTGGAGCAGCAAGAGAAGCATTGTGGTGGCGGATGATGCAGCCTTCCGGGAGCGGAGCAAGATGCTGACAGCCATGGAGCGCCAGAAATGGCTCAACTCCTACATGCAGAAACTGATGGTCGTGAATCCCGACTGAACAGGGAGCACAGAATGTCTGTAGGGGTAGTGGGGCAGAGTGTGTGTGTGTTTGGGGGGGACACCTTGTCCCTGTGTCCTGCACTGTTCAGGGGCCTCACACCCAGCAATAAAGGACCTTTGCTTTCCATTTTCTGAATCAAACCCCAAAGCAGTGATCTAGTGTCTTCATGGAGGGGCTAATGGGGGGAGGACAGTAGGAGGCCTGGGGGGATGGACAGAGTGGACTGTGGGAGGGAGAGATGGGCTGATCAGATGTCAGGAAGATGGATGGATTGAGGGTGGGAGGGTGCAGTGGATGAATGAATGGACAAGCGTTGGAGAGATGGATGGATGGATGCAGAAAGGGATGGAGAGGAGATGGGTGGACAGGTGCAGGAGAGAGAAAGACACACAACTCCTAGTCCCTCTGCCGAGGCCAAGCCATCTCATGGGCTTGGGGGCAGGGCAGTTGGGCCCAGATGACACCCAGCCAGCAAGTCCCATGTCAGAGATGGCATGGCAGGATCACGACTCGTGTGCAGAGAAACTGACCTCCCTGCTGACCATCACTACCTCCCAAGCAAACACAGACATGCATGTAGGCAGCACAGATAGATGCACACGCACACACAGATGAAAACACACGCACTGGGCTGTCACCTGCTCCCCCCCCCCATCAATTGGCAGTAGGTGAATTTATCTTTCATTCTCCCCCCACATTCAAGGTGTCAGATTGGGAGATAGAGTGGTGGTGATGGGGAAAGATTGCAGTGTGTGTCAGAATGGCAGGGAGGTGACATGCTGCAGAGGAGTAAGGTTCTCTCTGCCTGGGTCTCCCAAGCTCAACACTGGCCTAACAAGCAATGGGTTAATTGCTAATTTGCTGCTGTGAGAGGCAAGCAGGTAATTAGGGGACAAGTAATCTCCAGCACCAGGATTGCAGCAAGTGACCACCAGAGTGGCTGGGTTGGGGGGGGGGGCAGGGAACAGACTATGGGCCCTCTCCCTTCTAAGGGGTGCTGGCCCCCACTAGGCCCCAAGGGGAAGACTGACTGGCTGGCTGGGGGGAACCACTAACCACTCTGCCCCCTGCCAGTCACAACAGCCCTTCTCTGCCCCTGACGACACTGCTGGGCACCATGCTCTGCCAGACCCTCCCACCTCAGGCCCCCAGACAATGGGTGGGGCAATCCTAAAAGTAGTTCTAGGGATCCCTACGTGGGGTTCACAGCTTTGAGGGGTGTATTGCAAACAGGGGTGGACATTGCCCCCAGGTCTGTGCCCCCCAGGACACCTGTCAGAAGTTCTGTTCCTGATACTAGGCTCACACCTGCCCTAGTAGCCCCCAGCCAGACCCCACCACCCACTTCCAATGTCTTCAGCCTGAGCTTCTGGAGACTGGGTAGGCCCAGATCCCTGGGTCCCAGTGAGGCAATGGGTGATTCCCCCCCCCCGTATTTCATGGCCAGAGTTGCAGGGGATGCGTGTAGTGACATTTAATTAGAAAAAAGAAGAATTAAGACAGACCAACTCTCTGTAGTGCACCCTTCACTCCCAGTGTACAGCCAGAACCTATATCACTAACTCCCCTCAGAGCTGGAGAGAAAACTCATGTCACCCTCACCAAAGCACTACAGACTGACAGGAGTATCACTCAGCAAAATGTTTATTGGCTGGCTGCAAAGGGCAGCCCCCACTGTGCCCAAAGACCAGAGGCTGAGGTGGGTACATGTCTATCCTCCCGGAATCACTGCAGGACTCAGGACTCCTCAGCCACCTCTGAGCTCCCACTTCAGGCCACCGGTTGCTATGTTTGGGGAGTGTTGAGTTAACATCTATCTCCTGGGAGCTGAGTGAAGGTTCTGGCTGCAGCTGTGTTAAATGGCCTGAGTATCTCATACTGCAGAGGACATGCAGGCACTCACTCATGTTGTGTGAAGATATTGTGGTTAGGGCTCAAAATACAGTTCTGGTACAGTCCCAGGACAGCTAGAGGGAGCCCCACTCCAGGGGAGGAGAAACTGAGGCAAGGAGTGAAGGAGAAGGGACTTATCCCTAAAGACAGGAGCAGAGCCAAGGAAAGAAGTCAGGAGTTCTGGCAGATGTGGCTGTTGTACCTGTTCCCACCTTGAGCTCTCTGGGTTTGGGGTGTGGAGACACAGGAAATAGAAGGGGATGCCCAGGTGGGATAGACTACCCCATGGTTGGCCAGGGGGTGTCATTCTCACATGGGAGGCCATGAGTCATGCTAGTGTGGGAGGCCAGGCAGATAGGGCTTAGTGGGGGAGCAGCAGCTTGTTGAAGAGGCCAGGGGTCTAGGCCTGGAAGGCAGTGTCAGGGATGGACAGATGATCCAGGGCTCCCAGTGCTGCAGGAGGGAATGGGACAGAATCAGTGAAGGGAAAGACTCCTGGGTTAGCCTCACATCCCTCTCCACAAGCTGGGAGAGAACCCAGGAATCCTGACACCCCCCCCCCCGTAACCACTAGAACCTCTTCCCCTCACAAAGCTTGCAGAAAACCTGGCCACACACTCACCAGGAAGATGCACCGAGGAAAGGAATTCCAGCAATGTCTGAAGGCTGCTCATGTCAAGGGGATGCAGGGGGGCACCTGGAAGCGAGAGGGGCCAGTGAGTGGTGCATAAGGGACCCCAAGTGGGGCTAAGGAGCATGAGGCAGGGACTCACCATCGGGCTCTGCTCCCAGCTGCATTGGCTTCTCCACAGCCTCCCGCTTCCCAGCCAAGCCTCCCTTATCCATCAGCGGGCGGTGGGCATCTAGCAGAGAGAGAAGGTGAGAAGGGGAGAGCTACAAGCCCAGGTGACTGAGTTCTAACCTGGCTTGGGGAGGGGAGGCTAGTTGTTGGGGGAGGGTCTGGGAGCCAGGACTCCTGGGTTCCCTCCCAGGTTCTAGGAAGAGAATGGTCTGATGGTTATGGGGGGGAAAGGGGGCCATGAGCCCAAACACTTGGGTTCTAACTTGGCTATGGGAGGGGAGTGGAGTCTAGCAGCTACAGTGGAGGGACCTGGGAGCCAGGACTCCTAGGGTCTCTCCTAGAGGGGTAGGGGCCACCTGGGGTACTCACGGGGTCCCAGCAAGTACCCTGCACTGTTCAAGGTCCATCCACGTTTGTCTTTGGGCTGCAGAAAAAGAGGAAATCCCCATTAAATGAGTCAGTTTGCTCCCCCCTCCCTCTGACTGGAACAGCCCAGGGACACCCCACCACCACCCCTAGAGGCCTGGGTGGGATCATCTAATTCATGGTGCCCAGGCCAGGCCAGGTTTCTGCAGCCTACAGTCACGGGATAATAGAGAGTGCTAGAGGAAGCATGTCAGGAGCAGCATTATAGAAGGGGCTGGTAGGGGAGGGTTCCAGAGGGCCTCTTACCATCAGAGGGATCCCGGCACATTTTCCTAGCAGCCCCCACAGGACCAGAGAGACACAGAGCAAGCCAGGGGTCCCCATCTGTGGAAAAAAGAAAGCAGAACCCAGGAGTCCAAGCTGCCAGCCAGGCCCCCATGTTCTATTTCCAAAGGGATAGCTGTGTTAGTCTAGCCCGGCAAAAAAAACCCAAGGAGTCATGGGGCACTTAAAGACTAACAGATTTATTTTTCACATGAGCTTTCGTGGGAGAATATCCCACTTTGTCAGATGCTTTGAAGATGGATGAACTTACAGAATGGAACGAAAATAAATGCAAGGTGTGATGAAGTAAGAAAACCTCTTGGGTTACTGTGGTTCTTTTCTGTTCCTGTTCTTTGGTGATGGTATTCAGGTGATGGGACACAGGGGTGTGATAACTATAGGTACCACTAGGGGGGGAGAGGCTTTAGTGCAACCTTACCTGGATCCCCTGGGGGTGACAGGTTGTGGCCGGTTTAGACCAGGGGCAGGGCAGCTGGAGAGAGAGGAGGACAAAGAGGAGAGAGAGAAGGAAGGAAGATGGAGGTCGGAGGGGCAGGACCTCCGGGGCTTGTCCTGGGGGTTTACTATCTGCCCTCCTAGGTGATCTGAGAGCCAACTGTCCTAGCTGCTGTGCAAAGTGGATTGCTAATAAACCCTCTGACTGCTATACTGGCTGAGTGTCACTGCTGATTGGGACGGCTGGGACCCTCGTAGGGGGAGGAAACCCCCCCCCCAAGGGAGACCAGACAGAGCAAGGATCGGACTCTCTGGGCCTGGATTTGGGAAGCTGGCTACAGGTAGCGTGGAGACCCTGGTGAATGCGAGAAAGCTCTACCGTAGCAGAGTCCCTGGTGGGCTGTGAACAGAGGGGATCCAAGAGGCTTTTCTGGGTTCTCCGTGACACAAGGGGGTGTAAAACATAGGATCAGGTCATACAGCAACAGCAAATCAGAGCAGTTGTTAGGTTCAAACCCCAGGAAGCCTGAAGTCAAATTACCTTTTGTAATAGGAAAAGAACCCCTAGCTCACTAACTAGATCCCCCTCAGGTAGCCTGCTCTACCCACTAGACCCCCCAGCACAAGGAGTAGAACCCAGGTGTCCAGGCTGCCTCTACTTCTTTCTCCCCACAACTAAGTGTTGAGCCCCCATCCACCTCATTTTACTCACAGCCCAACAAACCAATGAGTATGTCTCCCCCAAACCCCCCACCCCACTCACCTAGCCTTTGGCTCTCCCATCAATTAGTTCTGCTGATGCCACTTATTCTCAACGCACAGCCCCATTAGCCCAGCCATACACCCCCCCAGTTCTGCTAGTGCCCCTCACAGCCAACCCACTGCCCCATCAGTAGCAGTACCTGATTCAGGGGTGCTAAAGGAATCTCACCTCAAATTCTGCTGTACTCTGGTAGAAACTGGGACAGGGGGAGATCAGACACTGAATTTATAGGCAGAAGGAGGGAGAAGACACAAGCACATCATGGCTAGGGGTGTAGGAGAAATTGACGCTAATCCCCCCCCCCGATTGGGGGGGGGGTAATTAATTTATTTTGTCTCTAATTTTCCTTCTCCACTTAGTCAGAAAATGGACCTGAAAAGTGGGGTAATTAGTGCTAATTGACTCCAGCGGAGGGGCGGGGAACAAGGGGGAGAGACCAGGAGTGGGGAAGGTGGGCGTGATCTTAGGGACAGGGCACTGGGCAGGGGAGCTGGACTCCTGGGTTCTGGTCCGGGCTCTCATGCATTTGTTATTTCATGTTGGGGACAAGGTACACAGCCTCACTTTCCCCTTCTCTGAAATGAGGCTGGTGGGCCTAGTTCCCAGCCCCCTTGGTGCCCAGGCCCCCCCACCCCTCCTAGGAGTGGAGAACGAGCCCAGGCGCCCTGTCTCCCATTGCCCCCTCCTTTCCTCCACCAGCAGAAGAAACAGGCTCCCAGCGTTGGCGAATGGTCGTTGACATTTATCCTAATTAAAGAGCTTCGCTAAGAGCCTCGGGCGCTGCGCCCCTCAGCCCAATTAGTGCATCAGTGTGAATGGGGCGGAGGAGGCACCTGCCCGTGCGTCAGACCGGTGACCGCAGAGCCCCGCCAGAGCTGGGCGGACACGGGCTCTGCCCCGCTAGGGGGCGCTACTGCCCCGCCCGCGAAGCGAGCCGCTTCTCTAGCCCTCGCCAGCCCTCTTGATGGTGCTCCCCCGCCCGACTCTGATTGGTCGCTGCGTGGCGTGGGGGTGGGGCGGCGCTGCCATTGGCTGCGGCGGAAGCTGTCAGGCGCGAGGCCTGTCCCGTTCTAGGCCCGGGCGGGAGGGAGCGGCTGTAGGGCGGGACCGGGGGCGGCGGTGAGCCGGCGGCAGGTGAGATTGGGGGGCGGGGGAGGCTGCATTGCAGCGGGGGCAATAGGGAGGGCGAAGCCAGACGGGGTGCTGAGAAGGGGATTGCCCCGGACGGGGCGGGGCGGTGCAGGAGGCTGCGCTGAAGTGGCGGTGGGGTGCAGAGCGGGGGTATGTTGGGAGAGGAGTTTGGCACCAGGTTGGGGGGGGCTAGGCTGGGATGGAATTTAGGGGTAGCGGGGATTTGGCAGGTGAAGGGGCGAGGCGCAGGGGGTTACTGATTTCAGATGCAGCTCTCGGTGCTGGGTTGGGGTTCCCTATAGCAGAGGATCTGGAACCTAGTCGTTCTGGCTCCTAGCCCCACCTCACCCCATCCCCTGCTCTAACCCTGTAAACTGGTTCCAGGGCCAGCCTTGAGTGATGATCTGGGCCGTGATCCCTGGGGGGACAGTTTGATCCCAGCTTGGTGCCCAACTCTCTCTAGCCACGGGCACTGTGCCCAGGCCACGATGACGGAGTACAAGCTGGTGGTGGTGGGGGCTGGCGGCGTTGGCAAGAGCGCCTTGACCATCCAGCTCATCCAGAACCACTTTGTGGATGAATATGACCCCACCATAGAGGTAAGAGACTTGTGCCCCCTGTCCCAGGGGTGCCCCTCCGTGTGCCCCTGTCCTGAAGGGGCTGTGTCTGTCACATACTGGGTGGGGCATTCCCTGCCTGTCTTGCCCCCTCCAGGACTCGTACCGGAAGCAGGTAGTGATTGATGGTGAGACGTGTCTGCTGGACATCCTAGACACAGCTGGGCAGGAAGAGTACAGTGCCATGCGTGACCAGTACATGCGCACAGGCGAGGGATTCCTCTGCGTCTTCGCCATCAACAATGCCAAGTCCTTCGAGGATGTCCATCACTACAGGTCAGCTGGGCCCTCACAGCAGGGGGGTCAAGAGGGCCAAGCCTTTAGCAGGCAGTTGCCCCTTTATGTTCCTTGGTTCTGGTCCTGCAATCCCCATTGTGTGTGAGACTCGAGGTGATCTGATCTGCCCTGGAGTCAAGGCCGGCCCCACTAGGGGCCTGTGCTATTGGGAGCAGTAGAAAGGCTCAGCAGGGGTCCCCTAAGAGTCAAACTTTCAATGCCAGGCCCAGCACATCTGATGTCCTTTCCACTGGGCAGCGATGTCCCCACATTCCATGAGATTGGAGCAAGTTAGGGGGAGGAGGAGTGTCAGTCTTCCGTCTGGTCGTGGCTGTATATTTTTGGCTCTAATGGCTCCGTTCCTTCTGCCCAGGGAGCAGATCAGCAGGGTGAAAGATTCAGATGACGTCCCCATGGTGTTAGTCGGTAACAAGTGTGACCTGCCCTCTCGGACTGTGGACACCAGACAGGCTCAGGAGCTGGCAAAGAGCTATGGGATCCCTTTCATTGAGACCTCAGCCAAAACCAGGCAGGTGCGTGGGGGGCACTTGCTGGGAGTGGGGATGCAGAGATGCCAGCCTGCTCCCTTTATCTCAAGAACTGGCCAGAAAATGGCTTTGGGGTTTTTTTGGTAAGTGGAAAATACAAAATCTTTTGAGTGGGAAATGCTGCCCAGGGTCCTGCGTTCTTCTCCCTGGCTGGACTCCATCTCCCAGAACCTCTGCCTGATGATGTTTTTAAAAAAGATAGCAAATACAAAACTGATCAATCCTTGTCCTGTGTCAGACATCATTAGCCAGTGGAACTCATTGCTGCAGGATGGCATCAAGGCTACCAAAGCAGCAGTAGCCGTAATGCTTTGTTCCAAAACATTTTGGGATATTGAAAACCTTGTGCATCAGAGCTAGGACGATATGTAGCACATGGGGGTAGGTGACAGTGTGCCAGCATGCTGCAGTGTGTGGACTCTTGTCTTGCGTACTAGAGGCAACTTAATGCTACACTATCTGTGCTTTTGAGCAGGGAGTTTGTCTAAACTGCCAAACTAGCTGTGGATGTATCTCTTCTTGACCTTTCTGTTCTCATCGTGCTAGGGAGTGGAGGATGCTTTCTACACGCTGGTGCGGGAGATCCGGAAGCACAAGGAGAAGATCAGCAACGGGCGCAAGAAGAAGTGCTCCAAAAAGAAGTGTGTGATCCTCTGAGAGAGAGAGAGAGAGAGAGAGACTGGCGCAGCAGGGGCAAGGATCTGTTTTCCCATCCTAAGCCCTTTTCGTCTGTAACCTACAGCAGCATCTTGATGTTTGGTTGGGTTTGGAGCAGCCAGGACAAGAAGGCAGCAGAGACTAGGATGTGACTTTCTTTTGCTGTTCATCCCTGAAGCTCCAACTAAAAACAAATTTAAAAACTACAACACTTTCCCCTAGCAACTGTTGGTCAGCCAAGAGGCTCCCTTCATTTTGTTGGCTGTTTTTGATAAAAGGAAGTGTCCCTTGGAACAACTCAGAACAGAAGCAGAGGCAGCAAAATCTGATGAGCCAAGGGGTTGTCATGCCTCCCAGTCCAATCAAAAACCAAGCTGTATTGCCACACATGATGTATTCCTAGCATGGTTGAATCTCTGATCCCGTTAGCAGATATCTGCATCTCTCTGGTTGGCTCTTCAACTGGAGAGTAGGTCTTTACCGAGAAAAGAATAGCCATGCAACCTTAGTGCACAACCTGTTGCTGCAATGGAAGGGGCAGAAGGGAGAGGGTAATTGGCTCACCACACAAATAAAAAGCAGCTGGGCCAAATACAGTTTTGCAACAGCTGGAGATTTCCTATCCTACAGTTAAGATGGCCTCCTCCATGGGCAAAACGTGGTGGGAAGCCAGGGTACATGGTGAGGTTTATGTCCATCTGAGCAGAGGCACACAGAAGGGTAGTAGTTGTGTTTTGAGTAGGGTGCAAGACAGGGATTTCCTTTATTCCTTTCCCAGTATTTTGGCTGTTTCTGAGGAAGTCCCTGTCAGTTTCCTTGATGGGGAGATGATCAGTGGATAATGCAAATAGTTCATCTATGTACAGAGGTTCTGTTTCCGGGCACCCTTGCTCCCCTCTATTAAGATCTAGGAAAGTACTCTTTCCCATGTTGCTGCACAGAGAAGGGGGAGCTGCAAATAAACCAGTGAAGAAATGAGCCTAGCCATGCAACTGCCCTTTATCTGCATCTCCTAATCCCTGTACTGTGGGGTTAAAAATTAGTTGACCAGGTTGGGCATGGTCACAGCATGGCTTGGTTTATAATTGTAGAACATGTGATTCAGTACCTGGGCAGGGGAGTCTTGTACCGCTTCACATTTGTCTATAGTTGTTGTTTCTGCCCAAATGCTCAAGATCTCAGTGGGTCTGAGGTGTAAACCTGCCAATCTCACCTTGTTTGCAGGGTGTGCACTAGGTCTGTACTGTGCCTGTGTGGCAGGGGTGGGGGATGCACCACAGCTCCTAACTGTGCATCCTGTGGCCATGTGGCAGCCAACACTGGCAGGGACAGAGCTGAGTGCTAGATGCAAGGCTCTGGGTGAGGAGGATCCCAGCTATCAGCACTCTGGGTTATTTCCTGCTCAGCCTGTAGGCTGCTGGGGGGGGCATCATCAGCAGGCTGCAGCACAGGGTGGTGCTGGAGCCCTAGCTGAGATGGAGGCCGTGGCATAACTGTCTGGCTCCAGTAGTGGGTCCTGGCTGGTGGCTTGGCTGCTTCGGGCAGGGATGGGTGTGGAGTTTGAAGCCACCTTTGTGGTCCCTATACACAGTGTGTGCTTGGGCCCCATTGTTGATAAGGCAGCCTGAATTAGCCCCAACGTCCTCGTATTCCACTGTTCCTGAGGAGCACAGAATAACCAAAGTGTCCTGTACCCTAGCCCCACCCTGCTCTGCCCCCAGTGGACCCTGGGGACAGGGAATACCACAGCCCAGTATCCACCAGCCAATCCCTCAGTCTATCCCATAGGGTACTGGGGGGCAGAGACTAGCCACAGCATGGGGCACTCCAGCAACACTTGTCCTCTCTGGTGTGCCCTAAGGGCAGGAAATAGCCACACGGTGGGATATGCTGGCCTCATCCCTGCCCCCTATGCCAAGGGCTGGGAGCAAGGCCCTTGGGTGTGGGAGGTGCCTTGGGCAGAGGAGGTTCGTAGTGCTGTTCACACCACCTCTGCACGGCCTAAGTGCGTGCCACAGAGAGGAGTGCTGAGTGAGAATGAGGATTGTGTGTGGGAAGGGACATCGTCTCTGGAGATGGATTGGGACTTGACCAAGTTGTTGGCTCAGGCTAACGATGAACTGAAAGCTGTGATTGTATTTCATTAGCTCAAGCTGCCATGTTATTTGTCATCAAGCCAGGGCTGCTCCCAACAGGGGTGGTCAGCAGCACAGAAAAGTCCTTCCAGTGCCCCAGCCAGCTGCTTTCCTGAGTTGGAAGGGATCACACAGGTGGGGGCCTCTGGTACCGCAGCTGGAGGTGTGGCCACACCAGCCCCCTTGGCATGACCCAGATGGGCTGCTGCGTGCCTGGCAGAATGAGGCAGCACAGCACTGGCAGCAGGAGGAGTGTGATAAGCAGTCCCAGCAGCAGGCATCTGTGGAGGATGTGAGGCTGCAGACGATACAGAGGGAAGAACGGGCCCAAGGGAAACCTGCATGAAGAAACACATGTTCACAAAGCAGAGATGTTGCTTTGCCCCCTCCAATGCAGAATGCACTGGGGGACCATATCTCTATCAATCCTTTAGGGAGAAAGCTCACACCAAGAAAATACAGGGAGAGAAGTCTCTCACGCTGAGAGCCCCACACCTAGCCTGATCTGTACACTGGCTTTGCAGCAGAGTGGAATTAACACCAGTGTTGTTGAACTCCCCTCTGCACGTGCCAGGAGCTTTCAATTAACCCTGGTGGATTATTTTCTTTCACTTTAAACCAGCTTCATTTCATTTAAATCCTTCAGGAAGTGGTTTAAGCTACCATGAGATGAAAGTGTCCACCCTGTGGTTTGCACCAGATTGAATCTGTTAGGTAAACTGGTGCAACTTTCTCCTGTGGAAAGCCCTCAGCTATGTCAGTTTGCCTTTGCCTGTGGATTCCTACAGTTTGAGCCCAAAGAGCCCTTGTGATCCAGTCTGCCTCCTGTATGACAGCTGAAAATTGAACTAGACCAGGTCTCAGAAAAATAGCCAGGCTCTATTTAAATATTGGTAGTGCAGGAGAATGCATCCTAACCATGGGACTACCAGTCCAACACTTCATTGCCTCATCGTTAAACCTTTGTGCCTTATTTCCAGTCTGGGTCTGTTGTTTCAACTTCCAGCCATTGGATCAGGTTAGTTAGACCTTCCTCTGTTGGACTGAAGAGCCCTTTATCAAATATTTGTCCCCCCTGTAGGTACCCCTCAGCTCTTTCTGGAAGCTAAACTGACAGCTCCTAGAGACGTAATTTCCCATCCTTGAAGCATTCTCATGGCTCTTCTCTGAACCAGACCTGGGTACAGGATTCCAGCAGTGGTTGCACCAGAGCTAAACACAGAAGGAAAGCCAAGTCCTTGCGCCTCTATGGGAGTCTCCTGTTTATATTTCCATCTGCTAAGTTCAATACAGCAGGAAAACCATTGGAGACACCCACCCATGCATCCTTGGAGAAACCCCCACCACTGGCCACATAGCTCTTCTGCGGGTTACAACAGTGGTTGGGTGAAAGTAGCACTGTGTGGACGTGGGGGATAGTGGAAAACAGGGATTAGATAAACATCTACAGAGGACTGCTCACCCTGGTGCTAACATTTGAAACCAGCACTCATACAGCTGCTCCTCTTTGACAGGGGAGAGCTGATTCTGCACTGGGATGAGGGCACTGTGCTGCAGGTCTCCAGGTCTCCTGGAACAGACAGGAATTTGACTCTGGGTGCAAGTGGTGATGGATATTCAGCAAGGCTGTTGGCTGGGGGGAAAGCTTGAGGCTACGTGCTCCAGATGCACAGTGTAACCACACTGTGATAAGAAACCCGGGACACTGAATCTAGAATCTGTCAGCAAACTCCAGATTTTGGGTCTGTAAAACTGCAGAGTAGATGTACAGCCTGGGCACTGACATGTTCCCCTCTGGGGGGGGAAGGGTGGTCTCAGAGGCCAGGCTTCAGACCCAACCATGACTACATAGCAGTTTTATAGATCCCAAAGCATGTAAGCACAGGCCAGCTCATCCGGGCTGGCCTTAGTCATGCCACAGATGGTCTTTAATTGCCATGCAGCTATCAGGGCCAGTCACCAACTCAAAACTGAGCCAGTCACAGAGCTATTAGGAATAGTGGGAAGAGCTTGCTAGGATCCAGCAAGACTAGAAAAGAGAAGGCTGAAGGGAGGAAACAAGTCTTCAAATAGGTACAAAGTTGTTCTAAAACAGACAGCGATCAGTTCTCCATATCTAATGGGATGTTCTCCCACAAAAGCTCATGCAATAAATTAATTAGTTAGTTTTTAAGTGCCATATGACTCCTTGTTTGTTTGTTTTATACCTAGGAGGTGAGACGAGAGGAAACCAGCTCTGTTTGCTGTGAGTGAGACTTAGGTTAGATATTAGGAGAAGTTTTCTAGCTTTAAGGCTAGTTCAGCATGGAAGCCGATGACCAAAGGGGGCTCTGGAATCCCAGCATGGGAGGTTTTTGAGAACAGGGTGGACAAACACCTGCCAGGTCCTGCCTCAGTAGGATATGGAGAGATGACCGCACTGCTGGATGTCCCTTCCGTGGCTGTGAGACATGCTCAGCTGGAAAGCATCTTAGTTACCTGGAAGTCAACAGAGCTCTGCTGACAAGTGCCAGGTGTGGGGCTCAGATGTCACATTCCAGAAGGGCAGCCATGTTGTTCTTTAAAAGTGCCACAGGGCAACTTGTTTATTTTCCTCTCAGCTGTGTAACCCAGTTTCTGTGACGCCTCTTTGGCATGGTTAAAATGTCAGCCAGCCTCACTGCTTCAGCATCTTTAGGTCACTCACACTTACCTCTCTACTGCACTGGACAGTATGGTGTCTGTGTGGCATGGGGCATCCAGACAGATAGGCACTGCTGCCTTAGAGAAACAAGCAGACAATGAGAATGTCAGTGAGTCCACTATTGTTCCACAGCTGTCCCCACCCAGCTTAGCAATGCTTAGCTGTTGTAATTCACCTAACAGCCAGGAGGGCAAGATGGATTTCACAGTAGGAGTGTTGGTCAGATTATCTCAAAAGGGAACTGCATTTCTCTTCTATGCTGTCTCCAGAAAGCTGCCATCTGGCTCCTCTTGGAACAGGGTTTCCAGGTGACCAGTGCAACACTGATTGAAGAAAATCAACATTCTTTCACCCAGTGCATCACTTACCTGGGGAGCTCAGTGCTATGTGATCTGATGGAAACCAGGCAGGCTCGCCAAAAGAACTGAGTAGTTATACAGATAACATGGATATCTTTGGTAACAAGTTCCAAAGGGGTAGCCATGTTCAATCAATGTTCAATGTTCAATCAATCATAGGGCTGGAAGGGACCTCATTACTCTAGTTCAGCAAAAGAAACAAGGAGTCCTGTCCCACTTTTAAAGACTAAGCAATTTATTTATTGCATGAGCTTTCCTGGGACAAAATCTCATTCCCTCAGCTGCTCGAAGATAGAGAATCATCTTCAAGTGTCTGACAAAGTGGGATTTTCTCCCACAAAAACTCAAGCAATAAATACATTTGTTAGTCTTTAAAAGTGCCACAAGGCCTCCTTGTCTCTTTGATAGTGTAGTGGCTAGCACCTCTGCTTAACATGCAGAAGGTCCTGGGTTCAATTCCCAGGGGGTTGGACTTGATGATCTCACGAGGTCCCTTCCAGCCCTATGATTTGATTTGATTTAAAGTGTAACAAGATTATTTAAAAAAACTAGCCAGGAATGTTCATTGAGGTGTATTGGAGTATCCTGTTAACGATTTATCTTCAAAACACCCTCGCTATTATCCCTCAATTACAGATGAGGCAAAGCAGGGATTCAAACCCAAATTCCTGTACTAGGGCCCAAATTACTGGCTTGGCAGGGACATGAACCTGCATGGTTCAGGGAATGAGCATCTAATTAATAGGAGATATGATATTCTGTCAGTGTAGGCTAGTGGGCTCAGTCAGTCAAGGGTCTGATCCAGTCTGGCAGTTCTCCTACATTCTTATAAGGGCGTCAAAGATGGTCTGCGGTAAGGGAAGATGGCGTTTCAATTGGCTGAGAGCTCTAGTGAGCTGGGAACAAAGTAAAGGGATCTATCTATACAGCACTGTTTGCACACCTAGGAAGCTTGGTCTGCTACCCATCTCCAAGCACAAGTCCTGTCTCCCTGTGAGGTCTGGCAGAACTGTGCCCATTTTACAGACAGTGGCACAAGCACAAAAATGGCTGACGCTGGCATAGCTCCTCCTGCCTGTTGTGGCTATGCTGATAAAACCCCCCAGTGTAGACACAGCTATGCCCACATCAGAGTGCTGGTGGCATAGCTAACAGCAGGCAGAGAGATATAGTCCCTGCTCCAGCAGAACTCCTCCTCCTTTGAGCGCTGCTCACATCATTCAGTTATCGATGTCTACATGCCGCAGCGCATGATAGTTCAGAAAGTCTTCAGCCTTAGCCTGTCAGGTCAAGGCACGTGGCCAACGCCCCCTCCACGCCGTGACTGCGGCTATATAGGTGACCCTGACCCTGACCCTGCCAATTCCTTTTTCTGCCCTCACTATCGGGTTCGGATCAGCCAACAAACTTGTGTAAGCAAGTGCCTGTCTTTACCGCAAAATTCAAGATGCCCGGTTTCAAGCCATGCTTAGAATGCTTCAAAGCCTTCCCACTTGATGATCCACATGACAAATGTCTCACATGCCTGGATGAGTCCCATCTCGCTGAGAGTTGTCCCCTTTGCCAGTCCTTCAAAAAGAGGACTCTCAAAGACAGAGAGCTGCGTCTGCGCTCCCTTGTTGGGAGTACCACGCAAGCCTCTAATGCCGCCCGAGCCATGTGTGCTCCACCAGCTTCCCGACCGGCACCGCAATCCCAGGACCACTCGTTGGTGCCGAGTCCGAACTCAGTCAACGCCCCAGTTGGTACCATCGGGGCTCCGTACTCATTGGCTGCCGAACTGTCCCAATGCTGGACCAAAGGTGGCACCGTCAATGGTACCATGGAAGAAACCCAAGTCGACGCCGACTGCTGCACCAGAAGCCAGGTCAGCACAAGTGACAGTACCGTCCGCTAACCCGGTACCGACCAGCAACCCGCCCCGGCACTGCAGTCTGGTATTGGGGACCACCCATCAACAGATCTGGTACCACTGAGCCTGGCACCGGTACTGCAATCTGGTGAGGACTGCTCCCCGGCCTCTTCTCCACGCTCCTTTCGGGATATGACTGTATCATGCTCCCAGGCTTCGAGGGCCCCTTCCCATGCCTCCGCGTTGACTTTGCCCCCAGCCTCAGGCTGATCCTCTCCGCTCAAGATGATGTTAAAGATCAGAGACCATTTGGGGAAACGACACCACAACCACTCTCCCTCACCCACGCCTCAATGAAGGAAGAGATCTCCAGCACCATCAGCGTCGAGGGGACCCTCCCTCCCAGCGCAACCTAGTTGAGGCCATTCACCTCCACATCTTTGGGACACCAGGGCCTCTTTTAACAACTGGTCACATGATTGGCTGGACATGACAGCAGAGGATATCCTGAGCCCATGGCACCGCCCCGACCAGTCTCCTGTGCACTCTATGGACTCTGACTTCTCAGACGATGAACCTGATCCAGACTCCACACGCTGTAGTGGTTCCTGGGCCCACTCCTCTTCCTCACCCGATAAGAGTACTTTTGAGAGACCAACTGACCATAACAAAGACTCTCGTGCCCACCAAGCATTGCTGTGCCGTACAGCAGCAAACCCGAACCTGGAGCTCGGGGTCGTGCAGGAGGAAACTAATCCCCTCTTCGACGTTGGCCATAGGGTCCCACCCACTAAGGTGTTGGTCCCTCTCCATGAAGGGGTATACAGTATTGTCAAGGCATGCTGGCAAACCCCATCCTCAATCCTGCTGGTCTCAAGGGTCACAGACTGGAAGTACCACATTCCCCAGGACAAGTTCTCCTTTCTGTTCCAGCACCCCACTCCCAGTTCGCTGGTCGTCGATGCTGTGAACCAGAAGGAAAGACAAAGACAGCTGGGTTCTACCCCTAAAAACAAGGAGGCAAGGAAACTTGACCTCCTTGGCAGGAAGGCCTACTCTATAGCAGCCTTTCAACTTCGCATTGCTAACCACTCGGCCCTTATGACAAGGTATATTTTTAAACTTTGGAATCCCCATGCAAGGCTTCCGTAGCATTACCCCAAAGGATCGCCTTAGGGATTTCGACATGATGCTCGAAGAAGGAGAAATGGTCTCCACTGATGCTCTCATGGCCATCTGGGATGCCATAGACACAACCACCGGTATGATGGCATTGGCTGTAATGATGCGACATTCAGCCTGGCTACAGGGCTCGGGCCTACCACCGCAGCTGCAATTTACCATCCAGGACCTCCCATTCAAAGGCCCTAACCTCTTTGCCAAGTCAACGGATGCAAAGCTCCATGGCATGAAAGACTCAAGAGCCACACTCCAGTTGCTGGGGATATACACCCCACAACCTAGCAGATGCTCCCTAATGCCTCATCAGCTCCTTCAACAACAGCTTCAGCAGTTTAAATAACAAATTCAACTGCAGAACTCATTTCCGAGGTCCCTAACCTTTTCCCAATGACACCTTGGGGACATGGACAAGGACAAGGCCCGTTCGGGGAAAAGTGAAAAATCCCACACTTCGCGATCAGGCAGGCACAGGCAGGGACCCGAACGGCCATTGGGGAAGAAACAGTGTTTTTGACAGTTACCACATGGGCAGCAAACTTACAACCCGACCGGTCCCCAACCACCTACACCGCTTCACACATCACTGGGCCAACATCATGTCCAACAAGTGGTTTCCCAAGATGGTCACGAAGGGGTATCATATTCACTTTCTCTCAATTCCTCGGGACAGAAAACCGACCCCTCATCCAACCCTCGGAAACCAGGAACTGTCCCATCATCTCAAGCTCGAATGCAGGAAACTTCTCTCCCTCGAAGCCATAGAAAAGGTTCCCAGGTGGGAATGGGGAAAAGGGTTTTACTCCCGACACTTTCTGGTCCCGAAACTCAATGGGGACCTACGACCCATCCCAGATCTCAGAGCTTTAAACAAGCATACAAGGAAAATAAAGTTCTGCATGGTTTCCCTCTCACAGATCCTTCCTTCTCTGTCTCCTGGGGATTGGTTCGCGGCCCTAGATCTAAAAGATGCTTACGTTCACATAGCCATACGGCCCTGCCACAGATGGTTCCTAAGATTCAGGGTAGCAAATGACCACTTCCAGTTTACTGCTCTCCCCTTTGGGCTCTCCTTGGCCCCCAGGGTGTTCAAGAAGTGCATGGTCCCGGCCGCAGCATTCCTGCTCAGGTGGGGCACCCCAACCTAGATGACTAGTTAATAATCAGAAAATTGAGTCACCAGGTAGAGCTCCATGTCAGGGTGGTAGGGAGGCTCTGCGACTATCTGGGCCTTCACATAAACCAAGAAAAGTCAAAACTCCATCCATCCCAAAACATAAAGTTCATAGGGGCATGCCTAGATGCCCACAAGGGGTCAGCATTCCTACCCCTCTCCAGATTTTGGTCCATTTGCACCATCATTATGGAGTTGCAAACGTCCCCCATGACCATGGCCCACCAGTGCCTGCAGCTCCTCAGCCACATGGCAGCCTCCACCTCAGTAATCTAGACGGCACGCCTGAGGATGAGGCCTTTCCAGATCTGGCTCTCCACAGTGTTTCACATATGGAGGGACTCCCTAAACAAGGTACTGTCTGTACCCCAGGACGCGCTGGGGACACTTCAGGTTTGGAGGGACCCCATTTTGCCATGGGGGGCACTCCCTTCAAGGACCTCAGGCCCTCACTGACCCCTGAATGGATGCTTCAAATGCAGGGGGGGGCCACATCCTGGGGGGACTCTCCACCCAAGGACATTGGTCCCAGATGGACACTCCTCTCCACATAAACGTGAAGGAACTAAGGGCCATCAGACTAGCTTGCATGACCTTCCTAGACAAGATAGGGGGCAGATCAGTCCCGATCCTCCCAGACAACACCACAGCCGTGTTCTACACGAACTGGGAGGGGGGTGCACTCCCCACCACTTTGCAAGGAGGCATGCAAACTCTGGGAATTAGCCCTACGTCACAATTTCATCCCGGTGGCCTCCCACCTACAAGGGGTGGACAATGGGCTAGCAGACTCATTGAGCAGAAAGCCATTAGTGAACCATGAGTGGTCTCTTCACAACAGGGTGTTCTCCCTCCTGATAGACAAACGGGGCTCCGTACAGATGGATCTATTCGCAACACAGCAGAATCGCAAGTGCCCCCAGTTCTGTTCCCTCAGGGGTTGGGAGGAAGGGTCTCTTACACCTTCCTCATCGACTTGTCAGGGTCCCTCAATGTGGGTAGACTGTACCATCCATAAGTACAGCTAGCAGTCACCTGTGAGTGAATGATGTGAGCAGCGCTCGAAGGAGAACGGGGGGTTACTCAGAAGCAGTGCTGAGGCGGGGAGGGACCCAGGGCACAGGCCCAGGCCCCGCCCCCAGCGAGCAGGCCCTGCCCCCGGTCAGGGATAGGGCTGGGGGGGCCGCGCTGCCGCAGGCAGCTAGGCCGCGGTGCGGCACAGCGCAGCACAGCCCAGCCAGAAGCAGCTGCTGGAGATCGGGCCCACACCTGCCACCACGGCCGGCCAGGCCCCTGATCCCTGGCAGGGGACGGGGCCAGCATGGGGATCCGGGACCTGGCCGCTGGTGGCCGCAGCGGCCCCATCCCCAGCCGGAGATCGGGGGCCTGGCCGCCCCTGGCCATGGGCACGGGCCTGGCCTCCAGTGGCCGCTTCTGGCCTGGCCCAGCCGCAGCCTAGCGGCCTGTGGTGGTGCAGCTTCCCCCTGGCCCTATCCCTGGCCAGGGGCAGGGCCTACCAGGCGGCCAGCCGGGCCCCAGATCCCTGGCCGGGGACAGGGCCACCGCGGCTGCGGCCGGCCAGGGATCGGGCCCTGGATCCCCGGCCCGATTGGGTCGGAGATCTGGGGCACTGGCATTGGGACCTGGGGCATGTGCCCTGGCGTGCCCAACGCCAGCGACGTCCCTGGGGCTACTTACCAGTAACTGTCCTCCTTCAAGATGGGCTGCTCACATACATTCAGGCCCCTCCCACCATCCCCGCTAATGGAGTTGGCGAAGGTATATGGGACTGGGAGGGTCAGGGTCATGGTCACCTCTATAGCTGCAGTCGCGGTGTGGAGGGGGCGTTGGCCACGTGCCCTGACCTGACAGGTAAGGCTGAAGACTTTCCGAGCTACCATGCGCTGTGGCACATAGACACCTATAACTGAATGCATGAGAGCAGCCCATCTCAAAGAAGGACGGTTACTGGTAAGTAACCCACCGTTCTGTCAGTGCATGTTGCATTTATGTTGGTCATAGGGTCTGCAGTGTAGACAGACAAAGAGTTCCTAGTGAGTCTGAGTCCTGAGCAAACTGCTCTGGGGATGGCCAACTGGAGGAGAAATGAACCCTTAATTAAATGAATTTAAAAGCACCTCATCTTCAAGTGAGACCCAGACAGTGGCCTGGCCCTAGCTCTGGAGCTAGCCCTTAGGGAAGTAGGATTTTTGCAGCAGTACACTCCCCATGGCTATGGCAAGACTGAAGCAGCAGCCTGGACAATGTGGGGGCTGTTGATAAACAGGTCCCTTACGGGAATGCTCTATCCAGCTAGTAATTGTGAGACAGACGCACAACTATTGTGAAGGGCTGTGTGGGTTTCTTATTCTCTTTTCCCTAGCAGAAAACAATTTTCTTTAAAAGGAACCTCTTCCCATTCATGTGCTGATCAGAACCTCTTAGCACGAAAGGGGTAATTAGTGAGCACAATGGAGTTCAGCCTATTGAGAAGAGGGAGGGAGTTTCAATTTCTCTAAGTAGGGGAAGAGAGGGGCACAGTTATAAAGGAATTAAAGGGCAAAGTCCTAGAGAACTGCCTGATCTATCTATGGCCCTTGTGGGCGAAACATCATGCACTAGTGCCAAAGGGGCTGCTGTGTTAGTCTAGTTCAGTAGCACAAACAAGGAGTCCTGTGGCACTAAAAGAGTAACAAATTACTTCTGTTAAGTTCCTCCATCTTCAAAGGGTCAGACAAAGTGAGATTTTCTCCCACAAAAGCTCATGCAATAAATAAATTTGTTGGTCTTTAAGTGCCACAGGACTCCTTGTTTGTTTTATTGTGCACTCGTGTAAATGACTGCACAAGGGGTAAGGCAATGGTGAGCTGGACTCTTTCTAATCCTCTGGGCTGGTGCTAACACATGCGGCTTCCACAGGGGAACTCTACTGTAGATCCAAAGGGGTAGCCATTTGACAAAGTGGAATTTTCTCCCATGAAAGCTCATGCAATAAATAAATTAGTTAATCTTTAAGTGCCACAGGACTCCTTGTATGTCCTACTATAGATGCAGCTCCCGCTGCTGGTGGTGTCTTTAAGGCTATGGCCTCGATCCTCAAAGGTATTAGGCGCATAACTCCCATAGTCAGGTGGCTAATAGCTTTTGAGGATCTGGGCCACGTCTTCTGCTTGTTTTAAAAGATGGTAGCCAGATAAGCCTTGTACCAGTGCAGATTTTGTGAAAAACATCCAAATGCAGACACGTTTATGTTATATTGATGCCAATCAGTAACCTTTTATTGAGTCCCAAAATTACTAGTCACTTACAAAACTCTTGTAGATGCTAAAGCCAGAAAGCAGCTGTGTGGCCGTCCAGTCTGCTTTCCTGTGAAACCCAGCCACAGGACTGCCCGGGATTTATTCCTGGTGGAATCTTAGCCTGTCTTTAGATAAACAGATGACAGATTTGTCCAGGATAGAGAATCCCCCACTACCCTTGGTAAATTGTTCCAGTGGTTAGTTCCCTTCACTGTTAAATATTTGTGTTTCATTTCCAGTCTGAATTTGTCTAGTTTCAGCTTCCAGCGTTTAGATTGTATTAGAGCTTTGTCTGCTAGATTAAAGAGCCTTCTATTATCAAATTTCTGTTCCCTGTGGAGGTATAGACTGTGATCTAGTTATCCCTTAACCTTCTCTTTGTTAAAATTAACAGAGCAAGCTCCTGGAGTCTCGCTACAAGGCAGGTTCTCATGGCTCTTCTCTGAGCCCTCCCCATTTTATCAACATCCTTCTTGAGCTAAATTTTCTTGACCCTTGGACTTAGTCTCTCTGAGATTGTTTCTTTATCTATAAAATGGGGATAATCCTTCCTTTCTCTGCCTGGGCCATTTAAATTCTAAGCTCTTGAGGCCAAGGGCTATCTCTTGCTGTGTGCATGCACAGCACCCAGTGCAGTAAGGCCCTGATTGCACCAGGTGCTACCAGAATCCTACAATATTACACACACAGCCTTGCCCAGAAGTGCATTTGATACATCTTTTAAAGGAGTGAGAGAAACCAGTTCCAAAAACACAAATGATCTCCAGAAACCTATTATTCAAATGGCTCATGCTCTCCATGAGGTGGTTACTCATTAATGCCTTCTGTCTGGGTGTTCATTGTCAGAGTGAGGATTCATCACCATTTATTTCCTTACCACCAGCGCCACTTTGTAACTGAGCACAGATTTCAGTCGTGGGCTAAAATCTTAGAGGCCTTGGTGTTGTTCTGGCCAGCAGGGGTTGGAGAAGGAGAGCAAATCTGAGCTTTTCAGCTGTTTGATGTGCAGGATGGAATGCTGCCTGTTCAAATAAGGCTGGAAGCTGACACCAGGGTGGACCTGGCCCGAAGGTGCATAGATAGTCACGTCTGAGTCGGATAGTGCCAGCCCCACTATTATTTATAGTACAGTAGCAGCTAGAGTGCCTGACTGAGCAGGGATGCCTGCCAAAGCTGTAAGTCATCCAGCTGAAATCAGGCTAAAGGCATTGCCCTGGGTCTATGCTAGGAAAGGTGGCTGGATTGAGCTAAGGTCTGTACCTTCTCTTCATGCCAAGGAAGCACATGGGTTTCCACACAGGATAAGCAGCTAAGCTCTTCACTGGTCTCCCTGGCTAGTCTAAGCTGCTCTTCTCCACCATGCTTCCACAACTCTGCCTTGGCTGGGCAGCTCCAATCTCCCCTGTCTTCTGTACTGGATGGAAAGAGAGAGGTTGTTTATCATCATGGCAATGCCTTAGCGTCCATCAGCACTGAACACGTACATGCATAAGGGGAAAGGGTGATTCTTTCAGAGGGCTTACATGTTAAAAAGACAAGACAAAGGGTGGAAAAGGAAACTAAGGCACAGAGCAAGAAAAAGACTATCCCAAGGTTAGCAGCAGAGATGGGATTAGAATGCAGGTCTTCTGACTCCCAACCCAGTGCCCTATCAACTAGTTATGCTGCCTCTTCAAGGTCAGTAATGGACCTTTCTGGTGGTGAAACAACATCAAATTTGGTTTTAAGTACATCAAGAACAAGCAGATTTCCCAATTCTCAGGAGATCACAGATGTGGAACTGTTCCTTGCAAACAGCCTGCTGTTCTGGGTCTGCCTGGAGCTCAGCAGACAGCTTGCCTGGCAGCGTGAGGAATGTTATTTATTAATTGTTGGTGTTACAGAAGTGTGTAACAATCCCATTTAAGGATCAGGGCCCCATTTGCTATAGGGATGTACACCCCTCACCCAGAGTTAAGGGTGAGGGGCAGAACAAATGAGGTCTTCTGTCAGGACCTAGGTCAATAGGAGGAGCTGTGATGAAAAAGCTGGTGCTCTGCTTTCTGCAGACCTAGTTGAAGGAGTGAGGAAAGGCTTCCCTGAAGGGATTTACCAACACCCCCACTTGTCAGCTACTAATAGTGTTATACCAATTTAGTGAGCACCCCCAATACCCTCCTCCACCTCCCCTTACACCTCCCCTAATTTCAAGTCCTGAGGTGAATACTGGCTCCCTGCCAGCTCTGCCACAAACAGTGCTAAAGCCAAGCAAGGATGAGACAGGCTGGTTCTGGCTGCTTTGCAGAGATGCAACCATTCATGTCAACCCCCCTGCTGGCATTAAAGTCTGCATCTTGACATTGCCCTTTGAGACAGGAGGCTCATCATCTTGCTACATGGAGCTACTTTGCTTTGTGTTACTTTGGGTCAGGAGGAGACATGTCTTGCTACATTAACATGGATCATGAGATATTGCAGGGCCACATTCCATGTTACTGTGATTTTTCCCTAGGCCAAAGGGGGAAGAGTTTTATTGAAATAATTGCCAATTATGTTACTGATGCATGTCAATGGATACATCTCTGCAGCAGTGAAAGACCTGAGGCTGGCTCAGGGCTGCTGGCTCAGGCTGCAAGGCTACAATACTGCTCTGTAGACATTCAGGTTCAGGCTGGACCCTGGGACCTCAGACCCCATGAAGATGGAGGGTTCCAGAACATGAGCTCCATCCAAAACATCTACTCTATAGTTTTATAACCCCAGAGAGCAAGCCACAGCCAGTTGCCCTGGTCCAGCGGTGGCTGTGCCACATGTCTTTCATGGCAGTGTACCCAGTGGAGCTGGGAGTAGGGCCAGTAGCATGAAGGCAGCATCCATGTTCTTCATCCCATTTGTACCTTTCTGGCATCTCTTGTTGCTGCTGCTCACCCAGTACTTTGGCTTCTCCACTGAGGCTCAACTGAGCCAGGTTACAGGCTGTGGTGCAGTCTGCCATGTCCACATCCTGGGGAAAGAGACCCCTGAGTCAGCGCAGCCAACAGCTAATGCAAACCCCTGCCAGCTGTTGCCCCAGGCTCCCAGAGTGCTTCCTGCATCAGCTAAGCTCAGTAGCTTCCACATGAATGCAGCTGGCTCCCTCAAAGAGACTCCCCATGTTCAGACGTGGAATGAGGGGCAGAGGCAGAAATAAAACCCAGGAGTTCTGACACATGTTCCCTCTGCTCCACTATAACCACTAGCCCTCACTGCCCTCTGGAGTTTGGAATAAAATATTCCAACTCTATCTCCCACTTCCCCAAACCACATTCCCTCCATTGTACAGGCTAAGATTCAGGAGTTTTGATTCCTAGTTTCTTCCATGCTTTCCTAATCTCTACCCCAGAGAACCCAAGAGTTTTAAATGTGCACTGTAAATGGGGCCTCCCAACAATCCCGTTTCACTTCCTGCAGCACAGCCCTCCCCCAACACCACCCTGGGGCATTGGTGCTGGCTCTGACTGAGGGGAGAGTGCATCCTACAGCAGCAGAGAACACTGGGGTCAGTCACCACTCATAGGGGAGAGTGATTCTTAACATCACATCCTGCGGTCTTAGACAGGTTTTTCCTGAAGGCCTCACTTCCACCTATTGCTAAGCTCTGTGTTTAGCTTGGCAAGATCTCTCATCTGAGTATTTAGCCCAGCATCTGACCTGCTGTCAGCCCATGGCAGCAGAGCTGCTCTCACTAGTAGCTGTGTATCCACAGGGGCAGAGCTCCAGCTGATGGGGGGAGCTTAACTATTGTTTTCCACTCCATTCCTGGCTCCCACCCTCACCTGCTCCTCTGTGAGGGCCCCAACATCCACAGGTCCCATCTCAACTAGCCGATGCGCAAGCACAAGAGCTCCTGAGTCTGGCAACAACCCACATAGTGGGCTGGGCAGATTGGCCTCTGCCTTTTGTCCCTGCAGAGTACAAAGCACATACAACAGTTATTTACTCTCATGTGAACTGTTCTTGGGTGGACTGGAGGCCAACATTAGCAGAGCCCACAGAATTTATGGCAAAGCCCCATGCTGCTAAATCTGTCCAACTTTTAAAACTCAGACCCTCAGTGTTTCAAATTAGCTAAGGCACCTGAAAGAACTGGCTGCCTATGGAAAAACACAGACTAAACAGCTGTGCCTCAGTTCCCCCCAGCAAACTGCAGCTGAGGATGCTAATTTACAATTTATTAAGCGCTATGAGGTCTGTAGAGGAGAGTGCCATGCACAGTTATTCTTTGTCATTCTAAAAGGGAACCACTAGACATTCCCTGCCAGGTCAGAGCTATTTGGGGATGTTCCTAATCCAGTTCCTCTGGGGTCAGCTAGATCAGCCCCATCCCCGGATGCTCCAGGATTGTTGATGGTGAAAACATACCATGGAACGCGCCCTGTCTCTGGAGGGAAGTGGTGGCTTTCCACAGGGATGTGGGGCTGTTTGGAGCCAACAGGCTCAAGTACAGCAACAGTACAATGGAGCTTTGCACACATTAGGCTAAAACGGGTGGGAAAAGCTGCTGTGTGGGAGATGTTTCCTTGATGGTCTTTCTGTAGCAGTAATAAGCAAGAGTGTAGCCTTGATCCATAGATTCTAGCGCCAGAAGGGACCCTGTGCTCACCTGGTCTTATTACCTGTATATCCCAGGCTATAAAACAGCTTGAATTATTAAGTCTTTTAGAAAAACATCCCATCCTGACTTAGAGGGGCAATCCAGCACAGCCCTTCCAGTGGTTAATTCCCTCACTACTCAAAATTTTCTCAGGCCTGGGGATCAGCACTGATTCTGACAACAGGACACAGCCCCTCCTCTTTCATCACCAGCACTCCAGTCTTGCTTCAAGCTCTCCCAGTCAGCTACTGGACAGGTCTAACCTGGCCTGACTTTTTGACTTTGCCAGGACAGAAGCACAATGTTAATTGGGCCTGCCAGGTTAATGGGACAGTCAGGCTACCGCTCTCCCTACCTGCTGGACTTCTTCTAGCTCCATGCAGAGCGGCTGCGCAGGAATCTGAACACGGGGCTTTAGTTCGTGGGGCAGCTCCTTCGGCACCCTGTGTAAACACAATCAGTTCTCTTTTTTTCCTCCAGCACTGAGAGCTCTAATCTATCAGATATCCTTGCTATGCATTTAAATATCCAGCCCCTCTTGGAATTGTACTACATACCTGGATTCAGCAGAATCATGTAGCTGTGAGTTCCTCAATTTATTTCCCAGCAGTCAGAGGTCAGCTCATGCTCAGACTCAGAGTGTTTACAGCTCTTTCAGAGCTCTTGGTTATTTATTCTCATGACACTGAAGGTCAATGAAATACCAGGTAATCAGCCCTGAATTCACAATAGCGGGGTAGGGAGCGTTTTGTGTTGTATCTGTACAGCACCTTGCACAGTGGAGCTGGCACAGAGAGAGGACTTTGCTTGTCTTAGGTCAAGAGTGGCAAAGCTGCTGCTGCTACATGATCTCTGACAGATCTGTGTTCTGGCCATGTTGGGCTTTTTACATGCAGTGGATTTAGCCCCCACCATATAGTGCCTGGGATGCTGTGTGAACAATGATAAGCCAAGTGTGACTCTCCTGTTCTGCAGAAAGGTTAAAAGTAACTTTTCCATCACTGCCTGCTGTGATCCAAGTGCAGTTTGTATCAGAGAAAATGGGGCATGGGTGATGGAGAGGGCAAAACCCCAGACAACTATTATTAGCAGTGTGGCAACAGCCAGTGGGATTGCTGGCGCTGGGCACAGGGGGCTTGTGACCTGAGCCCTAGTGCCAGTGTTCCAAAAGCCAGGGCCAGGCTGCCTGCAGCAGTGGCTGTCTTCCCCAGCCCTGTCTCTGGCCAGGGGCCCAGGACCAGGCTGCCCACAGTGGCAGCTGTCTTCCCTGGCCCCATCCCTTGCCAGGGCCCCAGAACCTGATCAGGTCCAAGCCCCAAACTGGGACCAAGGGGTGGGGCCCAGGTCTTTTCCTGGGCCACTGTCACTCCTGGCAATAGTGCCAAGGCCCCAAACCAGATAACGATCCCCACTGTCCTGGGTACTGCACATTAGCACCACAAGAGCTTTCTAACCTAGTGGTTTTCAAACAATGGGTCAGTGCCCAGACCCTCAGGTACTGAGTTATGGTGTCCCCTCTGCCACCATCAAAAGACTGTTATGCATTGCTCAAAGATGCAACTGTTGATTCATGGTCTAAACAGCCAAAGGAAGAATGGGGAAATTGAAACAGAGAGTGATGAGAGTAGTTGTGGCAGAGCTGAAATAAGCCAGGCCTCCTGACATAGTCCTTTGTAACTCTGGGCCTTTATTATTGGTGATGCAACATGGGGAAGGCCAGAGACAAGCACAGAAGTCTAGCTCTTTTGGGTCTAGATCCCATCCCCAATGTGGAGGAGCCGCTAAACAAACTCTAACCAGGCTGAATTGTCATCTCATCCCCTACATTTCTTCAAGTGAGGTCCTGACACCACAGCTTCCTCCTGAGCAGCAGAGTAGGAAGAAACCTTGTTCAAACAGCATATCTCACCTCTACACAAAATGGGACCTCTGTGGTGCTCAGAGTTATAAGAGGCAGGCCATCCTTAGCTCAGCAATCTAGATAAAGGTCATGAGAAGGATTTACAGAGATTATGACTGAGAGGAGTGTTTCTGCATTGACCAGCAAAACAAATAAGAAGCCTGGTGGCATTTTTAAGGACTAAAATTCTCCCCCATGAACGCTCATGTGATAAATAAATTTGTTAGTCTTTAAAAGTGCCACCAGACTCCTTGGGTATGTCTACAGTGGAAGCTCTGTTAAGTCAACTTAACAAGGTCCTTTAAAGTTGACCTTGTTGGCTTAGAGAGTCCATGTCAGAAACTTCTGTTGACTGCCTGCGTCCACACTGGCAGATGTGAGGTCAATCCTTTCTGGTGGCCAGGAACTCTGGGAGGGAGCCTGGAGGCCAATTAAGTCAGTTTAAGGGCTATTCCCCTCTACACTGGCTTAAGTCGACTTAATAAGGTTGACTTAAACGTTAAGTTGACCTTAAGAGGTGGTAAGATCCAAAGAGTTAGCTGTGTTAGTCTAGTTCAGTAAAAACAAACAAACAAGGATTTCCCCCATCTTCAAAGCATTTGACGAAGTGGGATTTTCTCCCACGAAGGCTCATGCAAAAAATAAAATTGTTAGTCTGTCAGTACCACAGGACTCGTTTGTTTGTTTTACTTAAGAGAGAGTGTTATTAAGTTGACTTAAGAAAGCACTTAAGTTGACTTAATAAAAGCCCAATGTGGCTACGGGACTCCTTAAGTCAACATAAGGCTCCAGTGCAGATCTATCCCTTGTTTGTTTTGCTGAACTAGACTAACATGGCTACCCCTCTGGAACTTGCATTTACCAGCTAACCTGTGGCTCAGGGCAGTTTCCAAGCAGATGCAGCCTAGTTTGCAGTCTCCAGAGAAATCCCCCCTTAGCCTTTGGGAGACTTGTGTGTCCCACACACACATGCCACACAACCCAGTTTTGCATCCCTTGCTGGGATCTGAGCTGGAAAGAGGTGAGGTCAGTACAGAGATCACAGCAGGCTGGGGGGGGAGCTCACATTACACATCTGACCTGGGCTTTAGCAAGGAAGGAATCTTAACTGCAGAGAAGCTCTGAAGAAGAGGCTACAGGGAATGAATTTGCCTCACCTTATGGGGCAGAGGATGAGCTAGATGGTAAGTGTAGGGTCTCAGTTATCCCTGGGCACATGTTGGTGATCGGATTGCCAGTTTTGGTTGGACAAATTCCTGGCAGCTTCATCACAGGACAATCTTTAATTAAAGAACCATCTTTAATTCCTGGAGGGCTTGCAACCCCAGCTGGAGACCCAGAATCATTTTTGGGGCCAACATCTCTACCCTGCTGAGGGCAGTTGCAGCTGCCCCTTCACATTTGCCAGTTGCTCTCTGCTCCTCCTCTCAACTTTTTCACCTGGGGAAGTGAAGAAACAGATTGACAAAGCTGGAGAAGCACCTAGAATTCTTCTTTGAGAGCTGCTCGGATACATTCAGAAATAAGTGTCTCCATGCTGGAGCACCTGATTGGTTGGAACTTTTTGCCCTAGCCTGTCAGGAGAGGGCAGGAGGCCATCGCCCCCTGCACCACCCCGTTGCTATATATGTGTCTGCTGCCCGACTCCCCCTCCCCAGTTTAATTTCTTCCACCTTCACGTCAGTTGTGGAACTCCCCATTCCTTGCGCTTTGCAAGCATCCTGTCCTTCATTCACTTTATGAGCTTTTCGACTGACTGGGAGCACCTATTTGTGAACTTAGTTCCACCAAAGAAGGTCGCCCCCGTCGGGCAGGAACATTGCGCTCCTTTGTCGTCTGCCATGCTGGGGTTCAAACCCTGTGTCGAATGCAGCAAGGCCTTCCTGTGTGATGATCCCCACAAGAAGTGCCTCTGGTGCCTGGGTGAAAGCCACATGGTCACCGCTTGCTCCATCTGCCTGTCCTTCAAACCAAGGACAATCAAGGACAGGGAGCAAAGGCACCGTGCCCTGGCCTCCAAGCAGGCTTGGCACTCTTCCCCCAAGGCTTCGGGACCTCCTGCGGCACCACGTGCCAATTCGGCACTGGAACCTGCCCGGCACCGTGCCTACAGGGGCTGCAGGACAAGCTTGGTACCAACCCTGGTACTGCAGCACCATCACAGCCCTGCATCTCCAACACAGGGTTCTTCCCAGGACCGGTCACAGTCGACCCCAACACCACGGTGCCAACATAGCCCCGTGTCTTCAACACAGGGCTCCCCCCAGGACAGGTCAGGGTCTGTGCTGATCCTGACGACTCCGGAGGCAGTGGAGGCTGCCAGGGCACTCCTCCTGCTGCCTACACCTCCCTCCCCAGCGCCAGTTAGAATGGGGAAGCCAGCCATCATGTTGAAAGTCTGGATGCAGCACAAGCGGCACCGCTCCCCTACGCCACCACTGGCCCCAGGCTCCACAACTCCAGAGCCCGTCACCCCCTTGGGTCCCAGTACCATGGAGCCGTCCTCTCAGCAGCATATCACCCTGCCGTCTCCGGCACCACCCCATGAGTCCCGTGATGCCTCCCCCTGTTCCAGCCTGGGGGTAGGGGGTTCAAAGGGCTCCAAACAAATCAAATCATAGGGCTGGAAGGGACCTCATGAGATCATCGAGTCCAACCCCCTGGGAATTGAACCCAGGACCTTCTGCATGTTAAGCAGAGGTGCTAGCTACTAAACAGCCTCAGAACCATCATCTTTCTGGTACTGTCCCCACGAATGGTCCCTGCAGGAGGCCTCTGTGACCGTGCCGGTACCATCCCTGGCACTGGGGAAAACCTTAAACCTGGTGCTGTCCTCTTACACGGGCGATTTGTCGGCGCATTTTGATCTCCTGCGCCACATCTCAGCCCACATGGGGATGGAGGTCCAGTCCTCTGAGGCACCCTCCGACGCTTTATTCGGCCCGGTGTCCTCCTAGGCGGAGCTGGTCACAGTTCCCCTCCACCCTAGCGTCTGGGACCTGGTCTCCTCCTGCTGGCAAAACCCGGATTCCATCTCCCTGGTCTCAGATATGGCAGGACTCAAGTACAGAGTCCTGGGGTCAGAGTTCCCCTCACTCACCCAACACCCAGTCCCACCTCGTACTGGGGTGGATACTGCCTTAGGGCGGGGACAGACTCCCCATGATCCCCTCCCGACATCGAGGGACGCAAGGGAGTTAAGAGTTACTGGGGCGGAAAGTAACAAGCAGATGCATGCTGGATGTGTGGGAGTCAATAAACAAATTTAGACATCTACTCCCACCAGAGGCCAGGGAGGAGCATTATGCCTTCTTGGAGGAGGGTAGAATAGCATCCCAGGACCTCCTTTTGTCAGCCTGGGATGCAGTGGATATGGCAGCCCGCACTATGGCCACAGCGGTAACCCTGCGCCATGCAGCTTGGCTATGGGAGGCCATAGTGCCCCCAGCCTCTCAACAGTTAGCCCTCAATCTCCCCTTCAGGGGCAATGCCCTCTTTCTACCAGAGGCCTCGGCAGTCTTGGGTACCGCTCATGACCCCCAGGGGGGAGTTAAAATACCTCAGCCTTCTCCTGATGGGCCTCTTCCATGTCCTCTGGCCCCATAGGGCCCCAAAGTAGACTGACCCTCCCCCCCAAAAGTTACTGGTGAGGACTTAGTCCTCACCACCACAACTTCAGTTTGAAACCCATCTGGGGGACCTTCCCGGCAAGGCCCTCCCCTGTACAACTCCAGGGAGGGAACCTGACCAGTCAATCAGCAGTATTGATTATAATCACAGCCTTGCTGTCAACCATCCAAACCCTACCGTGCAGTTCCCTCTGCCTCGTGACCATTCCTCTGAGCTGACAGACAGCCCTCTCTTCCCCCTCTTCCTCTCCCTCTAGGTGAGGGTGGAAGGCTCAGAGGTTAAGTAGCCTCTCCTCCTTCGAGTAGGATTAAGGTTTGACCCATATCCATACTCCCACTATTGACCCTAATGCGTCCAACACCTGAGGGGGCTCAACTCTGTCATTATCCAAGCCTCCTTGACCACCATAGCAGTCACAATGGAGATCTGCAGTCAGAAATCCCGTGGGCACCCCTTAGGCAAACAGTTTTGACTCCCAGGGCACTATCACACCCTATACACAATGCCCTCCCGCTCCCTTGGGTGGCAACTCCTTCACCTTTTGGGACACATAAGGGTTCACAGAACGCACTCCAAACATTGAAGAGTGTATCACCCCACCAATCCCCACTCTGAACTAAACAGGGCCTTCCTGTTTACTGAGGCCATTCCCATATCAGGGAGCATCGCTCCTGCATGCTTCCCCGTGAACAAAGCCTTACCGTTCTACCGTCCAAACAGACGGTCGGACAACCCCTTGTCGATCCTTGTTTCCTTCCCATACAGGGCATCTGCTCCCCTATCCCTGGAAGTGGGGGGGAGAGCCTTCCCACCCTTCTTATGTGCTGCCCTAACCAGCCCTCTCCAATTGTCACCAACAGAATTAGCTGTGCTTAAACATAGCTCGCGTCTGTTTGACCCCAGCAGGGTCCTGAGGTGTGTGGTTCCAGCTCGGGATACTTCAACCCTTCCTGAGCCCATTGAGCAGGCATATCACTTCCACCTGTCAAGTACCAGGCATGCAGGCCAGAGCCTGGCCCAGCAACCCAGGCCTTTGGCAACTTGTTCGCCCTCTCCATGCCAGAGGTGAAACCCCAGCACTCGCTACTACCAGCTGGTTCACAGCCTGCTGAATGACATGGTGAGGGGTCGCATGAACTGGGCCTCCGCTTCACTTCCCACCCACCTTTCCCCGTACAAGAAAGGGGCTTCTCCAATGAACAATGGTTTCTTTCCCTCTCCGGGCCTGTCAATCACACCTACCCGGAATGCACCATAAGCCTGAACATCTGTATACAGGGTTTTTTCCTTTGACGAAGTGAACTGGTATCACTTCCCCCTCTTCTCTCTCTCCATCTCTACCATGGCCATTCCCTCCCACTCAAATCGGGAGGCTCTTGAGTCACGGCCAACAGAGGAGACAACATAATAATACCAATGTTTCTCTCCCACCCCTTTGCCACTCGGCCAGAGGTGGAGACACTCGTCTCTCTGCCCTTCCTCATTAAACTTGAGGCAAAAGCTGCTTGGACGGTTCAGGGGGTGGGTAAGATGTCTTTAACCTCAGAAGTCAGGGGTCCAAGACCTGTAAAGGGGACTTCAGGTGGAGTTTCAGCAGTATGGTCCCGCAGACCACTCCCACAGGCGTGATAGTAATCTGGGCCCGGTCATTGCCTCCTAGAGTTTACCCAGCAGGATCCCCTTGTAGCTCCTTCTCTGGAGATGGCTGTAGCACCATGGCCATCCCGGCCTAGCTCCAGGACATCTACAGGTTCAACTCCCTCTTCCTCATCATGTTCTGAGGGCTTTCTAGCCCTAGCAGTTGCGACTTGGCATATTATGCTTCCGTCCTAAGCGACTACTAGGGGTCTTCCTCACTCAGTACAGCTCATATTACACCCGCGAGATTCCAGCCAGCGACTGAGAATTCGGGAGCTAGCCATCCCCTGATAGAATTCATTCTTCGTGGTAAGATCTAATAACAATGGTAGCACATTCGTAGAAGACACTTAGGATAAACCAGAAGTGTCTTAAAGGAGACAGCAGGATGTGCGCCTTAGGGGTGGTGTACCTTTGTTCTGCTCCCTCCAAACAGGCTGATCCCTCCTCCCGTTTCTCCCTATGGGCCCTTCCTTCGGGGAGCCTCAATCCTGACACACACCTCTGTGCGTTGCCAGGCTTAAGGTCGGTGTCATACTGGGTTGGGCTCTTCCAGGTGGTACGAGGTCACATAAGCCAATGTTAGCCTAGTCCCACAGGCCACAGGATCTGGCACCCAAGACTATCGCACTAATGAGCCTACCCTTAGGCATCGCCTTATTGCAATCAGCTCCTTGACTCCTATACCCCTTCGGCAGATTGCCAGCTGCTGAATTAAAAAAAATGGGGGGGGGGGAATAACAATAATACCACTTCCTTGCATTTTCACAAGCTTATCAATACTGACAGTCCTCCTCAGTAGGGACCGTCACAGTGTCATCAGTGTGCTCACGTAGGCCTGGGATATATTCATCAGGCTCACGGGAAGTTCTTCCCTCGGCCAGTCTTGTATAGGGCTGTTGGGTGGTTAAGGCACCTGCCTTTCCCCATGTCAATCCGGATGCTCCACTTCTAAGTGTGCTGCATGAGGTCATCAGCTGCCACCTCCAGCTGTTTGCATTCCCCCTTTTCAATCTAGGATAAAGTAACCCTCCTAGACCCTACCCGCATCTGGTAGCCCATCCCTTCCATGGGACGCAAAGTGCGCCAGATTCATGTACCCATTGGGCTCATGGCCCACAGGTGCTTCACACTGTTGGACAGAGGGAAACATGGTCTACCTTCCCTCCACCGCTTATTGCGGTGTCGGTAACCACCACTGCCAACCTGACAACCCTATGGCCTTATAGGAGGTATGTCAACATGTGTTGCTGCCAGAACACTTAACCCTCTGGCCTTCTCATGCCTCTGCCAATGCGCTCTTAGGCAGAGCAGCTAAAGTCGCATTTCTCAACTATAGCCACGATGCATTGGTATCACGTTTATGCATAAAGTGACCTCAGGCGCACCTGCACAAGTGCAACAAGTGGTGCTCGGACAAACTGGGTCTACCTATCTCCGCTGGGTTAGATCCTACAATCCCAGGCTACCTTTGCCTGGATAACGGTCCTTAGGTCGATTCCTTAGACCTCTCGAGGACCTTACTTGTTGGACAACTACCCAAGTCGGAGATATGCTGTGCTGAAGGCGGAAGAGCCAACTGCACCCACCATCCATCAGCATGGCTAGCAGTCACCTATTTCTGAATGTATCCAAGCAGCACTGGAAGAAGAACGGTGGGTTACTTACCAGTAACCGTCCTTCTTCGAGATGGGCTGCTTGGATTCATTCAGAATCCTCCCCCCATCCCCACATTTGGAGTTGGCGACTCTTAGGAACTGGGGAGGGGTCGGGCGGTGCCCATATATATAGCCACAGGGTGGTGCGGGGGGCAGGGGCCGCCTGCCCTCTCCTGACAGGCTAGGGCAAAAAGTTCCGACCAATCAGGCGCTCTGAATGAATCCGAGCAGCCCATCTTGAAGGAGGACGGTTACTGGTAAGTAACCCACTGGTCACCAACAACAGGACAGACCCAGCAAAGAAAACACCACTGGCCAGCACCTATAGCCCCCCAGCTGAAATCTCTCCAACACATTACTAAGGATCTACAACCTATCCTAGAAAATAATCCTTCACTCTCTCAAGCCTTGGGAGGAAGGCCAAGCCTTGCTTACAGACAGCCCCCCAACCTGAAGCAAATACTCACCAGCAACTGTACACCGTACAACAAGAACACTAGTCTGAGAACCTATCCTTGCAACAAACCCCATTGCCATATCTGCTCATACTCCAACTCCAGTGACACCATCACTGGTCCTAACCACATCAGCCACACTCATTCATCCACACATCTACTAATGTGATATATGACATCATGTGCCAGCAATGCCCCATTGGCATGTATATCTGCACAGGGACAGTCCGGTTTGGCTAAAGAATAAATGGATACGGATCAGACATAAAAAAGTGATAAAATCCATAAACCAGTAGGAGAACATTTCAATCTCCCTGGACACTCTGTAGCGGACTTGAAAGTTGCCATATTTCAAGAAAAAAAACATCAAAAACAGTCTTCAGCGTGAAACTGCACAGCTGGAATTCATATACAAAATTGACACAATCAGATTGGGTTTGAACAGGGACCTGGAATGGTTATCTTATTACAAAAAGTAATTGTCCCTCTTCACATATTCTCAGCTTCTGATCAACTACTGTGAATGGGCCTCATCCACCCTAACTGAATTGAACTTGTTAGCACTTACCCTCCCCATTGTAATGTTTCTCACCCTTGCAAGTGTATATATATCTCCTAACAACTGTAGTGTCCACTTCATGCATCTGACAGAGTGAGTTGCAGCCCATGAAAGCTTATGCCCGAAGCAATTTTTTAGTCTTTAAGGTGTTGCAGGACTCTTGTTGTTTTTGTTCTCACCTTTCTGACTCATTTGGCAAATGTGCCCCTCCCTCCCAAATTTGTAAAGCCATCCCATATAACTGTAAGGGCGAGCAGTGCACATATTATATTACAGTTCCATATCTAAAGAACGTGCAGAGGTTTTAATGAAGACTAGTTTGTGATTAGAGTCCACCCACAGCTCAGTAGGTGCCTTAGGTCTCTGACCTACACTGTTACTGTCTGCCATGTTTATTGCATCCACTGATCGCTGATTCATGCTTTATCAATAGAGTCTGATATACAGCATAATAGGACAAGGCCCTGGTCACACACTACACACAAACCCCAGTTGAGTTTTGCCAGTTATCTAACCTAGGTCTGTCTAACTGCCAGTCAGTGGTTCTTATCCTGCCTTTCTCCAGATTAAAGAGCCCTTTAACACCCAGAATTTTCACCCCACATAAAGTAACCAAGTCAACTCTTGCCCTTCTTTTGCATACACTAAATAGACCAAGCTCCTTGCATCTCTCTAAGACATAGTTTTTCCAGACTTCGAATAATTTCTGCAGCTGTCCTCTACCCTCTTTCCAATTTTTCAACATCTTTTTTAAAATGAGGACATAAGAACTGAATGCAGGATTCCAGTATCATCTCAGAGCACACAAGCCAGGGTTCCTGAATCAAGCCCCTAACTCCTGGATGACATAGGGCAGATCTTTTATAAAAGGATACTATCTAGATTAAAAGACTGATGGAGAGACAGACCTGCCTGTCCCAAGGTGAGTTGTTCCACTGGTTCAGTACACATTTGTTAAAAATCTGCATCTCATTTTTAGCCTGAATTTATCTGGCTTCAGCTTCCATCCATTGGCTCTGGAGTGAACTAATCTAGGCCTCCAAGTGCATGTGTGTGTCTGCCCTCATTAGACAGATACAGATTAGATGGGATAGTTTATGGCTCAGGAAATAAACCATGATTTCATCTGCCTGGGTTCTCTTCTGACCAGGTTATTCCAGGACTGTTGCTGCTTCCCTCAGAAGCAGCTGGCTGCAAGAGGAGACAGGGGACAGGGTGCTGGCTTGACCTGGCAATTACCATGCAGAACATAGTGTTGCCGTGCATCCTTTGGGGGAGCCAGTGGCACAGTATCATATATGAACTGCAGCCCAGAAACACCCCCAGCACTCTGAGCAGGAAGCTGCAGACATCTGACCACACTGTAGCTGCAGATCTTCCGCTGAGCTGGGATTACCAATACAGCATGTACAACATTCATACTCTGGTGGCCCCATGAGTCTCAGCTGTGAAAAAAAGTAATTGGGGACTAGCTTTCCCAGCTGTACCCCTCTCTCCTCCAGTGCAATCACCTGATGCTACTACTGAGGTGTCTCTTCTCTAGGAGTGCTTTGTCAGCAGTTAGGTCCTGTGCAGATGGCCTGTAGCAGGCTGCTACCTGGGGAGTGGGATAGGTCAGCAGATCGCCTCAGCTGAGCAGCAGAAGCAGCTGCAGGAGCCATTTGGTGGCAGTGATAGCTTGGACCCAGCTCTACTCCTACTTTGTCTCAGCTCCAATTTCTGTTTTTGACTCTGACCATTGGCTTAGGCATCTGGTCTCTGACACTGGCTACAGACTCCTGCTCTGACCATGTAACCTAATGACACACATCCCAACCTCTGACACATTCTCTCTGTCCTTTGTGCCAGACTAGCTGGTGTACCAACACAGAGCAGGGCTGGGTACTGCCAAGTGGCTATCCAGGACTTACATGGCCAGGTCCTCGTAGGTTTGGTACAGCTGTTCCTGCAGCTGGTTTGTTTCCAGTCTCAGCTCCTGTGGAGGAAGGACAGATTCTCTGGAGCAGGCGTCTCAAACTCAAATCAACAAGAGGGCTTCATGAGGACTAGTACATTAGCCCGAGGGCCACACCACTGAAACCTTTTGATACAATGATATTGCAAATATCAGTAACAATAGTGTCATTGCAGGCTGCAGGAAATAGCTTTAGGGGCCGCATGCAGCTCCCAGGCCATGTGTTTGAGACCCCTGCTCTGGAGTTTCCTCTTCCATATAAGCCATCCTGATGGCTGCATTCTCCCCACCTATGCAGATCAGATCATTAGATGTCGATACCGCTGAGGGGTATAAGTGTAACTGTTAAAGTGACCATGGCCCATGGCACAGTAAAGTGTCCTTAAAATAGAGCAGAAATGGCCCTCTGAGACTCCCCACTATGCAAAGAGTACAAGGGCTCTCCCTGACAGCCTCTGACATAGGAGGCTGACTGGGGGCATGGCCAGAGCACACAGCATTGTGGCTGTTCTCTGCTACCAGTTTTCATGGGCTAGATTGGAGGCGTGGCCAGAAGGAATCATAGAAAGTAAGCCTTAAGGTAGAGCAGCTCTGAGGTGACTCTTACCTACGCCAGGGCCTCCTATACAGTCCCAGTAAACAAGGAGTGCAAAGAGGCTTAAAGCCACCATAACCTAACCTTCTCAATACCACCCCATCCCCCACCTCTACCCCTGGGGCAGAAGCAGAGTAACTGCAATTCAGGCCCAGCAGAATTTAGGGACCTCCTGAGTCACTGAATCTAGTCCCCCACATTTCAAGTCACCCCATCATACATTAAACTTAGCAAGCTCCATCATCAAACTAGGTGTTCACCCCCTTGACTCCTATTGGAAGACTATTGTAGAAACTCCCTCCCCTGATAGTTAGAAACGTGCTTCTACTGTTCAGATTAAACTCATTCCTGGCCATCTGATCCCCATTTGTTGAACATAGGTGACCAGCACTGGAGAGTGTTCCAGGTGAGATCTCACCAGTGCCTTGTACAATGATGTGAATACTTCTCTTTGCTGTTTGGCGTGGGAATGCTGTCTCCCTCTCCTTCATAGTCTTACTGCTCAAAGAGGAGGCGATAGAGAGCATGCACAGGGCTAGACAGGGAGTATCCAAGCTCTTTAGCAAAGCAGGTGGAGAGGCCAATGGAGAAGATAGGCAGGAGCTCAGCAATGCCTTGGCATACATTACCTGCACCACTGTCCTGTACTCTGCCAGCATCACTTTTAGCTCTTCGGCACAAGTTGTTTTCTGTAAAGAGTCACCCCCCACCCCACCCCACCCCCAAAAAAAAAAACACAACATCTTAGCCTCCTCTGTCATGGTGCCTTCTGTTGCTTCAGGGAAGGCTTTGATGGCTTATCACTGTGTGGCTGCTTAACAGCAAGTAGCTTTGATCTTAATCATGAGGCTGCAGTGACACCTAATGGTCTTCACGAGCACTGAGAGAGACACACTGCATTTTCACAGGTTTTAAGGGCCCAAGGAACCATTGCGCTCATCTAATCCAGGGGTCTGCAACCTGGGGCTCTGGAGCTGCATGTGGCTCTTTGGCTGCTCCCTTGTGGCTCTGGGCCTCATGCTACCACCAGGGGACCTTGCAGGTGTTCCATACCTGGCTCCAGACTCCCCACCACCACTGGGGAACCTTGTGGAGGGCCCGTTTCTAGCTCCAGGCTTCCTTACCTCAGGATGTAGGACCCTGAAGCAGGTGCCCTGGCCCAGCTCCGCCCACCACACACCAGGAGCTTACACCCACTGCGGCTCTCAAAATACTTCTTTATTCAGGGCATTTTTTAAAATGGCTCTTCTTATCTTTTGGGTTGCTGACCCATGATCTAATCAGACCTCTGCATGAGACAGGCCAGATAACTTCACCTGCATCAAGCCCTTTACCTGCTGTTGGTTGTAAGTTTAAAGAAGGCTGCTACACATAACACACATCAGTGACAGTAATAACACCTTGCTCTTAGTTACAGCTTTTCATCACTTGATCTCAAAGTGTTTTGCAAAGGAAGTTAGTATCATTATACGCCCTGTACAGATGGGGAAACCGAGTCACAAGGCAGCAAAGTGACTAGTTCAAAATCACTCAACACGCCACTAGGCAAGCCAGGAATAGAACCCAGGTTTGCTGAGGGCCAGGCCAGTGAAATAAGCAAGAGAACGTACAGAAAGAAAAGTACAATACTAGAAAACAACAATACATGCTCACCTCAGACTCATATATATCACTCACCTCAGTAAGAGCAGTGTCTTTACAAGAGATGAGAATTTCATATGCACAGAGCTGGGCCTGGAGAAAGGAAGTAAGTGCTTCACTCTTAACTCATTACCAAAAATCAAAATGCCTGACTTTCACTGGTAAATCAAGTGGGAAAGGGATGGCATAAGGATAAAGGACTGGAAGTCTGTCCTACCTCAAGAACTTCAGAAGTCCAGCCCCCCATGTAGTGGCATTAACCATTTTTTCAACAGGGAAAACTGAGGCACAGAGTAGAGAAAGGAATGTGTTCCTCCAAGGTAACACAACAAGTCAACAGCAGAGTCAGAAATAGAACCCAGGTGTCCTGACATGCACTCAGCTGCTCTAAGTCAACAGACAATACAGGTAAGAACACTGAAAAATGAATTTCCCACCCTATGGAAAATTGAAGAATTTTAAAACGAAAAGTAGAAATTTCAGAATTTTTCACAAAATGAAATATTCCAAAAAAGTTCATGCATTTTATATTAAAGTAATGTAGAATAGAATTGTCAAAAAGGAATGGTGTGATTTTCTTGTTAAAAGCAAACTGAGATTGCAAAATGTTTAGCATTTGTCACATCAGCATTTTCTATTAGAAAATTTCAACTCACTCTTATTAACAGTTCAGAGGCCTGGACATATGCAAAATTCTTTGCAGAGCTATGCAAGCTTGCTTGCAAGCTACATGAGCAAGCCAGCAGAAGCTGTGGGTTCTCCCTGTTGAGGATGAGGTACTAAGAGCCTAGTCACTGAAATTTTAGGTGACCAGCATGTTTGCATCAGTTGTTTGTACCTTCAGCTCCGCCTTCTCAGCAACTAGCCCTGCAATCTTCTGCTTCCCTTCATCTCTCTCTGTGAGTATCTTCCTGTTCTGTAAAGCAGCCGTAGATGAAGCTCAGTGTTTACGTAGCAAACCAAATCAAAGAGATTGTGACCAGAAAGGGAGCAATCTAGCTAGTCCTCTGGCCCCTTCCCTGGTGAAATGCAGCCACTGCTGGGGTGGGACATACAAGCTACTTAAGGGGGCACAGCACATGAAATGAAAATTAATTCCTCATCAAGTCAAAACTACAGGAGCAATTAACACAGTTTAAATGCAGTTAGGCCCAGACAGTCCATTGATTTCAATGGGACCTAAGATCCTAAATTACACCTTTGAGGATGTGGATTTTGGACACATTGAAACCTGATAAGGACATTTGAGTTAATAATTCCTGCTCATGTTAAATAATAAAAGACAGGCCACAAGGGGTCAGAAGCTCTGTTGAATCTCCTCTGAAAGATGGGAACTCCAGAAGCACAGCAACACCACCAGCTGCTGCACTGGGGCTCTGGGGTGTGTTCACAAAGCACTCTTGTTTCGAAACAACAGAGGTTGTTTCGAAATAAGAATTACCCTGTTCACATGACGCACGGTTGTGTCAAAACAACGTGTTCCATTGTTTCGAAACAACAGTGTTGTTTTGAAATAACTTAAACCCCATGTGGGGACGAAACAACGTTGTTTCAAAACGATTGTTTCGAAACAATGCTGTCTGAACATGTTGTTTCAAAACAATGGTGACTTGTTTCGAAATAACTGTTGTCTGAACCTGCTATTTCACTTTGAGCTTCTTTCCTTAATTCGAATTAACAAACTGTTAATTAGAATTAACTTATTTAGAATAACCCCTTATTTCGATACAAGTTGTTTCAAAACAACTTGGATCGAAATAACGCCCTGTGTGTGAACGTAGCCCTGGAGTCTAAACTGGCATTGGAGAGTATCCGCACAGAGCCCCCTGCTCCCTTGCAAACCACTGGGGCATTGGATTAATAGATGTTAAGGCCAGAAGGAACTATCAGGTCATATTGCTTGACCTCTTGCAGAACATAGATATTTTCTCAGAAATTCCTGCCTCTAGCCTCATAGCTAGTGGTTGAGCTAGAATGCTTCTTTCATAAAGATGTCCATTGATTTAAAGATGCTAGCCCTTGGTAGATTGTTCCAATGGCTAATAACCCTCACCCTCAAATTTGTATCTTGTTTCCAGCCTGAATGTATCTAGCTTCAGCTTCCAGCCACTAGATTCTGTTCTGCCTTTGTCTGCTACATTAAAGAGCTCTTTGCTATCAGAATGAGAAATCTACTTCCTATATAGGCACTTACAAACCACAATCAAGCTACCAAAGTTTAACTTTAACCTTTGCTCTGAAGAGCTAAAAAGATTGTATTTCACTGCAAGGCAGACTTTCCTGACCTTCTCTGTCCTCTTTCCAAACTCATTACTGACACAAAGAGACCGTCTCCCACTAAGTCACCCACACTCGACTCACTGTGTGTTTCTTGGTGATTTGACATTAAAATACAAACATGGTCGATGCCACAAGACAGCTCCAGTTTTTTGCTACTCTCCATAGTCCTCCTCACCTCCTCTTGAAGACTGTCCACTTGTATAGAGAGGTACTGCTGTTCCTTCTCCTACAAGTTTAAAAAACAAAAAAATGTTGACCTAAATTGTATTCCCCAGAGTTCGCCTATAATGTTACCCAAGCAATGAACTCAAGCATGTCTTGGTTCAATAAATTGCAGCAATTGTGCTGCTGGTGTTATTTGTCATCAACATGCATTTATTTTTACATCCTCCTGAAATCCTGGTGGTTAATTTGCATCAAGTTGTGTGCCCAACAACAGCTGTGGCCAGGCCAACAAACCACTCGTGGCTGCAGCAGATGGGAACTTTGACATGCCCATGGGTTTAAAGAAAGACAACAAAAACATAAATGAAGTCAGAGCTGGCAAAAAGCCCCAGACTGACAGGCTGAAATCCTCTGTTTATCCCACAAAATGGGCACACTCTGGGCACTTGCCAGGAAATGCTTTTTCTCTCCCACACACACTTACTGCCCCCTGCTGATGATCCTCAGTAATGCACCACTAGGTTATCAGTTGCTGAAAAACAGCACATATCTGCCTATCTACACCACCTAAGAATCAGGCCCCATGAGTTAGAGACCATTCAACCTAGATCTCACTGCTAGCTGGAGCCAAGTGTGAAGATGGCTGCATCACACAAAGGGCTGCCCCACAAGGAAAGATGCTAAGACCCAGGAAATTCTTACATGTTTGAGAGATATGCATGTTTCACATGGTCACTTTGTCAGACTCTCAGCAAACAGCAGGCCAGGAAGCTGAGGTTTCCTTGAGTGGTTAGGTACTCATAGCCTCACAAGTGGGCAAACAACTGCAGAGATAGTGCACAGCTTGTACAAAGTCACAGCATGATTCAGCTGCAGTTTCAGGTAGTGAAGCCAGGAGTCCTGGCTCCCAGCCCTCTGTGCTCTAACCTGAATCCCCTGCCAAAGCCAGTGATAGAACCCAGGGGTCCTAGCCTCACTGCTCTAGCTGCTAGGAAATACTGCTTTCCCAATGAGGTCAGACTATCTGCCTGAACCTTCAGCAGGGAAATGTTGCTGAAATGAAGACTAACAAGCACCTACCAGCTGCCGGGTTTCTGAGTGAAGTCTGCCATTCTCCTCTTCCAGATTTTTTGCAACAGCCTTTAGGTCTTCTAGTTCATTAGCCACTAATTTAGCCTGTTCAAGGGCCTGTTGTGTGCTACCAAGGACAGCAGCAAGTTAGGAGAGGGCAGTAATTCAAAGTGTCTTAATTAGCAACCATCAAGGTAGCCTGAGAGCCAAGTGTCACTAAATAAGATCTCTGAGTTTCCTTGGAAGCCTCAGGAGTTGCAATGGTTGAAGTAAATGGCAGCTGTGCTTGTTATTACTCTCTGTATTTTAATAGTCCCTAGAGGCCCCAGTTGTGGACAAAGACCCCAATGTACTAGGCACTGTACAGTCCCCATCCCAAAGAGCTTCCAAACTGAGCCATGAATGTAGTTCCTAAATCCCGCCCCAACCCCAAAATGGAGGCTACTGGGTAAAATATCCAGTGCCCAGAAGAATGAGATTGCTGAAACCTCCCAAAATAATAAAGAAATAATAACCGCAGACAGAGCCTTCATCTGCCATTTAAATACACCCACCCTGGGATGGAACATGGGACTGTCTGTCAGCATGCAGCAAAGCTGTGCAACAGCTGGGCACAGGAAAGCAAGGTGAATCCTGTACCTGGTCCACACCTCAGGCAGGGACATGTAGGGAGAGGGAGGCAGAATGGAATTAGTCAAGTTGGGATGTAGCCAGGACACCTGGGAGAGCGTGCCCTATCCTGTGGGGAGCTTGCCTCTGGGTCTCAGAGAGTGAGCAATCAGGGCGTCTACTATAGATCTTACCTGAACACCATCACCTCCAAAACACCATGCTGGAGCAGTGGGGCCAGCACTGCCTGCCAGGACAGAGTGCCCCCTACTACCAAGCATCACACAGAGCTCCCCGAAGCACACTGCTCCCTAGTGCTGTGGTGTCAAATTCAATGCTAAAAAACAGAGGACAGCACCCCCAGACTGCTCCCTGCAGCCCCCCTGGCTGCCTCCCACTCTGCTCACCTTCTCAGTCTGCCCTTCAGCTTGGAGATCTCTTCAGTGAGGTGAGAGTTGAGTTCCTCAGCTACTTCAATGGTCCTCTGTAATTTGGAATTCTGCACAGCCAGCTTTTTGTTGCTATATTCCAGATCTTCAATGCTGCTCATCAAGGCAGCTGCCTCTTCCCTTGGAGACCATAATGAATGAGGGTGAGAAGGCAGTAAGGAGAGTGATCTCACCTCCCTTGTACTACCATTGCATCCCAAACCATCACCTACTCAGCCACAACTGCCACCCAAAAGGATAATACTGATAGGGGGCACATTCAGTTGCAGAGGTTGGGATTTTTGTTTCAGTTCTACCAGGTCTGTAACTACCCATCTGGGCGCCTGGAGCAAGCACCTGGAAAAGAGCCCTTCCCCAACCCCAGACCCAATCTGTCCCCAGCTGCCTTCCAGCAGCGGTTGGGGACGGATCTGGATCTCTGCTGCTCCACACGCTGCTGGGGAGTTATTGGGGGAAGTGGGGATGCAGCCCTCACCTGTAGGCTGTGGTGTGTTGGGCTAGGGGTCTGTGGGACCCTGCAATGAGGGGGACATGGCCAGCTGCAGCTGCCGCACCTGGCTCAGCACCTTGCTCAATGTCCTCGCGACTCATCCTATCCTGCACCTCCAGGCTACAGCAAGCAGGGCCATGGCACAAGGTGAGGCCCAAGGGCTGCCGGCCACAGGCAGGTGCCAGGCTGCTACTCAGTGAATTGTGGGCTGCACTGCTCTGGCCCCAGGACCTTGCTGAGACTCAGGGCGACGTGCTGCTGCTGGCTAGCAGCTTCCTTTTCAGGGCCAGTGGGGTCATGACGCTGAGCCAGGTACAGCTGCACCTCACTGCACAGCTCTGCCAGCCCCTGGCCCAACACACTGTGCACCGCTCTCGCCAGCCCTGGGGCTTCTCCAGACCCACCAGCAGCTCCCAGCTCCTCGCCTCCCTGGTGGCCCTGCCCCAGATCACTTGCCCGGCAAAGTCCCAGGCACTGAATTCTAGAGGACGCCATGCCAGAATTGATCCAGCACCTCACAGCAGCTGGGGATGGATCCTGTTCATCACTTCCCCAGCCACCATCAAAACAGCACCCTCTAGAATTCAGTGCCTGGAGCTTTGCCCCGCAGGCCCCAGTCTAGTAACGGCCCTGAGGCCCAACAGGAACTGGACTAAGACACACACCCTTGCTCATTTCACACCTAGATAAATAGCAGCAGATGGCACTGATAATAGGCTGGCAAAGGTGTTCTGGATTACAGCACCTGCTTGGACCCAGCAGTCTATCTCCTAATTCGGCACCTGACACTTCAGAGACTCCAAGAAGGAGTGACACACAGCAAGGAGTGGCAGTACAATTTGATACAGCCATTTAGTATCCACCATCCTCTGCTCCACAATGGTCTGTCTAAACCAGCATCCCTCGGTCTGCTCTGCTCAATCACTCCCAATCACACCAGTGGTCCTTCAGAGTCAGCATTCTGTTTCTAACAATGGCCAGTGCTAGACGACTGGGAGAAGAGTGTACTTGTGAGTGACTCCCCTGTAATGCATCTCATTCATGAGCACAGCAAACGCAACAGGGTTATACTTCCCTGACTCTTGTGTGCCCTGAGGCATGTGACTGGTCGTTACAATGTTCCTCCTAAGCAGAGGCCCTGTGGCTGCGGTACCATCTACAGTAAAGCAAACTTACATAGGTATATGAGCCTCTAATATTCTACAGCGCAAATTAATTACATTTCAGCCTTCCTGATTCGACTGACTACAAGAAGATCGTACTTACAAGTTTACATTGCTGACATCCCCACCATATCCTTCTAAGTGAGCAGCATTAGAGACATCTGTCCTTCTCCTCGCTGATGGAGAAAGACAGACAGCAATTACATGGCTGCAGCCTTGCAGTGGGTTTCTGGCAGTGACACTTGTTGCTGCCAGTAGAGAAAACAAATAGCCACCTGAAGATTGATATTGAATTAAGCCCAGGAATACCTGATCAGTGGCTCCCACTAACCGGCCAGGAGGGGTATTAAGCTCAAGAATGAATTACAACCGAATTTAAGAATCTTCCTCTCAGCCATGAAAGGCCACTGGTCCCTCTTGGGCTCCCTGAAGATGTGCCACAGCAAGATGTCATGGTTTTTAAAGTCACACCAGGGGATGCAAAGATGGCTGTATTCTATGTTTGCGTTTCTCCAGTCCTGGAGCTATACAGACACCACTTGAGTCCTCAGCATAAGGTAGAGCAGCCCAGAGGTTCTTTTTAAAGACATGTGGCTGCTGGCAGCACCTCAAGATTGTGATGGTGGCTGGGATTACTGGCATGGAGTGATACTCTGGCCAGAGTCTGGAGGAAAGAGGTGGTGTAGCAAGCCTAGTCTATTCCCATATAAAGCTGTCTAACTGATGCTCTTACACCACACCTGTAACTGCAGTTTCTGAATGTCTGAGTGTGTCAACGTTGTCTAAGCACAGAGAACGTGAGAGCAGACAAAGGGATTTAGGACTATCCTCAAAGGGGCTTAAGCACCTAATCTAAGCCCTGGAGTCTGGATACCTGGATTCATTCCTACCACTTGAAGATTGCCGCAAGAGCTCCCAGGTAACTAGGATAAACTAGCTTTCTGGCTGTTTTATAGAAGCCCAGAATTGGGCCCCAGAAGACTCTGAACCACACGCTGTTCACATGAAGACCAACCCAATCAGACACAATCTCACTGACCTAAAAATTAAAGCTGGTCAAGTTCCTCCTCGACAGACCAGGCAGGAAGAGAGAGACCACTGTTGATTTTGCTATTTATAAATCCTCAAAAGGCACTCAGACTGTATAGCAACTGAGGGACTATGGAAGGATTAATTATGAGCATATTTCAAAACCTGCGTGGGTTTCTGTGTCCGCAGCAGAAAGGACAAGGACAGAAGCATCAGTCAGGCCAATCAATAGCACAGCAAGCAGCATTACCAAACTGTCTATATTTAGAATTAAATACAGTGTCCTTTTTTTTTTTTATCATCCCTTTCAGCACAACCTACCAGATGGCCACAAGCACATATTGTCCACAATCTTGTCTTGTTCCTTCGTGATGTCTAATCCTCTGGAGAAAACATAAATTAATAGTCATAATTCCCACCTTCTTGCCATCCATATGAAATGAATCAACATGTGCCCTGTGCATAACAGGTGACCTGTCCCCATTCACCACCAACTCCTTAATAAACAACTGGATGCAAACAATTCAGCTTTAATGCGGGTTGTTGTGCCAGGTGGTAATTAAGGCAGGACAGTCACTTAATTAATCGGGGTAAGAAATAATCAGGTGTCTTGAATTATTTACAGCAGTAGTTCCTAACCTGGGGTCCGGGGACATGTTGCAGGGGGTCCGCAGAGCCTCTCCCTACCAGGCCCGGAAACCAGCTGCAGCCCTGATGCTTCCCGTCAGGGCTGCCTTTCCCCTCCCATGGCTGGATCCCGGCAGGGGGATGGGGCCACGGCAGCTCCCTGCAGGGGCAAGGGCAGGGGGCCAAAGCCACTGCAGCTTGGCTCCCCAGTGGCGTGCACCATGGTGGTGGCGGCACCATTCGCCGGCTGTCCCAGTGCGCCACTAGAGTGGCACAGGCCAGATTACATAATCAGCCGGGGGGGGAGGCAAAGTTTTTTTTTGTTTTGTTTAGTTTGGTTGGTTGGTTATTTTGTGTTAAAAAGGGGTCCCCAGCCTGAAAAAGGTTAGGAACCACTGATTTAGAGTCAGAAATACTACATGGACACCAGGTGAGCCTTGGAGTTGTCCTAGATAAAGTTCTGATAATAAGACTAAGGACTACGTCACTGGGCTGGTTTTGTTAGAAAAGAACAAACTGAATAATTAATCACAAAAGCTGATTCTGGAAGACTTTTTATTTTGTTCCAGACTAAAAGGCCCATATGCTGTTGATATATAGCTGGGCAGCATGGGAGTAGATTATTAGAGCAGACCTTATACTGAGAACTCAAGTGGTGTCTGCTGTTATAAGAACAAGACACACCCAGAGCAACGTTTATCAAGTCCCAGCAGGGGCCTGAGAGTCAGGACTCCTGGGTTCCCACCCCCAACTCTTGGAGAGAATACAGACTAGGAGGGTAGAGCATGACTCCTGAGTTCTGGCCTGTGGTGTTGTGTTGTGTAGGAGGAAGTTAGAGCCAGGAGGAATGGGAATCAGGACTAAAGGATTCCACTGTGTTGCTGTGTAACCTTGGAAGGCGAAGCCACTTGGCAGATGCAGATCAGTGCATAACAGGATTTCCACAAGCTCTTAGGTGCCTAATACCCATTCATTTCCATTTTAACAAAGTACCTTTGAACATCTGGTCTTTCACTTCTCTGTGCCCTCATTCTCCCTTTCTGTGGATGACAGTCCTACCCTTTCTTGTTGTGGGGTTGTGACACGTAAGCCATGGCTGTTCCCAAATTATCTACTGACCCATCCTTCCGACAGTCTGCAATCCAGTTCTTCATAATGGCACGGAAGGTAAGTAAATCCACAGTGATGCCTCTCTCTTCTGGGTCCAGCATTTTATAAAGTGACTGCAATCTCCCATCCTCACAGCTTCGCCCTGTCACAGACTGCAAGTACTCGATAATACGGAAAACAGACACCTCTCCTGCAGTCAAAAATACAGATACACTGATAATCACCCCCTAGCAAACCATGAACACTGCTAGAGATGGAAGGTTGACCTTATTACAGCAACAGCCTGGCAGTTTGGAGATCAGTGAAGTCAGAATTTATGCACCTAAATACTTCCAAAGGTCTGGGCCTGAATTTTTGGTATCCCTGTGTAACAGTATGGAGCTGGGCATTAGATACGTGCCTAATTCCACAACAAGACTTCAAAGTAAAGTGGCTTTATCTTCAAAGTAACCTACTGAGGTCAAGCTAACCTCTAATTAACATAGGGGTCATCTTTGCTGCAGCTGCATGGTATCTATGCCCCTTCTGCTTCATAGCAGCACAACCCCAACTAAGGAATGACTTACTCAGAAGTTGACCAAGCAGCTTGTTGTCCTCTTAATAGCAGCTAAGCCATGTTCATTAACTCATAGAAGAGTGGCAGATCCCAGATACCTGACACTGGCCAGCAGCATGGTTTGTTCAAAGGTCTTGAGAATAGGAGGTTGGGTGCAGAGGATGTGATCTGCCATCTGAAAGATCAGTGGCTGATTCCATTTGGAAAAAAGCCTTCATATCTAACACACAGTTCATTTTTCAGCAGCACTAAAGTGGCTCTATCGGGGTTATGCATTTCCAGATGACAGTAGAAAGCTTTCTACCTGTTTGTTCCAGATCACAGGCTTCAAACGTGCAGGTCAGTACATGCTCCTCGGAGCACTGGCTCTTGCTGCTGCTGGCAGCCCTATCCCATGACACTAGGAAGGAAGAGGAGGAGAGATGTCACTCTCACAGGCTAAGAATATAAGAATGGCCATGCTGGCAGCCCAACAGTCCATCTAGCCCAGTAACCTGGCTTTGACAGTGGCCAGTGGCAGGTATTTCAGGGGAATGAACAGAACTGGGCAGTTGGGGAGTGACCCATTCTCTCTCATCCAGTCCCAGCTTCTGGCAGTCAAGAGTTTCACAGACACCCAGAGCACAGGGTTGCATCCCTGACCATCTTGGCTAACAGCCATTGACGGACCTATCCTCTATGAGCTTAACCACTTCTTTTTCGACCCCAGTTATTAGTCTGACCTTCAGAACATCCCCTGGCAACAAGTTCCACAGGTTGATTGTGCATCATGTGAAGAAGTACTTCCTTATGTTAATTTTAAACCTGCTGATTACTAATTTCATTGGGTGACCTCTGGTTTTTGTGTCACAGGTAATGAGGTAAGTAACACTTCCTTATTCACTTTCTCCACACCATTCACATTACAGACCTCTATTGTATTCCCCCTTAGTCTTCTTTTTTCCAAGCTCAACAGTCACAGTCTTTTGAACATCTTATATGCAAGTTGTTCCAAACCCCACATCATTTTTGTTGCCCTTCTCTGTGCCTTTTCCAATTCTAATATGTCTTTTTTGAATGGAGATGACCATAACTACACACAGCATTTTATGTGTGAGCATGCCATGGATCTATACAGTGGTATTCTGATATCTTCTCTTTTACTATCAATCCCTTCCTGTTGATTTCAAACATACTGTGAGCTGCTGCACATTGACTAGTTCAGCAGTTCCCAACCTTTTCCTTTATGTGGACCACTACATTATCATTGAAAGCTTTTGTGAACCACCACATAAGCAAGCCATCTTATACATTTTTAACATAGCCTATGGCTGATGGGAGCCAAACTCATATATCAAGGGGTGTTAAAAACACAACTATTTCTAATAATTTATTATGCTCACTCACAACCATATTGCACTCATCACAGTATTATCTATAGTAATTATCTTTCACCCCACCCCCACGGACCACCTGCAGTACCCTCATGGACCTCCAGTGGTCCATGGACCAAAGGTTGGGAAACACTGGACTAGATGTTTCCAGGAGACTGCAAGTTGGGTCCCAGACCTAATTATCCACAAGCAAACTCACCCTTCTGGACTATCCTATGACCCAATACAGTACTGTGGGATACTGGACAGTTTGTCTGGATATGGCCTTTGTGATTACACTACAAGGAACAATGCTGACCTTTCTGAGGGGGTAAGAAGATGGGGTACAGTCCCCCATGCATCTAATTCTATAGACTTTTTCTCTGCACTATCTTTTCAGATGCCATGAACCATACACACTGTGCAAAAATTCCATGCTTATGGCAAGGGACATCAACAGGCCAAATTCTGCTCATACCAGCCCACATCTGGACTAACTTCTCAAACTTAAATTGAGTTAATTTGGATTTATGTTGAAGTAACTGAGAGCAGAACTTGGCCTGACAGATCAAATCACAGGATGTGAGTCAGAGAACTGAGTTCTCAAAGGTTCAAATACATAGCCATAGTGTGTGTAAATCTTTCCATCCCCAGACGCTCCCCCCACCCCATATATCTGTTACGTAGCAATTGCTGTGGTACCCAAGAGCTCTTTGATCTCTTATCTAACAACCTGGAATAACTAAGTCAGCATTAACATAAAGCAGATTTGTGAGTGACATAGTGTGAGGCAGCTGTGTGGGACAGAGGGATGATTCATCAACCTCTGTGACTTACTTCAATTCAAGCAAAACCCAGACTGCACCCTATCAACCCTACAAAGACAGCATCAGTGTCCCTTAAAAGCTTTTCAGAAGAGTCCCACTGGAGTCTGATCATAGCACTTACTGCTAGTCTAGGCACAGATTGCCTTCCATTAACTGTTCCAGCATCACAGCAAATATGCTCCTTGCTATCCTCTTCACCCTACAGAAGTCACACACACAGGCTCACAGATAAAGGCCTTAATCCTAATATCCATTCTGCACCACTGAGGCACCTACACTTTTCTGATTGCAGAATCAGGGCCTAACCTGGGAAGCAGCATAGTCTAGCAAGCAGCATCAGGCTAGGCATTCTGGACACCTGGGTTCTAAACCTCTTGCTGTTTTACCTTGGGCAAGTTAATAGTGTTGATGGTGAATCTGTCATCCCTTGGTCCCAGAGCCAGCAACCCATTTGGATAAATAGGGTGAATATCATCTCTCAGAGCTATTGCTTCAGGCTGAGTATCTGCAGACTCAGGCAGACCAAACTGATACAGGTCACAGTTGGGTCACATTTTCAAGACTGTATTTGCAACCATGTGTGTTAGAAACATAGGCCCTGACTCAGCAAAGCATGTAAGAACCCTCTCAGATGCTACTTCCTTAGCTTGTAGGGGTATCATGAGGTGCTCAGCTACGGCAGTAATGGGATCATATAGTAGAAAGACAGATCCCTTTAATGATGTTACATACCTTCGGATGATTGAATTGTTGGCAATTCTGTAACTGCTGCAGGGTTGTGAGATATGGTCTCCACTGTCACTGGCTGATCTGCTTCTCCACAGCAGCTGATTTCACTGAAGTTCCAGGAGGAAGCATCCCCCTGTGGGGAAAGCATGTCTCCTAAGGCCATATCTCCTGTTATCATAGTTGGCCTGCAATAAAACAGACAGCATTAAGCACTCCTCCCCAAAGCCAGCATCTGTTGGGATCAAATGAGACCTGATTAAACTACAGCAGACTGATTGACTTAATTAAGTTAGACAAGAAGAGAAGCTAGAACGAGTGGCTAGGGACTCCCTAGACTGATGGGCTGGTTATACAGGGGTAGCCAGCCACTGGATTAGCTGAATTGCTGCATTTACACCAATCCAGCCAGACCTGCTGATTACCCTGGGGGTATCTAGGAGCTGAAGTGGCTATCAGAATTTAGCCCCAAATTATGTTTGCTTCTGGAAGAGGTCTCAGGGAAACCGCCTGCCCCCCATGCCCAGAACAGAAACTGTCTTGTCTAATCAACTTGGGTGTCCATCAGCCAGAGGAGCAGAGAGAGGGCAATGGGGTGATCAGGGCTCTGAAGACAACCCTCTATGCCCTTTTAAATCTTATTTGTGGGGTTACCTGCAGGGCTTTACGCCCTTCATGGGGGGAGGGGTAGACAGCATATCGGTAGTGGGGGGTCGGTATCTGGTATTGGTTCTTAAAGGAGGGTTTCGGGAGAAAACTGTACCAAGGTCCTGAACTCAATGCAGCCCCAAAAAGTCTGTAAAAATGCAGTGAAATGGAACATGTTGAATCACTGGGGAGGGGGTTTACCTGAGGTGTCTGGCCTACATGGTGCATATTTAGGGGAATATTATATTTATTTAGCATTAATGGGTTTATTCTGACTCAGCCACTGGCCTGCTGGGTGACCTCGAGCAGGTCCCTGCCTCACCTTGTGCCTCAGTTTCCCCACATGGGACAAATACTGACCTCTTTTGTAAAGAGATCCTACAGCTGAAAGGCACTGGTGAAGAGTTCGCCTTCTTGAGTTGTGCTTTGTAGGGGCTGACTTCTCTGGGGCTTTTCTGTTTGTCTAAGGGAGGAAATGAAGTGGACTGGTGTATTTGAGGGGACTGTTTGGGGTTGGGTGGCTTATGGGGGGCAGCTGGGCTGTGGGGTTCTCTGGGCTTGAGAGACTGTGGGGGTGCAAGGTGGGAATGGGGGGGGTATCATGTCCCTGGCTGGGGGCACCAGGGATCACTGAGGTAGGGGGGCTGGGATCTGACTTTATCTGGGCAACTGAGGAAGGGCTGTTGAGCTGCAAGGCTCCTTATGGGTTTATTGGGGGGTATTTAAAGTTACCCCAACATTTATCCCCCGCACATGGGAGGGTGTTGAGGGGCACCTCCTCCTCAATCCCTTCTCTCCCTCCCCCTTTAAAGCGAGCAGCCATTGCCCTAGGGGCTGGGGGACGCACAGAGGCTGCCCGGCCGCGGCCCCTCACTCAGCGGAGCAGGGGGAGCCGCGTGGCGGTTGCAGCAGCGAACGGCGCGAGCCACCCCCCGCTCTCCCGCGCGCACGAAAATGCGGGAAAATTCAAACCTGGGGCTGGGCGGCGGTTGGTGTCGGGAGTAACGGTCGCGGCTCGAGCCCCTCCGGCGCGTTGGGGGGAGGGGCGGGACAGTGGCGGGGGCAGGGGAATGAGAGGATGGGGCGTCCCTAAACCGAGCAACTCACCCCCACATGGAATAGCAAGGATGCTGCACCCCACGTGGGGAGGGCGCCCCACTGGGGGGACCCCAAAAGTGACCTCACACAGTGAAAAAAACTGTACCACAGGCTGCAAGGGGCACTGCTGTGGGGTCACAGGGGACCCCCACAGGCAGCCTCTGCCCAGTGAGATGGGGCCATAGAGCTGTTTTGAACTCAGGCTCAGCTCTGGTGGGTTTTTGTGGTTTTGGTGGCACTCAAAGCACATTACCAATGAACAGTTTCATGACCCCCCCCCAGACGGCTGGGGAAACTGAGGCACAGAGCTACAAAACAACTTGCCCAGGTCGAACAACCTAGAGCACCTAAGGATCTATCCACTAGGCCATGCTGCCTCTTAAAGATGTTTCTTTCAACCATGCTGGATGGGAGCTTTCTCCTTTGAGGGGCTGGGGAGACTACCCGCAGGAGCACAACAGCCATTTAGGGCAAGGAGAGGAAAAAAGTGGCCCTTTGCTTCAGACCTCATGAATGGCCTCCCTCTAAATTCAGGTCTCCCCCAAAATAAGAAGCAAGGAGTTCTCTGGTATTTAAAGATTAACAAATTTATATATCGCATGAACCTTCATGGGATAAATAAATTTGTTACTCTTTAAGTGCCAGACAGCTCCTTGTGTCTTTTGCTGAGCTGGACTGACACGGCTGCCTCTTTGGAACTCCCCAAAATAAGGTTAATTTATTCCTCTAATCCACATGAAATAAATGGGCCATGAAGGGCAAGGAGCTATTGTGTCAGTGACCTATCCACAGACATGCCAAATGAACAGTTCCTCCCAAACTAAAGTGGAGCCATTTCCCCCACATCAATTGTCAACATGCTATACTTTGATCCATTGTGTGTGTACAGTGTGGGCTTTTTGTGGAATCATGACCTTAGACCCCATGGAAAGGTTCCCACAAATGAAAGCCACCCCCACCCTACTTTCCACAACAGAACAAAAGCTGATTCATTCTCCTGCAGACGGGAAATAAAATATCACATATGATGGGCCATAAATAGCAAGGAGTGCCATCTTGTCAGCATGATCCCCAATCACATGGCTATCCATCCACCTCATAATGCTTTCTTCTGTAAAATTAATTCTCCTCCCCATCCCCCCAAAATGCCATATGTAGTGAGAAACAGAAAATACTGAATGTAGCCTGCTTTGGGCCCCAGGGGAGGCCATGCAATACACACCTGTATCCCTGCTTTCCAGGGACAAACCTCAAGGGAAACCAGGGGTATAATGGGGTGTTTTTCTCAGGATTGTAGGGCACAGCTTGCCTGCATGGAGGGAGGGGAGAAGGGAATGTGTATGACCTCAGCCTTGCCCTGGAAGAACAGAATATGGGATTTCAAGGTGCATAACAGGTACGGAGATCTGTAACCACTGAAGACCTTTGCATCTGACATAGTTCCGCAGACAAGACAGGCATGAACAAGAACCATCCCTTCACTAATGCTCTTCACACCTCTTCTAAGTGTGTGTGGGGAGGGGGGGGGGGATTTCAAATAGGGCCAGGCAGCAGATTAACAACATCCATAGTTTTAGTAATATGAACAACTCAGTCTTCAGATCTCAGCTGAGAACCTCACCCAGTGATCAAGAGTTGGGTTGCTTCTCTGATCTTCTGTGAATTAAGGATGATAATAAATGCATGGAGGTACACACAGGTTTAGGACAGGAAGTGGAGATTAACACGCCCACTTTTGGTGCAATAGTGATGAGAGAATTTACAATAGGGCAAACAATTTCCTACAGCTGAAATTGCACCAGTAGCCTCAAGTAACTCTAGCAAAAAGTGCTCTGGATTCTCTCGTAAGCATCAGCATTTCCCCTCTTCATGCGTCATTCTGCTCCATCCTCCGCCCCCACACTCCTGTCCCCACACATCTTTGGTGGATCTGAGCAGGTGGCAGACAGAAATGGCAGCATAATGAATACAACCACAGCACATGTGAGAAAACCAGAACTCCTGAAATACAGCCTTGACTACAGATCTGCAAGATCTTCTCTCTCACAAAACCCACATACATTCCCTCTTGTGTGCACAGTCCACATTACAGTAGAACTGTCACTGAAAATAAGAAAAATGTCAATATAAAAATGTCTCCCCAAAGAGAGCTAGATGTGGTAGGATGGTGTACAGACTAATTACAGTAGCCCAGGAGGATTTTATATAGATTGTTGTATGAAACAGGATTCAGGCCCCTCAAAGAAACAAACTCACTATCACTGCATGAACCAAGAGGCCATTGCCCGGGAGTTCATTTGATCTGCTGTGTGTTTAATTTCAGCCAAATAATTGAGGTTGATTTGCTGCAAAATGACTGGAAATCTGTCCACATCAGTATTATGTTGACCTTAATCAATGAATCAGCAACATGAGGATAACCAGTGTGCTAGACAGCTAGTAAGCTCTTTGAGTCGGGGACTGCCTATGGCATGTCTAGGCAGGATCTAGTAGAATGGGGGCCCTGATCTCAGTTGAGGGTCAGACGCTCAATAAAAGTAAATTGGCAGCCAGTACCATATGGAATATCCTACAGAGGTGAGCAGAACACAAGCAACCAAGGTTATCTGAGAAGCTGGTACCAACTGCAGCATTCATAGAAGCTCGGCTGATCCAGTGGCAAGTTGGTAACCTCAGCAGCTTCCTCATCTCCATCACTGCTGAGCCTCATGCTAAATTACCCAATCCTGCTGCCAGCTGGATGAAGAATTCTGCCCTGCCACAGGCATCTGAGCACTGGAGGAAGCCTGCTTTGTGTTTAAATAACCTGAGATCACCCCACTCCCAACACAACTTCCCACAGCAAGTCACAAAATGTGTGGGTGCAGGGACACTCCTGAATAATCTGAAAGTGCTGTATGGGTTGTTTATACAGGGATCCATCACCTGGGAACAAACAGCTGCCTCCCAGGTGGAGCACAGTAGCTGTTTATATAAATTTTGACCCATTTACACTATCTGAGCACCTGGTCCACTGGAGCTATAGTCATTTACAGCAGCTGGGAGCCAGTGGAGTTATGGCTAATTGCCATCAACAGGGGATACATCCCACTGAGTTTCCTTTTAGTCACTTCATCCTAAAAAGGATCTAGTACAAACAGGCCACATCTAAATTAGGAGCATTTTATGGATACTATGCCAGCTACACCAGCAAAGCTGCTTTTTTACTGGGGTAGTTTACTCCACCCCTACTGAGTGAAACAAGTGCAAGTTTCCCAGTACATCCATGCTTACAAGGGCTTCTGCTGGCACAGCCACACTGATGAAGGATCGGCATCCTTCATGCTCCTGAATAGCAGAGGCTGTCATGTAGAGATGACCTTAGAAGAGGATTCAGTGACAGGTGACAACCTGAGGCTAGAAAACCTCTTGGATGAAAAACATTGGAAAGCAACTGGGAAAGAAACACACGGGCAGCCAAAAGCTACAGCCAGCAACAACTGGGATAGAGGTCAACTGAGTTACTTTGATCCCCCCTGAGACCAGAGTAGTAGCCCCAAAGTACCCTTCAAACCCATCCCCCTGTGTAGAAGATGGATGTCCCCAGCTAAGCAAGACTTGCATAGAAGCTGTATATCTGTTAGCTCTGTTTTCTCTGCTATGCTTTTGTTTTGCATAAATGGTACTGCAATTTATGAACCAGGCTGCTCACAGGTTATCTTGAAGAGAACAGGACTGCAGGTGTCATGTTAATGTCAGATCTACTGAACATCACCGCCTGAACCCAGCTTTGGTGGGAGAGTATCACTGGTGCTTGCCCAAGAGGGGGACAGCTGGAGTCCTGAGACCAGAGTGGGACACCCTCATGGGTTAGAGATACAGTTGTCTCAGGAACTGTACCATCCTGTCTTCTGATCCAGAATCACAGGGAACTTCAGCTAAATTGACTAGAGAACAGAGCAGAGCAAATCCCCCATTAACCCAAACCTCATTCTTGAAGCCAAGTGTTGAGTGAATTGGCTGGGGTAATCTCTTTAGGTGGGCTGCACTCTGTTATGTTCCATGTCTGCATGGCAGCTGGGGCCCTGGGGTCTTGGACAGGTCTAGAGGGGTGACTCCTACAGCCCTCCCTAAAAACAGCTGAGCTAGGCATTTAATTTCTTCAATCTCCCCCCACCAGAGGGATAACTTTTATTGAAGGTAAACTAAGGAGTAGGACCTTCTACACAGATCCACCAGTGTAGCCCAGACCTTCCAGAGGGGACATAACCTCTCTATTGCCCACAAAACTCTTTCGCTTTTTGTCACAGCTTCCTGAAGAAGAAGAGAAAATGGGGCCTCCACCTTACAACTCTTCGCTGGGCCAAGGTAACAGGGGGAGCCTTTTTCATAGGGTGGGGGGCCTCCATCAGCCCATCCCGGATGGCTAGCAGCCTGTGCCTCCTGCCACTAAGCGACACACCAGCTGGCCAGCTGGTGTCAGATGCCTTCCCAGACCTGGCTGTGCGTGGTAAGTGGATGATGAAGAAGGCCAGTCTGGGGTGGGGAATAGGCAGGATGCGTCTTCCTAGGACAGGCTCTGCTTCTGTTCTGCTGCCTGCTCCTTCCTCACTAGATTCAGCCTGGTTTCCCTGGAAGAGACACAGGTGAATGGGGAATGTACCTGGGACCTGACAATGTACCTGGGACTGTACTGGTGAGGAGATGCTCCTTGTGGGGAGAAGGATGAGAGGTTAGAGCAGCAAGAGCTAGGACTTCTGGGTGCTCTCCTCAGCTCAGGAGGGCAGTGGGGTAAAGTGAGTTAGAGCAGGGGGGCTGGGAGGCAGTATAACTAGGTTCTGTTTCCAATTCTGTCAGTGTCTCTCTGGGTGCCCTTTGGGCACTGGCAGTCCCTTACTTTCTCTGTGCCTCAGTTTCCCCTTCCATACAAGGGAGCTGGTGATCCTGACTCAGTCTGCTAATTTCAGATGAGTGACAATGACAGCAGTGGTGAGCTGAGCTTCTAGAGCTCCTGCAGCAAGATTAATACCCTTGGGTCAGTCTCCTTTGGCCTGCTGCACTGTCCCCTGGTCTGGTAGGCAGGGATGAAGGAGATCAAGAGATGGATCTGGTGCATCCCCAGCTAGGGCTGCTATATTTCTGTCATTGACTCTTCTTTCCCCACCTCACTGCAGCCCCAGCCCCTGTGTTTGCTGGGGGATACAAATGCCAGATGGCCATGCAGGAAGACTACCAACACAGCATCAAAGCCTGCACACACCAGGGAATCAGGAGACAGACTGTGTGTTAAGGGAGCCAGTCAGGTGGGTGAAGGCTCCCTGTGGTGCTGGGGTGGGGGTGTTGTGTATAGTAACTGGCAGAGCTGGGGAGAGCGCCCAGGAAACCATTACACTCTGGGTTGTGTCTTTCCAGGAGTCCCTAGAGGTAAACCTCAGCAGTCACTCAGGGCACCTGTCCTTCCCCATAGCTGCTCTAAACTAGAAAACAAATGCAGAATCCCATGCCCAGTCCTCCAGTCAACCCCCACCCCCCACCCCCATGCCCCATACTGCTGGCTGTGAAGTCCAGCAGGGCCACTCGGTGTGTCTACCTCTCCCAGCCCTTCTGCACTCACCTTTCGTCTCTCAGCCAAGCCCTGCTCCCCCTGCTCAATGGAGGTCACTGTCCTCTCAAAGAATAGCATTGTACCAGTCTTGTTGTCTGTCACCTGCACCAGAATAGGACCAGCTGAGCCCAAGACAGGGGGCTGGGGAAGGTACTGTAACCACAGAGTAGGTCCCCTGACCTTAGGTCTGGGGTACACAGGGAAAACAGCCCCAGTGCAGGGTGCCCCAATCCATCCCCAATGGGCCTTGGGTGGCAAGGAATAGCCATAGTGCAGGGCACCCCAGATAAGCCACAATCTGCCCCCCTCTGTGCTTGGGGAGCACATTACTCCAACTTCATGCTAGCCAAGGAGCTGAGATCTGGGGAGGCAGTTGTTCATAGGTGAAGAACCACACAGAGATTTTCAGTCCTAGGGATGGGAGCATGAATCCCTCTTGATCCAGGCATTATAAAGGGAGCCCCAGTGGGCGGGAAGTCCACCAGCAAGCCCTGCCCCTGCTCACCTTGTTGATCTCGTGGCGTCTGTGCACCGTGGCATTCCCCACCCTGCGCTGCTCCTTCTCCTCCGTGTGGTAGTTGAGGGGGAGCTTGCTTAAATCAACAGGGGCCTCAAAGCGTCCCTTCTTCCCTAGCTCCACCTGCAACAACCCACAGCTACTGAGTCAAGGGAGTTACATTGCCCCTTCCTGGCTCCCAGTCCCCCCGCATCCCCCCAACCAGTAAACCTCACTCCCCTCCCAGTGCAGGGGATGGAACTCAGGAGTCCTGGCTCCCAGCTGCTCCAGCCCCTCTCCCCTCCCAGCACCAGGAACTAGGAAACACACATACTAAGAATGTCATGAACGCTCAGAAAATCTGACACACATGCACACTGTACAACTCCTGTCTCCTATTACTGCCCCACACCCTGTCCTCCAGGGGAAATGAGAGGTTTGGGGCAATAGCAAGGCAGGGATGCATGGAATCAATAGGAGATACAGACAGGGTATGCACAGGGTAATCAGGCAGGAGTGTAGATGCGGATGAGGGACAAGTGCGGGGAAGGATGGGGATGCTGGGCTAGTGGTAGATGGGGAGTTCTTGGGGTGGGGTGGTGTTGAATAAGGGCAGCTAGGAATGGGGAGGGGGTGGTCCTCAAGAGTGGGTGGGAGTCCAAGGCATCACTGGGGCAGGGTGAGGCACCTGGGGGTCTCCTGTGGGGGTGGAGGCAACTTACCCAGTTGCTCCCCAGCAGGTGGTGGAATTGACCCAGCAGACGGCGGGCTGCGGGGGGCAGGAGGGAGCCACTGGACCTAGTCAGCAACATGCCCAGGGAGCAGAGCAGCAGCCACCATGCACGCATTGCACCCCTGCCGTCCTGTCCTGTCCAGTGGCGTCTGCGCAGATCTGTGGGATGATGGAGCTGGTGGGCTGGGGCCGCTGCTCTGCCCTTGCCCCTTCCTCCTCAACTGTTCCCTTCCTAGCCTCAGGCTGAGCCCTGCGTCTCTGCTCTGCTCTCCACTACTGCCTCCACAAACAACCCGTCCTCACACACCAGTCCTACACCCAAAAACCCCTCCATCAATCCCTCCTCACACACCTGCACCCTCCTCCATCCCATCCTACCCACCCTTCCCCTCATCCTCCCTCCCTCCCCACATATACCATTCATTCCCCTGCATCTTTTTTCCCCTGTAGTTGCCCATCTTTGACCAGCCGTCCCTCAACACCTACCCCCATCTTATTCCCTCTGTGCCCCATGAAATCCTCACCCTGCTGTGACCCCCAGCAACCTCCAGATCTCCCTTTCCTCTACCCCAAACTGCCCTGCTCCTTCAGTGCTCCCAAACTCCCCCCCAAACTTGTACTGCCCTCCCCATCCCTAGACACTCCCCACTCCCTGTCCCAGCATCCATCCTCCCTACGGACCAGGCACCCATACTGGGCCGTTTCAGCCAGGCACTGATTTGAATGCGATTCTGATTCCAGAACCACCCACGAGCCAATGGAAGGTCCCAGGCCACAGGGCTGGCGTGGAGGTGCCTTGTTGCATCACCGCTCGGTGCTTGCCGGGCAACACCCACATCCTTCCACAACTGTGTCAGCAGCTGGGTAGGAAGGAGGCTCAGGCAGTGCGCAAAGCTGCCATTTCTGCAGCCCCAGTGACTAGGGCACCATAACTGGGATGTAAAACAACTTCCTCAGCACCTCAGTTTCCCCAGCTGTACAGCCAGGATGGCCATGCTCTGCCACATGTGGGGGGTGGGGAAAAGGGGAGAAGTTGTTTATATAACTTGCATAGCTAGGATCTGTGTGGAAAAATCAGTGAACATGGACAGCTGTGAAGCTCCCAAAGATTCACACTTTGTCACTCTCCAATGCAGGTCATCAGCACCATGTGGCAGGAACAGCCCAATGCCTACGGTTCCTGCCTGCACCAGCAGCATGGCCTGAGGTGGAAATCTCACAGCTTCACAGCAGCAGGGGCTTGCATGTGCTGCAAAACTGATGTTAGCCACCTGCAGGGTGACCAGATGTTCTAATTTCTACAGGGACAGTAGTCCCAACATTCAGGGAGTTTCTTATACAGGCTCCTGTAACCCCTACCCTGTCCTGATGTTTCACACATGGTTTCTGGTCACCCTAGCTGCCAGCAACCCAGGAGAATCTAGTCCTGGCTAGCCGAAATCTGCAGAGTGACACTTCCCCACAAAACACAACTCCTTGGTTTTTTTGCTGGACTAGACTAACACGGCTGCCCCTTTAGAAACTTCCACACAAAAGCCCAGGAGCCAGGTCCTTCTATACAGGGACCCCTCATTTGGTGCTGGGACATGGCACCTCTGATGAGGTGCAGGGGCTGAAGATACAGAAACCTGTTGCTGCCTTGCAGTTTGTGCTTTCCCCACTGCCCTATTTCCTCTGCCCCCCACCTTCCTGCCTGTGTATGTGGGAGCATTAGTCTATTCGCAGTACCAAATAGCCCCAGGATGGGCAGTGTTTACAATAGGGTCTCCCCCACTGAGGTGAATAGAGGACTGAGGGAGGGGGGCAAAGGACACGCCCTCCTGGTCACTTTGTTCCCAACATCCCTTGATAATAACACAACCGACCAATTTTTCCAGGTTCAGAGGGAACTCCCTCTTTTATTTTATTTACAAACTGGATTTTACAAAAGTTGCAAATGCCTGGAGGGTAGAGATATGGAGGAGGGGGCTGAGGTCACAGGAGTGGGGAGAATGGCCCACTGGCCTCCCAGTCCAGGGCCCCATGCTAGGGGTGGAAAGGACCAGCATTCCCCTCTTGCCTGCTCTCCCTACTCAAATCTCCCCCACTCCATGGAGAACAACATTGAATAGAACACAAAAATATTCACAAATCCCATCTCCCACTGCTTGAGTCCCCTGCCTGCCTACCAGACCCCTCCCTATTCCCCCACCCTGCAGTTCCCCTCCCTACCCCCTCCCACACTGCAGCAAACCCCATTAACTATACACAAAGAACAAAAGATTAGTCCCATCCCTATGCCACTGCCCCAAAGGGTGAGTGCAGCTCAGGGCAGGGGGCACAGTGGGTTGGAGGGAATAGACCAGAGGCCCTGCCCTCTGCCAAGAGCCCTCAGCCAGACCTGGAAAGAAAGCTCCTTCAGCCTATCTGCTGTCTCTCTGCCCTTTGGGGGGGGCACAGGAGGGGCTCCCTAGGAGTAGCGGGTCAGCTTGTCGTAGTTCTGGCCCATGTTTCTAAACAGAAACATCGATAACATCATGAGACAGAGCTGGGGGGAAGACAGAGAGAAAGTTATGAGGGGGATCCCACTCCTGACACCAAACACCCCACTGCTCCCCTCAGCCACCCCTCAAAAGTTGGACTGGGGGGAGTTACTGGAGGGACCCCCCCCCACTATTACCCATCACCCCACACAGAGCTATGGGGGATTTAACTGAGGGAAACTATCCCCTGGTCAGCCTCCCCCTCTCTGCCCCAGGGGTCGGGTTGGTTCTGCTCCCACCTCCTCACCCCCCACAATGCAGTCACACATCCCTGCATAAACGTCCTACAGTCAATGCTGTGATGGGGGGAAGCATTAGAAGGGGGATGGGAAGAGATTGGGGGCAAAAGGGGTGATGGGGGGCAAATGGTCATGGGGTGGAATCAGGGCCTAAATCATTCATGGCTCAATCCCTTCCCACCTGCCAGGGCTGCTGATTCCCTGAGATCAGTCCACTCCCCCAATCCCCCATAGCTCCCTACTTAGCTCCTAGCCTGCCCCCTGCACCACAGCATTCCCTCGCCCTGCCCTGCCCGATAGACTTGCTGCAGCAGGCCCAGAGCCCCCAGCACCACCCTGGGGACTGGGACCAGCCCTGCCAGCCAAGGGAAGGTCCCTCAGCTGAAATAACCATTTCACCTAACTCCCTCATTCTATCCACAGACACTTTATTATGGTGGGTTGCTGGGGATGGGGGACCACCCTGTGGGTCCCTCAGGCGATGCATTCCCAGCTACCCCAGCAATAGGTCAGGCCCCTGGGATGGGAGCTGCCTGGGAGCCGCTGCCTCTCCTGCCCTGGCCTCTGAGGGGTGCCAAATGGTTTTTCTCTCAGTCGGGAGAATGCCATGGACATGGCATGGATCTGGAGGGAGGGTTGGGGGGGAGTGAAGATGGGACTGATGGGGGTCTGAACTAGCCCACCCCAGGTAAGTTACCTTGCTAACACTCCTGATCTATGGCTGTGCTGCAGCAAGAGGGAAAGGCTTAACAGGGTTAGTGTGGGGCAGAGACGGGGCTGGGTTGAGGGACAGAGACATAGCCAGGTAAGGAAAGATGCATGCAGGCTAGGGAGGGGATGGCCTAAGGCATGCACAGATGCACGTAAGCACCTCAGCGTAATACATGGGTGTGGTAACACAGATGTGCAGGGACATAAGGTCTGACAAGCACAGGCCACAGACACCCCGATTCACATGGGAACATGGGTACGAGCCCAAACACACCCCAATGCACATGGGAACACATTATTTACTAGCTCCTCACACGCACACACTGACACACGTAAAGACAGAGTGGGTGCAAACATAGGCAGACCATCACACGCATGTGCAAACATGCAGGAGCCATGTGCACTGCACCCATGAGCACACACTAGTGCCACCTGCTGGGGAAGAACAGGATCTCCTGGGAGTCACTGGTGAGTTCCCTGCTCTCCAGGCTGCCAGCCAGGGCCAGGCTCAGCAGCTGCAGGAACTGGGGGCAGGGTGGAGGAGGAGAACAACTGAGTCATACGCGGGGAGGAATCTCACATTCCCCCCACTGCAAGCTCAGCCAGTGATCAACCCTTCACAGCCAGCACCCCACAGTGCCTGCTTCCCATCCCCTTCCCCCAGCACACCCAGATCTCCAGCCCCACCTGCACACCCCAGGCCCATTACCTCCATCAAGGAGATGCCCAGGCAAATGCCCACAATAGTGATGATGTTATTGGCCAGCCAGCTCCGGACACTGCCTGCGCAGCCCTGATTGGATGACAGCAGAAGGAGGGTGGAATCAGAACACAGGAGCCTGCTACAAAATCCTCTCCCTTCTACAAAGCTTCTGTGAGCGTCCCCGCAGCTGTGTCCCAGATGGTAATCTTGAGGCTGTGACATTTCTTCCATCCAGGTCCCAGCTAGGGGTCTTGGAGTGTGAGTTTCCCCACAGCAGTGCCACAGGCAGCACTCACCTCACTGTAGACTGCAATGATGCAGAACCTGGTGGCTTTCTTCACTGCCGGGGCCTGGGTGGTGTTGGTGTTGGTGCTGGTGCTGGATTCAGAGCCATTGCGACAGGAGCAGGGGTACAGGGTTTTGTTGCTGCTAAACACAGTGGGGTTGTCGTCCCAGTCCTTGTAGGAGTTCCAGCCGCAGCACCAGAGCTGTCAGGAGATGGGAGGGAAGGAGTGGGACACGTGCTACCCAAGGACCCATAATCCCAACTAGTAGAGGCACAAGGGGGCTTACATTTATTTCAAGGGACCCCTTGTATCTGATGGCTACCTAGCTGGGGACCAAAGAGCAGCCCAGTGGGGTTGTCCCCCACAGTTAGGAACATGCTGACATCGTGAGATGACCTCAGGGGCCAGACTGAAAGCAGCAGCATGTTGTCAGCAAAATTTTTGTGTTGTCTAGGCAGGCCTCAGTTTCCCCCATACAGTGCACTGCTACCCTGCGACTAAGAAAGGGTTAATGATGTTCCCCTTGTAGATTGTGGAAGGAAGGCACATTACCCCCTGCCTGGGGGAATGACTGAGCTGCTGAAGAGCTGACTGAAAACAACCCAGAATGCAACAGAGGGTACAGAGAGGGAGAGGACCCAGCCATCCTCCCAAAGCGAGTGAGCACTCCATACCCTTGGCTGGGCTCCCCAATGGACACGCAGGGGACGTGATCAGCTGGAGAACAAAGGGGGCTGGGAGATGGGAACAAATGAGGCAAAGATGAGGAGATGGAGTCTGAAATGGCATCAATCCCAGCGTTCAAAGCATTGGAGCGGCGGAGTGCAACCACAGCTCAACCTCTGCCTCTAGCTGTCATCCTGCAGCAGAGCAAAGTCTGTGGCCAGGGGATTCAGCCACTGGGGCACAGCTCCAGCTGCCTGCAGGGTCTGGCTCGGCTGCAGGGAACCACAGAAAGAGACAGAGTGCTTTGATGCCAACTGAATTCTGTGCCTTGGGTCTGAAGGCTGGTGCCTTGCAGCTGGGCTGGGCCCAGGATAGAAGACACATCGGGGAGATTGGCAACCAAAGGGTTGTGAAGCACTTTCCTTTCAAAGCATTGTCTCCACTGCGGTTGAAGAACTACTTGGGGGCTTGCCTGCGGTCCCTCTTGCAGACCAGTCACCCACAACACCCATCTGAACAGGAAACCAAATCCAACCCAGCTGCACATCTCCCCCTTGGCCCGGCAGGCAAGTGTGTGCAAGACTGGCAGAAACTTTTGCTCACAGGTAGCAAAATCACCAGCTAGTGTCAGAGATGTGAGTGGATCTCTGACCAGGTCAGCTTCTCCTGGCAAGAGGGACACAGGGTGAGCTCTGCCAGGGGGCTGACCCCGGCTTGGCCCTTTGGCCAGCAGAAGCTGATCTGAACGAGAATTTCGTTGTTGGTGTCCTGCAACCAGCTTGGCTCGGCAAATGGTTGCAGGAGGAGGAAGACAATCCAGGACAGTGTCCCGGGGGAGCCTAGCTGACACAAGGGCTAGTCTCACAAACCAGGCTTTGCACCAGGCCTGGTTCCAGGTTCTCTACCACAGGGGCATGGGCAGATCTGCCCTTGACCCCTTTTTGGAATAGGGGGATGCCTAGGGGAGCCTCATGTTAATCAGAGCAAGAGCCCCGCAGGGGCAGAGCAAGCAGGGCTAGGAGCTGCCCTGGGCTGGCAGTGTGGAGGTCAGAAAGCTGGACCCGGCAGGCACAGGTAAGGTTGAACTAGGGTGGGCAGTAGTAAGGTGCACACACTGCTGAGTACCTCAGGAAGGGTCCCAACCAGACGAGGGAGTTTGGGTGGTCTCACCTGCTCCTGAACAAAGTCCCAGCTCTCGTGCGCATCGCTGGGGGGTCCTGCCTCCTGATAGGTCTGGATCACGTTCTCCACAAAGGTCCCCACCTTGGCACTGAGCTGAGAGGGGAGAGAAATGACAGGTGACTTTCCCCCAGCCAGGGCCCTGATGCTGTGAGCTTCCCCATGGCAGTGCCCGGTGTGCCCCACTCACCGTGACGCGCTGGGTGTACAGCAGGACCCCAATGGTGATCTGAATCGTGAAAAGGAGGAGGAGGAAACCAAAATACTGGGTGGAAGAGAAAGTGGGTCAGTGGATCCTTTCAGCCTCTGAGGCCCTCCAGCTCCCCTCCTCTATCCCCCACACCCACCTCACCCCACAGAGAGATACCAATAGACATGGGCCCCTCTTAACTGATGGGGGGATACCCTGCACATCCCCCATTAACATCCTTCCCTGGACACCTGCACTGGCCCCAGCCAAGCTGGGGCTCCCCTGGGGTTCCCTCCCCACCAGAAACAGCTGCAGCACTTCTGCTTTTATCACTTTCCCTTCACACTCCTCCCTTCTCCCCTCCCAACGGGCACCATGCCCTGGCCCCTCCCATCCCCCGGGGGGTGCAGCACTGGGGCACAGCCCTAGCAGGATGTGGCTACTCTGGAGGTGAGCGGGGGGGGGGGGGAGTCACATCATGACAGCTAAGATAGGAAGTTGCACCAGGCCCTGAGCTCATGGGGAAGAGCAAATTCCTGCATCAGAACCACTCCCTTCCCAGTGAAACCAGGAGTTCTGGCCCCCAGTCCCCCCTGCTCTAACCAATAGACTCCACTCTGCTGCCAGAGCTGGGGGATAGGACCCAAGGGTCTTGATTCCCCTCTGTACTTACAAATCCCAGCATGCACTTGATCTCCTTGAGGGAACCCAAGCAGCCAAGGAAACCCAACAGCATAGTGACGATGCCAACTCCAGACAAGATGTAGGACCAGACCTTGAGAGCATACAGTGAGGAGTCTGGAAAGAGGGTGGATAGAGCTCAGTGGGGCTTGTCTGGTAGGGGGCTGTGAGTCAGGAGTGAGAGACACAGTGGTGGTGGGGAGGGTGATGTGGGGAAGACACTCACCCAGGACGGCAGCAAAGCTTTGCTGGTCAAATAGGATCCAGAGACCACAGCTGAGAATGAGGCTGCCTAGGAACTGGGGAAGAGGAGCAGGAAGGGGTTAAGTCTGTGAGACACTATGCGGGGATGAGTTTGTCTCGGCATGCTCTCCCCTCAACCTGGAGCAGGAGGAGTTAATGGGCTAATTGGCAGCTGACTCCAATCCAGAGATGCCTCCACCCCACAGGGCCCCAGCTACAGGCTCCTCCCCCCTCCCCCCAGGGTGCGTTCCATCAAGCGAGGGGTGGGTAATTCAGTGCAACCCCCATAAGCCCCACCCTCCCATATCAGCCCCATATCCATTCCCCTAGCAATTCCGTGGGCCCAGCCACTGCAGCCCCCTGCCATCGGCCTCACATCCCACCCCAACACTCACGAAGAAGAGGAGGTTGAAGAGGAAAAGGAAATATTTCGTGATGCTCAGACATCCTTTGGGGGACATGGCTGGATCTGTGGGGAGATGATGGGGCTTAGTACTCAGCCTGTGAAAGGAGATTAGAGGGACCCCAGAGCCCCCAGGAATCCCCAAAAGTGGATCCCCCACACCTGGCAGCAGAGGCAGCTGTTGCCTACCCCAGCACCTTGGAGACCCCAGGATTCTGGGGGTGATATCACAACGGGAGGGGGGTTGGACACGGCTCCTATAGGGCTCAGGCCCACTTGAAGGCTGTCTGGCCCAGGAACTAGTAAGCCGCAACAGCATCTGTTGGTTCAGACGGATAAGGCAGCTAACTTCCCCTCCTCCCCATCTCAGGCTCTTTCCATCCTGTGCCCCACATCCTCTGTCGGCCTCCCCAGCGCACAGGAAACCACACGGGTTCCTTGTGCTTCTCCTCCGACTCCCCTCGCCGCTGCTTTCCAGCCCTGCCCGTCCCCCCGACTCCCGACCTGCAGCCCCCTGGTCACCCAGTCCTCCGGTGCCCCTCGGAACCGTGCTGCTCCTGGTTTCCCGTCTGTAGACCTTGATCAGCTCCGCAGCATCAGGCGGACCCAGGCGTCCGGGAGTAGTGGGGAAAAGGGGGGGAGCTCAGCGTCCCAAAGCCCCAGGCAGCAGCGACACCCGAACAGAAGGACGGATGGGCTGAGCCAGTGCGGGGCTCCCCAAACTCCACATCGCCAGGACCCCGCAAACACGCCTGGGCTCGGCAGCCCCCAGTCTGCCTGAATCTGCTCCAGTCTCTGCCCCCCCCCAAACCTCCCCCTGTTGCTCTGAGGGGGTAAGACTGTGGGGGGAGTTGACATGGTTTTGCTCACACACACACCCGCACGCCGACCGAGGACACCCCACTCTTTGCACGCCTCTGGCACAGGTGGGCACCGGGTCCCCCCCATCCGTCTCGCGCCCCCGGCACACGCACATACCGCCCTCCCCCAGGGCTCACCCCACTCTCCGTCAAAACTTCTGTCTTTGTTTCTGCGCCCCCAAACCTCGCTCTCCATTTCTCGCTCCCCGAGACACCCCCCGACAGTCACCCCCTACTGCTCCAGTCCCTACATGTGGGGGGAGCACTCACCGGGGTGGGGGGCCCTGAATATTGGGATCGAGCCCCCCAAGGAGCAGCAGCATGGAGGGGGCCAGAGGCTCGGGCTTTGTCGGTCTGTCTGCCTGATCTCTGCCCCTCCCGAAAAGTTTCAAAACTTGGACCCGTTCCGGCCTCCCCCCCCCCGCCTCCGCTCGCAGCTGATTGGTCTAGGCTTCTAGGCGTTAAACATTAATAGTCCCCCTCTGAAATTTCGACACCCCCCCCCCAGGTTTAAGGTGGACCTGCTTAAGGCGGACTCGCGTCGCCTTGTGGTGGGGCAAAGGAGGGGGCGCACTGGGGAGGGGAGGTGGATGCTGGGAGGCAGACGCATGCTGGACCAGAGGGAGCCGTCTGGGCCGCAGCTCCAATGCCTCCGGCAGTTGGGTTCCGCCTAGACCAACCATTGCAACAATGTGCTGGCCGCGACACTGCGGTCCGATCTCAGCGAGTTCTATGTTTACCCCTGGCCCGTCTGCCCATCGCCTCGTGCACCTGCCGCCAGGTGCTGGCTAGAACAGCGGTTGCAACAATACAGCGAGGGGGTGGGGGGCAGGGGCAGGGGCAGGCCGGGAGGGGCCTCTCGATGGGGTGGGGAGGGAGGAGACGGGGCAGGGGGGTGGAGACTCCTCTGTCAAATCCCGCCAGGGGTTGGTGCTGAACGGGTTAACCCAGGAAAGGACCGGCCCCTTTCCCGCCCGGCCCCCCCGCCCGGCTGCCTGATGCAACTGCAGTTCCACGCTGGCTGGCTGCAGCCTGGCGCCCCCTGGGCAGGTAGGAGATTCCCCCGCTCGTGGCTGGGAGAGGGGTTCTGGGGGGCATGTCGGGTAGGGCGGGGGCGCACAAAGGAGGGGTGCAGCGGAAAGCTGGGGGTCTCCTATTGAGAGCAGTGGTGGCATTTGGGGGATCGGAGAGATCCCACGTGCCATCACGTGGGTCCCTGTACTTCAGTGCAACTCCCCTTACTCCTCCATTGCCCCCCCCAGCTGAAACTGATGGGGGAGCCAGGACTCCTGAGTTCTCTCCCCACTCTGGGAGGGGGTGGGGGGCTAGTGGTTAGATCACAAAAGGCAGCAAAACTATTTACTGTCCCCCGGAATATTGTATGCTGCGTCCAGATATCCTTCGAGGCTGCGGATCTCTCGCCTGGGTGGAAATGCAGCCCCTCTGGGGTAGGGAGCAGGGGCTGTTTGGGGGTGTCTCTGGCAGCCAACGACGGAGGGCACCTGCTGCGGCCCATTGAGTGGGGAGGAGCTAGCTTAGAGCCTGAGGGGCAGGTTGGGCCAGGCTGGGGGTGTCACTCAGCCAAGAGGTGGATCTTGGCAGAGGATGGGGGTGGGGGAGTGATAGCATCTCCTTGGGGTAAAAGGGAGGGCCTTCCACCTCCTATGCCAGGGAGCTCTGGGTGGGGAGGCCTGCAGGTTCATGGGCTTCCTGGCTGGGGGCACTGCTGTCAAAGCTTGCAGCACCCTCCAGTCCCAAAGCAATTAAACTACCTGGGTCTCCTGTCCTGTATACTTAAAAGAGACCTCAATCATCCGTCCCCCTGCGGCTGGCACTGCCACCTAGGAGGGGAGATGAAGAGCATGTATCCCTGGTGTCCTCCCAGAGCCTCATCCAGATGGGCAGAGGCAACTATGGATAGTGGGAGGAGAAAGGGACTCCAAACATTATCTGAAGAGAGGGGTATCTGTTTTCTCCAGGAATTGGGTGTGTGTGTTAGGGTCAATGAAGTGTGAGACTGAGGGTGAAAGGGGGGCTGTATGGCACCACAGTAAAAACTGAAGTGTTTCATGACCATTTTATTAGTTTATTACATGAAATTGGTTATTCAAGCGTTCTATGAAGCATTGTATCTACATCCTTTTAGGGTTTTTGTTTTACAAAGGGATCCTACAAAACTAGTTGACTGGGCAACAAAATGGCAGATGAAATTCTGTGTTGATAAATACAAAGTAATGCACATTTGAAAACAGAATCCCAGCTATACATATAAAATGAGGGGGCCTAACTTAGCTGTCACCACTCAGGAAAGAGATGATGGGGACCACTGTGGATGGTTCTCTGAAAAATTCTGTTGAGTGTGCAGTGGCAAGCATGAAAGCTAATTAATTGTATGTTGGAAATCATTAGGAAGGGAATGAGCTAGTTAAAACAAATATTATGATGTCACTATGTAAATCCATAGTACTTCTACATCTTGAATACTGCATGCAGATCTGATTGCCCCATCTCAAAAATATAGATATTGGAATAGGAAAAGGTACACAAAAGGCAACTAAAATTATTAGGGGTATGGAACAGCTTGCATCTGAGGAGAGCTTAATAAAACTGGGACTTTACAGCTTAGAAAAGAAACAACTAAGGGGAGATATGATGCAGGTCTATGAAATTGTGACTGGGATGGAGAAAACAAATGAGGAAATGCAATTTAATACTTCACATAACACAAGAACTAGGTGCTCCCCCCCCCCAGTGAAATTAATAGGCAGTTGATTTAAATAAGCAAAAGGAAGCATTTCTTCCCATAACACACAGCCAACCTGTTTAACTCTTTGTCAAAGGATGTGTGAAGGCCAAGACTATAACAGGGTTCAAAAAAGAATTAGAGAAGCTAATGGAGAATAGGTCCATCAGTGGTATTAATTAGGATGGATGCAATACTATGCTCTGAAATGTTCCTAGTCTCTTTTTGCCAGAAGGTGGAACTAGATGACAAGATAGCTCCATTGCTATGTGCTCTCTTCATTCCTTCTGAAACCCTGGCATTGGCCACTGTCAAAAGACAGGTTACTGGGCTAGATGGATAGTGATCTGATCCAGCATGGCCATTCTTGTGCTCTTATGTAAAAATTAATTAAAACATAAGCACTTTTAGTACAGAAACCATCCAAGATAAGGACCTCTCAAGACAGTGATAATGTGAGATAATGACCTTGGGAAATAAAGTGTTTTCAAAATCTTGGCCTACTAGGAAATATTATAAATTCCCCAGTCACAAATCTAGCATTCTGGATCAAGGTCACAAAAATGCAGTCCAACAAACAAATGGCCTTTAACATGCCCCTCCCTTCTCCTGCCACTGTATACTATTCACTGTGTTGTCCTCTTTGGTCAGTTCTGGAGACCCACAGCTCAGAGATGCTTTTGTGTGAGTTCACCTTCCAGGTAAAAGGGAGAAATAAGACGCCTTGCTTATTCCTCCAGGTCCTTGCCGGTCATTCTGGTCACTGTTACTGATCATGCTGTCCACTACTTCAGTCCATCACCCTCGTGGATAGTCTCCTGCTTTTGCCACTTCCACACTGTGACCTGACCTCTGTGATTTTAGGTCTCAGGTGGGGAAATTATGCCGATGGAGGCTGGCAGTCTCTTTTCAGAAACATTAATATGTTCCCACTGCAGGTCTAAGACTAGCACTTAGCCTGACTATCAGTGATTTCAGCTATAATGGTCACTTAAAATAACCAGACTGGATGGAGCCTAACAAATGCTATTTGACCAGCCCAATCCATGTTAAAAGATAGAGCTATTTACTAATCAGATAGTGCTTGTAAGTTAGGCAGAGCCCACAACACCAAGCAAAACATCCATCCCTTCCCAACCTTCTTTTCCCTCACAACTGAGAATCCATCTGGCATCTGAACCTCCTTACTTCTTAGTGAATTCAGTTCAGTCATTTCCAACCAATGGTAAATTGGTATAACCCTATGTTACTAGCTGACAAGTGGATGCTGTTGAGAAATTCAGTGGGGGTTTTGAGGAAATCCCCGGGGAGGGGGGTGTACAGTCCCTGTAACTTTCCAGAGCCAGGGAGTTGGACGGGGGACCCTATAGCAGAATTGGCTATCTGAGCCCTATAGATTTCTAACCTCACAGGACCATTTGCAGGAGCTGTGTATATGCTTTGACAGTTAAGCCAATAGAACATATAGATTTCCAGGGTCTGGGGGTCAATGAGAGATATGGTGTGTATAGATTTCTGAGGGTAGGGGCTTGTGGATTTTGGAAATGGGAAGGGCTGGGTTTAGGGCCCTTAGGGTTTGACCACATAGCAGGGGAAGGGGCTGAGGTAGGAAGGCATCTCAGAGGTGCTTTGGGCTGAGGGCAGGTGACACCTTAAATGGGGGTGGGGGAGTGGTCAGGCAGCACTGACCCTATATCAGGAGTGGCCAAACTGTGGCAGGTGAGCCACATGCGGCTCTTGAATGAAAAACTGTGGCTTCTGGAAGAACACCAGCAAATCAATGTAGGAAAGCCGCCTCAGCCTAGGAGTCTTAAATCTCCCACCCTCAGCAGGCCCAGGGGAGCCAGTGTCAGGGCCTGGGGATTTGGGAGGGAGTCGGAATGGTGGGGAGAAGTGGCGGCATGATTGGAGATGGCAGGAAGAAGTGTGGCATGGTTGGGCTTTTAAAAAACTCACCACTAAGCTGCAGTCTTCTACATCGAATGACACCTAAGTGTTTTTTTACTGTGTAGGCCTAGTTTTCATGGTAGTCTTAAGTAATTATTAGAATTTGACATTAGTAGGATCAATATGTGCCCTCTTTTTACAATAAAATTAAAGTGCAATGAATTTTAAACTTAGTAATTTTGGAGTAGGTAAAAGTATATGGCTATATGCTTCAGTGCGGCTCTCGAAGGTTTAGTAATCAACTTGTGTGGCTCTTGAGTTCCATAAGTTTGGCCATCCCTGCCCTATATACTCAGCCCTGTGTTCCACCCCAGAACAGTGCGTTGCCACACTAGATAAGGGGATCCATATAACCAGCCTCCACATCCTGCCGCAGAACTGCATGTGTGAAAAGCTGTGCATCCATCTGTCTTGATCAGTCTTGTTTTTTTTTTATTTGCAGGATTTTGTTCAGGCCCTGGGGGCTGATGAGTGGGGGGGGGGTCATGGTGTGGTGAAGGTTGTGTGTGCAGTGCACACATGTGCATGTGACTGGTGCTGAAGCAGGAGACTGTGTGTGGAAACATATGTGAGTGGGTGGCTCCCACGGGGAGTTCATGTGAACCAATGTGTGAGCAAATGTTCAAGTTTGGGCTGTTCCCATGTGCTAGTGTGTGTGTGGCCCCGGCCCCTTCTGCTATGGAGAAGGTGAAGCCGGAGTCAGAGGGCACCGAGGAGCTCCCCACCCGACCAGCCTGGAGCAATAAAGCCCAGTACATCCTAGCACAGGTTGGCTTCTCCGTGGGGCTGGGCAATGTCTGGCGCTTCCCGTACCTGTGTCACCAGAATGGGGGAGGTGAGTGGGAGCAGGGAAGGGTCTTGGGGCTTTAGGGGACCTTGGGGGGGGGGGTAAAGGATTGTGGGAAGGGGAGAGGGTCTCGGATTGTGAGAGGCTGGAGAGTTGGGGAACAGGGTTCTTGGAGGGTGGGTGGTTAGGGGCAGGAGTCTATGGGGCACAGTCTTTGTGGGCTGATTCAGATCTATAACTCCTCCCCCCCCCCAGGAGCCTTTCTCCTTCTCTACCTCGTGCTGCTCCTGGTCATCGGGATCCCACTCTTCTTCCTGGAGCTGGCAGCCGGGCAGAGCATCCGCCAGGGCAGCATCGGTGTCTGGCAGCACCTTAGCCCCCGCCTGGCTGGCATCGGCTTTGCCAGCTGTGTGGTGAGCCAGTGGGCACTCTGGGAAGGGGTATGGCACTACTACAGGAAGCACAAAGTGCTGTGGCTGGAGACACTGACAGGATAGTTCCCCTTCTTTCACCTGTGTTCCAGTCCCCGTGTGCCCCCCAAGGGGGCTGGTCCTCCACCAGGCAGTGGGTCCCCATATTCCCAGGGCTACATCTCTGCAGCAGGCAAGGGCTCCCAATATACACAGCCCTTACACCCCATCCCAGAGGGGCCACATGACCCCACCAGGTGAGGGGTTCCCAGATACCTAGCTTCCTGCTCCAGAGGGGCCCATCTCAGGACCAGGCTCACCCCTGTTTCCATGCCAGGTCTGCGGGTTTGTTTCTCTCTATTACAATGTGATCATCGCATGGAGCCTCTTCTACCTTGGTCACTCCTTCCGCTTCCCCCTTCCGTGGGAGAGCTGCCCTCCAGGCACCAACCACAGCCAGCCAGGTAGGTCCAAGAGACATGCCCCAATCCCTTGCCCACAGTGCAGCCCCATTTGCCTGGCACTGAGGGATGCTACCCTGTCTTCATCCCCCCCCCCACCCCATCCTGGTCCAGGGAGGACACCGCATTCTTTTCCCTCCCAGAGCTGGCCCATTTGCCAGGCCTAGTTTTGACCCAGCTAGGGAGGGAGGGGCAGCGTTGCCCAGTTCTGACATGGCTGGTGTGTATTGGCAGAATCTGAATGTGCCCTGAGCTCCCCCACCACCTATTTCTGGTACCGGGAGGCGCTGGATGTGACCGGGTCGATCAGTGCCAGTGGGGGCCTGAACCTGCCGCTTGTTGGTTGCCTGCTGGCCGCATGGGCCCTGGTGTTTGGAGCCATAATCCGGGGCATCAAGTCCTCAGGCAAGGTGAGCGCCCCACCCCTTTTCTGCTGCCTTCCAATGCAGAGCTGCCCCACTGACTCAATCCCCTGCCACCCTCCTCGTTTCCCCTCCCCTCCAATCTGACTGTGGATGGGCATGGGGGACATTAGCTGATAACCCTCCCCACATGTGGGAGGAGGTCATTGAGAGATGCTGGGTAACACCCCTCCATTTCCACCAGGCCCTATGGTCTGAGCTGGGGGAGAAGACACTGTAGGGTTGCAAGGTAAGAGCCCCTCTCACAGCCCTCTGCTCCCCAGGTGTTTTACTTCATCTCCCTGTTCCCGTATGTGGTGCTGCTCTGCTTCCTAGTCCGGGGGCTGCTGCTGGACGGGGCAGTTGACGGGATCCGCATCATGTTCACCCCCCAGGTGAGAGAGCATCTCAAGGCCCCCTCCCCACCCCCAGCTCCCAGGGCTCAAGTGCCAGGATCTCCTCCTTCCCCTCCCTGCCTGGGCCACAAGGGCCAGGCTCCTCCCCATCCACCCCCCAGGCCACAAGGGCCAGGCTCCTGTTCTTCCTCCCCCCCCCAAGGCACAAAAGCCAGGATCTGCCCCAGTGGAATGAGGGCCAAGCTGGCTGGTCCTTGGCATGGGGTAGAGACTCACTCCCAGCTGTCCACACACAGCTGTCGGTCTGGGGCGACATGCAGGTCTGGCGCCAGGCGGCCACCCAAGTGTTCTTCGCGCTGGGCCTGGGCTTTGGCAGCGTCATCGCATACTCCAGCTACAACCCGCGATGCAACAACTGCCACTCTGATGCCCTGCTGGTGGCCAGCATCAACTTTTTCACCTCGCTGTTGGCCACTCTCGTTGTCTTCGCTGTGCTGGGCTTCCGGGCCACTGTCATTGCCAGGGCCTGCGTGGCAAGGTGAGTGCCCTCTGGGAGACCCCGTTCAATGCCCCTGGGTAGACCTCACAATGCCTTCCTGGGGAGACCCTCAACAGCTCCCAAGAACCCTGGTCTGCTGAGCATCTCAGGGAACCCCCGGTTTGGGGAGATGCTCCCCAGGGAAAGCCTGACATAGGGTGAGCCCCCGGATTTCACTTCTGGTGACCTCCTGGTATGGGGAGATGCCCATCTGGTCACCACCCAGAGACCCCTTTGGCACAGGGAGGCTTCCCAACCCTGGGAAGTGGTGGTCCCAGGGTACGCCCCCTTTTCCCTTTCATGCCTGGCACTAACCCCCCAACTTTCACCTCCAGGAATGTGGAGATGCTCTCCCAGAGGGCCGAGGCCCTGCGTATCCTGACACTGCTCCCAGGAAACCTATCAGCGCTGTCCCCAGCCTCATACAGCGCCTGGTATCTGGGGCTGCCCGCTGAGCTAGGTGCTGAACTGCAGAGGCATGGGCTTACCAACTGCCAGCTGGAGGATGAGATGAACAAGGTGCCTGGGGCGGGGGGCTGGTGTCCCTGTCTACCCAGGCCCTGCACCCCACTCCAGAAGGGGCCGTATCATGTGATGGTTCCCTGGAGCCCCAGCCTGGCACATGACCTGGCTTCTGTCTCTCTGCAGGGTGTGGAGGGCACTGGCCTGGCGTTCATCACCTTCACAGAAGCCATGACCCATTTTCCGGCCTCCCCCTTCTGGTCTATCCTCTTTTTCCTCATGCTGCTCAACCTAGGACTGAGCACCATGCTAGGAAACATGCAGGGTATCCTCACCCCTCTGCTGGACCGCTTTGCCCCGCTGCAGCGCCGGCGTACCCTCTTCACTGGTATGGAGAGGGAGCGAGAGGGGAGGGACGGGGGGACAGGCCTCTGAGGTCCCAACATCTCTCTCTTTCTGCCCACAGCGCTGTGCTGCATTGGGGGGTTCCTCCTGGGGCTGCCCTTCGTCCAGCGCTCCGGTAGCTACTTTGTGTCTATGTTTGATGATTACTCAGCCACCTTGCCCCTGGTGGCTGTTGTGGCCTGTGAGGCTGTGGCTGTGGCCTGGATCTATGGAGCTGACAGGTACCTCTTTCGCCCAGGTCTGCAGCAACATGGCCTGGCTGTATGGGGCACCCCTCTTTCTCTCTGGGGCTGTGGTCTGTGGGACTGTGAGACCCCCAACCCTCCCCCAGGCTACCTGCTTTCACTGACTCTCTCCCCTGCTCCCCTAGGTCCCCTGCTATTAAACCCACCTGCCCTGCACCTCCCCTGCCCCCCCCCATCCCTACAAATGGACTTAATATCACCTACACAGTTCTGCCAGGGAGGGGGCTGGGAAGGGAGTTGGGAGGAGAGTTGGGGGGGGCAGAGTTTGGGAGTGGGCAGGGGCAGGTAGAGCTGATTTCTGTCCCACCACCCCGACAGCTGATTCTTTCCCCACCTCCTGGCAGGTTCCTGGCAGACCTGGAGGCCATGCTGGGCTGGCGGCCATGGCGGGTCTACGGGTACATGTGGCGTTATGGCAGCCTGCTGGCCATGCTGGGGCTGCTGCTGGCCAGCCTGGGGCAGATCTGTCTGAACCCCCCCCACCTACCAGGCCTGGGACCAGACACAGGTGAGACAAGACCCTGTGGTGGGTTTGTGGGGAAGGGAGCTGGGATGTCCAGGGAAACAGCCTCTGGGGCTGACTGGGGGAAGGGAAGCTTGGACAGATAGGCCGTGGGGCTGGCCTGGGGGCCTGGGATGCATGGACAGGTCTGACTTTTGGTCTCCCTCATAGGCAATGGAGACAAGGCTGCCATACCCACCCTGGGCACTGGGCATGCTGATCTTGCTCATTATCCTGGGCATCTTGCCCATCCCCCTGCTCTACTTCCAGCAGCTGATACAGGAACGACTGGCCTTGCACAACCAGCAGGGGGCATTCCCCAGTGCAGGGGGAGAGGAAGAGGAAGAGGAGAGCCCAGCTGACCCTGAGTGCCCTGCCAATGGGTACATGCCTGTCTGGACTGAGGAGCCCCCCCCGGGTGGGCCAACAGGCCAGCACCACCCTTCTGGCAGACTCGAACTAATGGTGATGGGACGTTCTTAGAAATGTGCTGCTAACGGATCCATCTCCCATCAGCTCTGGAACCACCAGCTGGAACCACCCTCCTCCTGCCAAGCCCAGCCGAGCTGGGCCCTACCCAAGTGCCTGAGCCTCTGTGGCAGACGGGGGCATCAACCTGCAGTATGTGGAGCCAGATTTCATTGTTGGGGTCACACTGTTGAAGTCTATAGCCCAAAACCGCCCTGGCTCCACTACCACATCTTAACAAGATGACAGTGTGACCCTAGAGAAATAGGGCAGCTGCATATGCATAGGGTCAATTGTCTGGCCTGTGAGACTGTAATTGAAACCCCAGACTGACTGGGGTGCAAATGGGATCCTCTTTTTGGGGGAGTCTGTCTTTAGGTCACAAAGCTTCTTCAGCCAGGTCCATAGAGAAGAGACTAACCTATAATTGCTATGACTTGATGATCTCATGAGGTCCCTTCCAGCCCTATGATTTGATTGATTGATTGATTGATTGAACTGGGGCAGCCATCTCTTCCAGCCATGCTGGGGCAGCCATTTTGTGTCCCTGCCACTGCCACCCCCTCCTGGCGCCACAATGTTTCCAGTCCAGGAGCTCCAGCAGCACAGGTTTGAGTCCCATGTCTGACTTGCTTCTGTAGCATACCTTGTTAGCGAAGGGGTGTCTGCTTCCAGTGCATGTGGCTGGAAACCGAATACACCAGGAATTTCACTAACGAGGGTAATATGCTTGGGGCCAGATGAGGAAAAAGCCCAGTGTGGATTTGGCCATGGGTTTGTGCTGAAGGCAAGTGCTGTCTGCACACCTAGAAGCAACAGTGATTGTGGGGTTGGCAGGCCTGACTGGATCTGTGTCCTGCATTGCACTGGTCTGAGCTTGAAGATTTGGCAGTAGGACACGGGGGGGGGGGGGGGTGTCTGTCTTTAAAGGGAAGGTTGCTATGATGCTGCTGTACCTGCCCTGCTTTGCTGGGCAAGGGGGGCAGGTCTTATTCTGATCTCCTGCTAATGGCAGGGTCACCTCCTAGAAGGGAGAAGGGCTGAGACCTACAGAATTAAGGTGATATCATCTGGCTGGGCCCATCTGTCCATCCACTCACCCTACTGCCAGCTTGTCAACCGCAGATCTACCCACCCATACTGCATGGCTCCATCCCCTGGCCCCCCATCCCTAGGTGCCTTGTTAGTCTCCTGGACTCCGCCCCTACCTGTGTCTGATCTACCTGCTCTCTGGCTCCTTGTGTCCAGCTCCTGGCTCTGCCTGTGGCTCCCCTGCCTCTCTGGGCTTATTTTTCCTGTTTAAATCACGGGTGTGATGGAGCACCTAAGAAATCACTCCAGCATCCCTTTTGCTGCCAGCCAATCTGGACTCTGCTACGGTGGAGTCTTCTCCCATTCAGCCCAGGTCTCTACACTACCATGTAGCTAGCTCCCAAATCCAGCCTCAGGTTATCTGCTCCCCCTGAACTGCCTTGCAGGGGGGATCCTTCCTCCAGGAAGGTCCCAGAGAGTCCCAATCCAAAGTGACTCTCAGCCAGTGTGGAAGTCAGAGAGTTTATTAGCAATCCAGTTCACACAGCAGCTAGGACAGTTGGCAATCAGATTAATCAGGTGGTATAGCAGTAAACCCCAGGATGAGCAGGTTCATTCCCCAGTGATCCTGCTTCTCAAACCCCTCTTTTCCTACCCCTGCTCTGCCCTACTCTTTTGTTTCCCTTCCCTGGGGCTAGGGAGCCCTTCCCCTTGGCCCAGACTGTGGGGTGGGGTGGATCCAGGTAAAGTCTGCCTAAAAGCCCCTCCACTCTCTAGTGGACTTTATGCCTATCACACACCCGTGTCCCATCACCAGAATACAGGATCAGAAAAGAAGGGGAGGTTATCACTCATGCCATCCCCCATTAGCTCCAAGAGGGGTTTCTTATTTTATCACAAGGGGTCATGCTGGCTTGGTCTATTTTGATTGTAAATTCATTAGGGCAGGGATGATCTTGCTGGAGTCGCGAGGCAGCCCCCAATTTCGGTTATCAGAAACTAAGGTGCAGCTCCACCTCAAATGCTACAGCAATGCTGGTATTTCACTGCCGTAGAAGAGAGTGGCCTGTTCCTGTTTGCTTGTGAACATGTCCCCTGAGGGGCCTAGCCTCAGTTGCCCTTCCTGCTGTTTCATCTAGTTAGAGGGGTAGGTGGCTGGGGCAGAGACTGTCCCTCAGCAGGTCCTGCTGCTCTGGGTGTGATGGGCCCTTGGGTGGGGTCTTGTACTATCCCTGTTAACACTAGTATTTAATGACACCATGAGAGTATTTGGGAATTTGCTGCCCCTCCTGATGCTGGTGCTGGACCATGGAGTGGGGAATGTCTGGAGCTTCATGCAGGAAGAGTGAAGTAGGCAAATCTTCCACCCTGCCCCTAGGCACAGGGTTACCAGATGTCAGGCAAAAGGAGGACATGTCCTCCTTTTTACCTTCATGTCCTCCATCTGCCAGGCATTTTAAAAATGCATGATATTTTTTCTGGCTTTTACTTACAGGGGTTAAAGTAGGCTGGAATGCCCCTGAACACCCTGTTTTTAGGGGGAAGTGTTCTAGGGCCCCCTAAAACCAGAAAAATATTACATTAATACTACATTTTCTCAATGTGTCCTCCTTTCCATGCTTTGGTATCTGGGACCCCTACCCAGGCATGACTCACCCCTACTGTGGGGCAAATGCTGTGTTAAACTGGCTTTGCCAAGGAGCAGCTGCCCCACACAAGTCTTGTGGATACCGAGCTGAAGGCTCATGGGGCAGAGGGCCTGCTCCAGAAGCCCCTGTCCAAGGGAGGCAGGACATTGCCCCAATGTGGGGCCTGCTGCGGTGAGGGGAAAACTGATCTCACTGTGCTGCTGTGCCCTGAACAATAAAGGTGCTTTGCCCAGGCTGAGTGGAGTCAGATGGTGATTGTGAAGCACTAACTGCACCCTGGCGGGAGTGGGAGCGAGCAGAGGGTAGGGTAGTGGTGGCCTGGGGCACCTTGGGCGGGGAGCTGGGGCAGAGCCCTGACTACCATGTGTGGGGGGAAATAGTGCCCACTTCAATTGGCACCCGAAGTCCAAGGGAGCCGGTCTAGCAGCTGCTTCCCAGCCCAGCGCCCCGGCAGGGCTCCCCCTCTCCCTGCCACGCAAGCTGGGGAATGGAGCAGGGTGGGGGCCAGCCCCCCAGTGCAGCCGCACCGCTCGGGCGCCACAGGAGGGAGCCCACGCCTGGGCCCTAGGCGGCAGGAGCTGGAGACACAGGCAGGGGTCACCCACTCCGCGCTCCACGTGCCTGCGGCCCGACCGCCTACCCCCTGTGTGTGACGTCACCAGCCGGGCCCTTTCCTTTTTGGCTCCTTATCGCTGCCCACCCACGTGACCCGCCGGGCACCCCGTTCGGCCCGCGTGACGCATGAAGACACGTCACCGCCCCGCCCGCCGCCTCGGGCGGGCCGCCTCCTCCCCCCCGCCCGCGCGGCAGTGGGTCACGTGAGCCCGGCGGGCCGCGCGGTCACGTGGGGGAGGAGATGGCGGCGGCTCCGGGCGGGGAGCGGGAGAGAGGCCGGGGGGGGCGGCGGTGAGTGGGGGGCCGGGAGGGGGGAAGGGGCGGGGCTGGTGTGGGGAGGGGTCGCGGCTCCCTGTGACGGGGGCTCCGGTCCCGGGTCTCTCCCTGCAGGGCCTTCGGCGGACCAGATCCTGAGCACGGGAGCTGCCCTGCTGCAGGGGTGAGCGGCCTGGCCGGACGGGAGGGCGGGGCTGGGGGTTCGGGGTGTGACCAGGGGGGTCCCGGAGGCGGGGCTGGGTCATCGGGGGCGGAGCCGTGATGCGGGAGTGGGAGAGCTGGGGGCGTGGCTAGGAGAGGGGGCGGTGCCACGGCACACATTTGGGGGTCTGGGGTGGGGCGGTAGCAGGGCTGGGGTCTGCCTTACCGCTAGTTGGGAGAGGGCTCGGGTCTCATGAGTGGGTGCCCTGCTGAACCCCTGCAGGTTCATCCAGGACCGGGTCCAGCGCTGTGGGGATGCCCAGGCTGTGGAGCTGAGCCGGGCGGAGTTGGGGAGGCTGGAGCCCACCTTTTGCGATAACAACACCAAGCGGCTCAGCGAATGTCTGCGGCGCATCGGGGATGAACTGGACAGCAACACCGAGCTGCAGAGGTGGGGTCCCCCCATATTGACCCCCCCCCCCCGCATTGTGTCAGCTAGCCCTAAGTACCCTCTGCCACCGTGAGATGAGTCTGGTTCCTTCCCGCCTCCAGCTGCTGTTTGTTCCCCGTTAACAACCCCTGTCCTTCCAATGGCTGGCTGTGCAGTTCAAGTGAGGAAACTGAGGCAGCCATTATCACCTTGTCTGCACCCTCTCCCCTGGGCTGGTAGGGTTGTTCCACCACCCCACCACCAAATAGTTACACTCCATTCTTCCCACTCATTGGAGGAATGAGATCCGTCCCTCCCCAGCATGGCCCTAATCTTCCTGTCCCCCACAGAATGATCGACCAGGTGGGGGTGAACGCTCCCAAGGAAGTTTTCTTCCGTGTGGCGGCTGAGATGTTCTCCGACGGGACCTACAACTGGGGCCGTGTGGTGGCACTTTTCTACTTCACCTGCAAACTGGTGCTCAAGGTGCGGTGGCTGGGAGACCACTCTGCTACCACTGTTTCCCTTTTCCACCCCCCTGCCCCCATAGTCCCAAAGGCCCCACTGCTATACTTCTGTCAGCTATAAGGATTCCTTCCTTCCTTCCTCCCTCCCTCCCGGCCACTCTGCTACCAGTCTCTTGGCTGTGAGGGTCTGTCATGGAGTCACAGTCCCATAAAGTCAGAGGGGGGACAGATTTGCCCTTGAAGCATTCAGTTCCCTATTTATACCATGAGCCCCCCACAGTGAGGGTAGCTAGGAGACACCTCACCCCCCCCACTAAGGGGCACTACACCCAGTGGTTAAAAGAAAATTTGACGGGTCCCAGAACCCTCCTAATCACTGGGCCCCCCTTCCCGTATTGTCTGGGCCCCCTTCATGCACGTGTGGGTCCCAGCCCAAGTAGGATGAAGACATGGGATGTGGAGGGACGGAGCAGGGGCAGGAGGTGGGAGCAGTGAAGGGGAGGCTAGGAGGCAGGAGGTGTCAGGGTGGTGAAGGGAGGCATGGGCAGAAGATGGGGGCAGAGAAAGGGTGAGTGGTGGCAGGAGGTGGGGGGCTGGGGCAGGGGCGGGAGGTGGGGCAGAGAAAGGTTGGAGCAGGGGATTTGGGGGCCTAGGGCTATACGTGAAGGGGACACTGGGCTACTCGCCTGGCCAAGGCCCCCTGCAGCCATGGGGAGCTCGGGGACCCCGATCAGGCCAGCCTGTTGGGAGAGTATCCACCCCACCCGGTGTTGTCCCTGATCCAGGCCCACCTTGCTGCCCCTGCTGACTGCGGAGATGGGGCAGCCTCAGCCCCTCACTCCCAGCTCTGGCCCTGGCCCACCTTGCTGCCCTGTGGCCTGTGGAGCTGAAGCAGCCTTGGCTCTGCACTCCTGGCCCCGGCTCCAGTGACTGCAGGCCTGGCTCCCATTCCTCCTCTGAGTGCAGCCCAGGCCCACCCCATGGGGCCCTCTTACGTGGCCACCGGAGCGGAGTGGCCCCACCATAGGCTGCTCTTTCAGCCCTGAGCATGCCTGGGGCAGGAGTTTTAAATGCTCCCAGCTTGAGGGAAGCTCTCTGTGGCCAGAATAGGGGCTGCAGCTGGTGGCCGTGCACAGCAGCTGCAGCCCTTACCCTGTCGGAAGACACAGTCTTCCAGCCAGCGGGGCGCTTCTCCTAGGCTGGGATCTTTTAAAACTTTGCAGAGGTGGTAAGGCGGAACACACCAGAATGCTGCATTTTGCCCCATAATTCTAATTTTAGGGGCCCTGGAATGGCATTCTGATGCTTTCCCCCTTACTTTAACCTCTGCCTACACCCTGACTCCAGCAAGCACAGCACATTGCCCACAGTCCTGGGGTCTTCCCTCTTCAGCCCCCAACCACCAACTGCCCAGCCTCAGATTAGTTTCGCACCCCTCATCCCTCTTCCACCCAGTACAGACAGGTCACCTGGGCTCCGCCTCTCCAACTCCAGCCTCTCCCAGCTGGCTGGCTCTGGAAGAGGATGGCCAAGACCATCGGTTGCCAGGTTACAGAGCTTGGGTTATTGTCTGTGGAGAGGCAACCACATCACACACCCTTCTCTATCACCGAGGTACTTGTGTTGTACATGGGGGAAACTGAGGCACACACAGCCTTCATGCAAATTGGGGAAACTTTCCTACATTGTTACTGGCCCCCACTACCCACCTCTCCCCCGCCTGCCTCCATACAGTCCTCCTGCTTTCCCTGCCCTGTATGTTCACCAGCCATCCTAATTCCACCCACCTTCTTCCCCCAGGCTCTCTGCACCAAGGTCCCAGAGCTGGTGCGCACCATTGTGGGCTGGACCTTGGAGTACCTCCGGGATCACGTGCTGGCCTGGATCCAGGCCCAGGGAGGATGGGTGAGTCCAGCTTCCCACTGCTTCCCTGGGCTGCAGGCAAATGAGACAGTCTTATTTTACATAGCTGGCAGATGCATATGGGTCGTTTGTGCATCCGGAAGCCTAGAATGAGCCCACACTCAAGGCAGACATTTGCCGAAGTTGCTGGCATATTCTGGAATTAGGAGCTTCTGTAGCATATCCCAGTTAGCAAGAAATCAGGCACTGTCCTCTTTTAAGTGTCCTAGCCCACAGCACCCATCCGAAAAACTGGCCCGATGCACTGAGAGGTCACAGAAAGTCCAGCTCACCATATATGATGTTCTGTGAGTCCCAAGGGAGCAACCAGTTTACCCCCCCCCCCTCCCCATGTCTTCATGTGCCTCAGATCTTTGCCAAATCTCATCACAATAGACTAACACATCTACCCTGGAGGGGTCTTTGCAAGGATCTCCCACTTGATCCCATACTTGAGTAACACATGGGGAAACCAAGGCGCACACTGTGGATTGAGGAAAACACGGGGAACGTTCCCACTGAGCCGCAGGTGCTGTTGGCTGATCCTTAGTAAACCAAGTGCAAATGTATTAAGAAAAGAAAAGGGGTAGTTATGGAGCGATTAAGAAATCATGCTCACACCAGGGATGTTCAGGGCTTGTAGCAGGGACCATAGACAGGCTGCTGGCTTGTAAAGTCTCTGGTGACTTTCAAAAGCTGGGCTGGGCCTCTGTCTGTTCTTCCAAATGCTCCTCTTGTGGGAAAACCACAGTGTGGAGAAATGGAGTGGGAAACTGACACCATAGAGATGTCCTGGGCGTCTTCGATTTCCTCTGCTGCGTGCCCAGGGAAAGCTTCTGTCCCAGACAATGCCCACATGCTGCGTGTGGAAAGTTATTGACAGGTCTGTGTCTCCTGCCCTGAATCTGGGCGGTAGCCACTGGCCCCTTGCAGTCCTAAGGACCAGCTAGTGGCATCCTAGACTCTTCTCTGTGGCCCATCAGGCCACAGTGGGCTGGGGAGACTGGATGTAACCAGCCTTGGGAGTGTCACCCTGAGAACAAACACAGGACACAAGAAGGCATGAGGATGACTTTTGTGAGGCTAATTATATCTGGTAGATTGTATCCTGGCTGTTGACATCTGACACCCAAGTCTTCTGGTGAGGCTAGGGTTACCAGATGTTAGGCAAAAGCAGGACATGTCTTCCTTTTTACCATTGCATCCTCTGTCCAGTAGACAATTTAAAAATACATGATTTTGTCTGGCTTTTTACTTACAGGAGTTTAAGTATGCTGGAATGCCCCAGAACACCCTATTTTTAGGGGGAAGCATTCCAGGGCTCCCTAAAAACAGAAGAATATTACATGAATACTACATTTTTCTCCATGTGTCCTCCAATATCTTCCTTTTTGTACTTCCCTGTCCTCCTTTCCATGCTTTGGTGTCTGGTAACCCTAGGTGAGGCAGAATGTGAACAGTGGTACAAATGCTAATTCCCTGCCTCAGAGCCAGCTGCACATCATGTTAGCCTCATTTGTGTGCTGATGCATGCTGATCTTTGTTCTCCCCCTACCTCTAGGATGGCCTCCTTTCCTACTTCGGCACTCCCACCTGGCAGACCATCACCATCTTTGCCGCCGGGGTGCTCACTGCCTCCCTCACCATCTGGAAGATGTCTTAGGGTGGGAGCTTCACGGACCCCACATCCAGCTGAACTGCGCTGGGCTTCCCTGAGGGGCTGGCCCCCCCTCCTCACATGCTGTGAATCCTCCAGCCTCTCCCCTCTTTCACACCAGCTCGGTGTCATTTCCTGGTGCCTTGGGAGCCTGCACTTTGATTCTCCAAAAACACCTGCCTGGCCTGCTCCCCCACAAGACTGGGAGCAAATTGTCAGGGGACTCCAGCTGCACAGTGGGGCAGGATATCCTCAGCATCTGGGGCAGAGACTTGAGGAGAAGACTCAGTTCCCCCTGGGACTTGTCAGTGCCGAATGTCCTGTGGGGCTGGCTGATGGCTTGTGAATCCTGGGCCAAGATCGTGGGGAGCTGGCACCAATTCCTGCCGCTGGGAGGCAAATTTGGGTTGAGGTGTTGAGGAGATTCCCCAGGTAGATCTGTTTTGTGCATAGCTGAGTGAGGAGTGCTCAGGGGTGCCACCTGCGACCTGGTCTGGCAGATTCTGCTTCCTTCCTTGAAACCATTCTCAGCTGCCAGGGCTCAGGGTGGGCGCAGCTCCCTGCCAATTTTCCCAGATCAGCTTCCTCCTCTGCCTCCCAGGGGATTTCCCAGGACACCCCTCCCACCTGGCAAGCTCTCCATGCCAGCTCTGCCCAGAACCCTCCTCACTATCGCCAGGTGCCTTCTCCTGCACCCCAACAATGTGCAGAGCCCCCCTCATGGGCACCTCTAGTGCCTCCTCAAAACCCTTCTGTGGGGTGCTCCATGTCTCACTTGAACCCATGGTGCCAAGGGAATCCTTTATGGACCAGTACTGTAGTGGGGGAGGGGACTTGGCCTCATCTTCCCACCCCCACCTCCAGCACTTCACCCCCAAGGGGGTGCCATAGACACCAGCTTCTAGGGAGAGGTGGGTGGGGCAGGTCCCCCACCACCCATCCTGAGTTTTCATCCTGTAAGCAACTGCTGTTTATAAAGCAATGTGTGTTCTCAGGTATGGGGGGTGGTGAGGGGGGACCTAATTTCCTTCCCTATCAGCCAGGCTCCCCATTCATTCCTGACAACCTCTGCTTGGACCCAAGCCCCTCTTTGCCCCCAGGCAGGCAGAGCTGAGGTTGGGGGCTGCCTGCCTGGGGGACAAAAGGATGCTTGGGTCAGACACGAGTGCTGATGAACTCTGGGGGCAGGGTATCTGGAGCTGAAATAATTTGGGGGGTAGGAGGCTGGGAGTAAGTGATGTCATGGGTGGGGTGGGGTTTATAGAGAAGGAATAATGTCATTAATTTGGGGTGAAATACATCACATCAACTTTTTCCCCCTCCTGTCCTGCCCCCCCCCCGTGTACCTCACCCCTTCCCCCCTGCTAGGGGCCTCCCCTACCCCCCATGCACTGACTTTCTGCCCGGAGGTGTCTTATATCCATGTACTGTCATTTCTCCACTGGCTGGGGCCTGCACCCCCTGAATCTGAAGGGAGGTCATCAGGAGGAGGTGTCCATAGTGGGCAGAAATTCCTTGTCCCTTGGGGACCTCACTGGCCAGTCCTTCTGGGCTCTAATTTTTTTAAATATCTTTTGTATTTCTCCTCAGCAATTGATCCAGTCTGTCTGGCCCTGGCCGTGTCGCTCCCCAGCTGTCTTGTTCCCCACAACCAGGGTCTCTGTATTTAAGATTCCTCATTTGTAATGTTTTGAACCATGACTGTTTTGATATGGGGGGGGGTGGGAGGGGAGAGCTGTGTACAATAAAATAAATGCCAGGGCCAGAGCTAGTTGTGTCTTACTTGAGGGATGAGATCCAGGTGCTGCAAGCTTCCCCCTTGCCAGTGCCCCCAGCTGGTGGCTCAGAGAGGGATGTGGGTTTTTGCAGTTCCCAGTCACCCGAGTGCTAGGTGTGACCCATGGGCCCAGTGACCCTGGTTCCACCACCCTCGCCCTGGGTCACACTCAGAGAGGCCCAGTGACCCTGGCTTCTGGTGGGGCAGGAAGCCCCCTTCAGGGCACTTATGGGGGGGGAGCTTTGCTGCCTCAGGGGGAGGGAGGCACAGAGAGTGGGTTAATGGGCCATGTAAAGTGCCAGCTTCCAATCACACAAACCCCACCCCCATTAAACCAACCCCCCCCCATCTTGGTTCCCAGGAACCCCCCCCCCCACTTGCTCTAACCACTAGACCCCACTCCCCAGTGCTAGATTTAGGCACAAGGCAAGTAAGTCATGGCTTAGGGCCTCACTACCCTTTCTGTTCTAATGTAATACACCTTTTTTTTTTATGGTAGGCCTCTGAACAGAGCCGTAACTATGGTGGGGCGGAGGGGGCAAGGCCCTGGGCAGGCTGAAGTGGCTCAATAGAGCTGCTTGGTTAAAGGGTCTTGCATCTTGTCAATTTCAAAAGGGATAGCCCTGTTAGTCTAGTCCAGTAAAAAAACCACAAGGAGATTTATAAATCTGTTAGTCTTAAAGTGCCACACAACTCCTTGTCGATTAAAGGGGCAGCTTTGCAGCACCAGCTGTAAGCCCAGCTAATGGGAAAGGGCACGTTCTGATTGGAACGTGCCCCGGGCACCAAAACACTGTATTATGGATCTGCCTCTGAATTTTGAGACATCTTAGGGCCTCAGCATGTCTTAATCGACCATGTGGCTCCTCTTTCTTGGGAGCCAATCGGGCGGCCATGTTAGCCTAGTTCAGTAAAACAAATGAGTCCTGTGGCACTTAAAGACTAACACATTTATTGCATAAACTTTTGTGGGAGAAAATCCCACTTCATCAGTAAGTTTCCCCATCTTCAAAGCATCTGATAAAGTGTTATTTTTTTTCTCCCACAAGAGCTCATGCAAGAAATATATTTGTTGGTCTTTAAGTGCCACAGGACTCCTCGTTTGTCTTTCTGGGGAGAGAAGGGGGTGTCCTGGCTCAGGATGGGAGCCGCCCATGGGCGGATCCTGCCCTGCACCCTCGGCGGTCGAGGCAGCCTGGGCCTGGCCGGGGGCAGCAGGATGGAGACGGCCCGTGCTTGCCCATCCCCCACTGGTAGGGGCCCCCCCCGCGGGGATGGGGGAGGGGTAGCTACCACTGTCTATAGCAATGGGAGGGCCTGGGAGCCCGGACGCTTGGGTTCCCACGGCCGTGGGCGGGGACCAGAGTGGGGACTGGTGGTGGGTTAAAGTGGTGGCCTGGGAGCCCGGACGCCTGGGTTCCTCCCTGGCTTTGGCAAGGGGGGGCTGGAGGCTGCACTCCCCCCCCCCGGTTCTGTGCAGGGAGTCCCATGGATTTTCTCTCCCTTTGATGCTTTGAGGAGCCGAGGCCATTTCCTGCATCAAGCGCGTGGGGGCGTCCCTGCTCCGCGGGTAAGTGGGCCCCGTGGAACGGGGTTTCTGGAGCTCCCCTCCTTTTTGGCTTTGGGCAGCACGTAATCTTAACCTTGTGCAATTTATTAGAGCATTGCTTAGTAGATAGCTTCTCTTTGTTTTCCGGCCGTTTGGATAATGTCTACAGCTAATAAAGATACTTTTCTTTTCACTTTTTCCTCCGCCCTTAACACCATGTTCTTGCTTATCAGCTCCTGTTCCTTGTTTCTACCCCTCTTGTGTTTTCATGTGCTCGTAAGAATTATTAACTCAGCACTTTAATAGGAGTAAGGAACAGAACTCCTTGCACGGACTGGATATGATCAGAAAACAAAGGTGTGGATAATTCCATGCATTATATGCCAATTAATAGTCATTGTTTAAGTACTAATGTAACCAAATAAGAGTCTTTGGGACAATGTCAGTCATGTCCGTATTATCATATGGCTTTGGATAAAAAGAGGTGGTAAACAACCCCACTCAGCTCACTCAAGACAAGAGAAAAAAGCAAGGAGTCTTGTGGCACTTAAAGACTAACAGATTTATTTATCACATGAGCTTACATGGGAGAATATCCTACTTCGTCAGACGCTTTGAAGAGCTTTTCAAGAAAAGCAGTGGGTAATAAAGGGTACCATTCAACCCACTCCTTCTCTAGGACAACCTGTTCACTTTTATTTCCAAGAAGATCCTTGTCCTGGTCAATAATGTGTTCTTGGCACAGCAGGTGTCCCAGAAGTGGTGAGTTCAGGGTCCTGCTCAGACCCTCCCCCTCCTTGGAATGGTGCAGAGTTGGGGGGGGGTCCCTGCTCTTGGCTCTGCACCTCACACCCTCGTGGGGAGGGAGCCCAGCCTGGCCCCTTGCTGGGGGCCAAGGGCAGTACTGGGCCTGCTCCCAGGCTGCCCTTGACAGAGGGGCCAGAGAATGGAAAACCTTGTGTTGGGGCCTGAATGAGAATTCACCCTTTGCCCAGCTTCACACACTTAATGCTGTGGTGCCTGGTCTGCTCAGCCATGTGGACACCCCATTGCTCACTGGCAGCCCCAGCTGCAACAAGGTCCCTCATTCTGCAATGGCTGGATCCTGATCAGGCCCAGCTGCTGCCACAGAGCCACTCCTGGCTCCACAAAACCAGCAGGGAACCTTGGCTGTTGGTCTTGAGTGCCAACTCAGCAGACTGTCCTCACATTGCCCCCAGCTCGGCTGGCCCAGTGACCCTCTCCTGCCATTTCTGTTCCAGATTTATCCTCTCCCTGTTCCAGCAGCAGGGTCCAAGGTCCCCCCAGACCCGGCTGCCCACAATAGAGGAGCTGGGGGGCCATGACACCCCCGATGGGCCCCAGGTCACATCCCTGCGTGAGTGTCTGCACCGGATATGGGAGCACCTGAGCCAGAACCCTGAGATCAACAGGTGAGGGGACCCCAACCTCCAGCCCCTCCTAGCCCTGCTGGTGCCCCTCACTCCAAACCCATAGCCCACTGCTGTAACCCCCCCCCTCTCTGCAGCCTGGTACAGTGTGTGGCAGGACGCCCTCCCCTCCAGGCATTGGCTGAGGTCTCAGAGCACCTGTTTGCTGATGGCATCAACTGGGGCCGAGTCGTGGTCTTCTTCTATTTCACATATAGGGTCATCGCCCAGGTAATTTGGGGTGGGATTTGGTACCAGGCCTCCCGGGTTCTAGCCTGGCTCTGGGAAGTGAGTGGGATCCAATGGTGGAAGAGGAAGGGGGGCTGGGAGTCCGGACTCTTTGGTTCTCTCCCCAGCTATAGTGTGTGTTGAGGGGCTGGGATCCCAGTTTGCCACTCACCCCCATCTTCTCCACCAGGCTCTGGGAAGGTCTGACTGTATCCGCTCTCTGGTCGACTGGGCCCTGAACTTCCTGTGGGAGCAAATCACCCCCTGGATCCAGCTCCAGGGGGGCTGGGTGAGTACAGAGACCACTCCCCCCATGCCTCTCTCATGCAGGTGGTGTGGAGTCTAGGTTGGAATAGGGCATGTACATCTGATCACTGACCCTCCGTCTGCTTGCAGGGTGCCATCTTCAGCTTCCTCAGCCTGGGAGGGGCAGAGACTCCCCTGCTTGGGACGCCAACAACCCATGGAACAGAGGCGCCCCTTCAGCCAGTCCCTCCCTCCACCACATAGACTCCCCCCCATGGATGGATGGGGGTAGGAGGTGAAGCCAGGCTGGATGGAGCAGCCATGAGCATCCCCTCTGTGATGGCAGATGACCTTTTGCATCACTGTTGCTACCACTGTTCTACGGTCCCAACAAGAGTCTGTCATGTTAGGTGTCAAAGGCAAGGCACAGTCTGCCTGACACCTCCTCACTTTGTCTGATGTTCCCATTACTGACTGCCTCCTTGGATTGCAAATGTTTGCTCTCATGGTGACACCCACGAGCCCAATTATATCCAGTTTCCCCAGCCCATTGTGACTTGATGGGCCACTGAGAAGAGTCCACTCTCTCACTAGCTGTTCCTGAGGACAGTGAGGGGCCAGAGACACCCCCAGATTCAAGGCAGGAGACATGGATCTGTCAGTAACTTTCCACACACAGGCTGTCCATGGGGTTTGTCTGGGACAGGAGCTTTCCCCAGGCAGAGGAGATCAAAGACACCCAGAACCAGAACATCTCCATGGTGCTTCTTTCCTGCTCCAGTTCTCCACGCTGTGTCTTTCCCACAAAAGTAGTGTTTGGAAGAATGAACCAAGGCCCAGCCCAGCTTTTGGCAGTCACCAGAGAGACTTTGCAAGCCAGCAGCCTGTGTAAGGTTGCTGCTGCAGGTCCTCAACATCCCTGGTGTGTGCATGATTCCTTAACTGCTCCGTAACTACCCCTTTTCTTTTCTTAATATGTTTGCATTTCATTTACTTAGCATTGGCTAATGGTGTGTGTAGCCTAGTAGGAATAATCTCTGTGTTTTCTCTGAATCCTGGGTGTGTGCCTCAGTTTCCACGAGTTACTTACATATCCAGCTGGTGGGCTCAGGATGGAAGACCTGTAAAGAGCGTGTGATGTCGTCTGGCTGCGTGGGGGCAGGTGATGGCTGACACTTCGTAACCTGGCAGCTGATGCCCAGGGCCTAGCCTCATCTTCTGATGTGTTGGAGAGTAGATGAGAGCTGGCCTGTTTGCCTGGGAAAGGAACAAAGAACAGAGGAGGGGCAGTGGAGCTGATGGGAACAAGTCCATCCCCATGATGAATGTGATTTCTGTACTATGCTGGGTTCCTCATGACTAATGAACCCTGCAAGTCCCAAGCTGGCTGAGTGTCACTGCTGATTGTGAGACAGGATGCATGGCACCTTGGCTGGGGGGAGGGGAGGCTTTCCTGCATGTCCTCTCCTGGGGGGACTTCCTGGGTGGGAGCTCCTGGCAGAATAGGGGGATTGGTTGTGCTGAGGGTGGCCCCAAGGGACCATGTGCCCCAAGGAAAATTGCACTCCATGAAAGTCCAGACTGACTTCACTTGGAGCATTGCCACTGCCTTTGTGACCCACCCCCCACCAGAAAAGATCAAACCTCAAGGGGCAGTGGTTCCTCTTGAGTAAAACAAGTCAAGGTGGGACAGAGGGAGAATTTTTTGTAAAAATGTGTGCCTCGGTTTCCCCTGTTTCCTTCATAGATAAGAGGTGGGGAAGAGATGGAGAGACCTAGGCGCGGCTGAGCCTGGACCCAGACAAGGGTCTTCCCCCAACCCCATAGAAAGCCAATTGGGGGTGACCCACTGTAGGACAGAAGATTGGGGGGGCAGGGGATAGTTACTTGAGGGGCTGCAGGAGATAATGGGAGTAATCCCTAGTCTACACTGAGCCGCGTTTTTGGCAGCAGTTGACTGGCATTTCTGCAAGACACGTAAAATGCCTCGCGTAAATGCCAGCAACTTTCTTAGCCACTAGGAAACACTCAAGAAAGCATGATCAGCTTTTTCATACATCTCCTGAGGGCCAAGACTTATGGAGCTGAGTTCTGGGAGTGCATCAGCAAGTTCAGACTCGCCGCTAACTGCTCCCAGGAGCCGGGCTGATGGCAGCAATTTTGCCTCTGTCAGTATAGACTAAGAGGGGTTAGGATGGCTCTGGGCACGGATCTTGACCAAGACAGGTCTTGCTGTAACACCTGATGCTACCTAAAGACTCCCTGTTGTGTCCAGATGTCTTATAAAACTGGTGTTCCTGTGGATGGCCAAGAGTCACATGAAATTAAGGAAGCTGCAGGGAGGGGCATTGCTCCCTGTGCTGGTGTATGTCTTCCCTAGCTAACTTGATGGGGGGGGGATGGTGTGATGGGGGGGGCTGCAGGGAAGCCCAGGGTCTGGTTAAGAGCTTTGGGCCTGGGGAGCCATGACCCAGGTCAAAAGGATGCCAGATGTACAATGCAAGGAGAGATGTTTGGCTTTTGATTTTCAAAAAACAAATTTCTTGCCCTTTTTTTTTAAATTATTTTTGGAGGGGAGTGGAGTGTGTGAATGGCCCTAATGCCTGCCACCAAGGCAGTTTTTACTCCTAAAATGGCCTGGAACCTTCTTCTTTTCTTAAAATTAAACCCCTTGTTTTCCCCCTACAACAGAAATGGGTGCGTCTGTGTGATTGCTATCGAAAGTATGTTGTCACAGTTTCCAGTCCTTCCCTGCAAAGTAAACAGGCTCAAAGTTCTAATTTTTTAAAACAACTCCCCCGCCAGTCTATAAATCCTGGGATTCCAGGAGCACAGGACTTTAAATTAAACACCAGACTGGCAGTGCTGTGTGGGCTGAGTCCAACCCACCATTTTCTAGTCAGCACCAGGGTAGAGCAAAGCCAGTTTAGTGCTTGGTTCTCACCATCCCTGTGTCCAAGACCAAGAGGCTGGGGGGGGGGAACATGCCAAAACAAGGGGGGTCTGCACCCCAAAAGTCTCCCTGTGTCAGGGTGTCACCACAAGGGATCCTGGCAAGGAAGGAAGGGCAGTGAAGAGAGCAGAGAAGGGGTCATAGGGTGGGCATTGGCTGACTACAGCAGGGCACAGTGAGGGGGTTGTGAACAGACCAGAGAGGAACTAAGAGCAGGCAGGAGCCTTGGGTTCAAAGGCTGGTGGGGGAGGAGAGGCAGGCCTCCCTCCCACCAGGAACCAAAGATCTTTCCAGGCCTGGCAGGGTGAGATAGTGGCCCCCCACTTCCCCCCCCCGCTCTAACCACTGCACACTGCTCCTCTCTCAGACCCAGGCAGAGAACCCAGGCATCCTGGCTAGCAGCACCCCCCAGCACCCCAACCACCTTGAGGAGACATCAGTTGGCAGCTCCTCCACAGAGCCGTGAACACAGGCATGTACTTGGCGTGGTTCACCCCCCCTCCTGACACCTGCCTCTTTTGCGGCGTGTCTGCAACCCTGGAATGCCTACCTAAAGTGTGCCAGGCTGCAGCCACTTTTCCAGCTCCACCAGAACCTCCTATTGAGGTTCTGGCTGCACTTCTCCCCACACCTGTTCTCTATGCACCCCCTATCTGTGGCCCCTCAAAGTCATGGGACCTCCTCATCAACCTCTTCGTGGCTTACACCAAGACTGCCATCTATAAGACCAGGGAGAGGAGGTTGGCTGGGGAAGGGGCCTGTGACTGTGGGGCCTATTTCCGGTCCCTTGTCCGTTCACGCCTCCAGGCAGAGTTCCTCTGGGCAGCATCCGCTGGCTCCCTCGACAGCTTTCGGGAGGAGTGGGTGCTGTCCGAGGTTCTCTGCTTGGTGTCCCCATCTGAAATGCTTATTATCAACCTGTGACCCTCACACCCATCCCTTTTATATCCTTAGTTGTCCCCAGCAATTTTTTGAGAAACGGCCCAGTGCCACCTCCCCTTAGGCTGGGGGAGGGGTTTTAGAAGTGGGTGGGATTGCACCCATCCACCACTGTTCTTCAACAGGACCCCAACCACCTTGACCTTCCACTTGCTCCTGGTTCCCCATTTCCTGCCCCACCTGTTATGTGTCCTATGCCCCTTGGAGCTGAACTCATAAAAAAAACAAACACCCCACAGATGTCATCTGACACCCTACGGACTCAGCCATCCCAGCCCCTTTCAACTGTACCCAGTGCCCTCCCGAGCCCCAGTCAGCTCTTTTACGACTCTTCTTTGCCCAGCCCCAGCCTGAACCCACTGACACCCAACGTGTTCCCAGCCCTAGCTCATAAACACCCCCCCCCGGGGCCTCGTGACCAGCCCAGGGAACAGGCTGGAACCGGATCCGCCAGTGCACCCCAGAAACAGGAACCAAGAGACCTGGGGCTGACTCCAGAGACCAGGCGGGGGGGGGGAGGGTGGCGCTCAGACGCCTGGGTTCTTTGCCTGGTTCGCGAGGCGGGGGGGGGGGGGGGGGGCTGGGAGCCAGGACTCCTGGGTTCTGTCCCTGACTCTGAAGAGGGGTGGGGAGGGGACTCTGAGGGTGCAGACGCCCCCTAGATCTGAGCGATGTGGCTGATTGACTTCAGGCTTCCCATGGTTTGAGCCTGTAAACTGCTCTGATTTGCTGTTACTTTATGACCTGATCCTATGTTTTACACCCCCTTGCATTTAGTTTCATTCCTTTCTGTAAGTTCACCCATCTTCGAAGCATCTGAGGAAGTGGGATCTTCTCCCACGAAAGCTCATGCAAAAAATAAATCTGTTAGTCTTCAAGTGCCACACAACTGCTTGTTGTTTTTTTGACAGAACAGAGCCACCTTCCTGGGCTCCCACTGACTCAGCACAATCTCCCCCAGACTATTTGTCAGCGTGACTCAGCAACTCCGCCTCCCCCCCACCACCGCCTGCGGCTGTTCCCTTCAGACGCCCCCCACCCTCCGCATGGCCCCCCGAGCTCAAGTGATGCACCAAATACGCTCCTCCAGCCGAAGGGGCGAGGACCCAGGAGTCCGGGTGCCTCCACCCTCCTCCCCTGCCTGATCCGGGGGGGGGGCGAGAACCCGGGAACCTGTTTCTAACCCCTCCTTTCTGTCGGCGGGGGGGGAGGCGGCATACGCTGGGAAGAGCCGAGGAGAGGCGGCTATAAATGGCCCTGCCCGCTGCTTTCTTGCACAGCTGATCTGATCTCCTGTCCCTGGCTCTTGCTTCAACAGTGCTTGAACGGAGCAGGGCCCCCTTTCCCCGCCAGTGCCAGCCCTGAGCCCGGATCTGTCCAGAGGACCCCCGCATCCAGCGCCGAGCACCCAGCACCATGAGCTCCCAGATCCGCCAGAACTACCACGTGGAGAGTGAGGCGGGCACCAACCGCCTGGTGAATCAGCTGTTGCGGGCCAGCTACAGCCACCTGTCCCTGGTGAGTGTGTCCCCGTGGCCCCCCCCCCCCCCCCCGACCTGAGGTGGGTAGAGACTCCTGGTTCCCAGCCTGCCCCACACCACTAACTGCTAGACCCCACTCCTCTCTGGCACCTGAAGTGGATAGAGAACAGGTATTTCGGTTCCCAGTTTCCTGCTCTAACCTTGCTCCCCTCCTAGAGCTAGGAAATGAGCCAGGACTTCTGGCTTCCTAGCTGTCGCTATAACTGCTGCTAGACCCTGTTCCCATTTTGGCCTATAGTTAGGCAGATAACCAGTTGTCCTCACTCCTAGCCTTCTCCCACACTCGCCTCTGAACCCTATTACCTCCTCACAGCTGGGGAGAGAACCCAGGTGTCCTGGCTACCTGCCTTAAGCTGCTGTATCTCCACTCCCCTGTCCCTGCCTCTCTTGGGACATCAGCGCAGCTACCTACCCCCACCATCACTAGGGAGTCTTCCCTCCCCACCTCGGCCTGTTGTTTACCAGATGATCCCGGGGCGGAGTCCAGTCTGTAGATCCTCTGCCCCACCCCATCAACAGCCCTTCCAGGTTAATCATCACCCACTGTGGAGTGAGGGGAGTAGTGCCTCCTTGTGGGAGCACTGGCTGTGGGGTTGTGAGAATCTGGGTGGGGTCCTTAGCTGCTCTGGGAGCAGAGCCCCCCCAATCTAACTTCTGGGCAGGTGCTTGAGGCAGACCCTAAACTGAGGACCTCTAGATTCAGGAGCTGGGTTTGGGGTAGCTGCAGTCTCCCTCAGCCCTTAGCTTTGGGTGTAGCACCACTTTTGGGGTCACTTCTAGGTTTTTGTGTGTTTGTTAGAGCTATTTCTTCGGACGGGATGATGTGGCCCTGGCCCACTTTGCTGAGTTCTTCCGGCACCTGTCGAGTGAGAAGCGGGAACAGGCTGAGCGGCTGCTGAGTTTCCAGAACCGCCGGGGTGGCCGTATTCTTCTGCAGGACATCCAAGTGAGCTGGGGACAGATTGGGGTGGGTGGGGGCAAGTGCAAGGCTGGCAGGGAGGGTGGGGTTCAGGGAAGGATTGTGGGGAGCCTGGTCCCTCCCAAGTTACAACCCTAACTGCCTTTACTTTCCCCACCCCCCAAGAAACCAGAGAAGGATGAGTGGGGTAATGGCCTAGCTGCCATGGACTTTGCATTGAAACTGGAGAAAAGCGTCAACCAAGCCCTGCTGGATCTGCACCAGGTGGCCACACGCCATGCAGACCCTCATGTGAGTAACCCCACCCTGAGAACCCCAGATGCCAGGGTCTTCCTGTTCTAACCACTGGACCCTACTTTCCCCTTGCCATGGAGCAGGGCAGAGGATCCAGACCTCCCTTAGATACCACTCCCCTGGCAATGGTGGGAAGAACTTGGCAGTCCTGTGTGGGGGAGGGCCCACAGCCCTCACCCTGTCTCTAACTCTGCTGCTGTCCACCTTTCCCAGATGTGTGACTTCCTGGAGACCCACTACCTGGATGAGGAGGTGAAGCTCATTAAGAAGCTGGGTGACCACCTGACCAACCTGCGCCGTGTGGGAGCACCTGACTCAGGGATGGGCGAGTACCTCTTTGACCGCCTGACCCTGGGTGACAGCAGTGACTGAGCTGCTCCCAGTGATGCCAGCCTTCTTGATCCAGCTTCCCAGCTGGGGTACCTGGACACCCCCTCTCCCTTTCCAATACAGGAGTGAGCTTCCCTCCCCCTGAAAAAGTCTGTAACTGAAATTGAATAAAGGCTGTGCACTAGTACACAATATGCAGGAGGTGTCCATCTGTCTGGGGGAGGGGGACCTGGAAAATCCTGACCCCCACCCTACCTTGGGTGCCATTGTTAGCTAATTGGGTACCCTAAAGCAGGGGCCAGCAACCTCTGCTAGCCCCAGTACCAGCCCTGCCCACTGCACCCTCAGCAGGTGCTAGGGCTGGAGCCAAATGGACTCTGGGTTAGGAGGGAGCAGGCAGCCCTGAGGTGTGGAGGGGGCATGGCTGAGCTGCCCTGCCACCTTCCAGGGTGGGGAGTGAGGCTGGGCCCTGTGCTGCTGCACTGCTCTAGCCCCCCATGCTCAGCCACATTAGCTGGTGTGTGCTACCCTAGCCCCTCACGTTGGGCTGTGCTGCACCAGCTCCTGAACTGGGCTGAGCTGTGCTACACTACCACACTGCCCTGACTTCATAGCCCCAACCTCAAGGCCCTGCTTGGTGGTGGGGGCCAGTGGGGAAGCCTGAGCAGCAAATGTGCCATATTTGGTACACATGCTGGGGGTTGCTGACCCCTACCCTAAAGTATTCATGGCCTGTGCTATTAACCCACCACCCCATAGAACTAGGCCAAAGTGAGCTGAGGAGGAGGTTCCAGCAGGGCATCTGGGGGGAGCTTGCTCCCCCCCCCCCCCAGGGCAAAGCCAAGTGTAAACAGCCCCCCTGTGGATTACTGGAAAGGGGGCATTTGCATGCTGGGGGGGGAGATGAAGTCAGCAAGGAGGCTGGGTCCCAGAGCATGGGGGGGGAGCCTTTCCCTAGGTCTAGCCTGCTGCACCTGAAGCTAAGCAAAATCTCCCCAGGACTTAAAAGCCTCCTCCTCCAGAGGAGGGCCATGGCTGGAGTGAGAAATAAGCTGTGGGTAGAAGGCAACTGAATCTAGGTCAGGGGCCTCAAACAGATGGGCCATGGGCTGGATCTGGCCCTTAAAGCTATTTTGTGTGGCCCACAATGACACTACTACTACCCCTATTTGCAGTATTGTTGTGTGAAAAGGTTTCAGTAGTGCAGCCCTTAGGCTAATATGCTCATCCTTAAGCAGCCCCCATGGTGATTCGAGTGTGAGACCCTGATCTAGGTGAAAAAGCAGAATGCTGATCAAAGAAAACACCACCTGTACAAAGCCTAGGGGCAGACACACCCTGCCTGCAGGGGCTAAAGGGCCTTTTCAAGGCCTGAATGAAACAGCCCTCACCATGAGATAATTTAACTGGGCCCACACACAGGTACCAGGGTAAGGCCAGGAAGGTTCCCTGGCTCAGTAGAAGCTGGACATTATGTCCAGCAGGCATAGGGAAGTAACCCAGGTAATCTTGCTGGTTGCCTTTAGCAGCAGGGTGAAGCTGCAGGCACCTTGTAGGGTCTCTTGGTTGGGGATCCCCACCCCCATTCATGGAAGGGACAAGGGCCTTGGAGAACATGAAGGAGTTTTCTGGCTGGCCACTAGAGGGAAGCACAGAACCCATCATTGTAGAAGAGGCACTTTTGTCAGAAAGACAGATAGTGAGTGTCCCACTGCAAGAGGGCCCAGGAGCTGAGGCATCTGACACATGCTCTGCCTCTGCCTCTCTGTCTGGTGCTAGGGGTGATCTCTCAAAGTGCTAGAAACCCAGCTCATGCTACAGCCTTGAGGTGCTGCATCCTGATGCTGGGTAGGTGAGGGACTCTCAAACTCAGTGTGGCCCCCCCCCCCCCCCCGTGGCTGTATTTTAATCACCCTTCTCATGACACAGGGCACCAAATGCTGTATTTAGCTCACATTTATTCCTAGGCCCAGCAGTGCCAGGGAGACACACACAGGAAACCAAGTGATGTGCAACAGCCATAAATAAAAACATGAGCTGGGGGGGTCCCCATGTCCCCAGTGGGTACAGCATCTGGCACAGGCACTGAGCAGGGGGACAGGGCCAGGCTGAGCCAACTGCAGGGGACAGCAGGCAAAATGGCTTTACAAGATGATTTGCCTTTGGTTAGGGCTGCTGGGGCACAGGAGGGGAGAGCCCCTATAGACACCTGTCCCCTCCCACCAGAAGTGGCTGCATCTTGGCAGCAAGTCCAGCTATGTGAGCCTCAGCTCCCCCAGCAGGGGCCACCAGCTAGTCAGTGTAGGAGAGGAAGGGGTTCTCAAACAGTCTGACACTCAAGGCCTGGGATTACAGCAGGGGACCCCAAAACTGCACCAGAACTCAGCATCCTAGAACCTTCCCAATGGACTGGCAGAGCCAGCACAGGCTGTGTTCTAGAGCCACCATAGCCACACTAGCATAGCCCAGTCTAGGACACAGCTGCAAAAACCTGACCTCCTAGAATGATCTAAAACCCAGACTTCTAATGGCAAGTTGCTCCACTCAGCCACACTGGTGTCCAGTGCATTAAAAACAACCTGGAACTGGAGATGAGCTCCAAGCACCTTGGTTTTCTAGCCAGTGCACTGGCAACTAGAGCAATCTCAAACATAGTACTGGACAGCCTCTTTCCAACCTACATACAAGGCTTGAGCCTGATCTACACTGTGATCTAGACCCCCTCTTTCTAGGCTAAAAATGGTTTTACAAGGCCTGGACTTCCAGCAGCTGCTGTTCTAGAATGATCTAGATTAATCAGCAACTGACCCATCTTCCTTAGTTCACAAAGCCCCTTCCCAACAGATGCCATTCAAGAATACCCAACACCATTCAACATCACTTGACCATATACCATTCTGGACTGATCTAGCCCAACATGATAATCTGGAGCTCTGCACCTCACTGCAGCATTTAGGAGCAGGTCACATAGACTGCCCCTCATTCTAAATAGCTCCAGAACCCAGATGTTTCAGCATATTGCTCTAGAACAAAGCAGGGAGTCATCTTCTAGACTGCTCCTAAACCCCTACACCTATGAATGCTGCAGACTCATGCAGGGTACTCCATTATCCCTGAGATGCCCCAGTCTAGACTCCCCAGGCCCTGGAAACTCTCGACAGTCTAGAACACGCCAGCTCTCCAAACGCAAGGGACTGTTCTAGACCACCCAGAGCTGCCCCAAGTCCTTTAGTAGGCAGTCTTCTATTATGCCCCAGACCAACTCCATCTCTTGGCCCCAGGCCCTATTCAGACCACCCTTCTTGAGCCACCACTTGATCTCCTTCCCCACTTAGCACAAACCGTTCTAGAACAGCCCAGTGTGCCCCCCTCACCAGCCTCCATACTCATGGTAGCTGCAAACACTGGAGCGATCTGGAGTGCTACATACAATACACAGGTCATAGAGAGTTTGGAGTGTGGCCCAAAGCCTTTAGTGAACAAGGTCCTAGAGCATACTGGAGATGGGAATCCCATGCCACTGATCTAGAATGCAGACCTCTCATCGCTTCTGGATCCAGAACCAAAAGCAGACAACAGGGGGCTGGCAAGGGATGTTTACAACCATCTCATTTGCTGGCTCTCCCCTCTGGTTCTAATAATCTAGAACCTAGCACCAGCCATCTAGAACCCAGCAACACCCCACCAGGAATGAGGCAGGGGTTCTATAGGAAGATCCAGAAGCAGAGGAAGGGGGAAAGCGGGGGGTCTTTATAACCACTGGGCATGGGGGCATCCTCTAGCTCTAGACCAGTCTAGATCCCCTAGTTTCTCTCCTCGATGATGGAGCTGGTGGGGCTGCTGGCATCGCTGGGGCTGGAGGGCAGGGTAGGGGTGGAGGCATTGGAGGAGGTACTGGCCTCACTGGAGCCCTTCTTGGGTGGCTTGCGCCACTCGGAGACAGGTCCCATGGTGGCTGGGGGCTTGATGTTCTGCCGGTCCTTCTCTGCCTCCTCCTCCTCATCGTAGCGCTCCTCATCGTCCTCTGTCTCACTGTGGTGGGGGCTGGAGTGGCGGGAAATGGAGGGCGAAGGCGGCACAGAGGCTGGGCGGGGGTAGCGGAATCCCTGAGCCTGCTCGGGGAAAGACGCCAGGTAGTGCCAGTGCTGAGGTATGGCCCCTTAGGGGCTGAACACACCACACGGAGACCCCTTGGGGGCTCAGCACAAGGGACCCCTCACTCGCCGCCCTTCAGGGGTAAAGGGGAGGCACTGGGTTTCAGGAGACCACTCAGGTGGGGCCTGAGTATACAAGGACCCTTCACCCAGCACTGGGATGTGACCCCATGGGGGTATAGGGAGAACCCTGGGAGGATGTGGGGGCTGGATTATGGGGACCACTTGGGGGTCCTGGACTCACCGCAGTCTGCTCGGGGGGGCTCGTAGGTGAAGTTGTCGGGGAAGGCCTTAGCTAGCGCCATGTGCCGGGCATACATGTAATACTGGGGGGGAGACAAGTTGGATTATAGGGGAGCCAAGCCAGGACCTACATCCCCCTGTAACAGCCCCCAGGCACAGCAGCTTCACCCCACTGAGAGCTCTGTTCCCATGGAGGTCCGAGATGGGAGGTAAGCAGTTTCCCCACCCCAGAGGCCCTTGCTGCCCCAGGTCTTTCTTTGCCTCAAGGATTTCTACAGGCTGCCCAAAATCCCTGGCTCTGCCTCAGTGCAGCCCCCCCACGCCTGCCCCTACTCCAGGCCATGACCCCCATCTAGGTGGGCCTCCCACCCCACTCTACCAGCCTCTCCACTCCTGGCCCCCCCCCCAGCCCCACTCACCCGGCCCAGGTACTTCCAGTCCAGCAGGTCGGAGAGGCGCTCGGTCCGGTTGCGTTGGATGATGCGCTGGCGCCGGCTTTGCTGGCAGAAGCTGTATAGGAAGGATGTCAGCTGGGTGCATGAGTCGTCCAGTGCCCGGAACCGCCGGTCCAAGATGTAGATCCCTGGGGGGTGGGGGGGAGTAAGATACCACTGTAACCACTCCACCCACAGAAACTAATCTTGAGCCATTCAGAAAAAATGGTAGCAAAACTGTGGATTCACTGTGGCTCCAGGGACAAGCCTGGAGCAGATGGGGTGTATGAAATGCTTTTATCCTTGCCTCAGTTTCCCCACTCCCTTGACCAACAAACATGACACGCCTGGAAGCGACTAGCTGTGCCTAGGAGCAAAGAGCACTGGCTGTGTGCGCAGTCGGGAGTATATCTCTGAATGGAGAGGGGTGACTCAATCCCTGTCTGTGCGTATCTCATCGGGGAACAAAGATTTACTCCTTGCCTCTCTGGTCCATCATGGGCAGAGCTAATGCGATCCCAGGCCAGGCCTAGATGTGGGACATATTCACCAAGGAAATCAGGTGCAAGTTTTTCCCAGCAGGGGAATTCACCAGGGAACGTTTTCCCTAAGGTCGTGGTGGCAAAGCTGGCCCAGGCCACTGGGCACCTTGGCTGGGCTGAGCTGTCTCTACTAGAATTAATCCAGGCCACCAGGGGATCTCAGATGGTCAGGTCCCAGAACTGACCATAGGCAGATGGGTCGGCGATGTGCTCTTCCATGAAGCAGCCAAACCCGGAAAGGTTGGTGGAGACGCTGGGAATCCCCATGACGGTGCATTCAGCTGGGAGGGTGCAGGAGAGAGGCAGGGTTATGCCCAGGCGATCAGCAGGGTCCATGTCCCCACTTCCCTACCCATGCCAGACCCACCTATGTTGCAACCCATTCAGTGCCAGGTCCCATGCAAACCCTCCAGCTAGAGGATCCCACCCAGACAGGGACCCATTGCCCAGTGCCTCTGGGGGCTGGTCACACATGGACCCTTCCCCTGATGCATGGTGTCTCTGGTGTGGAGGGAAAGCACTGAACCCAGATGGGCTGATTCTTACCCCACCTCTTCCCCTGCTGTAATCACTAGCCCCCACTTGTTACTTGTCAGCTCTGTGTTCTTGAGGAATCAGAGCATAATATCCAGTCTGTGTCTCCCCCCACACACACCTCCCCCCAACCTCTGCTTGAACAGGAAACCAAAAATAGTGAGAAGGCTGTGGGAGAGATCCTTATTTACCCATATCCAAAAGCCATCAATACAGTAAATGGAGCTTCATTTGCATTGACTATACAGAGCCAAGCTCCAAAGCAAGAACTGCACTGAGCTCTGGGATTGAAGAAGCAGGGAAGCATTGCAGAAGGAAGAAGTGAGCTCAATATAGAAACACAAGTGACACAAGCAGTACGCTAATAGAACTGCAATCTCCCCCACCTTCCCCAAAGAGGACGTAACCCTAATAAATGAGCATACCCTGAGCTGGTAACACACTCCTCTCTGAAAGCCAGGGACAGAACCTGGGAGTCCTGACTCCCACACCCGCTCCAACAAGAAGTCCCTACCCCCAGGATGGAGCCCAGTGCCCAGCTCCTTGCCTGGCGTGTAGCCCCATGGCTCATAGTAGGAGGGGAAGACCCCTAAGTGACAGCCCCTCACGAACTCTTCATAGTCCACTGGCAGCAGGGGACTGGTGGAGGACAGGAACTCAGGGTGGAAGATGACCTGGTGGGGCAGAGAGAGGGAGGGTTACCCCTGGTGGGGCAGCACTCCCCACCCGCCTTGGCAGAGCAGCCCTGGCTCACCTTGACACGGTCGGCGCTGCTGTTGAAGAGGCCTATGCGGCGAATTGTGTTGAGGATTGGGTCTGTGGAGTCGTCCAACATGTTGTGGGTGCAGACAGGGGGGAAGGACTGACGCTGGAACAGAGGAACACCCCTCAGTCAGGACAGGATTGAATCCAGGAGTCCTGGCTCCCAGGCCCCATTGCTCAAACCCACAAAATCCCACCCAGACCCCACCATTATACCAAACTCCCCTCCCTGTGTGAGGGAGAGAATCTGTCTGTCAGTGCCCTCCACCCTTTATAAACCCCTAGACCCCACTACTTCCACCTGGGCAGAGCCCAGGCATCCAGATACCTGGGTAGCGAATATCGCTCTCTTCATCATGGTGAAATCCTCCTTGTCTAGCATCTTGTTCATGTCCGGGAGGTTTCCACTGGTGGGAGAGGAGCTGTTAGTGGGGGGGGGGGGCACAGCCCAGGGCTGGATGCCCCGAAATGCCTTCCCTGCCCCACAAGGTACCCCCCCCAACCAGACCCCAGAGCCCCCTCTCCCCTTACATCCCACCAGCCCTTCTAACCCCTCCTTCACACAGCTTCACTCCATATGGAAGCCAAAACCTGGAGGTGCCGGGGATGACTTACACCAGGAGTGATTCATACAGCTTCTTCCCAAACTTCTCCTTCACAGCATTAGCCGTGTCCCTGCAGACAGAGATACTTGGGATCCAGATACCTTGGTTTTGTCCCCAGCTCAAGGAGGGGAGTGGGGGCTAGTGGTTAGAGCAGGGAGGGTCCAGGAACCTGGATGCCCAGGGAGGCACTCACCAGAGCTGCTTACGCACTGCCTGCCCCTTGAGGGTTTCCACATTGAAGTTGTTGGTCCGAGCTGGCATGATAAAAAAGGCCACCACAGTCACCTGGCTACCGTTCACCTGGGGGGCGCAATAGGGTGTCAGTGAGGTAGAGCGCCTTGTGACTTTCTGCATCTGCATGGGCATATGGTAGTGATTTTTATCTATAGCCTTATGGATCCATAATTTCATTGGGCTCACTCATAATTTTACTGAAGTTTATTGGTTTATGGTTCTAATCTGCTCTTGTACAACTTTCACTGATACGTAACTTCACCCCAGTTTTGGCTTGATCTCCATGAGCCTTAAGAGATTGTTCCTTATTTTCTGTCGATCTTCATATAGCCTTGACTGGTTGTAACAATCTTTTTTATTGGTAATGTTGCCTCTGTCAATTTCTATTAAGTTTTAATTAATTACTTCCCATTTGTAATAGTACCCCAATATTTGTATATTGTCTCTGCCAATCTTTGTTTCATTTTAATTGCTTCACATTGATGGTCTTATCTTAGCATTTACAACTTTGTCACATTAGTCTTGTCAATCTCCATTTAGTTTTAGTGGATTGGAATAAGTATTTTCCCCTATGCTGGTTGTGGCTGTTGGGGAGCCTTAGACTCAAACTGCTGCCCTTTTGGATTTGCTTGACTGCAGGGGAGCAGCTCTTTCCCCTGATCCACGCAGCCCCAGCCTGTACTGCTATATGAATTTGTCCCTATTTATCTTTAAGGTCTGGTTATACCACTACCTTTTCCCCCAATCTCTGTAGCATTCCATACTCCATATTGTAAATGTAGAAACTCCATTTTGTAACCAATGTACCCCATCTTGTGTAAGACTGAATAGGCTATAAGGTGTGGATGGAGGGTGGATGTGTGTGTGAACTAGTCCCAAGCTGCCAGCTTGTTCTGATCAACTAGATGCAAACCAGCCCCAAGCTGTCAGCTTGCCCTGCTGAAGTGAGAAGCCTACCTCAACTGCTGAAGAATATGAATACATCCCTAGAAACAGAGGAATGAAGGATCCACCCCAGAAGCAGACACCCAAGAAAATGAGCTAAGGGTCACGTCCACAACTGCCTGGTGACTAATGGTCCCAGAGCACCTGGAGTGGCATGACAAAGCTATAAAGACTGGGTGAGATCCCAAAGCAAAAGGGGGAACTGTCCAGCATACCACCTGGAAGAAAGGAGTGTCGGTCCACGCCCGACAAAGACCCTGCTCCTCCTCGTGTCCAGCTTCCCTGGCCAGGCAGCTGCCATGAACCCCAGCAACAGACACTAGCATGGACTCCAGCCGCAGCACCACCAGGATTGGTAATACCACAGACTACAGAACATTGTACGGTATGCTTGGGCGTGTGTGTGTGTGTGTGTGGACAGACACAGGGAGAAGTTAGTTATCAACTTCCTCTTTATTTGTAATAAACACAGCATATTGCCTTTTCCCCCTAAAAAGATCTCAGGTACTCATCTGGTATAACATCTCTCCTCTCTGAATTTCATCCTAGTCACGTCCAACCATTTCCCCACCACGCCCTACTCCTTTTCACTTTTAATCCAAGCCTTCAAACTGCCTGCAGCCCTGCCTAGCCAGTGCCACCTGCCAAGCATGTCAGCACACTCACCATGCTGTACTTTGAGTCAGAACAGAACCAGACTCAGACCAATCCTGGCAGGACCCTAACCGAAGCACCCTTCCAGCTTGAACAGGAATGACTGGTAATGCCTCTCTGGGAATGTTGCCTCCTCTCCTCCCCCACTGCCATAATGGCACCAATCCTCTCCATAAACCCCACACCCAGGCCCCCAGACTGCAGGGATGGAGGATCGAGGGACTCTCCCAATGGGCAGAGAACCCCACATGTCCCCGCTTCATTACCCGGAGCAGATAGTTGAGTCGAGCCAGTGCCTCCAGGAAGATGTCAGCCCCCTTGTTGGAGAACTCATAGCGACCGGCAATGAAGAAGAACAGGGTCTTGTCCAGGTTAAAGTCCAAGTTTCTAGAGAGAGAAACCTCTGTATACCCAGCCCCTGAATGAACAGTCCTTGTATAATCAGCCCTCACACTCCAGAAGGCCACGTCTCAGAGCCCCATGAGAACAGCTCCCTGCACTCCACCACAGACTCAGTTGCCACCCCACCCAGAAGTTCAGTAGCCAGAACCATAATGCTGGGGTGGGGGGATGTCTGAGCACATGCGCCCCCTTAGTCCTATAATGCAGGGGCTCTCAGCCATTCATCTCACTCAAAAACGACTTGCTTAGAAAAAGCCAGAAAGTCATTGAAGCATGGCGGTGCACTAGCATCAGCCACGCACATCCTTCTCATGATAACCCTCACGATACTGAAGGAATCAACTAGAGTAGAAATGTGGTCTAGTGCGTTGGGAGGGAGGGGGGAGTCAGGACTCTTGGATTCTATTATGGTTGCCTTAGGGATCCTGGTGCTAGGTTGTCTCTGTAGGTTTTGCTGGTGGGATGGATGGGGCAGGTTAGGAGGGCCAGAAAGCTGGGGTGTCAAAGACTCACCCATAGAAATGTCCCCGGACAAACTCCTGGACGCGGGCTTTGCTCTGGGCGTGGAGGTTCTGGAACTCATGCATGGCGGAGAATTTCTTGACGTTAAGGCCATTGGGGGTCACTAGATCTAGGGGGTAGGGAGGAGACAGGGAGAACAAGGTTAGTGGGAAATAACCGAACCTTGCATTTCCCATGGCTCCCATCCTGTTCTAAGAGGCTGCTCAACAATGCCTGGGTGCCACTCCCAAGGGGTCACATCTCAGCACCAAGAGGAGGTACTCACGTATGGGCCCCCTGCCAAGCCAGCTCCCACACTTACCAGGTTTCCTCTTGAGCAGGTGCTCGGCTTCCACAGCTGTGATCTGGGAGACGGTGGTGAAGACGTGGGTGCAGTGGACAGCAGCGCGCTCCATGCAATAGCGGTGGTAAATCTGCCTGTCCCCAGCCTCCTTGTCCACATTAAACTGGGGTGGAAGAACAAGAGAGGACAGAGCAATAATGCCCTGGAAGGGTGTCATGTAGGGCAGTGGGGGTGGGGGCATTTTGAGAGCCAGGATGCCTGGGTTCTATCCCGACTCTGGGAGGGGTCTGTGAATCGCATGCTGTATCCCCCCCCCAGCCCATGTCCCCTGCAGTCCCCAAGGCCTGTCCTGCCTCCCCCAGCCCGTCTCCCTTCCCCCAACTCACAGACTGCAGGTTATTGTAGAAATCGACGCTGCCCGCACACAGGTAGCGCCCCAGCAACGTGGCATGTGTGGTGAAGATGGTGGCTATGGGCAGCTTGCGGATGCGGCACAGGACGAGGCCAATGCCGGCCAACCACTCATGGAAATGGCCTATCACGAATGGTTTCTCCTCACACTGAGCAACGAACTGCAGCAGAGAGCAAGCTGTCAGGGCACTTGGTTCTTTCCCAGTGCTAGGAGGGGGATCTCCAGGGCAGTATTTCCCAACCAGTGTGCCACAGCACACAAGTGTGCCCTCAGGTCTGAGCAGGTGTGCCGTGGAATTTTTTGAAAAACTACTCCAAAAGCTCTGGATTGGCTCATTGGCTCATGAATATTCATTAGTTTATTTGGAAACTATATGGTGATGTGCCTCAAATTAATTAAAGGTAGCAAGGTGTGCCAAGGCAGAGAACATGTTGGGAACCACTGCTCTAGGGTAATGTTTCTCAACCATTAGTGGACTGGAGAACACCTAAAGGTATTAATTACTTTACATGGAATACCTGATGAAAATTTTCAAAAAAGCTGGTAGGAGATTTATAACCCAGCCACAACAAAGCTTCTAGGAGTGCATCAACATCCACTGCCAGGTGCCTGGAAGCTTAGCTGTGACATTAGATCGCTCCTTCCCCAGCCTGTCCCCACCCTGATGGGGAGGGGTCAGGGTGGGCCACAGAACACCTGCACTATGTCTGAGGAGCACCAGTGGTGCAGGAACACCAGCCGAGAAACGCTGGACTATGGGGTCAGAGTGGGGTTGGGAACACTGTTCCCTCTAAGCTGTACGTGTGTGCATGCACACACAGGTCATGAAACCTGCACACACAACAAAATAAAGTGTGCACAAAAAAGCTCAACAGTGCTTATATTAGCGCACACAAAGAAATTTTTTGCAGACACAAAGAAAATTTTTGTGCACACAGTCTACAAAAAAATCAGAGAGAACATTGGTTGGGAGCCAAGACTCTGGGGCTCCAACGCTGGCTCTAGGAGGTAAGTGAGGTCCAGAGCATCAGAGGCGGCCTGGTAGCCAGGACACTTGAGTTGTTCCTGATGCATCAGGAAATCAGCCACTTTGGGGGGCCAATGATGCAGCCTGAGGGTGGGGGGGCTGCTGGGGCTCAGACTGTTGTTTTAAGGGGCATTGTGGGCACAGCTGGGCTGGGAGGTGAGGGGGGCAATAACCCCTACCTGCCCATGGGGAAACAGCCAAGGCACTGCCCCATCCTGCCACCATACCTCCCCGAGGAACCAGGCGGTGAGGAAGCCGAAGAGGACAGCATCATTGGCCTCACGGTCATACCAGGGCACCCCGATGGCGCAGCTGTCCCACAGCTCCGTCTTCCAGCGGTCCAAGCTCCAGGCCGTCGCACCGATGTCCAGTAGCACCACACAAGGGCTGCCCTCAATAAGCCAGCGCCCAAAGTACACCTGGGGGGGGGTGGTGAGAGAGACAAGAAATTCCCACACCACACCCAGGGGACCCCCTGCACTTAGATCCCCAGGGGCTCCCCACATCAGACCCGGGGACCACCCCACTGGCAGATCTCCCCAACGTCCACCCCCAGTGACCCTTGATGCCCAGCACCCATAGGCAGAATTCCAGCCCCCACCTCACATCCTCTCTGAACCCCTTGTGGGAATCCCACCCCGTCACCCTAGAAAAAGGGGAACTCCCCCCCACCCCAGAAACAGGGTTGGGACCTGGACAATGTCAGCTGGTTCCCCTCCCCCCAGACAGGATCCTGATTCCTCCTCCCATATGTAGCCCTGTCTCCACCCACTCAGAGTCCCAGTCTCCCTCCAGAGGGGGTGCCCCCCCAGAGGATCTCAGCCTCCCCGCCCTTGCCACAAGGTCCCAGCGCCCTGCCCCTCCACAGCGCCCCACGAGGGAGACATTTTGGGGCAGTTATTTTGAGCATCAGAGAAAAACATCACGTGGGGGGGTGACCTTTCCTGGGGGGTAACCTGAGCCCAGCAGCTAAAAATAGTCCCCCTTGGGGGACTAGGCCAAGGAGGGGACAGGCCTGAGCAGCCCATGGGTGGCTGCTGAGCAAGGTGGGGGAGGGGGAACAAGCCCCACCCCAAAACATCAGGGATTGGAAGTGATGGTCAGAGTTTCTGGGTGTGTAGAAGAGTCAACACAGTTAGGTGGGGATTAGACGCCTGAGTTCTCTCCTAGCTCTGGGATGGGAGTGGGGTCTAGTGGATAAAGCAGGAAGGGACTGGGAGCCAGGACTCCCAGGGTCTCTCTCTGGCTCAGTCTAATGGGTAGAGGTCAAGGCCAGGCCAAAGGTAGAGGTTGTGGGGCAGCATCCCCCTTGGACTAGGTGGAGCTGCAAGGTCACAGAAGCTGGGACTTTTCAATCAATGATGCTTCAAGTGAGGAGACATTTCCCCTGGCAGTCTATGGTCCCATCCCCAGCTTCCAAACAGTCTCCCCTTGCAGTATATGACACCCCGGACACATGGGTTCCCCAGCAGGGGCTCTCACCTTGCAGCCCTTGGAGTTCATAGAGTCGATGGTGCGCCGCACGGCTGGGTGAGGCGGCTCAATGAGCTCCACCTGGGTGCGCACATTCTGCTCCAGGTATGGTCCCACCAGGAAGTAATTCTCACCCCACTCATCTGACGTAATCTTGGCTTTGGTCTGCAACACTGTGTAGATACCCCCCACTACAGGGGGAGGGAGAGCTAGAGCACAGCCCTGCCCTGCTAACCAGACCCTTGGGTCCTTAACTGGGAGAGTGGGACCCGAAGTACAAACCCTGCCCAATACAGATCCCATCTCTGAACTTGGGCCTCCATTCCACTGTCCTGTGGTGCACTGGGTCCAGGCAGGCCATGGTCCAGCAGGAAGCAATGCATTCTGGGACCTCCAACAGCAAGGAGACATCTCCCACTGACCACCTTGATCCACACCCCCAAGCAAGCCTCTCAGCTCCCTGCTTGGGTCCACAAAATTGGCGAACCCCCCTCCAGCTTTAGAGCCCCCCAGTGTCAAGGACCCTCCCAATCTGGCCTCTTCTCCCACCCAAGACAGGCCCAGCTCCCCCCACCCTGTGTCCAGAGGCACCCCCACTGGGGGCTGCCCCACATCATAGTTACCCTGCCCCAGCTTGGATCTGCCCCTTCCCTGCACCAGTATCTCCACCCCCTAGATGGTATATGGGTGGGAGAGGGGGCACCAGATGCAACTTCTCTGGAATGGGGGGAGGGAGGGAGCTATCTACCAGACACAGAACGGTTTACCATAGGAAGTGAAAGGAAGTGGAGGGGATATTCAGGAGGCAGAGCAGGACCCCCAGGGCTGGAATCCATCTGCTAGGACACCAGGAATCATACTTTGCTTTTGAAGAAAGTAGCAGGGAGCTTGAACCCCTTGGGCTCCAGGCCAGGCCGGGTTACCCCAAAGATATCATCCCCAATCCACTCAGCTCCCCAGGCTGTCAGTCCCGGCCCAATGCCAGCAAGGGGTGCCAGGCTGCATGTAGTGCTGGGCCCAATCTGTCTCTGCTCCCTGCCCCCATTGGCACGCAGGGTGGGGCAGGCACAGCAGGAAGTGGGCAGAATGGTCCCTGGTGCAGAGCCAGCTCAATGGCTGTTGATGTAATTAGGGAGAGGGGGACAAGGCAGTGGGGGCCTTCTTCTGCTTGCCATCAAGCCCACTCTGGCAGGGGCCCAGACTCAGAGCCAGGCTCCAGGACACCCAGAACCCCTGCCCTTTCTCTGCTTGACATTCCCACTCCCCACACCAAGGTATTGGGGGACTCCAGGGACAACAGCCCCACAAGGACCTGCTCTCTGCCCCAGAACAGGCCATGGCCTAGCAGCCCATAATGAGAACCCCTCGCTCGCAAGCCCGGCCAGTGACTAGACCCCCCCGCCCCAGCTTAGAAGAGAACCCAGGAGTCCTGACTGCCAGCCCCCTTCTGGCTCTAACCACTAGACAGCCCCCATCTACTCCTGGAGCTGGGGAGAACCCAAGAATCCTGCCATCCAGCCCCCTCCTGCTCTAACCACTAGACCACCCCCCCTGAGCTATGGAAAGAACCCAGGACTTTTGTTCCCAGCCCCCTCCCACTCTTACCACTAGCCCCCCCCCATCACCTCCTGGACCTGGGGAGGGAACCTAGAAATCCTACCTCCCTGCCCACCCCCACTCAAACCACTCACCCCTCCTGCCCATCCAGGGCTGGGAGAGAACCCAGGCGTCTGGGCTCACCTTTGTTGGCCACCTCCCAGGCCACTTCAAAGAGGACAGCATTCTCCAGATCGATCTCATCCTCCCAGTCCTCCAGCCCCGTCAGGGAGGTGACAGAGAGGCTGCGGGTCAGGGGCATAATAGCAGAGGATGGGGGACAGCACTTCGGGGGGGGGGGGTTGTGAGGTGCTGGGCTGGAGAAAGAGACAGACAGACAGACAGACGGGATGGTCACACCAATGAGGGCTACTGCCTCCCAAAGCAGGCCTACTGGGGTGGGGGTCAGAGCCCCAGGACACCCCCACAACCCCCAACTCCCAGACCTACAGGACTCAGCTTTAGCTGATTCAGGGCAGAGGGGGACTGGGGGAGCCCATCGGGGGAGGGACCCATGTGGAACATGGGAGACTAAAAGATCCCATTGGGGGAGGGGCTCTCGAGGGCTGCTCCCCACTCACCTCCCCCGCAGCGCCTCCGGCTCCGCTGCAGGGCACAGCTCAGCCTCAGCCTGGCCCCGCCCCCCCGGTCCGCCGCACCGAAGCCCCGCCCCACTCGGGGCGTGGTCTGTACTAAACCACGCCCCTGCCTGCTCGGAATGGGGCGCTCTGGCGTTCTCCTCAAACCGATTGGCTAAGGCGGCCGGCGACGGAGGAGGGCGGGGCGAAGTGGGGGAGGGGAGGGTACGTGCGACAAGGTCTTAAAGGAGAAGGGTTTTTCTCCCACCTAATTCCGGGCTGGGGCGGGGTTGGCGGATCGTGGGTCACAGAGCGGCGGCCGGAGCGGCTCCCTCCGTCTGCCGCGCGCTCGGCGAGAGCAGTCAGCCACTTCCGGCTTCCGCTCCGCGCCGGGAGGCTAGTTGCGGAGTGGGAGCAACATGGCAACGGTACGGGGGAGCGCTCCTCCCCCATCGGTCTCCCGGGCCAGTTCTGCGGGGGACCCCCGGGGAGCGGGGTATGGGGCTGATCGGAGCGGATCAGCTCGCCCCCCCCTCACTCTCTCTCTTTCTCCCTTTCCCCCATCCAGACCACCAAGGTGCCCGAGGTCCGGGACGTGACGCGGATCGAACGCATCGGTGGGTCCGCGGCCCCTGCCCCGCTGCTCTCGGACTGGGACCCCCCGCTGCCATGGCAACCGGCTGGGAACGAGACTGTCTCCAAGGAAGCGTTGCTTGGGGCAACCAACCGCCACACACATCCGGCGGGGGGCTTGGCTGGACCGATGGGTGCCCGGGGGGGTGGGGTGGGGAGAGGCCCTGGCCGGCCATGGCTGTGATCCGAGGGGCCGGCATCGGGGCTCCGGGGCCACACGAGGCAGCCTGGCCCCGCCCCCACGCTCCGGACTCAGGCCCCGCCCTGGGCTGGTGATGGGCGCCGGGGCTTCCAGCCGCCAGAGCAGCCCTGATCCGCCAATCTTGTGCCCCTAGGTGCCCATTCCCACATCCGGGGGCTGGGCCTGGACGATGCCCTGGAGCCCAGGCAGGTAGGTGGGGCGCCCCCTTGTTGGGCAGCTGAGAGGTGCCGGGGAGGTCAGTGGGTTCAGGGCTGCTCGTGAGAGGGAAACGGGCAGCTGTGTGGTGGGCAACCAGGATGGTGCCACTGTATGAGGGAGGATGGGATGGGAGGAGAATTTGGGGGGCTGTGTGGCAGGCATGGGGTGCCTTGGTGAGCAGAGGAGTGGGACTGGGTACTGTGGGGGGCCTTGTGGTTGCATGTGGGGGAAGGGCTGCATGTGAATGGGAAAGAGGGGGGTCTGGATGGAGGGGTCAGGGGATTGTGGGAAGAAAGACGGGCTGCCTGGGAGGGGGTCAGCAGGGAATTCTGCACAGGGGGAGGGGCTGGGTCCCTTCCTTCCCCTTCTTCCGCTGTCACCCACCCCTTGCTCTCGGCAGGTCTCACAGGGCATGGTGGGCCAACTGGCCGCCCGCCGTGCTGCAGGCGTCATCTTGGAGATGATCAAGGAGGGGAAGATCGCAGGCCGGGCCGTTCTCATAGCTGGCCAGCCTGGCACCGGCAAGACAGCCATCGCCATGGGTATGGGTTGGCGGGGGAATCCAAGGCACCTCAGGGTACCTGTTGGGAGTGAACTACAGCCCTGACCTGGGAGCCCTTCTCCCCATCTTCTCCTGCCCAGTTCAGGGCCTTGATATCCTGCCCCTCCCTGGTGTCCTGGGATCTCCTCCATCTGGGGTCCTTCTCACCCTGGTGCTCTTCTCTAGGCATCTTGGCCACTCTGGGCAGTTGCTGTGCTCCAGAGTAGAAGCAGGGGGGCTGGGGTCCCCAGCTGAGTAGCCCTGTGTAACTAGGTTCCCCACCTCCCCAGGCATGGCACAGGCACTGGGAATGGACACCCCTTTCACTGCCATCGCTGGCAGTGAGATCTTCTCCTTGGAGATGAGCAAGACAGAGGCGCTGACCCAGGCCTTCCGGCGCTCCATCGGTGTGCGCATCAAGTGAGTGGCAAGGCCCTGCTTCGGGAATAACTTGGGGGTGGTTAGAGAGAGAGGAGGAGTGGGTGGAAGCGAGGATGCCTGGGTTTTATTCCTGGCCCTGGACAGGGAGGGGGCTAGGAGCCAGGATGGCATTGGGGTCTGTGGGTAGATGCTGCAGTGAGCATTGCTGCTTGTCCCACTGACTGTGGCTGGCTGTGTGTGCCTGCGGATTGAAGTGAGGCAGGCTGGGGTGAAGGTGAGGCAGTCTCTCCCAACCTTCTTCCTTCCCCACAGGGAAGAGACAGAGATCATCGAGGGGGAGGTGGTGGAGATACAGATTGACCGCCCAGCCACTGGCACGGTGAGTGGGGCAGAGGCAGGTGATGGGCGCTCCTTGGGCCTAAGCTGCCCTGTGTTGACATAAGCTTCTCCCCCCACATCCACTCCCTCCCACCTGCACCTTCAGAACAGGCCCCTCCTATCCCCCACCTGGTTCCTCCCCTAAACAGGCCCTTCCCCTCTCATCTAGGCTGTCCCCTAGGAACAGACCCCTCTCATCCTCCACCTATGGTTTTCTGCCACCTAGGAGCGCCACTATCCTGGAAAAAGATCTGTGGCTTGGTGCTCTGACATTCGGGGCTCGTGCACAGCTGCTGCAGCCATCACTGCAGCCAGCCTGGTGGCAGACTTGGGCTCAGGTGCTGGGACTCAGTGCTCGAGCCCTGCGAGCCCAGTGCCAGCGACACCCCTGCTGTCACCCTAAACAGATCCCTCCCATCCGCACATGGCTTCCCTTGCCCAGGCCAAGGGTGGGATCTCTCCCCATCCTTCCGTGTTTGCACTCTGCTGGGTGTGGCCTGGCTGGTGTGAGGAAGGATGGGGAAGGTTGTGCACAGTGGCTGACCTTTCCACTCCCCACAGGGCGCCAAGGTGGGGAAACTGACACTGAAGACGACAGAGATGGAAACCATCTACGACCTGGGCACCAAGATGATTGAGTCACTTACCAAGGAGAAAGTGCAGGCAGGGTGAGCGAGGGGAGCTGGACAGCAGGGAAGGGGCTGGAGCAGGGGGTGCTGGGTGTGCGGGGGCCTAGGGCAGGGCAAAGGAACACACTGGCGGCAGGGGCAGGAATCCAACAGGCCACCCCATGTGGGGCAGCTCCTCCAAGGGGGTTGTACTTCAGCCCCCAGTGTTGTCAAGGGGCTGGACTCTCCTGTTTGTTCCCTGACTCCCAGTGCCCAACTGGGTCTCATCCTCCCCTGCAGGGACGTCATCACCATTGACAAAGCCACCGGCAAGATCAGCAAGCTGGGGCGCTCCTTCACCCGGGCGCGCGACTATGATGCCATGGGTGCCCAGGTACAGCACTCGCGCACTGTGGGATGGGGGGGGCAGTGGGTGGGCTCCCTGTGTTTGGGCTGTGCTAGGGAATAGGGATTGGGGGCAGTGGGCGGGCTCTGAGCTGCCCCTCCCCACAGACCAAGTTCGTGCAGTGTCCAGATGGGGAGCTACAGAAACGCAAAGAGGTTGTCCACACAGTGTCACTGCATGAGATCGACGTCATCAATAGCCGTACCCAGGGCTTCCTGGCCCTCTTCTCAGGTACTCCCTGTACCCCTCCCCATTATTTCCCTGCTGCCCCCATCAGCAGTCACAACCAGCACTTCCTGGCCCTCTTGGCTATGGGTCTGCATGGGGATAGGCTGTACCACACTATCCAGTGGCTGAGCCCCCAGTCCTTTGGTCAAGGCATCTCACTGCCACATGTAAGGTTGAGTCATGCCACCTCCCACCCCCCCCCCGCCCCCCACACGTGGGGGTGCTTGGATCCCATGTGCCTCCCATGGAGTGTCAGGTCCATGTGTCTCCCCGCATGCACTCTGTAGAGGGCTGGGTGTCCAGAGTGCCTCCCCCAGCTCCGTATCCCTACAGGCGACACTGGGGAGATCAAGGCAGAGGTGCGGGAGCAGATCAACGCCAAGGTGGCTGAATGGCGTGAGGAGGGCAAAGCTGAGGTCATCCCAGGGGTGAGTGCACAGGGAGAGGGAATGGGTGCAGCCGGGGGCATGAGCATGGCTTGCAGGGACGGTGCACAGGGTGGTCAGGGTGTGAGTGCATAGGGGTTGGCAGGGTTACGCTGGGGAGGAGGGATTGAGGGGGGGGCTGGCAAATGACCATGTTCTGTCCCTCTAGGTGCTGTTCATTGATGAGGTTCACATGCTGGACATTGAATGTTTCTCCTTCCTGAACCGGGCACTGGAAAGCGACATGGCACCCGTGCTCATCATGGCTACCAACCGTGGCATTACCAGGTGGGCAGCTGAGAGGCAGGGCTGTGCAGGGGCTGGGCCATGTTGGGGGGGGGGGGGGGGGAAAAGGGGACGGGACAGCTTGACTAGTGAGGGGCTGGGGCAGGGCACATTTGGGTCAGGGAATTCCCAGTGAGGGCCAGGTGCAGGGTGACAGGAAGCTCTTAACTAGGCATTTCTAAGGCCCTGCTCCCCCTAGGATCCGTGGCACCAGCTACCAGAGCCCCCATGGGATCCCCATCGACCTGCTGGACAGGCTGTTGATCATCTCCACTGCGCCCTACAGCGACAAGGAAACCAAGCAGATACTTAAGATACGGTGAGGGGGCCTGGCCCACTGAGCTGTCACAGATCCACAGGCCTGATGCTCTTGCCTGGCACTGTCCCAGCCTCTGGCCATCTCAGCAGTGAGGTGGTCCCCCTTAGGGTCACTTTCTTGTTAACCATGTAGCATAGGGGAAACTGAGTCATGCACCATCTTCCAAAGCATTTTCACTCTGTCATGAGTGGCCCCTGCCACCCTCCCCCTGCTTTGTGAGCTTCTCCATAGCAGTGCCCCCTGCCAGGCTCTGGCTGTGAGCTTCTCCCATGGCGATGCCCTGAGCCCATTCCCTCCCCCAGGTGCGAGGAGGAGGATGTGGAGATGAATGAAGATGCTTACACAGTGCTGACGCGCATCGGCCTGGAGACCTCGCTGCGCTATGCCATCCAGCTCATCACCGCTGCCAGCCTAGTGTGCCGCAAGAGGAAGGTCAGCCCAGACACCTGGGTTCTGCCAGGGGTGGAGGGGGTAGTGGGTGTCCCTGTGGGGTGGGAGCGAGGATTCCTGAGTTCTCTCCCAGCTTGGGATCCAATGGGAGCCTGGACACCTGAGTTCTGGAAGTGGAAGGAGGTCTAGGGGATGGAACAGGTGGTGGGAGCCAGGATGCCAAGATGGGGTTTCTGAGGGTGCCCCAAATTCAAAGTTCTGGGGCAGCTGCCCCCCATCCCCTGGGCTCCTCTGACACTGCCCCTTGGCTCCCAGGGCACGGAGGTGCAAGTGGAGGACATCAAGCGGGTGTACTCCCTCTTCCTGGATGAATCGCGTTCCACACAGTACATGAAGGAGTACCAGGATGCCTTCCTCTTCAATGAACTCAGTGAGTGCTGTGGGTGTCTTAGGGGGCTGGGGGGGGGAGATGAGGGGCGTCTCTGGGCACTAGGCTCCTGCTCAGCTCAGCACGGGGAGCAGTGGGGTCTTGTCACCTCCCCTTGTGGGGCCCTTCCTGGGCACCTGTCTCCAAAGCCCCACCCCTCAGACTCCTCTCTTCCCAGCTATTCTAACATGGCCTATCTCTTGCAGAGGGAGACACCATGGACACCTCGTGATCTGGTTTCTACGTCTGTTCCTCAGCCTTTTCCTCCTTGAGCCATTTCCTTGAGTTTCTGATTTTGTAAAATAAACATTTTTTAAAATACGTGCTGAGTGTCAGCCAGGATGGCAGCCTGTACACCTGAGTTCTATCCCAGCTCTGGGTGGGACAGTGGGGGCTAGTGGTCACACCAGGGCCTTGCTTTGCCCCTACCTCCTACACACACACACACAGAGGTGGGCTGGTGGACATAGCGTTTATTGCTCCTAGCCCTAAGCAAAACCCCCCTGGGCGCTGCAGAAGTCAGGCCCGATGCTCTGCACAGTGCAGTCACTGGAGTCCATGGGACAGAGGCTGCAATGACAGCTCAGGGCCACCGGGAAGGTGAAGGCTGGGTCAACGCCAGGAGGGCAGCCAGGCAGTGCCAGCGTCTCATAGCGCACAGCTCGGTAGGTGCAGACGTGCTGGGAGACGGGCGTGAGTACGCTCTTGTACACCGGCTCCTGGGGAGAGAGGCATAGGGTAGGGGGATGTGGGGCAGACCCCCCCCCCCGGGCCGGTCCCACCCAAATGCCCCAAGTACATCTCTGCCCTGGGAACGGCATGCCCTGCCCTGCCCTGCCCCACCCCTCACCTTGGTCTGGCAGTAGCCACTACAGATGGCTGCAGGAAAGGTGACGCAGACGGGGCAGTCATCCTTCTCAGCCGCAATGGTGGCGTTGACAGGCCGGCAGAAGCGGTGCCCCCGGGCGGCGCCCGGGAACCCTCGGGCCAGCAGCAGCAGTGCCAATAGCAGAGCCTGCAGCCCGCGCTGGGGGAGAGTACAGGGGGCAGACAAGGCCTTTGGGGGATGGCAAATCAGGTAATGGCCTTTTTTTTCCCCTCTTGGGGAGCATTGGCTGCACCCTGAGCTCACCCTGCCAGTGGCCTTGGATCCATCCCACCTCATGGGGCAGCAAGGACCCTTCCACCCCATCCGCCCTTGCCCCCTGGACAGCACATGGCTCCCTCATACACTCCCCCCTCCCCTGTTCTCACCTGTGGGGGTCCCATGCTGGAGTTGGTGCTGGAGGGAATTGGCTCCAGCTGTTTGCTCTGCCCTTCTTATACCACCAGCTCCTTCCCTCCCCCCCACCCCCCAGAACCCTCCTTCCAGCTCCACCCAGCACCATCAGGGAAGCCAAGGCCGCTCCCTCCTCTTCCCCCCACCCCTCTGGCCAAGGGTGGGGATTGCTTCATACCCAAGTTTTCCAGGACCCTTACCCTACGCAGTGTGTTTACCAAGTGTAAACCCAAGACTCTGGGTACTCAGCTACTTCCCTTGCCATAGCCACTGGGGAGCTGGGCCCCCTGTTTCTGGGGTTGTCTCCTAGCTCTGAAGGTGGTGGGGGTGGAGATTGTCACCCTGCTTCCTCTAAGCTCACATCTTTGCCAAGGGCAGCCCTGCCTCACCTCGGAAGCTGGGGGCTGATGCCTTGTGTGTTGCTAGGTGAGAAATCTCTGCATCCTTGTAGCCTTAACAGCAGCGCCCTGGGCAAATCCCCCCCAAGGGCGCAAGGATGCTGGGAGATGGGATGGAGAGCCAGGACCCCTGGGTTCTTTTCCCTCAAACCCTGTGCCCCATAGAACCCAGCTGTCCTGTGGTAGAAAGGGGAATTCCCAGGGCTGGAGAAGGGCCAGTTCCCAGCCACCCCTTGGCCCTCCCCTGGGGGGGGGAGGAAAAAAAGATAGCTAAGACCAGAGCATGGTATGGTAGCATGTTGGGGTTGCAGTGGGGGGTGGAAACCCTCAGATAGGCCTGGGCTTGCTGCTCCCATAGCTCTGGCTCTCCGTTCGGTACATCAAGGGTACGGCCAGGATCTGGGGCACGGCCTCAGGGGGGCAGATGGTGGGAGGCTGCCCCAGGGGGGCCTGTCCACCTGGGGCATGGTGAGGGGGCCCATAGGATTCCTTAGCTAGGCTCAGTGCCCCATGGTGTGGCACAGTGGGTGTCAGCGTAGGCAGACGGGGTGGGCGGCTGGAACTGGGGAAGAGAAGCCGGTCATTTGGGGGGGCCAGCAAACTGGAGCAGGGGCTGTGTGTCTTTGCCCAGGGAAGGCTCCCACAGGCCATGTCCCCAGGCTTTGGGGTAGCCCTCAAACTGCCAGTAAGTGAGAGCATCCTTCTGGGCATAGCTGTGCAGTTCTTGCCTGTGGGAGAGATGGGAGGGGGATGTCAAACCAGGTGTTGTGTCCCCACAGAGTTGCTCAGTCCCTCCCATCTCCCCACATTCTCTCTCTTGGAACAAAACCTGAGAGTTCTAGTTCCCAGCCCCAGGCTACCCCCCTCTCAGCGGCAGGAGAGAACCCCGGGATCCTGGCTGCTCCCCCCCCAGGCTCTCACAGAGTGAAGGCGCGGATGTCCTGGCAGGTGATGGAGCTGTATGGGTCCAGTCGGCTCAGAACTGACCCGTCGCGGATGTAGAACACAGACCCGGCCAAGGGCTTGTTCTTGGTGCTGGTGATGATAGACTGGGGGGGGCCAGGAGAGATGAAAATTAGGGTTCAGCCCACCCTGTCAGTCATCCCCCCAAAGCCCCCAGGCCTAGGAGTCCCCTCCCTCCACCCCATCACCAGCTGTGCTCCCAACCCCCTGATCTCTGGGGTACCTACCTTGGAGGCGCCATCAGTGTGGTGGGCAGCCAGAGCGAAGGGCTGGGGGTTGGCATGGTGGGCAGGCTCGGCAGGCAGGTTGGGCCAGCCAGAGAACTGTTGCCGAGTCTCACTGGAATGGGCTCCTGTGACCAGTGGGACCCGCCAAGTGCGGAGCTGCAGCTGGGAGAGAAGGCCCCAGGGAGGGGGGTCAGTGCGGGGGGAATGACAGGCCTGGAGTCACCTGTTAGCTGTTTACAAAGAGCAACCCCCAAATCTATGACCCCCTGACCCCCACAGCAGGGGAGACTCAGAGTGGGGCCTTTGGTGGGGCAAGGGCAAGACATGATGTGACCCCAAAGTCTACTGTGTCACAGATGCTCCACCTCTAGGGCCAGACATGGAGCTGTGGGGCTCCAGGTGTCCTGCCCCAGCTTCTTCTAGAGCCAGGCTAGAGCCTAGGTATCCTGACTCCCATCCCCCAGCTCCAGCCGATAGCTCCCACTCCCCTCCCAGAGCCAGAAGAGAACCCAGGTGTCCTGACTCCCAGCCCCACCCCTCCATTCTGCCCCCTCCCATGCCTTGTCCATGGAGTCCTTGTTGCAGTGAATTCTCCACAGTGGGGCAGGCAGGGGGGCACGGGGCTGCCCCAGTACCCCTCCATGGGTTTTTCTGTCATGGCAGAGTCCTGTGGTGGTTGCCAGGCGCTGGATCACTTCCTCCTGGGGGAGCAGCTCCAAGTTGGGGGGCAAGGGGTCATGGAGTGTGGACTAGGGGTACAAAGAGAGACCATAATCCTCTGCCCCACATTGCTGGATTATACAGAACCCAACTGTCCTGGCCACACCCCCTCCCCACTGAACCCCTCTCTTCTCCCTAAGCAGGGAGGGAACCCAGGCATCCTAGTTCCTGCCCTCTCCTCCCCCCCAGCACTAGACTTCACTTCTCTCACAGAGTCAGGATGGAGCACAGGCAACCTGGCTGCCAACCAATCCCCTGCCAATCATGAGACCCCCCATTTTCCTTCCCCAAGCTGGGAGGGAACCCAGGTATCCAGGCTACCCATTGGCACTCACGTGAGCAACAGGGGGTGGGAAGGTCTGCATCTCCAACCCCAGCCTGCTGCTGGTGAGGGGCAAGGCCTGGTAGCGATGCCATGGGGCTGGCGTGATGCCCCAGCCCACATCAGTGCCTCCAGGCACAGGCAAGACTGTGCCAGCCATGCCAGCCTCTGCCCTGGCCCTGCCTGCAGGGGTGGTGGTGTTTGTGACATGTTACCATGGAGCTGGAACCCAGACCATGTGACCTGGCACTAGGCCCATGGAGCAGCTGGCAGCCCAGACGCCTGGGTTCTATTTCCATCTCTGCCAGCGCTGTTAGGGGGAGCTGTTGTGGGGGGGTGCCTCACTGGTGTTGGCCCTCCCTTGGCTGCTAATCCACTGAGGGGTTTTGTATGGGAGCAGCTGGACCATGTGTGCTTCCGCCCTGCCCCATTGTTAATCTGTGGGTCTCCCTGAGGCAGGACCTGCCCCAACCCAGGGTTAGCCTTGCAAGGGTCTATGGATAATGACCCCCCCCCGAACACACTGTGCTGAGAAGTGTGGGGGGGTGTTGGTGCTGGGGGCTGAATGAGTCCGGGGTACCAATAGTGGGGAGAGATACTAGAAAAGGGAACCTTTGAGTTGCCTCCTTCCTGCCACAAGGTGGAGCCAAACCCCCAGGCATCCACATCCCCCCCACCCGTGCCCTCAACATGGGGACTGTTGCTGGTCTTCTGGGGGGCTGGAACCACTCTCTCCACCCCAAACTGAGTGGATGGTAGTCAGAAATTCTGGGATTGGGGGGAGGGGGATGCAGGCACCACCAGAGTTGGAGGGGGTGGGGGTGGAGATGGGAATCAGGCTGCCAAATGCTTCTGAGGTGGGTGCCCCATGATTTTCTGTGGCCCCCTGGCCGTGGCCCAGTGAATGACCGTGAGACTCTGAGTTTGTTTCCTTTGGGTCTTTTCTGGCTGCTAGGAGTCAGCACGGGTCACCGGGGGGGGGGGCAAGGTGGATTACAGGGAATAAGTTAATACAAAGGAGAAGGGGATGGGTGGAATCAGAGCCCAGAGGGTGGGTAATAAATATGGGAGGAAATAGTGAACAGATACCAAAGGGAGAAAATCCCGTAAAGGCCATGGCCCTCAGAGCCTGGCTCCCCCCAGGTGCCCTGCTGATCCACAGCTCCCACAAGACCCAGCCCAGTCCTCAAGCAGCAGGATTAAGTCCCAGTGTCCAAGCAGATCTGATTCTCAATACAGCAAGTGCGAGAGGCAACCATGTCCTGTTGGCCAGCAAGGCAAAGTTCGCAGTGCCCCTGTCTCGCCTACCCCCATGGTCCCTCTGGCTAGGTTCGCCCGGCCCGGCTCAGCAGGGTGCAGACGCAGGCTGTGTCAATGCGGATCCAGCGCCAGCCAACCAACTTGTCTGAGTCCATGGTGAGGGCTCGCACATAGGACTGCTTGACCTTGCACTCCGAGAGCCAGTGACGCCTGTCCACGCCCCGGCAGCCACTCACGGTGCCACCTGCTGGGTTGCACTTGGTCTCAAAGAAATACTGCTTGAGTGGCCCAGTCAATGTCTGTACCTCGGACAGCACCGTCACTGTCTTGCCCCGGATGTCCACAGCTGTCCGTTTGTCTGTCACCCAGACGCTGACACTGTCGCAGACGGCCATCTCACCCCGACGTGCTGCCTCCATCCCCTCAGCCCGCCGGACCCGCAGTGTCCCATTGGCCGGTGCTGCCTGCACACCTGGCTCTTCCAGCAGCAGCAGCACTGGGGGCCCGGCAGGGGCTCGGCTGGACAAGGCCACGCGGGGGGAGGACAGTTCCCAGTCCATCAGGGAGGGTGGCAACCCATCCCAAGGGACCCCGGTGTCCAGGCTGGTTGGGGAGGAAAGGTGAAGAGGAGCAGCGTGGATGGCACAAAGGAATGAGGTGACCATGGCCTGGAGCAGAACCAGCATCACCGATGGGACCTGAGGGGAGAATGGGGGGGGTTAGAGCTGACTGCCCCCTCCCCCAAAAACAAGCCCCCCAGAACCTCCAGCACTGAGACACACGTGGCTCCATCCAGAGGTTCGGAGTAAGGGGCACTGGCAGGGCTGGCAGGGAACCGAGGTGGCAGGGGGCTGTGGGACAGGGATGAGGGGCGCTGGTAGAGCTGGGGCGGGGGGATCCCAGAGCTGGGCTAGCAAGGACTGTGGGTCAGGTGTGAGTAGTACACTGAGCATTACCTGCAGGGTCAGCACCTCCTACAGCGGGGTGGGCCCAGTTCCCTGTAGAGCTGGCCCTGGGTTTGAGTCATGACCCTTCTTCGGCTAAAGAGCCTCCACTGCCAACTCCTATCAGGCACACTGTCCTTCCAACAGCGCTGGGGGGCTCCTGGCCCAGCCGTTCCATGACTCAGCAGTGGGGGACCTTGGGGCAGCATAGGGCTGGGCCCCCCTCCCTGAGGGCTTCCATGCTCATGCTGATGTAATTTGGTCCAGGGCGGAGGGCAGAAGGAGAGACCAAGAGCTGGAGGTCACTGTAGCTGGAGACGGGGAGTCACCCAAAAGTCCTGGAGGGGAAGAGAAATACAGGAGATTAATGTTAACTGGGGATGGAACCCAGGCATCCTAGCTCCCCAGCCCCTACTTACTAAACCCAAGAGTCAGGGAGGGAGGGAACCCAGGAGTCCTGGCTCCCAGTCCCTCCATCAGGTCAGGCCCCAGGATCCAGAACATTCTGAGTTCTGAAGCAGTCTTTCTCAACTTTTTTGATACCAGGGACCAGCTTCCTAGTCTGTGCCAAGGAGATCTTGGACCAGTGCCAGTCCATAGAGCAATCGTTGAGAAATATTGTTCTAGAGTAGGGCAGAGCCCAGAACCACTGGTCTGAGCTGTCAGGCCAACATGCTCTAGAACTGGCAGGGTGTCAGGGCCTAGAATTCATGCTGAAAATGTTAGTTGGCTCTAAAGCATACCTTTAATCAGACCTGGTTCTAGAAAACACCTCCCCTTGCTGTCCCAGAGTGCACATTGGGATATACGAGCTGTCCTGGACTCTAGAGCAGCCAGCCTCCAAGAACATGCAGGAAAAGAACTTACAACATTACACAGTAATCAAAAATGGCCCCAAATACCTCCGTTGTCTGGAACCCAGACATGACATGGAGCCAGGATTCAGAAGAGTTATTGAAATGACATTGTGATCTAGAATGTGATACCAAGCAGACACTAGAACACCATGAATCTACACCCTGAATTTAAAAGGCCAACATTGGGAAAGCAGAACTGGGGCCTAGAACATTGCAACCCCCCCTTCTGATGTGAACCTCTAGAACCCATCACTTCCAGCCTCTGGTTTCTGAGCTGGGCAGCCCACGATTCTAGGGCCCCACTGTCTTGGGTGCTTCTCTACTGCCTCAGTCCCCCTCCCTACAGCAAGGGCAACTGTGATGCCTCCAGTGACAGCTGCAAATTCCCGGACTGGCGGCTGCTGGATGGGGGAGGGCAATGGAATCCAGATGCAGGAACATCTGGGAGTGGAAGGGGGAGCTAATGTGTGCAAGTCTTTGAAACTGAACCTTGTCCGTCTCTGCTCCCAGCCCTCCCCCACCTGGGTCTTCCCCAACAGAGAAGCTCCCTTATCCCTGCATTGAGCTGCCCATTCTCAACAGCTCTGAACTGAGAGGCAACAGATGACAAGGTTGGGAACCAGGACTCCTGGGCCCTCTGGTAAGGGATGAGGTGGGTGGAGGCCTGAGGTCCTGGGTTCTCTCCTAGCTCTGGTAGGGGGTGGGGATAGCAAAATAAAACCAGCTTTTAGAGAGATTAGATATGGACCCTGAGGCTATTTGCATAAAGTGCTACCCACAATGCCTGGCGTTGTGACCTCCTGTGCGGGAAGCAGGTATGTGCAGCTAAGCTAGACGTGCGCCAACCTGCCGGCGCAGGGAAGAGCCAGTGCAATGGTGCTCCTCTCTCCCAACCTGCAGCCCCCCCGCTTGCCCAACCTGGATCCCCTCTAGCCCTGCCACTGTGTCCCCCCCTGCCACAGTCCAACAGTGGAGGCCTCTCAAGGGGTGGCAGGTTGGGGTTGCTCTGGGTTAGTTAGTTGCTGCTGGGGTTGAAGAACAGAGTAATGTTGGGCCTATGATGATTTACTTTCTAGAGGACCTATCCTAGCTGGGGGAGCATGAGGACCCTCCCGTCCCCTCCCCTTTCACAGGGCACCAGCTTTGAGAGGTACATCTGCCTAGATAACAAGGGTGTTTCCATCACTGGCTCTGGGAAGGGAGTTGGGTCTAGTGGTTAGAGCAGGGGGGCTAAGAGGTACTTGGTCTTCTTTTAATCTATGATACCTCTCCCCCTCCCAGAGCTGAGGTAGAACCCAGGCATCCTGGCTCCCCGCTGTGCCTGGGCGGGAGCAAGTGGGCAGCAAGGCTTGTCCATGCCCCGGCTCTTGGCTAATGAAATCCAGGCCCCGCAGCGTCTCCCTGGGAGACTTCCCCCAGTTCATTCATCTGGCCCAGCTGGTTTCCATTGCGAGCGGCTCCTGCCTGTAGGTGGAGTGGGGGGGGCCTATTTCCCCTGCCCTGGGTGCGTGCAGCCCCCCCCAACCTTCATGCACAAGGTTTCCCTCCCCTCCAGCCCCTCCATGGGGCACAACTTGAACTAGTAGCCCCACATGCCACCCCAAAGAGCACCTCTGCCAGTACCCCACACTCCCAACTCACAGCCCCTGTGAGCCTAGCCTTACTCTCCCAGCTCTGCTGGTGCCCCTCACTCCCACAGCCCCCTGCTTGCCTGGCTGTGGGCTCCCCACAACTCTGCAGGTGCCCCTCACTCCTGGCTGCCTGGATGCCCCCTGGTCTTCCACCCACCTTAGGATCTCTGGGCCCCTTTGCAGCCCTGGTGGCAGGGAAGTCAGTGCAGACGGACAGTCAGTTCCCGCACCATCAATCCTTTCCCCACGAGCCTTCGGGTTTCAACATGAGAAGTTAATAATGCCGTTGCAGCGCTGGGCTGGAATTTGCGTTTCCGGGCTGCCAGGCAATGGCAGGCCGCTGGGGGGGGGGGGGGGGGGGGGGGCTAGGGGGGAGGGATTTGAGGGGGTGGGGACCGCCAGCAGGGAGGGCGAGGGGCTGGGCGGGGAGATGTGGGGAGGGAGGCAGGGGCCAGGTAGACAGATGGGAGCAGAGCTGAAGAGCAGGAGGGTAGAAATTCCCAAGGGGAGGAGTGGGGGGCCTCAGAGCAAGTGGGGCACCAGGGGGCTTATCCCAGAGGCACTCTGCAAGTTACTCCCTCCTGCATGCTGGTCTTCCCTCATGTGCCCCACACCTGATCCAAATTTGGCTTCAATTATTCCCTGCCCCCCACCTCCTTCTCACAGCCATCTAGACATGGTGGGATGGCAACGCTCATCTGGTTTTTGTATGAGCCAACCCTTTGGGGTGTTTATGAGGGACAAGTCCCCATACCAGATGCCCCCCTCCCCCAGGGCCGTCAGAGTCATCCCATCAGCCATGGGGGCAGGGCTGGATTTTGATCTTAGATCCCTCAGGGTCAATCCAGAGTCACTCTGGTTTGCAGTGGGGTCAGGCAAGGCTGGATTCTGATCTCAGTTCCCTTAAGGTCAATCCAGAATCACTTCTGTCCACAGTACGGGTCCAGGCTAGATTCTGATCTCAGCCCCCTTGGCCCCAGCCAGGCTGTAACTAATCCCCCCACACCAAACAGGTTTCACACTGGCCGGACGTTCCTGGGCCCTGAGCTCCTGTCCCTGCTCCACAATGCCAGGGCGCAGGTGGGAGTGGAGCGGACAGGTGGGGGAGGGGAGATACAAAAGAATCCGGATTAGCTCAGGTTGAAAAAATGCAGAGTTGGGAAAAGAGCATCAGCTAAAGAAACTGGGTTTTTGCTCTTCTTCTCCCCTCCCCCTGCCAGCTCCCCTCCAGGCCTGGATGGCGACTAGCACCCTCTCAAAGGGAAGGGTTTTGTGCCCCATTCCCCCCACACCAGTGCACTCTCTGAGGGGAAATCTGAGCACTAGCTAGAAGATGATTTTCGTTCTGAGGTCCCAATAGCTCCCTCTTCTTGAAATCTACCCTGCTCCCCGCCAGAGTCCCTTCTCTAACCCTCAGCAAGGCAGCCACCTCCTTTCACCCCCAACCACCTGACTGACAGTCCCAGCCCTGCCTGGCCTCCAATTTTCATCTTCCCTTTGTGGTCTGAACCACAAGCCCTTGTTCCTGCATCCGGAAGGTGTGGAGCTGGGGAGTTATTAGTGGAGCCAGGTGTCTCCGATTACTTCACAGAGGCTGGGAGACTCTTAAGTACTGGGTAGGATAAAATCCTCCCTACATGAAACTGAATGGAAAGGACCAGGAGGGAAACCTTTTTGATTCTGATCATATCAAAAAGACTGACCTAGGAAACTGCGCATGAAAAATCTTGGTTGAAGGAGCGCTCGGAAATCAGGAAAAGCAGGCATTACGAGTGCAAAGAAAGAAACGTTGATGCAGAGATGCAGCAAAGACTGCACCTTCTGCTCGTGTCCGTTTATCTTCTGCGTGGCATTTTAAAGAGCCCTAGAAGATTCCATAGAAATACTTCACTTAAAAGGCCATCAGAACACTTAGAAATCAGGAGAGGTTGCAAATGTGTGAAACTGAGCTACAGGAATGACTCACTTGCCTTCTGCTAGTGTCTAGTGACATATTTGTCTTCCTCCTGTAGGTTAAAAAAATCTAGGAAATCACTAGCAAAAAAACTTCATTGGAAAAAACTTGCAAAATAATCCAAAACCTGGGATTAGAGGATGCAAATTAATGACAAATTAACTGCAAATTAACCATGCCCTGCTGGGCCAATCTTTGCCTTTCTACCATCATTGTTGTGGCAGAAAAACTATGAAATGGCTTACCAAAAATGTGTTTAAAAGACTGTTGACACAGCAAAGTGAAATCAGAAGTGAAGGAGATGCATAGCTGTGCCTCAAGCTTTTTGATCATTTATATTTAAAAACAAAAACAAACAAAAATACTTAGGAAATTCTTAGCCAAAAACTTCATGAAAGAAACTTCACAGCTGCAAAATGAAGGCAAGAAAACTGACTCTAAGATTGTCAGTTCACTTTTTGCTACTTCCTGGCTAATTTTTATTTATTTGGTCAGCTTCTTTGTTTGTCAGGAGGATTTCTTCTTGGTTTTGTTTGTTAGTTTTCCATCTTTTTTCTTTCCCTTTTCTTAAAAGAACAAACAAACAACTGAGGAAATTTCCTGAAAAACACTCTGTTATAAGAAGGTTGAGGATTCACTGTGACAACAAGCCATGAAATATGACAGGTGCAGAGATTAATTACTGGGCATGCAAGTGAATGCAATTAGGGTGGTGGCTGCAAGGGGGTATGGGGGTATTGATGTATATTTGTGTGTGTCCATATTGCGGGTTGTCCCAGTTGGTGAGCCATTGGGGTTTGTGGGTGGAGCATGACCTTAAGAACCCCTCAACATATGCTGTAACAGGACTTCCTGGCAGGCCTGAGAAACTTGCCACACCTACCATCCTGCTTCCATGGTCCATGGCTGTTGGTGGCAATCTGGGAGGTTTCTAATAAAAGATGAAGTCCTACAGCCCCTCCCATTGCTGACTATCCCTCTGGAGACTGGGACAACATAATGAGAAATAGGTTTTAAAGCCTTCTGCCAACAAGAGGAAAAACCCATATCACTCCAGGTGAGAGGTGAGAAAGCCACATCTCCCTGGGAATCCAGCATCATGGGGCAGTTCCATGTCTACACAGGGCTTTGCAGAAAATAAGCTCCCAGCATCTCCAGGGATGGTACCCTGGTCAGATCCCCGCCACTGAGCAAAGAGCCCTAGTGTACTTTGGCTGCTCATGCCAGCCACCAACACCCTGGCTCATCTGCCCTGTCTCTCCAAAACTGGCCAGGCTTGTGACCCAATGCCCCAGTTCCCCAGAGATATCTCCCAACTATGGCCAGTCCCTCTCCCCATCCCTTCATGGAGATGGCAAAATTCACCACTACCTAAGCTGAGCTCTTATCACCTGCCTGGTAGGATGGAAGAGGGCTTGCCCACCACAGCCTAGCCATGGTTTCTGCAGACTCATGAGGTGCCAAATCGACTTTTTTTGCCCTGTTTGTAATCCCCCAAACAGCTTGTTTGCTCATCAGTGGCTGGGCTGCCCCCCGCCCCCCAGTGTTCTTCCCCGTTCATTGACCAACTAGCCCCTGTGGAAATGGGGCATCTAGAGCGTTGAGTCCACAGGCCCCTTCATTCTTCCCCAGGGTGCGTGGACCTTGATCATCACATAAGGGAGGGGCAAAAAGACACCCTGTTATCCTGGCCCAGGGAAGTGATGGGGCGCATGGAAAGGGCTGGACCTGCCATAATGGATGTTTGGGTAACATCCTCAGATAGGAAGCCTCCAGCAAGCATGTTTGGATGTTGATTTACAGGTAACTCACTGGTTTCCATTTTTCTGACCCACAATAGGTTCCTAGGAGCTGTGGCCAGAAGGGGCCCTGGGACCATATAATCCAGGGGTGGCCAAATTTACGGAACTCAAGAGCTACAGAAGTGGATTATTAAACCTTTGAGAGCCACACTGGGGCATATAGCCATATACTTTTACCTACTACAAAAATTACTAAGTTTAAAATTCTTTGCACACTTTAATTTTATCTTAAAAAGAAGGCAAATATTGATCCTTCTAATGTCAAATTCTAATAATTACTTAAGGCTACCATGAAAATTAGGCCTATACAGTAAAAATGTAGCTGTTGCTCAATGTAGAATACTGCAAGCTGGTGGTGAGTATTTAAATTTCTGGCCGTGCCATGCTCAGGGGCATCGCTGGCACCAGGCACACAGGGCACATGCCCTGAATTCCAGCGCCAGTGCCCCAGGTCTGGCAGGGCTGCCTCTCCCGGTCTCCGGCCCAATCAGACCACAGATCTGGGGTCCAGCTGCCTGCAGCTGCAGCAGCTCCATCCCCAGCTGGGGATCTGGGGCTCAGCTGCCCGCGGCCACGGAGGCCGCTCCTGGCCTGGTCCCCAGCCAAGGATCTGGGGCCCAGCTGCCCATGGCCGCTGCAGCTGCATCCCTGGTGGGGGATCTGGGGCTCAGCTGCCTGCAGCGGAGGCAGCCCCATCCCCAGCTGGGGATCCGGGTCTCAGCCGCCCATGGCTGTGGCAGCCCCATCCCCGGCTGTGGATCTGGGGCTTAGCTGCCCGCAGCCACGGAGGCCGCTCCTGGCCCTGGCCCTGGCCCAGGCCCTGGCCGGGGGCGTGGCCTGCAGTCAGGGGTGTGTCCTCCTGACAGGGGGCGTGGCTTGGGCCAGTGCCCTGGGTGCTTCGCTGGGGCAGCGACGCCCCTGGACATGCTTCTGCCCACCATGCCCGACCATGCCACCAATTCTCCCCACTGTCCCAACCCCCTCCTGAATTCCTAGGCTGGGGCTGGTCTTCTAAACTGATTTGCTGACCTTCTTCTGGGAGCCACACTTTTTCATTCAAGAGCCTTATGTGGCTCCCAAGCCACAGTTTGGCCACGCCTGATCTAATCTGATCCTTTGCCTAGCCCAGGCCAGAAACCTGCCCTGAAATAATTCCTAGGGCAATTTGGATCCAGGAACAGCTGATCTTGCTTTATAAATGGACTGGCTGGCAAATCTACCCTGGCCCTCAACAGATGATTCCCGCCATTATTGCTGCTCCTTGTTAACAAGGGGACACCTTGTTTACTGTCTGGGTTTGCCGGGTCTTACCATTGTCAGCTCGATCACAAAGCCATGAGCCAAGATTTGCTCTCTTCACTCTAACTCCTCAGCAGTCAGTTGCTGTTTCCCTCCACTCTAAGGCTATGTCTACACTGCCAAAGATACTGCAAAATAGTTATTTTGAAATAATTATTTTGAAATAGCATTATTTCAAATTTATTACTTTGAAATAGGAGTCTTGTGAAGACTCTCTATTTTGAAATAAGGTAGGAATTATTGTTTCAAAATGAGAGTCTTCACTAGACTCTATTTTTAAATAGGGGAAGGCAGGGAAAAATATACGGCCATTATTTCAAAAAAGCAAATTCCATGGCTTGGAATAGCTTTTTTTTAAATAACTATTTCAAAATAATTGTTCTTTTGAAATAAAAGCACGTTTAGTTATTTTGAAATAGCGCTTAATTTTTTCAAAATAACAAAGTGCTTATTTTGAAATAACAAAATGCCTGCATGGACAGCTAAAAAGTTTTTTGAAATAAGCCTCTTTATTTTAAAAGAGTTTTTCAGTGTAGACATACCCAATGTCGGTCTCAGCTGGTCTGCGTTGAATCTCAGGCTGCTCTGTGACCTGTTCCCCACAGAAGCCTGGGACTGGAATTCTGGGGTGCCTGCCCGGAAGCACTATGCTGGTCCATGTAGTGGGCACATTTTAAATGATGTTTCAGCATAGACACCCCCCACACACACACTTTTGGGAGTGGATCTCCAGTCTAGTTAGTAGCAATTAACCCGCTTCTCTGAGAGGCAGAAGCCAGAAGAAGGGAGGCATTTCTCATGCCCCCCTAACAACCGTGCTGGGTCACCCTCATTTCTGACCATATAGCTGGGCAATGGTGGCCCCTGTTCTGGAGGCAGAGGGAGTAAGAAGGCAACCAGGTACTCCAAGAAGTGCCTAAGTAGGGGATGGGCTTGGCAGGTGTGTTGGGGATTGCAGGGGGCTGTGTTGCACTGCACTTGGGGGGATGTATTTTGTTGTGGTGGGAGGGTTGTTGTGGCTGGGCTGTGTTGCCTAGTTCTGTCTGCATGTTGTGCTGAATGGGGTCTGTGGAGTCCTGCTCCCTCCCCTCCTGTACTGACCCATAGCCATGCCAGTCACTCTCTCCCTGTCCCCATCCCCTGGTAGTCTACTGCTGCTGGGAGCCAAGCTGGGATTCAGGAAGTGAGCTGGCAGACCTGTGTTGATGGTGTTTTGACAGATTCCCAGCAGGGGTGTCTCCCCTGCACCCAGACATGCTGAACACCTGCAGGTGTCTGGGGAAGATTGCAGAGGGCTGCAGATCAGAAATGAGGGTCACCAGCTAAGGGCAGAGATGCTCCTGGAGTAAGCCAAGGAGGTGGTTTCCATGATGCCCCATGGAGGCTCCCCTCCTCCATTACCGTGACAAATGAAGCCAGTCTCCTTCCCTCTCCATGGCGGAAATGGCCCATGGGATGAGTTTCCTCTTTGCAGGGCCCCATAGCTGGGGGCTCTAACCTGTGACCTTCCGAAAACCCAGCACTCAGAGTCAGGACAGCCTGCAGAACAGTGTAGCCAGAGATGGTGGAGGGATCCTGGCAGCCCCCAGGGACCCCTCCCCGGCACAGGATCCCCCTGCACCCCTAAAGGGGCCAGGTTCCTGTTAAAGAGCTCTGCTGCCAGGAGGGGGTGGTCTCCCCCACATTTGGGACTGGCCATGATGCTCTGAAGGGGTGCTGGGGAGCAGGGAGCCAGGAGAGGACTCCAGAAGGGGTTGTGCCAGGGAATCCCCTGGCCCTCTTATGGTACAGGGTCTCAGACACTCAGTTCAGAGCCCAGCCAGCCAAGGAACCCCAACATGGTACCTCCCAGCTAGATGTGCTTCCCCCTCCTGCTCACCTTTGGGGCTGCCCATATGTTCTGCAGATGCTGTGAGCAATCTCTGGCTTCCCAAACCTGTTCACTGTCTCATGAGAGCCACCCTCCCCCACCAGCCCAACCTGGGGACTTGGGGAAAGGATTGGGGTTTAGTGGGTTAGAGGAGGAAGGGAGAATCCAGGTCCGCTGGGTTCTCTTCCTGATTTGGGGAAGACAGTGGGGTCTAGCATTTGGGGAGCAGGGAGGCTGGGAGCCAGAACTTCAGGGTTCCATTGCTAATATGGATTTGCCTGCCACCTACTTCTGCTCTCAGCCAGATCCACTTAGTGAGAGGACAGGTAATGGGCCCCACCTGTTCTGGGTCATGGCTTTGGCTGCCAGCAGTCACTGGTCTGTGTTGTGGTGGTGAAGGCTCCAGAGATCTGGGGAGAAGAGATGAATCTGGGCCTGGAGGAGAGAAGGATGGGCATTGCCCTGGGGAAGCTCAAGGTGCCAGGGGACACTGCTGTGGCGAAACTCACAGCACTGGGGTTCCCTGACTAGGCACTGCTGGGACCCTTGGGTTATGGCTCTAGATGGGTATCTTCCATCAACCAGGGCTGCCCTCTCCCGCTTCCTTCCCCCAGCCAGCTTAGCTGGTTGCACTCACCCACACGCCCCGCAGTGTGCCCCATCCCATCCAGCAGACATGGGGCAAGGGGCGGGGGGGTGGGCAGTGAATGTTGGGTCTTTATGGCCGGAAATCACATTCTGGGCAATAAAAGCACCAGATGTGGGAGTTGGGGGTGGGGTGAGAGGTAGATGCAGGCCTGCTGGAGGGGGCCTGAAGCTAGGACTCCTGGGTTCTAACCCCTGGCTCTGGGACAGCAGTGGGGTCTGCTGGTTTGAGTAGGGGCAGAGCTGGGATCATGAAATCCTAGATTCTGTTTTTTGTCAGTCAGCCCTGCCCCTCTGCTCTTTCCATCACATCTCTATCTGTCTATGGTCTCACATCCCAACTGCCCCTGGTAGGGGGCAGAGTGCTTGGGAGGGCTCTAGGCCTGGGGGTGGAAGGGGCAGAGCCCAGCCAGGTGGCAGCTAGTGAGGCCTCCAACTGTCAGGGCTCTTGGAAGGGGCTCATGTCCATCTGTCCATCCCCTCCTTTCTTGGTCTCCCTCCCTCCCCTTCCATCCATCTGTCCCTGCTTCTGACTGCTCACCTCCCTATCTTCGCTGCGGCCCCTTAATGTCCACCCTCCTGTTCTGGGGGGGGGGTCACTGCAGAGGAGCACAAACTGGCACCGACACCCTGCCTGTGTCTGTGCCATGGGGCAACCCAGTGTTCTGCAACACTGCAACATGCTGCTGTCTCTTTAAATACCCCAGCTGGCATCCCGGCTATTCTGCCAGCCTAAATTTAAACCCTGCCACCTCAGCAAGAGAGACGAATGGATTCCCCCTGCCTGCCCCCAACAAGGGGAGGGGGGGGGAATCAGGTCACCCTGGATGCTCTCTGCACTGTGCTCCCTACCCCTATGCACCAGGCATCTCTGCTCCATGGGCCAAGCAGTCAGCTGGTGCACATCAGTGTGGCAGCAGGATGGGCAGCAGAGCCAGCTAGGGAGATGGAGGCTAGTGGGTGGTTTCTGTGCATGGCAGAGGGCCCTGGAGCAGGCCATTGTAGCAGGGGGCAAGGGAGGGAGGCTAGGGTGTAGAAAGACACCCCCCCCCCAGAGAAGAGCAGTGAGACACCAGACCAGACACTCCCATATCAATTTTGCAATAAATAATGGGGCTGGTGGGTTTATTGCAGCTCAGCAGGCACCTCGGTGTCTTTTTACAAGATACAGGACAATCAAGGTGACGGAGTGCATGGGAGACAGTCTCATGATGGGAAAGCAGCATGAAGTCCAGAGGCAGCTGATGGCCAGGGGAATAAACTGGCTCCGTGGGATCCAGAGCCTCTGAGAGGACGTGCATAAACTGGATCCGGATGGGATCCACAAATCCAGACATTTCCTCCTCAACTCTCCAGTGCCCAGCATGAGCCACCGTGGGGCTAGGGGGTCCTGGCAAGTCACTCCACTGGTCTATGCCTCAGTTTTCCCAATTGTAAAATGGGGAGAATGAGCCTTCTCTGTCCATTCAGACGGTGAGTTCTTCAGGGCAGCAGCTGTCTCTGGTGGTTGGGCTGGTCAGTGCCTGGCATGATGGGGCCCTGATTCTGGTCAGCACCTGTGCAGTTATCAGCACGATGGAGCTCTCATTCTGGTTAGAATATAGGTAGCTCTGATTTGTTTTGGGAATGTGGTTGGCAACAATGTTGTCCCTTTGCAATCACCCAATCTCCCTGTGAAAAAAATCTAATATCCCCTCCCCCAAGTGACCATGGGTGGAAAACATTAGCCACATCTTTCTTCTGAGAAAAAATATTCAATTACAAAATAAAGCCCAAAGCTCAGAAGTCCATGCGCAAATTCCTGGAGGCACTTGGGGTATCAGAGGAAGCTCTTTATCTCAGGCCCTGGTGTCTGGAGAAGACCTGATGGGCTGGGTTGCAGGCCCCCATTTCCTCAGTCCTAGTTAAGAAGCAGATGGCAGACATTGACAGAAAAATTCCTTGCCAGGCTGCTGGGAAGTAGAGGCCCTGGCCACTGGATTCAACGAGGTGGCCAAGTAACTGTGGGGGCAGCACATCCTGAGGTCTGCTGTCTGCCCTCCAGGCTGGAGCCCGGCTGCCTGCTTTAATTGGCCTACATTAAAATAGGCCCAAGAACTCAGTTGTTCCAGCAGTTCCCAGTACATATGGGGCTGGACTGGGAGTACTGGCCAAGTGCCTCTGGAGGAGCTGCTTTGCTCTTGGCTACAGAGTGAGGCGTGCCCATGCTGGTGGGGTGCCTCTATCCAGGCAGTGCAGGAGATCTGTGGCTGCACTGGATACGTCGCAGGGCCGGGTTGTGTGGTCTCTGCATTGCTGTCTGGGTGCCATGAACACGTCAGACGTGCTGTTCACCTGGCTGATGCGCTGCCACAATTAGCCGTCCACGCAGGCGTGGCACCAGGCCAGCCATGGCACCATGGGTACTATGCGGTCACATGACAGTTAGCACAGTCAGTGCTCACAGATACAAGTATGCTGTCATTACTGCACATTTGCACCACGATTGTGCTGTAGCTGTGCCCCCCTTACAAGCCCCCTCTTGCCAGGCCAGTGACATTCCAGCTCGTGCCTGTTACCAGTGCCACTCCAGTAGTTAAGACCATTGGAACAAAAATTAAGACAACAAATCAGGAAAGTTGCCTGTAGCCATGAGGACACTGCGAGGAAGCGGGGATGGAGTTTTCTCTCTCTCCATCTGTGCCCCTCTGCACCAGTGCTACACTGCCTTCCGGATTGTTGGGGGTTTCTGGGCATGGCAGACACCAATGCTTAAGACTTGGGGCTCCCCTAAGTTTCCCTTTCCCTGCCTCAGCCAGCCTATTAGCTTGAAGACAAGCCAGAGGTGTGTGATTCTGGTGGCAAGTCAAGAGTCTCATAACTGGGGATGTTGGGGGGCCTCAGGAACTCATGGGGAATGCAACTGCACTCTGCTAGAGTGAGAAAGGTTTCAGCTTTGGTTTGTTTTGGCCATAAGGGAAGGTTAGATTGGGAGGGGCTGGGGTGAGTTGGAAAAGAACTGGAAGGGGACTGACTTGCATTGGTTGTGGGGGGGATGTGGGAGGGGACTGGACTGCTTTGGCTTGTGTTGAGAACAGGTTGGGTTGAGTTTAGCTGGAAGGGGATTGAGTTACACTGAGGAACTGGGGGAACTGGATTGTGTTGGGTTGGGGTGGAACTGAGCTGGGCTGGGCTGGATTGGGTTGGGAAGGGATTGAATAGTGTAGAGCAGGGGGACTGGACTACATTGGGTTGGATTGGGATTGAACTGGACTAGGTTGTGTTGGTAAAGTATTGAGTTGAACTAGTGGATTGGAGGGGACTGAATTATGTTAAATTGAGAACAAGCTGGGCTGGGTTGGAAAAGGATAGACTTGTTGGAGGATTGGGGGAACAGAACAGCATTGAGTTGGTTTGGGAATGAGCTGAGTTTGGCTGAGATGGAAGGGGACTGATTTGTGTAAAGTTGTGGGAGTGGACTACATTGGGTTGGGTTGGAAATGAATTGGGTTGGGTTAAATTGGAGTGGGATTGAATTCCAAAGGATTGGAGTATTGAGGGAACATAATGGCATTGATCTGAGTTGGGAATGAGCTGGGTTGGGGTGAGCTGAAAGGGGATTGAGTTGCATAGGGTCGGAGGATTGGGGGGACTGAATGGCTTTTTGGACTGGGTCAGGTTGAGTTGCATCAGGGGATTAGCAGGCACTGAACTGTGCTGGGTCAGGGATATGCTGAATTCCCCACTGAGTTGAGTCAAGGCTAAGCCAGGGCAACCGCACAGCGCTCACCCTTGTGGAAGCCATGAACCAAGTTTTCTCCTCTTCACTTGGTGGGTTTTGGCTACGTGTGGTGCCTTTGAGCCCAGTTTACTAGGCAAACATCCCCTGGGACAATCAGCACTGCACTTGGTAGGAGCGAGGAGGAGAACTGAGGGTTCTTGCCAGTTACCAAACGCAGCGAGGTGGTACAGTCCCAAAGGTAAGGGGAAGGAAATGGGTTTGACAGAAACAGCTTTGAACCTGCCACCATGTGAGAAGCTGAGTTGGCAGGGCCTGCCCCTAATTGAGATGTGGAGCAGACAGGAAGGGTAGGTGCTAAGGTAGGCTACAAGGGTGAGGGTGTCCCATTTAACAGAAGGATTGGTAGGGAGATGACCCCAATCTGGCACATTAAATGCATTCATGGTCTCCCCAGGGGTCTAACCACCTCCCCAGCCCCCACCCCTTGCCCTCTGCCTCTCTAGTGGCTGGGATTGTATTGCCCTGCAAGCCTCAGTCAGATGCCTTGGCAAGACGCCTTCCCTTATTTATCCCCACGCTTGCTATTTGGGGCCCGATTGCGTGGGGTATGTTCCAGTGTGCTGTCCAGCAGATGTAACCCAAGAACACACTGAGGTGATCTCAGAGGGTGCCCCGGAGCCAGCTGCTTTCAGTCCCAGAGCGGGAGGCAGGACTGGGGGAGGGGGAAGGTGTCGTTACCGGGCCATTTGCGTCAAGAACTTTCTGACAGCGTGAGCTGGGTGAGAGGGGCATTATCTGTTCCGCCCCATACCAGGCTCCACTATCCACCACATGCCAGGAGACACCCCCACTCCTGACCCCACTCTGGTTAAACGCAGAATAGCCAAATCCAGGACCAGATCTCCCCTGGAAATGTGTCTCCTGGGGCCCAAGAGACTGGCCAACACGTGTGCTGGGCCTTCTAGGGGAGGCACCAAGATGAGCTGGGGTGATAGGTCGGACAATAGGAGGGGAGAAGTGCCAGCAAAGTCACACTTGGGTCACCAGGCGCCGGTTGGGTTGCTGGGGATCCAACAGGACCGAGGGCAGCATCCCATCCAGGAGCTGGCAGCCAGGTTGTGCCAGGGCCCCATCACCACAGCAGATTTCCTCCTTGCTGTGGACCTTCACCCGGCGAGTGGGTGGTGTCGGGGTGGGCGGGCGGTACGGGCAGGTGGTGACATGGGTGTACTGCGTCTGGTCCTCACCCTCTGTCTCCCGGTGGTAGAAGTAAGAGAAGTTGGAGACAATGACTGGCACTGGAAGGGATATGGTGAGCACCCCAGCAATGGCGCAAAGTGAGCCTACGATCTTTCCACCCACAGTCACGGGGGACATGTCACCATAGCCCACAGTGGTCATCGTGACCACAGCCCACCAGAAGGCCTCAGGGATGCTGGTGAAATTGGTCTCGTCATGGTCAGCCTCAGCGAAGTAGACAGCGCTGGAGAAAAGGATGACGCCGATGAAGAGGAAGAAGATGAGCAGGCCCAGTTCCCGCATGCTGGCCTTGAGGGTCTGGCCCAGGATCTGCAGCCCCTTGGAGTGCCGTGAGAGCTTGAAAATGCGAAAGACCCTGACCAGCCGGATGACACGAAGGATGGCCAGGGACATGGCTGGCTGGCCAACCCCCCGCTGCCGGGCAAACTCTGTGCCCAGTGCCACAAAGTAGGGGATGATGGCCACAAAGTCAATCATGTTCATGATGTTCTTGAAGAAGGCCGGCTTGCTGGGGCTGGCCATGAAGCGTACCCCGAGCTCGAAGGAGAACCAGCAGATGCAGATAGTCTCCACAATGAAGAAAGGGTCCTCCAGCTGGCTCCTGGGGGCGTATGGGTAGCTGCTGTTGGCCCGGTGATGGGGGACCTGGCAGGGACATGTGGTGGAGGAAGGGTTAGGGAGACCCAGAGGGGGAGGGAGCCTGGTCTGGAGGGGGAAGTGCAGGGGGCTATGCAGTGAGAGGGTGGCATGTAGTACAGGGTGCCTGCCCCAGGAGTGCCCCCCCAGTCATGAAAGCTGGCAAATTTACATCAATGCTCCCCTCTCCAGACTCTGGCTGTCTGTGGGGGTGGGGATGCAATTAGCCAGCTGGGTGGGGGTGGTTGTGTGGGCACCCAACCTGGAGAGGGGTTAGAGGGTGCTGAGTGGCTGGCACCTCACAGAGCTGTTAATTTGCCAGCTGCTGCAAGCTGGGATTGTTGCAGAAAGGCCAGTCAGCAAGTTTGTGCCATTCCTGAGCCACCCGGGCAGGCGCCTCATGGGCAGCCAGGACTCCTGGGTTCTCTCCCAGCTCTTGGAGGGGTGGGCTGCAGTGTAGGGGATATGGATGCTGTAGTTGTAAGGGGTCCCCCTTTCCTCCTAATTGCTGGCAGCAATTGTCCCATAACTCAAGTGGGATCTTGAGGCAGAAAGGATGCTAGGATGGGGGTGGCAGGTGCATGGAGACGGGTAGAAAGGATACAGTGGAAGGGATGGGAAGGCAGATAGGTAGGGACAGGGTGGCAGTTGCGGAGGGGAGGGGAATGAGGGGACAGGTGGAGGGGATGAAGGGACAGGACAGTAGGGAGGCAGCACTTCTCACTCACCGGCAGTGAGATGTCCCTCTCGTCTCGGAACTCAGGCAGCGTCTCCAGGCAGAAGATGACAATGGAGATGAGGATGACCAGCACGGAGATGATGGCAATGATGCGAGCAGCCTGTGAGCTCTCAGGGTACTCAAAAAGTAGCCACACTTGCTTGAGGAACTCATGCCCAGGCAGTGGGCGCTGCTCCTCCTTGATGAAGCCCTCATCCTCCCGGAATTTGCTGAGTGCCTCCTCGCCCAGCTGGTAGAACTTCAGTTCATCCAGGAAGACATCAATGGGCACATTGGTGGGACGCCGCAGCCGCCCACCTGACTGGTAGTAGTAGAGGATAGAGTCAAAGCAGGGCCGGTTGCGGTCGAAGAAGAACTCACCCCGCAGTGGGTCATAATAGTGCAGCCGGCGCCGTGGGTCACCCAACAGGGTGTTGGGGAAACGGCGCAGGGTTTTGGCCTGCGTCTCAAACCGCAGCCCTGCCACATTGATCACCACTCGCTCACAGCAGTCCCGATGCAGGCAGAGGGCAAAAGAGCCGGGCACCTCAGCTGGTCCCCCTGCTGGTGGCACTGGTTTCTCCATGGTGAGACAGGTCAGGGCCCGGTGGCAGGGGCCATGGGCCAAGATGAGGAGTCCCCACTGCAGGCACCCCTGGCTGGCCCCTGCCTCTCTCACAGCTCTCCACTAATTTGTTGCCTCCCTCACTTCGTGTCCCCACCTCCTCTGCTTCTCATTCACTCCCCACTTCCCGAATTCAGCCTGTGTCCCCTCTTCTGGCCTTAGTTCACTCCCACCTTCACACCGTCTGTTCCCTAAACTACACAGTCTTCCACTCTCACAACTTGCCCACTGCTTTCTTCTGCTCCGAGACTTCCTTGTCCCCCTCCTCTGTAGCCCCTACAACCCTCTTTCACTCACATCTCCCCCTTTTAAACACCCCCCACTCTGATCCCCAGACCGATCTGTCTGTCCCTGATGCCACCGGGATCTCTGGCTGTAAACATGTTCCCAGCTCAGGGAGGTGTCATGTTCTCAGGACTGCTATGACTTCCATCGCCCCTGTGCCAAACCCTAGTGCCCGCCCCCACACCCCTGCCCCTTCAGCTCAGTGGGCACTAAAAATAACAGGGGGGGGGAAGACAGTTCCCAGAGATGCCATGGGTCGTGGTGCTGGGAGACAGGGTTTGTGGGTACTGTCCCTGGCTCTGATAGGGGAGTGAGATCTAATGGTTAGAGCATTGGGGCTAGGAACCAGGACTACTTGGTTCTATGCCTACAGTCTATAAAACACCAATTGTAATTAACAAGCATAAAACCATTCTGGGAACAGCAGTGAGGTTAGCATTTTCGCTCAGGCCAACTCTCTGTGCTGTCAGTTCCAGGATTTGGAGGGAATCTCATTAACCAATTAATTAATGAGGTGAATTAATCTTGTGCAACACCCAGGGGGTAATCACACCTAAGTGCTGCAAAGAAACAAAGTTGTTATTTTAACAATAAAATAATCTCTTCCAGGGCATGACGTAGGTGGCCATGAACAGTTGGTGTGAACTCGCGGGGGGGGGGGGGGGGGGGGGGGCGACATAGGGTTAATGAGATGGCTTCTGCACTTATCTGAATAATAGGAACTGGGTCAGCTTTCCTGTGTGGATGCAACACACCATACACTGCCCTAGACCCCACCCCCCCCTCCCAGAGCCAGGGGCAGAACCTAGGAGTCCTGCTGTACCCTGCCGATCATCACTGGCCACCCCACACCTTGTCCTGCTTGGGTGTCTGGCTGGAGGTGTCTGTGCCTCACATACAGTCTGGAAGCGCCATCTGCTGTTCACCTGTAGACATCTCTGCTCCAGAGCCACCTGCCATGTCAGGCCTGGGCATATGGGCTTTCCTGTGACCCCACAGTGCTGGGCCTGGAACGTACAGACCCCCCAAGTGACCTTGCAGTGCCTTGCTATGGGGGCATGGACCCCACCCTGCAGCTGTGGAGTCCATACCCCAAGCCCAGCCGGGGTCAGGGTCTTTGCCAGAGTTGCTAGGGCACAGGTTGGAGCCATCTCCCTGGGTCCTATGGAGCAAGTCTGCATCCTCAGTGTGACTCCAGACACCCCATTGAGAGGGACTATTACAGTCTGCTTTCCCAATTTTCAGCTTGTTATGGCAGAGTTCAGGGTCCTGGTCCTGGTTGCTATGGCACAGGTCAAAGGTCACAGCACTAGTAGCTCTAGCTATTGGGCAGGTCAGGGTCATGGTTCTGGTTGCTATGTTATGAGTCAGAGTTGGGGTCCGGGTTGCTGTAGCACAGGTTGGGGGTCATGGTTCTGGTTGCTATGGCATGGGTCACTGTTGGGGTCGTGGTTGCTATGGCACAGGTAAAGGGTCACTGCACTAGTGACTCTATCTATTGGGCAAGTCAGGATCATGGTTCCAGTTGGTTGAGGGTCATGGGTCCAGTTGCTATGGCACAGGTGAGGGTTGGAATCTTGATTACTATGGCACAGATTGGGGGTCATGATTCCGGTTGCTATGGCATGGGTCAGTGTCAGGGTCGTGGTTGCTACAGCACAAGTAAAGGGTCACTGCACTAGTGACTCTATCTATTGGTCAGGTCAGGATCATGGGTCCAGTTGCTACAGCACAGGTGAGGGTTGGAGTCTTGGTTACTATGGCACTGGTTGGGGTCATGGTTCTGGTTACTATGGCACAGGTCAAGTGTCACTGCTCTAGTGACTCTATCTATTGGAAGAAAAAAACCCAAGGAGTCGTGTGGCACTTTAAGACTAACAGATTTATTTTTCGCATGAGCTTTCATGGGAGAAAATCCCACTTTGTCAGATATCTCCCATGAAAGCTCATGCGAAAAATAAATCTGTTAGTCTTAAAGTGCCACAGGACTCCTTGGGGTTTTTTTTTGCTGGACTAGACTAACAGGGCTATCCCTTTGGAAATTGACAAGATGCAAGCCACTCTATCTATTGGGCAGCTCAGGATCATGGGTCCAGTTGGTTGAGGGTCACGGGTCAGGTTGCTAAGGCACACGTCAGGTCGTAGTCCTGGTTGCTATGGCGCAGGCCAGGGATCACCACCATGGCGCCAGGAACGGCCCTGGCGGTGCTTTTCGGCCGGCACGGCCGAGTTCCGGCACTACTTCTCTAGCCGTCGGCGGAGGGATCCTTGTTCTTCTCACCAAAATGCAGTTCTACGCGCCGCGCGAGTCCTGGCGGCGCAGTGATCCGAGAGCGGTGACAGGTCTACACATGCGCAGAGCGGGCAGGGAGTAGGCCCCGACCAGGCAGGCGGTAGCGGGAGGAGCGCGGCGCGGCGCGGCCGGTGAGCGGGGGAGCGGGGCAGCTCTGGGGCCTACGAGAGTGGGGGGGTCTGGGGGGGCCGAGATTTGGGGAGACGCGAGGGGTGGGGTATGGGTGTCGGGGGCTGGGCACAGGGGTCCAGGGTAGGCCTCGGGGCACGGAGCGGGGTGGAGCTTAGGGAGGGGTCGCGCCGATGGCCGCGGAGGTGAGCGATGGTGGCCTGGCCTGGGCTGGGGCGAGTGGAGGGAGCTGTGGGGAGTGAGCCAGTTGGGGCAGGGGTCTCAGGTGTTTGGGGGGCGGTCGATAGAGAGGGGCCTAGATGTGAGCAGTGGAAGAAGGAAGTGAAGGGGGTAGCAGAGGTTGAGGGGGGTGGGAGCAGTGGGTAGGGTGTGGGGGTTTGGCAGTAGGGAGATTCCCGTGTGGAGCGCAGGGCCCAGGAGTAACAGTGGAGGAAGGAGCTTGGGGGGGGGTGTCCGGGGAGTCCAAGCTGGGAGAGGACAGCGGAAGAACAAGGGTTGCCCAGGGGCTGCCTGCGTCTGTGGAAGAGTTGAGATGTGGGGTGCAGCTGGGGTGCAGAACTGCAGGAAGTGAGGAAGGATGGGTTTAGCTGCCACCCCCCCCCCGAGCTAGCCAAGCTTGTAGGTGTTACCTCACGTGGGGGGGTGGGATGTGTACTTATAGTAGGATCTAATTCCCAGCAGATTTCCCAAGATGACGCAGTTCCTGCCCCCTAACTTGCTGGCACTGTTCGCTCCCCGTGACCCCATACCCTATCTGCCTCCTCTGGAGAAGCTGCCTCATGAGAAACACCACAACCAGCCCTACTGTGGCATTGCCCCATACATCCGGGAGTTTGAGGTGAGCTCGCCCACTCCAGCAGGGTGGCACTGATGGGGTGTTTCCTGGTGGAGGAGCTGACCACTTTGTCCTACCCTTTCTTGGTTCCAAAGTTGTTGGGCTTTTCCATCTTCTGCCCATCTCTGTGCCACAACCTGCTTGATGTCCTGCTAATGCACCTCTCTCCTTTTCCCAGGACCCACGCGATGCGCCTCCACCCACCCGTGCTGAGACCCGCGAGGAGCGTATGGAGAGGAAGGTATAGCTGATTCCTATTCTTCTTGGGATATTACAGCCAAGGGGCCCCTGGGGTGGGGTGAGAGGTTAGCCAGCTCTTTATTGTGTGAACAAGTGAATCAGAGAGGCGCTTTGCTGTCAGATTCTCTGTTGTTCTCCCATGGGTTATGTAGTCTTGTTTGAATTGTGGGGCTGAGAGCCAGGACTTCTAGGTTCTCTCCCTGGCTCTGGCAGTTTGGTAGTTAGAGGGGCAGGGGCTGGGAGCTAGGACTCTTGGGTTCTCTCACTGGCAGTTCTGTCACTAGCTCTGTGCAAACTCTTGGCTGAGTCTATAGGCATTCCAGTCTGTGAATTGGGGTAACAGCCTCGGTGAGGATGAAGCAGTGAATGCAGCAGCATTTGAAGAGCCTTGGAGGTGTTAGTGATTCCGCCAAGTGACTAAGTTCCAGAGCCCCTTCTTATTCCATCTTGGGGTCTCTGTCTGGAGTGTCTGTCCTCACCTGTCGCCCTTCCCTTTCCTTCCTGCAGAGACGAGAGAAGATTGAGCGAAGGCAGCAAGAGGTGGAGAATGAGCTGAAGATGTGTGAGTAGGGGGAACGGGGGTTTCCATCACCATGGGGGGAAGAGGGGTTCATCTCACTCACAGTGGCATGGGGCCTCAGCCATTGCTTTGTCCTTTGACCTTTTCATATGCTTAACCTTGTTCTCTCCCTATCCAGGGGACCCGCACAATGACCCCAATGCCCAGGGAGATGCCTTCAAAACCCTCTTTGTTGCCAGAGTGGTAAGCTTCTTTCTGGAACCAGCTTCTCCCTCTGTTTTGGAGCTCTTTCCAGAGCATCAGTTTCCCCCCCACCCCACTCCCCAGCCACACTCTGCTGGTAGTACCTGTTTCACAGCCTATCCTCTGACTTTGCAGAACTATGATACAACAGAATCCAAGCTGAGGAGAGAGTTCGAGGTCTATGGCCCCATCAAACGGGTAAGAGGCTGGTCCTGGGAGTTTCTTCTGCATCTGGCCTATGCTAACCTCAAGGACCCTGTCTGTGTCAGAATGACCCACGGGTAACTTAGCTGCAGCCTGAGCTCCTCCCTGGGAGAAATGCCAGGCCCTACTGGGCTCAGCAGTTGGCCAAACAGTTGCAACCAGCCAAATTCCACCTGTTGTCAGGGCAGGTGATTCATCCTGGGAACAGTTTCCTGGAGAAGCAGTGGGGTCGCCATCCCTTGAGAGCTTCCAACCCGGATGAATGGGGGAGCGGGCAGGCTGGGCAGGGGTCCTTTCAGAGCTGGAGTCTGCAGATTGCTGCATTTGTTCCCTTCCTGGGCCTTGCCTACGTTGCCCTCGGCAGACTGCTAACGCTGGCACCTCTGCACAGAGACAATGGCTGTGGTTGAGACCCTACTGAGTTCACTGTCTGTTTTCATCCACTTTGGGGGCCATAGGATTTACAGATTGGTCAAATTCATGATGTAATGGGTTTCCAGCCCCAAATAGGGTTGGGGGGGGTTGCAAATCTGTTATAGGTGGGTGAATTGCCACCCTCTGGGCCTGTCATGGTTGCCATTTTGGTGTGCCATCCCCCCCCCCCCCCGGGTCATTGGGTCCCACTGCTGATCCGCAGGGAGTGGTGGGCAGCAGTTGCTCCCAAGGAGCTTTTGTGAAAGTGGAGCTGAGCGTCAGGATGGGGGAGAGATGACACATGGCTGGATAATTAACCTGCTGCCTCCCTCCAGATCTACATGGTATACAGCAAGCGTTCTGGGAAGCCGCGTGGCTATGCCTTCATAGAATATGAACACGAGCGAGATATGCACTGTGAGTACTGCCCGTGCTCGGGCCTCTTTGCCTTTCTCTAACACGCATGTTTAACATCTGAGCGCAGTCCCGCTCCCCAGGTAAGTAACGGAGCGGAGCACAGGGCCAGTGCATACCTAGGTTCCTTTACTTTGCTCCCTGGGGGCAGAGTCAGCCCCCTCCTCCCACAGAGGTAATATTAATGATGGAGGCAGGGATGGGGGCTCCTGGGTCTGGCCATCAGAGGGTTAACACTGAGACATCCCCCCTACAATTCATGGGGTTCCCCTGCCTCCCGTACGGGCAGGTTGATATAATCAAGGTGTTGCTGGTTGTGGTGTGAATGAGAGGATGCGTGGGCTCCGATGGGCGATGGTTACATTCAGCACCCCCCTCCCTCCCGAACCATTGGGCTTCATGAGCAATTCCTGCCCCAGGCTGAGCCGAGGAGAGGCAAAGCTGAGGGAGCGGCTTGGCTCGAGGGGGACGGGGGGGGCCGGGCCCTCGTGAGCTGTTGCAGAAGTAGGCGACCGCGGTGCAGTAACAGTTGTCTTGTGAACAATGCTGTCGGGAGGGGTGTATTAATTCTGTCTTCTTATTGTCACTGCAGCCACCTTTCTGATGGCTATTGCCACTGCTGGCTTGCAGCTGATGCTAATGCTTCCCCTTTACAACACCTCAGTGTATGGTTGGTATAAGGGTTTGTATGTTGGTAAGAATTCACAGCACCCCACACTTATACACGAGCCAGGTCCTGGCAGTGGCAGGCACCTAACAGTGGACAAGGCAGTTCCCGTTGGGGTGGGGATGGGGCCCGAAGAAGCTTGTGCTCTCTTCCGGCTTCAGCTCTCTAGCTGGGCGAAGACGGAGGGTGGACGCAGGTTCTGAACTGCCGCCAGAGGTGGTGGGCATGGCGGTAGGGGAGAGCAGGCCAGCCAGTAGCTTGTGTAGATGACTTCCATGTGGCCAATGAAGCAGAACTCTAGTATGCTCCAGGTCTGCATTTCAGTCCTGCCCCCCTCATTGGTGCACCTACTGGCACTGCTGAAAGGGAGCTTGCGGTGTTGGCTGCATTTGTTCAGCTCTTAGTCTCTAAATACCAGGATCCAGGCAGTCTCTTAATCCTCCCAGTGGTTCTGCATCTCCAGCTGGGGGCACTCTGTCCTGGAACCCTCAAGCTACCCCATTTCTGGGCATCTCACTGCCTAGACCAGGGTGGTCCATGCTGTGTGCATCTGAGTGGGGAGGGGAATATTCAAGGCCTACCTCTGTTTCCATCTAGTGAGGTGAGGTAGCCACTTCTTGGCTCATGGTTGAGGTGTCAGTCTCAGCTGAGCCTTGAACTTGTGCCCTGTGGCTTGGAGAGACGGGGACCCCTGCAGCTGGGATGAGGTTAACACACAGGTATGAAGGACATGGTGACACTAGCTGAGGGCAGCCTTAACCACATCACACTGCTCGTTTCTCAACCACATTGCTGCTCCCCGGGTCTGGCACCTGCCTGCCCCGTGGAGCTGCCCGAGGGTGCTGAGAAGTGTTGGCCTTTGTGGGTGCAGCCACCCTGTGTGGGGATGTGGACAGGGTGCTGGTTGAGCCCTGTGGTAGAATGGTGCCTGGTGGCCCCTCCTCAATGAGCGAGTGCACTGGGAGCACTAAACCCAGCCTGGCTCCAGTCTCCTTCAAATCCTTGGTGTCAGACCGGGCAGGGAAGGATGGTGCTGCTCCCATCTGTGTAGGACCCACACTGTTTCCCTGCAAGAGCCTTGGAGTCCTGTCCCCAGCAGCTGAGCTGCCGAACTCTGGGACCTGGGGCGAGTGCAGGCTGAATTGAACTTCGGTCCCAACTGGCCAGGATTCTGTGACGGCTAGTGCCAAGGGAACAGAGCCGTGCTGATCCCAGGGATCAAGCATCCCTTTGAGCCCAGAGTTTGGGGGTGATATGAGTGCAGAGGCCCTGGGGGTGGAGAAGCAGCCTTATGACTCTCCTTGATGCGGATGAGCAGTTAGGGGGAGAGGTTCTGTCTAGGGTGCCTTGCTATAAAGGGGATGGTAAGGTTGATCTCAGGTAAGCTACAGCCTCTTCTGACCAGTACTGGCCCCACAGACAGACACGGCCCCCAAAGCCTTCGTGGGAGCCCTGGGCCACTGAGCCACGTCTAGGCCCTGTTCCAGCCAGGGCAGTGCAGGGGTCTCCCTCCCCTCCAGGGTGTGCTGTGTTGGCATTATGGGGATCTGGGGGGGGGGGGGGCAGGGTTTTCCCACAAGTTCCTTGGATGGAGGTGGTCTGTGGGGCTAGGGTGCTTTGACCTGCCCCCTTGAGGTCTGACAGCTTTGCCTCTATGGCTGGCTAGCTGGCAACGATGGGCCAGGGCAGGTGTGGCAGGCCAGGCAGGGGCTACCCACTGAGGCACTGTGGGGCTGGTGAGTGTTCCCTCAATGCCATGTAGACCCAGCTCCTGGATGGGTGGGCAGGAGGGTGGGGGGGGGGCAGGGGACTGTATCTCCCGTCGGGGGTGCACCTACGCCGCTGCCAGGACAGGTAAGGCAGCGAGGTGTCGCTTGGCAGCCACGCCACCCCCCCCCATACCAATTCCAGTGCCCCGGCCGGGGGCATGGGGGCGGAGCCCGGCCTCTCGCGCCAACGCTAGCAGCCCGATGCATTGAGTTGAGGCGCTAAGTTGAAATGTTTTGTAAGTAGTTTCTCCAGGTAAACGCTTTTATTTCCTTCTCGTGAGCGGTGCCCGTCTAGCGCCCCCTCCTTCCCCCCATTGCCTCGGTGCCATCTGTAGCCGCCACATAGAGATCTGTACTGTTCCTCTGGTGACAACAGGCGGGGAGCAGGGTGTGACTTGTGGGGTGGGCCGGGGGGGGGTGTCAGCCAGGTATCAGACTGTGAAACCTTTGTGCGTGCCGCACCCAGTTTGTACTCAGATCCTTCCCCTTCCTTCCTGTAGGTGTAATACCCCCTGCTTTTTTGGGGGGGGGGCTGCATGGCGGATTCAGGGTTAGCTGTCTGATTGGGGGGGGAGCAGAGGGCATTCTGTGCCCCCATCTTGGAGGGGTTTACCGCCCCGCAGGCTGCCTGTGTCCCATGCAGCGAGCGTGGCATTGGGGAACAGCAGGGGGCAAACGCAGGTGTCTGAGTTGTCGGTAACCTTCCTTTCCTTGCAGCTGTGGGGGGCTGGCTGGGAGGCGAGGGGCTGCTCCATTCAGCCAAGAAACAGTGGCTTGTGGGGCTGGCCTGGATGGGGTCAGGGCATCCTGTGCTCTGGCATGAGCTTGGCTGCTGAAGTCAAGGCAGCACTGGGAGTGGGGGAAGGAGCCTTGGGGCAAGCCACCCCACTGCAGAGCGGGGCAGCCCCTCGGCTGTCTCTGGGGAGCCATGGGGCAGGTGGGGGGGGGGGCTGTATATCCGGTGGGGGGCGGGCGGGTTATATGTGAACTCCGTGCCTAACAGTGGCCTCCCCCCCCCACCCTTGTGGACACCCCAATCTGTTACAGCGGCATACAAGCACGCAGACGGCAAGAAAATTGACGGCAGGAGAGTGCTGGTGGATGTGGAGAGAGGCCGGACAGTCAAAGGCTGGCGCCCCCGCAGGCTGGGTGAGTAGGGACCCCCACACTCCTTGCTTTGTGCCCTGCCCAGCACACACCCCACCTGAACAGAGCAGAGGGAATCGAGCACACTCCACTGAACCCTTGTTTGGGAGGGACTGAGACTGGGGCCCCTTCCCAGCATGCCCACTGCTGAATTGATGTTGAGTTGCTCAGTGCCTGAGGCTGTTGGTCCTATTTGAAGATGGTGGGGAGGGAGTCACCCAGGACCTTCCCCACCCTGCAGCCATCTCTGAGGGTAGGGCACTGAAGGGCTATGCTTTCTTTACAGGCGGCGGCCTGGGGGGCACTCGGAGGGGCGGTGCTGATGTCAACATCAGGCACTCCGGCCGAGACGATACCTCCAGATACGATGAGCGGTAAGTTGGGGGGCAGCCTGTGTCTCCAGGGATCAGGGATGTGGGTGGGGACTGGAGGGCAGCTGCCCACTGTGGGATAGCCAGGTGCATTGTGGTAGCATGGTGGGGTATGTCTGCAGTAATTACCCTGGTGGTTGGGCCAGGCTGGCTGTGTGACCTCTGGGCTCCTCCCTGCAGGGACCGGGAGCGGGAGCGTGACCGCAGGGACCGGAGCCGGGAGCGTGACAAGGAGCGGGAGCGCCGGCGTAGCCGGTCTAGGGAGCGCCGGCGCCGCACCCGTAGCAGGGAGAAAGAGGAGCGCAAGCGGAGCCGGGAGCGCAGCAAAGACAAGGACAAGGAGCGGGAGCGGAAGCGACGCAGCCGCAGCCGGGAGCGCAAGCGGGAACGTGACCGTGAGCGTGACAAGAAGGAGGAGCTGCCTGAGGGTGGTGACGCCCAGGCCGAGGAGGCACCTCTGGGTGATCTGGCCATGGACAGGCTGGAGATGAAGCTGGAGGGCGAGGAGAAGGGCCGGGACAGGGATAGGGACAGGGACAGGGAGCGGGACCGCCGGCGCAGCCACCGTGACCGCGACAAGGACAGGGACAGAGACAGGGACAGGGAGCGCCGCCGGGAGCGCGAGCGGGAGCGTGAGCACAAGCGGGAACGGGGTGAGCGGGGCGCTGAGAAGCGGGACGAGCGGGCTGGGCAGGACAACGGCATGGCTGAACCACTGGAGGAGAGCAGCCAGGACATGTTCCTGGACCAGGAGTCCATGCAGTCTGGAGACGGCTATATGTCCACAGAGAACGGGTACCTGATGGAGCCACCTCTGGAGTGAGGGGCCCATGGCCCCCTGAATTGGGTGCTGGCCTGGCCACTTTTTTTTTTTTTTTTTTTTTTTTAAGGTGGGTAAGTTTTAGTCTCCGAGTCTCTGTAGCATTGCCGTCAGCCCCTTCCACCCCGTGTCCCACATCTGTGTGAAGCCCCTGCACCTGTTTTTCTTTCACCACAATAAAGGGGTTTTAAGGTATGGTCCCTGATGTGTTATTGGGGGGGGGGGGGCTGGGCAGCAGAGGGGTGGTGGGCTAGGAATGGTGAGATTTGGCATCATACCCCTCTGCTAATCCAGATGTGAGCGCTAGCTCCAGGTATCCTGGGTGTTATTGTGTGACAGGTAGCCCTGCAGTAACCCCTCCACCAGGCAAGTGTCACCAGACCTGCCAGGGATCTAGGCTTTGCCCTCAAGGAGCAGCTTCCAGTTGCAGACACCAGGACAAGACAGGCCGCAGCTGCACCAGGGCCAGATACCTGTTGGGATCCCCATACCCATCATCCCTGGCTTCCTGTTTGGGGGGTCACCTGCTTGTCTGCCCCCAAACCTAGCCCAGGTCTCTGTGCCACAGGTGTATCCTGCAGCCTCTTCTGGTGTGCTGCACCATGTGCCCAGTGGGCTCATGCAACTGCCCTGTCTCCAGCACCATTGCTGCACCCCCCAGGTTGTCACTGCATCGCTGTTTTCTTGCCCAGAAGCCACCGGTACAGTGCCGAGTCAAGGAGTGGCCCCGGTTCACACGTGCCTTTGCAGTCCCTGTGGGTGATTTGAAACCCAGCCTGGGCTGGTGATCTTAGTCCTGTTACCTGGTGCTCCCTGCACTGTCGCCTGGTCTGTAGCAGTACCTGTGCGGCCGAGTCCTCAGGGAGCATGTGCGGGAAGGGGAATGGAGACTAGCTGTGCCGGGGGAGTGACGCCCCCCCCCCATAGTCCAGAGCGGTAAAAAGCAGCCCCCTACCTATCTGATTGGGGAAGGGAGGGCCTCGTCCTACTGCCTAACTGTGTCAGCATCCCTGATTCTTCCCCCGTGCTGGGGGTCTCTGCCCGGAGTCCCTTAGCTGCTGTAGCAACAGAGGCGAGGGTGGCCTGCGGGACTCAGTGACGCTGGGTGCCGGTCGAAGGGGGCGGCTCGAGCCAGTGATGGAGCCAGGAACCCTCCCAAGGGGGGAGGCTGGTGGGGCAGAAGGGGGCAGGTGTAAATGGGGGGGGGCTTTCCACTTCCCTTCCCCACCTGCTCTCAAGGCGGCGGGGGCAGGCAGGGGGGCGCAGGGCAGAGTCAGGGGGGCGGCTGGTGTGGTGGATGCAGGAGCAGGCGGGGGGGGGGCAGGAGACCCCGGCACGAGCTGCCCCACCCCCCGCCTCGCCTTGGGCGCGTGCACAGGCGCACGTACTCTGCCAGGTAGATCCCTGCGGGCGGCCGAAGCGCGCGCGCGCTTGCGCGCACTCGCCACCTGCTGCTGCGCGGTCCCGGGCACGCGTGCACGCGCGGACAGATTCCTCCCCCCCCCCCGGCTGCTGGGCCGGGATCGCTGCAGGCGAATCCCCGCCCCCCCCGCGTGCGAAACCGAGACGCGCCCGCCCCCCCCCCAGCCTCCATCTGCCCCCTCCCGGTGCAGCGTGGGGCGGGGCTGGTGCGTGAAGATGGCAGCGCTGAGCAGCGAGCCACTGGGGCTGGAGAGAGGTCAGGGGAGATTGGGGGCCAGGGAGTCAAGGGGGGTCTGGGTGGGGGCCGGGGGGGTGGGGAGGCTCTGGAGGAGACGGGGGGTCGGGGCAGGTGGTGGCTGGGGGCAGGTGGCGGCTGTGCGGGGGCGGGCCGGCCGGCAGTATCTTTTGGGGGGGTCCCTGTCCCCGTCCCCCGTGTGACCCCCTGTCCCGGCAGACGTGGCCCGCGCTGTGGAGTTACTGGAGCGGCTGCAGCGAAGCGGGGAGCTGCCCCCCCCACAAGCTCCAGGCCCTGCAGCGGGTTCTGCAGAGTAAGTTCTGCTCCGCCATCCGCGAGGTGAGACCCCGGGACCCCCACAGCCAGTCCCTGCATCTCATCCCCTCTCCTGTGTACACCCCACATCCTCCACTGTACCCCACACTCATCCCTGCACCCCCACCCTTGTACTGTGTGCACTCTTTATATTCCCTGCACCCCTAGTCTCCTGGTACCTTTTAGGCTACTTCCGGCTTTCCTGGCCCCTCCCAGCCCCCAATTTCAACTCCTGTGCTGGGGTTCAACGGCTGTGTGGCCTTCTGTGAAATGAGACTTGGATAAGCTTCCTTCTCCTTCACCCTAGGAGGTTCTGCCCCACATCTCTCCAACCCATCAGCTACAGCAGTACCCATGGGGAGCACCTTACTGGGCTCCACCATGCTCCCCCAGGGCCTAGTGTTTTGCTGCTTTTCTCTTACTCTGCCCTAAGCCCTGAATTACTTGGGACCCCTGTGTCCTTACTTGCCCTGCCTTTCCCAAATTCAGTGTTCAGTAGCTGTCCCCAGACTCCTGGGTCCCCCCCGCTATGGTCTTGACAGATCCTTGCTCCTGTCTCCTCCTCCAGGTCTACGAGCAGCTCTATGACACACTGGACATCGCAGGCAGTGTTGAGATCCGGGCCCATGCCACAGCCAAGGTATTATCGCTGGGGACACCCCCCCCCCCCCCCGAGTCCTCTGAGGTCCTAGCCAAGCATGTCCCCCTTGGGACCCCACCAAGAACTGGCCAAGGCTCCATCCTAGGGACCCTCCCCCCAACATCCAGACCAATCCACAAGCACCGCTCTGATACTTTCCAACAGCTTGGCCATGGCCCTGCCTCAGGGGACCTGCCACTCCCCCATGATGTGGGCCAGGCCCCAACCCTGGGGACACTCCCCCAGCTGCCCCCCCAGCACTGTCCTTCTATGCCCCCAGGCCACAGTGGCGGCGTTTGCGGCGAGTGAGGGCCACGCCCACCCACGGGTCGTAGAGCTGCCCAAGACAGAGGAGGGTCTCGGATTCAACATCATGGGTGGCAAGGAGCAGAACTCGCCCATCTACATCTCCCGCGTTATCCCTGGCGGTGTGGCTGGCCGCCATGGGGGGCTCAAGCGGGGTGATCAGCTGTTGTCCGTGAATGGCGTGGTGAGCACAGGGGTGGGAGGGAAGACTGGGGCGGTGGTGGTGGTGGTGATGGTAATGGTGGTGTCGCCAGCTGAGCATGTTAAGATAAACTGAGACAGCAGGCGCAGCAAGCAGGGGGTTGGGGGGGACTGGGAAGCTAGTCCATTCCCTTGACCTCTGTCTGTCCATCCATTGGCAGAGCGTGGAGGGGGAGCAGCACGAGAAGGCCGTAGAGCTGCTCAAGGCAGCACAAGGGACAGTCAAACTGGTTGTGCGCTACACGCCCAAGGTGCTTGAGGAGATGGAGGCCCGGTTTGAGAAGATGCGCACGGCCCGGAGACGCCAGCAGCACCACAGCTACTCGTAAGGGATCCCCTAAACCTCCCACCCCCAAACCCGTTGTTCTTCCTGGCTTCTGTTCTGACAAAGTCCCCTTGTTTTCTCTCCTTAGGTCTCTGGAGTCACGGGGATAACACCTGTCTCATCCTGCACTGTGGGGGAGCTGCAGCCCCCCCCAGCTCTGCACCCCAAAGATTCCCCCCCCCCAGTTTTCATGTGTAGCTGGGTCTATTTCTCTGGCTCCTCCATGAACCATATTTATTTATTGCCCCTATTTAAAGCTGCCCCCTGTGTATGAATGTGAGCCTGTGTGAATCTGTGAGGTGCTGGAAATGACCCCCAACCTCTGACAATGGGGCAGGGGAGGACTAAACAGGGAAGGAGAGCAGAGAGGGGAGTCCTGGAGACATTCCCCCACCCATCACTCCCCCTTCCAGGATTTCTCTTCTCTTTCTGTGCCCAGTGCTTGTGCCTCTTTGCTCCCATGCCACAGCCTAGAGGGCTTGCACCTCTGTAATTAAGCAGGTAGCCATCAGGTGGCGACTTTGCTGCATGATTGGCTGAGGGGTCCCTAAATCTTTCCCTGTGGATAATTGCCTTTGTGGTGCCTAGCACAGTCAGGCCCCTCACTCCTGACCTGCAGCCCTGTGGTAGATCAGCCTTGCCCCACCCAGCTGTGCTGGTGTCCCTCTCTCCTGACTCACAGCACCACCTGTGGTCCGTATCCCCCCCATTTGCCTTGTCCTGCACCTTCCCAAAACCAGAGCCTGGGGGCTGGCAGACAGGGGCTGCATTCCCCCTCCTCCCACCCTTTGGCTGGTGGGGCCAGGAAAGGAGCTTGGGAATGGGAGCCACCCCACCCCACCAAGAGTGAATCACCCCCTCCAAGTCAGTTTTTCTGGTTTGGTTGACTGCTCCGTCTGGCAGGGAAAACACAGGGATGTAATTCCCAGGGAGAGATCACAGGGTGAGGTTTTCAGCCAGGACTCCTGGGTTCTATCCCAGGTCTGAGAGGGAAAGGGGGGCTCCCATGGAAGATCCTGCTCTCAGGTCCTGCTGTCTGTCCCTCTTCCTTCCGTGCCTACTCGTCTCCTTTGCTGTGTCTCTGATCGTCCTGGCAGTAGGCGGCTCCTGTGGGTGAATAAAATGATGCGAGTGAGTCTGTGACACGCACGTCTGCGTCCTTTGTTCCTCATTGTGGCCCCCACCCACTGAGCACGATCCTGGAGGGGTGATCAGAGGACTTTCCAGTAGAAGCAGAAAGGTTATTTCATCTCCAGGCCCAGCCTTGGGGTGGCTGTGGCTGGGATCCTGTGTCTGGTGCTGGAGCCCACAACTGAGATGTTAGTAAATCATGGAAGGGCCCAAGAAGGATTCAAGGGTTATGAGACCTGCCTGCAAGTGAGAGACCTGGCCATCAAGCTGAACAGAGAAGATCAAAGGGTGACTTGATCCCTGTCTGTAGGTACTAACGTGGGGACTGAAGATTTGCTCCTGGCCTCACCAGTCTGGCAGGGGGAAGGCCTTAATGCTGGATGTATTTGCCCAGAAAATCAGATGCCAGTTTTTCCTAGCATGGGAATTCATTACGGAACAACTTTCCCCAGGGTTGTGGTGGGTGAGTGCCTGGGCTGGGCCAAATCTACTGGCTGTGCTGCAGGCCAGACAAATTAATCTGGTGCTTATTTAGGACCTAGGTTAGGGGATCAGCCAGGGTGATTGTAATGGGCCCTTCTGGCCTTGGATGCTTGAACCTACATGGGAGCCCCCCCCAACCCATCACTCACGGACCTCTGCCCTGGCCCCTGAGCTGGACACAGCACAGCAGCCTCAGACCTGTTAGGGGGGTGGGGGGTGGGAAATAGACTGGGGTGACCCTCATTGCACCCCAGTGTCATCCCCACTAGACTGGAAAAGGGGCAGGTTCCAGCTGGCGTCGGACCTTGCAGGAAAATAGGATCTTCAAAGTGGAGTGCAGGGGCTGGGCCAGTGCCTGGAGTAACACTGCAACCTGACCTGCCTGGGACCTGAGGCTGGTGCCCCAACCTTTATAGCATTTTCAGGGGCACTGACCGACTGATATAGCTGCCGGGCAAGGGAATCGTCTGGCATTTGGGGGGGCAGGGAAGTGAGATCTATGGCAACTGAATTGAACAGGCCCCTCTGCATCTGCTTTAGAGGGATTCCCCAAATTTTGACACCCCAGTCCTTTGGCAGCATGTCCTGAGTCTACAAATAGAGTTTGAAAGCGAGGAGCATTTACTTCCAAATTATGCTCCTCCCACCCCCACAACTCAACCTGAGACCAGCTTGATTTCAATCCCTTTAACAACCCTGGCTTTCCTGGCCTAGAGTCAGTTGTGTTTATTGCTGTCATGTTTTGCATCCAGGCCTGACCAGTGCAGACCTTAGCATGGTTTGTGCTGTTAGATATCAACCCCCTCCTCCAGCAACTGCTTGTCTCTGCACTGCATCCCCATCCTGGCTTAAAGGTGGGTGAAGCAGCTGTCATGGATATAGTTTTGTTCCTGCATTGACGAATGGTGGTGGCTGCTGTGCCTAATGCATGGGTGCAGCTTGCAGGTTGGATGTTTCCTTTGCGTCTGTCATGGGGCAGGGGGCCTGCATTTTTGCCTGTTGCAGATCTTGGCTGTGATGGGACAGTATGTTGCATGGCCAGCTGCAAGCTTCTCAGGCAGAGCATAGCTATGTTGCAGGTTGGCACATTGCATGGATTACTGCTTCTCCTTCACAGCACTCTCCTGGACCTGTGAACCAGGATGCAACGGTGCATGCGTGGCTGTGCTTCCCTATGCTGCTGCGATCTTTCATGCAGTGGGGTTGTGTCTTTCTGAGCTGAGGCAGTTGGGTGTGCGCTGCAGGCTGGAAGGCTTGTGCGTCTCCTGGCTGCATGTCTTCTTGCACTGCTGTGCGCTGGTACAAGTCACCAGGCTGTATGCATGGCTGCATTTCTCCTGGTGGTTTGCAGCACTTCGAGCAATGCAGGGAAAGGAGCACATTCCTACAAGTCTGGCAAATGCATGTCTGTGTGACTTGAGCTGCTGAATGGCTCTAGGCTGCAAGGTTTAGTGCATTTCCCCAGGATGATGTATTTCTCTCGGGGTGCAAGTCCGTGCATTTTTCCCAGGCTGGTGCGTTTCTCAGAGGGTCAGGGTTGGTGCATTGTTGGGTCGGTGCATGTGTCTGCGGTTCAGGGACTGGTGCATTTCCCTGGTGTCGGTGCACTTCTGTGGGATTCGGGGATTGGTGCATTTCTGAGGTGCAGGTTCTCCTATGTTGGTGTATTTTTCTGGGGGGCGATGACCAGGCTCAATCCCCCGTGCCTGGATCTCTCCTGGCCCCCGCCCCTTTGCCAAATGACATCATCCTTAAAGCGAGCCCCGCCCTCCGCCCCACCGCCACTGGCTCCCTCGTCCGGCAGCTCCTCTGCCATTGGCCGTCCGGCCGCGCCGCTCGGAGCCGCCCCCTCCCACCCCCGCGACTGGGTCGGGTCTCGAATCCCTCCCGAAGTCTGGCGGGAGCCCATTGGCCGAAGGGCCCGTCACTCAGCGCTCTCTTAAAGGGGCCGGCGGCGGGGTGGCGGGGGGGGGCCCGGCGCGGAGGGGCCGGGCGCCGCGTCCGGCCGGGCTCCGGCAGCGCGGGGCGGGGGAGGGGCGCGACCCCCGGGCGTCTGCCGGCTCCGGCTCCGCAACATCGGCACCGGCCCCCGCAGGTACCGTGGGGTGGGCCCCGGTTCCCCCAACCCTCCAAGCGTGGGTCCCTCTGCCTGGTCCCTCCGCCGGCACCCCGCGCAGCGTGTCTCCTGCAGCCCGCACCCCAGCCTGCTCCGCTCCCTGCCCGCGCCCCGCGCCCCTCTCCCTGCCGTGGGTACCAGCCGGGCCCCCAGCCCAGCCCCCGTCACCTCTCCCCAAGCCAGCCCGGCCCTTCCCCCCTTTCTCCTGCCTCGGCCTCCGCAGCGTGAGCACCGGCCACCGCCGCAGGTACCAGCCGGGCGGGCCCCCCCACTTCCCCTGCCTGCCCCTCCCATCGTCCCCCGGCACTACCCGGCCCTCCATGCAGCCGCTGCCACTGTCCCCCATTTCTGAGGTCCCCAGCCCAGCCCCATCCACCCCCTGCCAGCCTCCTCGTTCCCCGCCCTGGCCGCCCCCCCTCCAGCCTCAGGTTGTCACGAGCCGAACCCCACCCCACGCTTGGCGATCCCCCCGCATCTCCCCCAGGGGCGGGAGGGTGGATCTTCCTCTGTGCTGGGGGAGCCTTCTCTGGGTCCGTTGTAGGAATCCACCCCAAATTGTGTGGGGCAGGGCAGCTGGACCAGGGGGATGGATGATCTCTGATGAGCTTATAGCTTAGGGGGTTGTTTGGGGGCTGGACAATGGCCCCATTTCCTTTGCCAGCTACATTGTCTTCCAAGAGGGCAGACCCCCAATTTTCTCTTTGCTCTATGGGTCAGAGCTGTCCCCCAGTCCATTTCCAGGGAGGGTGTCTGCACCCCAAGGACTTGGTGTGGGGATGTACGTGCTGGGAAGACGGGGTTCACGTATGTGTGGGGGTCCCTGCTCCCCAGAATGGCAGCAGCACCCCCCCCCCTCCAGTCTGTGGTGCAGGAGCCATCTGTCAACCCTCCCCCAGCTGGGTGCATGATGGGATCCCAGGTCCTGCCGGGCCCACGTGGGCTCAGCCCTGGCATGTGTGTTAGCAACCCACACGACCGGCTCTGGCTGCATGGGGCTGGTGGGTGCCTGCTCTTGCTGTGCACAGTGCCACTGGGGTTGGGCTGTGTTGGGCCATCCCAGCTGGTGTGTGCAGGACAGGTAACCCCACATGCCAACACATGTGTGTGCTGGGTCACTCTGCCCTAGACACCCTCTGCTAGGGCTGAGGGGGGTGGTTGGATATCCTTAGGGGGCTGATGCTGTTTTGTGGGGGGCTGGTGGGGATGTGAGGAAGGTGCAGAAAAGGGTTTGTTTGAGGGGCTGCGAGGCACGTGCAATGGTGTATGTCAGTGCACAGGTAGCGTCTGAGCGTGTCTGTGCACAGACCTTGGAGGTGGGGGGGGGGGACCAGTCCCGTCTCTGTCTATAAATATCTCAGACGAGGTGTCTGCAGGCATTGGCCCTGCAGTGGGTGGGGAGGTGGGGGGATGCTCTGTGTGTTGCATTCATCCATGATGCCAGTGTGTTGTACAGCGTGTGCTGGGTGTGTTGCATTGGGTTGGTACTTGGGGTATGTGTTGTGTTATTGCATTGTGTATGAGTCTTGCCCTTTGGCTGTGTTGTCTTGTGTCAGTAGCATGTGTTAGTGTGTGAGTTGCACTGTTGCTGTGTGGATGGACGTTCCACTGTGATTGTGTTGTGTTAATAGTGTGTGTTGCACTGGTGCATTGTGGTTGTGTGGTGCATTGTGATTGTAACATTTAGAGTTGCATATGTTGCGGTGAGTGTTTTGTACTTGTGCCTTGTAGCTGGGTGTTGCACTGTGGTTACATTGTATTGTGTCACTAGTGTGTGTTGCACTGTTGTGTTGTGGATGAGCATCATTCTGTGTTGTGTCCATAGCATGTGTTGCATTGTTGCGTTGTGAGTGGATACTGTCACCGTGGCTGGGTGTTGCATTGTGTCAGTAGCATGTGGTACTCTGTGTGTTGCATTGTTGCATTGTGGGTGGTTACTGTTGCACTGTGGTTGTGTTGTATTGTGTCAGCTGCATGTTGCAGTGTGTGGTGTTGCACCATTGCATTATGGACAGGTGTCACACTGAAGCTGGGTATTGTGTACTATCAGTAGCTTGTGGTCCTGGATTGCTAAGTTGCAGAGTGTGTGCGCATGTGTGCAAAATGTGCTCTGTTGCACAAGCACGATTTTACATTGGTGGGACAGGGAGTGGCCTGTTACATACTGAGCCCCACCTTCGGTATCAGGTGTGGAGATACTGGACCAGTGAAGGCAGAGTGCCCAGGCAAGTTGGTACTGTGCCTGGGGGCAGGGATACCCACAACTCTGATTCCCCTTCAGGACCCTATCGAGACCTGGTTACCCCAACACTGTTTCCAGTCCCTCAGCAAGGGCTGTCTGCACCCCTCCCCAGGACCTAGGGCAGGAAGGGGTTTATACTCACCCTATGATAGCCAAGACCATCCACATGGGATGTGTCACCAGGTGTTGGGGGAAGAGATCAGCTCTTACTCCCTGTAATGAATACGAGGAGACTCAACCCCAGCACCTGCTGCCTATCCTGGCTATTTATCACATTTTACTGTCTCCCGGGGTGGGGGGGGAATGGCAGAGCATAGCCCTAGGGGATGAGTTAGGGAGTTACAGGAATTTCTGAGTTTGCTTTAAATTAATGTGGTTTGTCAGTAAGGGACCCTCCATGCCACAAACCTGGGGATAGAATCCAGGAATCCTAGCTCCCAGTCTTTCCCACTCTAATCACTAGACCCCACTCCCTGCTAGAGACGTAATGAAATCCAGGCATCCAAGTTCTGCTTCATTCTCTCTCTCTCTTTCTTTCTCCCCTCCTCTTAGCCCCCATAGGTTGGGGCTTTGAGTGCCCTGCCCCCCCCCACCTGCGGTGCCCTTTGGGGCCTGCCTTACTTGTCCGGCATGATGATGTGCGAAGTGATGCCCACCATCAGCGAGGACAATCGCCGCGGCTCCATCTATGGGGCTGAGGATGCAAACTTCGAGCAGCTGATGGTGAACATGCTGACGGAGCGTGAGCGGCTGCTGGAGACGCTGCGGGACACACAGGACAGCCTGGGCACAGCCCAGCTCCGGCTTCGCGAGCTGGCCCATGAGAAGGAGTCATTGCAGAGACAGCTGAGCATTGCCCTGCCCCAGGTCAGCACATGGTGTGGGGCTACAAGGTGGGAGTGAGGGGCACCCCTATTAGAAGATCCGTTGTAGCCGGATGCCCGCGGAGTGCTGACAGGCTAGCTGGGGCAGTGTGGCACTCTAGCAGGATAAGTACTGCCATTGGGACATGTCTGCCAGCATAAAGGAGACCAGCTCCCATCAGCTGGGTGCACTCCTGTGGCAGGAGAATTGCAGATGTTCTAGGACTGAGGTTGGCAGAAGCTGGATGGTAATACCGCATCCCAGCTCTGCCAGTGGCTCTGGATGCCCTTCTTTCTCCCTCTAGATCCTCCTCTTCGCTTTGGGGCCAGGACATAGGGGGCTCAGTCTAGCAGCCAGTGACCTACATGCTAGAAGACAGGCTAAGAATGGGGACCAGGCAGTGCAGAGCATGTAGGATCCGGTGAGGGGCGGATTTAGTAGTCAGCTAGTGTCCAGTTGTGCTGTGGATTTTGCTAGGCAGTCCTGACCTGGCTCTCCTTCGGAGCTGAAGATGAGGACCTGGCTAGTGATGCAAGTCTTACCTGACTTTTAACATCTCACTTTGGGTTTTCAAGATGGCTCCTTGCCCCCTCCCCCCCGACAGGTGAAAACTGATTCCATGTGGCTGGGCTGGTGGAGGGTGCAGGTAATGCTGGGGGGGACCCAGGGTAATGTGATCATAATCATGAGGACTGGTTGTCCTGCTGCTGGTTCACAGGGCTTCACTGGTGCTGCTCTAGAGCTTGGTTTTCTCCCTCCAGCTGGTCGCTGGGCTGAGGATAATACCTGAGGGAGAGGGTGTGATGAAAGTGGGAGTTTTCTATAGTGTTCATATGACACCTCGGCATGCCTCAGTCTCCTTCCACGTGTTGCATTGCCACCTAGCCAGCGCACAAGGGTTAGCCAAAGGGCTGGGGGAGTGGGTCATCCTGGAACTGAACCAACAGAGGGGCCAGCTGGAGACCTAGATCTGGAAGGAAGTGATATGGAGGAGCTCATGCCTGGCGGTCCAGTAGGGGACAGAGAGGGAGTCTGAGGCCATCCTAGCTTGGCTGACCCATCTGGTGTTGACTTGAATTGTATAAGCCCCAGGTCAGCCCTGGTGGGTCTGTGTGGTCTGGCCCACTAAGGGATCACTCCCAGGATGTGGTGCCAGGCTAGGCAGACACCAGCCCCTGTGACTCTGTGGCTGAAGTGCCATCACCTTTGAAGAACTGGGGGGGAAAGTGACTCCCTCCTGAGGGTTGTGTGGGTCGTTGGGTGGCCCCAGAGCAGAACAGATTAGAGAATACATCTCATTAGGAGACAGCTCTCAGGGGCTTAAGTCCAGGGGAATGTTCCTGACTGGGACCCTTAAGTCCAGAGGAATGTTCCTGACTGGGACCCTTTGATGAGTGAAGCATTCTCCGTTTCAGGAAAAGATGCTGGCTTTCCCATTTCGAACTCTAGGACCGTGGCAAAGTTGAGCCACAGGAAGACCAAGGCCCGCTAGACTGGTGCAGGTTCTCTAAATCTTTGTGCTTGATAAGAACTTGGAACAAAGCTGAGACCCCTTGAGGCACTGCCGCTGTTTGTCAAAAGCTGTTCTGCTTTTAGGAAATTCCCTGTTTAGGATTGCATAGTTCAGTTTTGCAAGAGTGACTTTCTGAGAGAATTAGGCACCAAGATGTCAGATGCTTAGCCCCATGTCTGGGAGAGTGTCACTCTGATCACCATTCACGAGAAGTCTGCTTCTATAGTGAAAGTCTGTGTGGGACTCAGGAGAGCCTGGATAGAGCTGTGGCGAAGGATGTCTTTGATCATTCAAAAGTGGTCAGGGCCAGGAGACCTGAAGGCTCCTGTGAAGGTGGTCCGGGAGGGTTGCCATCTGCCTTGGGAAGCCCTGGATGAGCCAAAGATAAAAGTTGGAGAAGCCTGAGGAGAGTCACAGGTCATGGCTGCTTCAAGGAGCACCCCAGTTGCAAGCAGCCTGGACCTCTCATAGGTCCATCTTAATTCCTGCAGAAGGTGGGAGAAAATCCAGGAGCTCTCTTGTGGTTTGAACAAAGAAATAACGGCACATTCTTCTAATTCAATGTAAAAGGCCGTTAGTGATTTTTTTGTATCTTTCTAGGACTGCCCTGACATGGGGAAACAGCTACTCTGGGTCACCAGAAAACTTGGGGCTAGCATCAAGCTAGACCACAGCACGATGGATTTTGTGGGATGCATCATGGAAGAAATTATAGAAAGTGGCTGGGGCATTCATCAGGCTAAATGGCATCAGTAAAGCCTGATATCAACCTTAATGGGTTCTCAGCATCATTCTCCATTTGTCACCTGGTCTAATATGCCAGAGGTGGTAGCCTCCCAAAAGTTAGCCTATTTAAACATTGAGGCTGTGCTCACAGGATTGTACAGGTGGGGAATTAGGGGCAGCAAGCGTCAATTCCTGCTTGTGATTTGATTCTAGGCTCGGTCATCTGCCCAGATGACAATGATTGCATCTGACGAAGTGGATTGCAGCCCATGAATGGTTATACCTGAAGACATTTGTTAGTCTGTAAGGTGCCACAGGACTTCTGTTGTTTTTGCCCAGAGACAGAGGCAGCTGCCTTCTTAATGAAGATGCCTGGAACCTTGGGCAGTGACGTTTGTTTATGAAGAAACCCTTGAGATCGATCTGCTTGGGAATAATCTTGCATAGCTGCCTGTTTGGGCCCTGATGTATCCTAGCTTCACAGAAGGGCGACCTGTGCTCCTGATTTACAAAGCTCTCAGACAGCTGCAGGCCCAGCGTGGGGATGAAATCTACATTTTTCTGCTCAGATAACTCTGTGCTGTCACTGTATTTCCCAGGATTCTATGCTAGGCCCTGAACAGGTCCCCACTGGGGCTGCCCTATTTCCTCAGATTCTCTTGGCCGGGTCAGCATCAGCTTCCCCCTGGCAGGGCAGCTGATTTTCTGTCTCTACCAGTGAGGATCAGCAGGAATGTGGTGAGTGTGTCACCCAGATGGGCGGTGTTTCCTTGGGCTTGCATGGGCGGATTTTGGAGCTGTCCTCTGGGAAGGCAGCTCCAAATATCTACCCTCTGTCCTTATCTAGCTCCTGCCACTGGCAGTATCCCTGAGTCCCAGCCAGGGCTAGATCCTGCAGCCAGTGGCAACTCTGTGTCCCCAGTTGGGGCTGGAACCCACTGCTGGTGGTGTCTCTGCCTCCCCCTGCCTCTTATAAACTATGCCCCTGGAAAGGCGTCTATGGGGACTGCCTCCTGAGGCATGGGCGTGAAGACACGAGAGTCCCCGCTTAGATCCTGCACCAAGTGTGAGCTCCAACCTTTGATTTCACTGACTGAATTGCAAACTCCTTGGGCACATCTGCAGCCTTGTGTGGGGCCTCAGGCAGTCCCTTGGGTGCATCTTGCTGGGCTAGTGGTGTAGCCACTGACGCTGCGATCCCAGCACTATCCTGGTGACTCCTGAGCCCAGAGGGCATTTCACTTGCTGCGGATCCACTGTGCTTTGATTTCATGCAAGGTCTGTCGCAAACAAGGTGCTGATTCGTTAAAGGAAACCAGCAAGTTGTTTGCAGAGTTCCCACTGGGAAACAGAAACAGGCAAATGGGATCCTTGTCAGTTGCAGAAGGCAGTGGGGGCTTCTGTGATCAGCTGGCTCTGCATGTCCTTCAGAGTGACTAGGCTAAGCAGCGGGGGATGTGTGTCTCTTCCTCTCGAGTCCATGCCATGTAGAGCTAATCAGTTCATTCTTCTTTGGAGTTAGTTTCTATGTCTGATGTGCTCTCCAGCATGACTCTCTCCATGATCAGTGGGCAGAACAGTGGCTAAAGCCTTTGGCCCTCTTGCTCATGGCACATGAGGAGGTGCTGGTGGTGAGCCCTTCACATTGGGGAATAGCTTTCCTGTCCAGCAGGCAAAGCCGCCACAAGGTGCACGGCTCCCAGGCGAGATCAATGGCAAACATTGGTGAGCTGTTGCTGGACTGGTGGAGTCTAAACCCTTTTGTTACCTGGGTTGCTGATCCCAGCTGTCAATGTCTAGCTGAGACCCAGAGGCCTTGGCAGGCAATCGAATCTGGGGGCCACAGGGCCTTTGTTGCCTGTCCCTGGATAGAGCAATACCTGTGGTACTGGGATCCTTCAGGCCTCTTCGGGTCAACCCATGTAGGCGGGTGGACAGAGTGAGGCTGGATTCATGTGACGAAAAACCCAGCAAGTGTTACTGGCACTGAAGCTTCTCCTCAGGGACAGGACCTGTCTGCAATGGTTCAGGTCCATTGGGAGGCCCCCAGAACTTGTGCGTGCCAGCTGTGTGATATCACAGTCCATAGAGTTGGGGAGTGTGGGTTGAGTGGCTGATGACCTGGGCCAGGAGGGGTGGGTTAAGATGGACTTGAGTTCAAAGCCTGAGTATCTGGCCACAGCACTGAGAGCACACTAGTCTGGCCATACCTCTGTCCCTTGTAGGTGTTGGGGGGGGGGGGGGAATCAATGATGCCTTGCTTTTCCCCTTCTCTTTTAAGCTTCCATTCCCATTCCCCTCCTGCTAAACTGGCAAGATGTTGGTCCTCAATGCCTGGACCATTCCCTGTGGTCATGGGGCCAATTGGGTTGTGCTGGGGGGCAGGCAGGAAGAAATGGTACTGGTGCAGATTCTTGGCTTGAGGAGGAGGCTTTATTTTCCCAGGAGAAGTTCAGCTGGAAATTTGCTAAGGGGCTTTTAACTCTGCACTGTCCCTATTTCTGTCTGTCTGCCTCCCCATGTGTCCATCCTTATCCTATCCCCCTCCTCTCCCAGGAGTTCACAGCGCTGACCAAGGAGCTGAATGCATGCCGTGAGCAGCTGCTGGAACGGGAGGAAGAGATTTCAGAGCTGAAAGCTGAGCGCAACAACACGCGGGTGAGGGGCGGAGAGGTGGGGTGCTCTCTCTTCCCTCCCCAAAGGGGGGCAGGAATTGGCAGGAGGCTGGGCATGGGCTGGGGACCAGCTGTCATCCTGCCATCCCTCTCTGGAGCATGTTTGTTTGTGTGCATGCAGATGTGTGCATCCATTGATCCCTGACCCAGGAGGGGAGGGGTTGGGGGCAAGAAATTATCTGTGCATCTGTCCCATAGGCAGTGTGTCTGCTGGTCCTAGAGCATGGGGTGGGGGGGGGGCTGTGTCTGTCTGTCCATCCCTCACCTGCTACACCATCCCTGCAGCTCCTTCTGGAGCACCTGGAGTGCCTGGTGTCGCGACATGAGCGATCGCTGCGCATGACGGTGGTGAAGCGCCAGGCCCAGTCACCGGCTGGGGTCTCCAGTGAGGTGGAAGTGCTCAAGGCTCTCAAGTCACTCTTCGAGCACCACAAGGCGCTGGATGAGAAGGTATGGGGCAGGCGAGCTGTGGGGGAGCAGGGCTCTGTGTGTGAGAGTGGGGGGCAGTGCCTGCTTGGAGGTGTGGAGTTGGTATCTGGGCAGGGCTGATTCCGTCACAGCACCTCCCCCTTTTACCATGCAGGTCCGGGAGCGACTGCGAGTAGCATTGGAACGGGTTGCAGTGCTGGAAGAGGAGCTGGAAATGTCCAACCAAGAGGTGTGTGGACCAGCCAGGGAGAAATCCCAGCCCAGGGCACTGCTGTGGGGAAGCTTGAAGCCCTGGGAGTTGGGAAAGGGGGATGTGGCACCGCTGCTGGGAAGCTCACAGTTCTGATGTTCTCCCCCCACCCCCCACGCCCTCTCCAGTCCTTATCGTTGCGGGAGCAGCTTGCACGGCGCCGGTCTGGCCTCCATGATGTGCCGAAGGAGGGGGATACGCCGACCTGTGTGAGAGGGGCCAGAGGGCTGGGGGGTGGGGCAGGGTAAGAGGGAGCAGGGTGTGCTCTGGGACAGAAGGCGAAGCTGGCAGAACAGTGGGGGGCTCTGGGAATCAGTGTGAGACATTGAAGGCACTGATGTGGGGTGGGGGGGCCTTAGACCCTTATGGGTGGATTCTAGAGTGATGAAGTGGGGCTGGAGATGTTCGGGGGGCTCTGGGGTTCTTTGGGGCCCTGCGTTCCTGACGTCTCTCCCCCAGGCGGTGGCCAACGGGACTGGGCCCTCCGAGGCACGGGGGGGGCGAGTGCCAGAGCTGGATGACACACTGGAGCGCCAGCGGGGGGAGCTGGTCCAACTGCGGGAACGGCTCAGCCTGCTGTGCCGGCAGCTGGCGGAGCTGGAGGAAGAGCTGGGAGTCGCCCGGCGCGACCTGGCCAAGGCTCAGGAGAGCAACGCCAAACTGCAGCGTGACCTCAAAGAGGTAACAACCCTTGCGTGGGCCCTCTAGGACAGAAATCCTCCATGACGCCCCCTCAGGGCACTGGACCTGTCCAGAGCCAGCCCCACCCCATTGCATGATGGAGCGCCCCTTTCACCGCCTCCCCTGACTGTGGGGTTTCCTCTTTGCCCTGGGGCATCTGTGTCTGGTCCCTGTGGGCTGAGGAGGTAGGGTCTGTTAGGGCCCTGCCCACCAGCTGTCCCACTCCCTCCAGGCGCTGGCGCAGCGGGAGGACATGGAGGAGCGCATCACCACGCTGGAGAAGCGATACCTGAGTGCCCAGCGGGAGGCCACATCCCTGCATGATGCCAATGACAAGCTGGAAAGTGAACTGGCCTGCAAGGACTCGCTGTACCGCCAGGTACGCTCCCTGGGACCCCAACAACCTGCCCCTGCCACCTCGCAGAAAGCACTCACTGTAGCACCAGGTGAGCCCCCAGAGTCTCCTGGGACCCTCTGCTGCCCCTGGAAAACCCCAAAGCCCTGTCTGTCTCCCCCCACCTAGCAAGGATTCAACCCACCCCATGAGCACTTACACACCTCCCCACACCTATTCTGGAAGTTCCTAGGGTCACATTCCCGTGGGGGCATGGGCTGCCTGTAGTCACTGGCTAGAGAGCAATAGTGGAGCAAAACTTGCAGCTCTGGGATTGTGAGGGCATTGGTGCGGGGCTATCACAGACTCTCTGGGCCTCCCAGAGGGAGAAAGTGTGGGTGGGGGATCGAAAAGCCAAGGGGATTCTCTGACCATCCTCCCCGCCCCCCAGAGCGAGGAGAAGGGGCGCCAGCTCCAAGAGTGGCTGGAGGATGCCAAGGCGAAGCTCCAGCAAACACTGCAAAGGGCTGAGACGCTGCCTGAGATTGAGGCCCAGCTGGCCCAGCGTGTGGCTGCCCTCAGCAAGGTCAGGAGTCTGAGGGGTGGTGGTGAGGAAGACAGCAGTTTGGGGACATCTCACAGGGGGCAGACCACAGTGTGGGGGGTCAGACTGGGGAGATCAGGAGTGTGGGGGCAGTGGTGGGATGAGGGTCTGGTTGGGGTTGTGGCAGTGGTGGGAGGTGGAGAGGCAGCTCTGGGGGAGGGGAATGAATGCTTACCCTGTGATCTGATGGAGTGGGTGCTGGATGACAGCTGCTGCCCCCCCTCCCTTGCCAAACCAGGGGAAGAGCGGGCTGCACACCTGATGTACATCCGTCCGTCTTTCCGTCCAGGCTGAGGAGCGACATGGGAACTTTGAGGAACGCTTGCGGCAGCTGGAAGCCCAGTTGGAGGAGAAGAACCAGGAGCTACAGCGGGTGAGGGCAGGGGGAGTGTCACAGGATGCCTGGGTTCTGTGTCCAGCTCTGCTGGGGGACCCCCATCCCTGGGAATTCGGAGGGGCTAGATAGGGAGGGCAGTGGTTTCCCCTCCCTGAGTGTCTGGAGGGTGAGGGTATTGAGATGTGGGGAGGACTATGGGGCTGGATCCTAAATGGAGAGATGTATTCTGGGGGGGTGTCCATGTCAGGGGGGTTGCAGGAAGGTATGTGGATGCTGTTGGGTGTGGAAGAAGGATCCGATGAGCCCTCCCTCATTCCCCCCCAGGCACGGCAGCGGGAGAAGATGAATGACGAACACAACAAGCGGCTGTCGGAGACAGTTGACAAACTGCTGTCAGAGTCCAATGAGCGGCTGCAGCTGCACCTCAAGGAGCGCATGGGGGCACTGGAGGAAAAGGTGAGGCTGCGGGGTGGGAGAGAGGACACTGGTAGGGTGGTGGGCTCAGGAGTGGGCAAGCAGGGGGCTGCAGGGTGGAAGTGAGGGGGCACCAGCTGGGTGGTGGGGAGCCCAGGGCCGGGCTAGCAGGGGCTGGGTTGGGGTCCATGCTCTCACCCCATCTGCCCCCCAGAACACGCTGAGTGAAGAGATCGCTGACATGAAGAAACTCCAGGATGAGCTGCTTTTGAACAAGGTATGGAGGGATAGGAGTTTGGGTGGAGGGTTGGAACCAAGGCTGAGCTGGCTGTGATGGGTGGCAGGAGGTGTTTCTCAGATGGTATAGGGAATTCTTTTGTAGGTGTCTGGCTAGTGAGTCTTGCCCACATGCTTAGGGATTAGCTAATCACCATATTTGGGGTCAGAAGTGGAATTTCACCAAGGGCAGATTGGCAGGGGCCCCAGTGAGTTTTTTTCGTCTTCCCCTGCAGCATGGGGTATGGGTTGCTTGTTGGTGGGTTCTCTGTACCTTGGGGTGTTTAAGTCCCCCTGATTTGGGGACTTGACTCAGTCCTAGGTTAGGTGCCTATTGCAGGAGTGGGCAGGTACGGTCCTGTGGCCTTTGTTGTGCAGATGGTCAGTCACTAGATGATCAGATTGGTCGCATCTGACCCTAGTCTGAACCTGTGTGTGGGGAGAGCAGGCTTTGGGTTCCAGGTTGGGGGCTCAGGTGCGCTGACCCATTCCTTCCACCCCACCCCACCCAGGAGCAGCTGCTGGCAGAGATGGAACGGATGCAGATGGAAATTGACCAGCTCCGAGGCCGACCTGTCTCCTCCTACTCCAGGTAACAGGTTAATTTCCCCCACCCCCATCCCCAGGTTCTGTGGTTCCTGCCAAATTCAAGTGATGTTCCCTTATTCCCCCCCATCACAGCAGGCAGGGGGGCAAGGTTGGGAAGGCATTTCTGGGTGAGTCAAAGGGGAAGAAGGGGTGGGAGTGAAGGGAGATTTCATGGGGGGGGGTGTCTCCCAGTTGGTTTCTGGTGGAGGGCAAGCTGGATAAAAACATATGATTTAAAAAAAATGAAATCCAGGCTTAATGTTTTTAAAATCCAGACCTGTTCATAATTAAACTTGCAATGCCAAGAAGCTGCCATGCGGCCTGAGCTGGCTGGCACTTGTTGGGATCATTGAGATGAAAATAAACACACAAAGTGGGAAATCTGCAGCTGAGTTTTGAAGGAAGCCAAAAGCTAGACCTGGGGCAGGGGCTGGCAGAGGCCTGGACCTGGAGTCTGAGGCAGGGGCAGACCTGGTGCAGAGAGAAAATTTAACAGCATTTCAGTGTGTTCAACTGGTTCCGTTCAGCAGCCAGAGTTCAGAAACTGACTGGGAGGCTGGAAAAGCAGGAAAGCTAGTTTTCTTCCTCCAACCTGTTCCTGAACACTAGGTGGGGGAATGAGCTGCTGGCGCCAAACAGCTGACACACTCTGGGATGGGAGACAACCAGGTAGATTCACTCACTAGCTTAATGAAAATAAGAAGCAGAATTCCATGCTGGTTTTTTTCAAAAGCAAAGCAAATAAGGGAAAACTTGGTTATTAATTGACCCAGTATGGAAGGTGGTTTGATTTCATTCATTTAAAAAGAGAAGAAAATGCTCTTTTGTTGCATTTTTAATAGAATTTTAATTAATAAAAACACTTGACACAATCACAAGTTTAAAAAAAAAAAACCTAACATAGTGAAGAAGGAACACGTCATTGACTGTCCCTAACATCAGACAAGACGTGAAAACGACCAGTCTGAATAAATGTGATTTGCCTTCCATGTCATTTGCTTCAAAACCATGGCATAGACCCAGTTCTGCCTGGTTTTTCCATTTGTTTTGTTTAAAATTCCCAGGAAATTTTAATTTGCTTATTACAAAAATGTAACAGATGGGGGCAAATCCAGTGTAAAAACCAAAATGGCTTGGAGAAGTACAGAGGTCAATGTGGGGGAGTGAAGACATCACAAAGAAGTGAAAGCCTTGAATGGAAAAGCAGTTTAATGCTGTGCGTGTGTATCAGTGCATCTGTATTTTCTGCTCCTTTGCCATACAGTAACAGAGTGTCTGTGGTTACCTTTACGCTAGCTTTATTATTAACATACTGGCAGCTACCTACTGGAATGGGATTTTCTTAACAGAATCAATAATTTTCATGTACTTAAGCACTCAAAACTTCAGGGTGGAAATCAGTTTAGGCAGAGTTAAAAACAGGATTTTTCAGTAAGAACAGAAGAAAAGGGATCTCAGAGCTGGCCTTCACTGGGTTCTATTTGTATCTATTTTGGAAAAAAAAAAAATCGGTTGGTGGCGAATTCACAGCGAACAGACAACAAACCATTTTGATCGCTGCTGCTTGAAATAGGCCGTAAGGAAAGGGGACTTGTGAATGTAGTGGTTTAACTGAAAGATCTTTTCCCAGCATATTTTGACGTGATGTGGACCATAGATGCCCAAAAGGGTTAAGGCTGGATTCTCATCAGCTTTTGTCTGCCCTCGCCCATCCTGTTGCTTCCCACAGCTGTGAAAATTGGAATGGATAAAAATTGGAAAAAATGTTCCAGCTCCCTGAATTTTGTGCTGTTGTGAAACAGCTGATAAAAATCGGAAGGGGGGATGGTGCCTAGAAATGAACACTGATGTTACCTGGCAAAAGCCTCAGAAAATCAACCCTGACTTCTGTCCAGTCTAGGCTGTGGGGGCAGGGAATATCCTGTATCAGCCCCAGGCCTGTCAGTGGGAGGACACACCATGGGGCTTGTGGGCTTGTCCCTTCACTAGGCTGATACAGGATGTTACCTGTCACTGGGTCTCTCTGGAGCCCCCAGCGCAGCCATCCCCATGGAAAATATGGGCCAGTCTGGTTCCCCCAACCTATTCCAGGCATCTTGCTGGCATCAGCAAACTCCTCTTGCATCTGTCCACCCAGCTTTCACTGCATCTCCTGCCCTGAAAAGTGGGGTGGGAGTAAACTTTTAAACCCTGTGAGCAGCTTATGCAGCAGGTGGGGAAACTGAGGCAGGCACCTGTGTCATAAATGCTGTGCCTTCCCTGCAGGTCCCTCCCGGGCAGCGCCCTAGAGCTACGCTACTCCCAGAGCCCCACCCTGCCTGCAGAGCCCTATGCTGGCGCCCCCCCGAAGGCACAAGAAGGGGCGGTGGGCTGTCAAGGACGAGGCCACTAAGGTGATGGGGAATGTGGCGGGGGGCTTGCTGGGGGAGCAGGTGCTTGGCTGTTACTAACTCTGTCCTTTATCTCTGCCTCCGGATTGGTCATTGTTCTTCCATGGTGAGTACTCGGTGCCCTTGTGCCAGGGGGAGGGCAGGACTGACATAACTACCAGGGATTGAGGGGATTTGTGCTGCAGGGTGGTTTTGGGGTCTCTCCTGTGCCTCATCCCACCTCCCCCCCCACAGGATACTCAGGAGTGGGAGCGAGTGCAGCAGGCAGGGGGGCTTGCCCAGCCCTTCGAGGGGGGGGCTGGACGGGTCTGATGAGGAGGAGCGGGACCCCCTCTTTGGCTCGGCTGACCTTTCGCCCGGTGGCCAGACAGACGTACAGACGCTGGCCATCCTACTGCAGGAGCAGCTGGAGGCCATCAACAAAGAGATCAAGTGAGACATCTCTCTGAGGACCCCTGCATTAGCCCAGGGACTTACCACCCCAGGGAATCCTTTAGTCCCATATCCCACAGGAGCCCACCCCCACATCACTTCTGGGACCCACCTACCACCTCAAGGAGCTGCTCAGCCCGACATCAGGGACCCCAGCCCCTGGGGACCCTTAAGCTCCTCACACCCATCCTGGGAGATCATCCCCACTGGGACCCATCAGCATCTTCTATCACCTTCACAGCTGAGGAGTCCTCTAGGGTACCCCTTCACCTGCATGCTCTTGGGGGACCCTCCCTTTCATTGTCCCTGGTACCAGCTGTCCCCCAACTGTGTCCCCTCCCCTGCAGGTTAATCCAGGAGGAGAAGGAGTGCACGGAGCTCCGGGCTGAGGAGATTGAGAGCCGGGTCGGTGGCTCAGCACTGGACGGTTCTGTGGGCCGGTACCGGGCCAGCACCTCCATCCCCCCATCTGTCACCAGCTCCACTCTGGCCAGCCCCTCACCTCCCAGTAGTGGGCATTCCACGCCCCGCTTGGCGCCCCACAGCCCTGCCCGCGAGGGTGACAGGATGGTGAGTGTCATGTCCCCATTTTCCCCACCCCGCCTGCTGGTGCTGCAAACTATCTCCCACACCCCCCAGCCACATACACACAGCAGTGTCCTTGTGGCATTGGCTGTAGGCTGGGATCACTCCTTGTACTGTGAGCTTCTCCCCTTGTAAGCATGCCTAACACAGACAGGACTCTGGTGCTGCAGACTTCCCTAATGCAGTGCCCTGTGCTTCTCCTGCCCCAGAACCATGTGCCCAAGGAGGAGGGGCGTGGGACAGAGGAGAAGGCCCTGGTGCCCTGTGAGACGCCGCCCCCCTGCCACCCCCCGCACTGCCCGACTGGAGCGTGTGAGCCAGGCCCTGGCACTACAGGCTGGTGCCTTGGAGGAAAGCCGGGAGCTGAGGTCAGGGTGAGCTGAGGGCAAGTGGGGTGGTGGTGGGGAAGGTGTTATGGGCAGCAAGCTGGGGCAAGTATGGGGTGGAGTTGGGAGGGGGGAGATGGGAGTGTGTTGGATGGCAGCAACTGTGGGGGGATAGGTTTGGGTGGGGGGTTTCATTTGCAGGAGGCAGGGTTTGAGGTAATCGAATATCAGGGCAGGGGAAAGCCTTTAGCCTGTATTATCTTCCCGCAATTCTGATCCCCCAGGCTGGGCCCTGATGGCATGAACAGTAGCCAGGACTCGCTGCACAAATCCACTAAGAAGAAAAGCATCAAGTCATCCATCGGGCGCCTCTTTGGGAAGAAGGAGAAGGGGCGGATGGGCCCTCCTGGCCGTGACTCACCCTCTCTGCGTAGGTGTTGGGATCCAGGCCCCAGACTGCCGCCCCAACTGTAACTCACCAAACCCCGCTCCCCTCCCTGAGCTGGGAGACAACCCAGGAGTTCAGGCTCCCTGGCTGGGTGCAGGGGGAAGGGGGAGATTGGCCAGCAGTGGGAGTGTCTGGGGGAGACTAACCTGTTCCCCCCTCCCTGTAGCTGGGACCCCCTCCGATGAGACATCCCCTGCAGACCCCCTGGGCCTCTCCAAGCTGGCCGGACCTGTGGACAAGGACAGACGGAACAAGAAGAAGTGAGTGGGGGTGGGGCACAGGGCCATGGATGTCAAAGGCCATGGGGAGGGGAAGGGGAAGAGGAAGAGGTGGGAAGGCACAGTGGCCAGGGGCTGTGGAGGAGGAATGCTGAAGGGGCAGGGTGTGGCACCCCTCCCACTCATTCCTTCTGTTCTTGCCAGGCATGAGCTCCTAGAAGAGGCGTGTCGCCAGGGCCTGCCCTTCGCTGCCTGGGATGGCCCCACAGTAGTGTCCTGGCTGGAGGTGACAGCGTCGGTGGTGGGGGGGGAGAGGCTGGGGAAACCCAGGTATCCTGAAGGGGAGCAGAGGACTCAGGCGTTCAGGGCTATGATCCATCTGACTCTGTCTCTTTCCACCCCCAGAGTGGGAGCATCTGGGGCAGGGAAGCCTGTCTCCTGGGCTCTGGATATGGAGCCTCCCCCTAGGGCAGGGCAGAGGTGGTACGTGATGGGTGAGGGGCAACCAGGTAATAAAACAGAGGCTTGGGGTTATATATGCACAACAGGGACATAGAGGAATACACCCCAAGTGTTCAGGAAGTTGGATGTGGCAGGTGTCTGGGGAGAAGTGTGAGGGTGTGGCATGGAGTTGGAACCCAGATGTCTCGGGAGAAGTGGGGGGGGCGGGGTTTGAATCTAGTTATGTGGAGCAAAATGTGAGGGTTACAGGATTGGAAGCCAGGCATCTGGGGAGAACAATTGGGGAATGATGGGGCCCAGGGAATGCCCCCAGGCTGTCTGACCCCCCTCCTCCTGCCTTGGCAGCTGTGGGTGGGGATGCCAGCCTGGTATGTGGCTGCCTGCCGTGCCAATGTGAAGAGTGGGGCCATCATGGCCAACTTGTCGGACACAGAGATTCAGCGGGAGATTGGCATCAGCAACCCACTGCATCGCCTCAAGCTACGCTTGGCCATCCAGGAGATGGTGTCACTCACCAGCCCCTCGGCGCCTGCCAGCTCTCGCACGGTATGGAACTCCAGGGCCTAGCAGTAATGAGCCCCTCCTGTATCCACATGGCTCTGTTTCCTGCTGTCCCCTGGGGTGTGTGAGGATGGAGTAAATGGAAGCTCCCCAGCCAGTGCCCCATGATGCTGGAGAGGCTGGTACTGATGTCCTCCTACAGTGATTTAATGCTGGAATCTGTTTCTCCCCCCCACTGCCCCACCTCATGCCCACCCCAGTCCACAGGCAATGTGTGGATGACACACGAGGAGATGGAGTCACTCACGGCCACAACCAAGCCGGTAAGTGGGAGTTGTATGTAAGTGGGAGCTGTATGAGTGGCACTGGTGGGGCAGGGGTAGTGGCGTCTGGGGTTAGGGCGGGGGAGCTGCTGACCATATGAGGCCTTAGTTGTCTGGCTCTGGGGTGCAGCCAGGGCGCACAACCCCCTGTGCTCACCAACCCAGCACTAATGGCTTTTTCCACCTTCCTTCCTGCCGCACCCGGCCCAGGAGACCAAGGAGATCAGCTGGGAGCAGGTATGGGGGGAGGGGGCTGGCACAGAACGGGGCCACTGCATGACTATTGCCTGAAAGGGCGTGACCATGTGGGCCTTGGCAGTGTGTGGGTGAGGCCATGTGAGAGTGAGGCTGGTGGGGGAGCAAAAAGTCAAGGATGGGCCCCTCCCATCACAGCATGGGGAGGGCACATCATTGCTTTTTGCCCAGGGCTCTGGAGTCCCTAAGACTGCTCTTGCAGCAGTGGGTCAGGGTCGCAGGGCAGGGTCAGAGGTCAAGAAGCAGTTGTGGTATGAGTGAGGTCAGGGGTCACAGGGTTGGAGAGGAGGGAGGTCACGGTGTGGGGACAGAGGGTGCCGAGGCGGGGCAGTGACAATCCCCTGCCCCGTAGATCCTGGCCTACAGTGACATGAACCACGAGTGGGTGGGAAATGATTGGCTGCCCAGCCTGGGGCTGCCCCAGTACCGCAGCTACTTCATGGAGTCGCTGGTGGATGCCCGCATGCTTGACCACCTCAACAAGAAGGAGCTGCGTGGCCAGCTCAAGATGGTCGACAGCTTCCACCGGTGAGAGATGGAGACTCCCCGCTCCCTGACCCTTCCCACTTGCACCTGTGCAATGAGGGTCCCCAAATCCTGTCCCCCAGACAGAGGTGGCTTTTGGGGTAAGCAAAGCAGGGGGCTGCCTAGGGCCACCAGCAGTAAGGGGGGCCACATAGCGGCCACCTGCTCCACCTACCCTTGCTCCCATGGGGGAGCAGGGGCGCCACAGACTGTCAGGGCCAAAGGCTGCTCCACCTGCCTTCCTGCCTGGCCTTCCAGCAAATGGGGTGGAGCAGCCAGCCCACCCTACCCCTGCCCAGCCGCGCCTCCCCAGGGAGCAAAGAGGGCTGGTGCTGAGCTGTGGTGTGCGGGGCCGGGGCCCTGGAGTGGCTGCTCCGAGGAGTTCACCCCCTGCTCCCACCCCACCAGGCCTTGGATCAGGCCCATTTAGGCCTGGGGGGGGGCTGGGGCCGAAGCAGCCCAAACTCTTTGGAGTGGCGGCTCCAGGCCCCAGCCCCACATGCCACAGCTCAGTGCCGGCCTTCTCCACCCCCTGGGGAGGTGCGGCCAGGTGTGGGTAGGCTGGGCTGACTGCTCTGCCCCCTCTGCGGGGAGGCTGGGCGGGGAGGCAGGCGAAGCAGCTTCCAGCCCTGATGGTCTGTGCCCCCCCCCCCCCACACACCCACGCGGGAGTTGGAAGGGTGGTTATGGTGGCAGGGGGGACCGGGGTCCCAGGGAAGGTGGTAATGGGGGCCCCATAAAGGGCCCCTGCCTTGGGCCCCCAATTGCCAAAAGCCACCTCTGCCCCCATATCTTCCTAGAAAGCCTGCAAAACTCTGAGCAATGTCCTGTGGGCCCTGGGCTTGGAGAATGGGATTGGGAGCTACTTCTAGGCCAGAGGGCTGGGGAAGAGGGTTGGGCAGCTTCCCTACCTCCCACCAGAGACCGGGCTGCTAGGAGTTGCCAGGCAGCCCCATAGGATTGCAGCAAGGGGAGGCTGCACGCCCCCATTTCTCATTTCCTGTCTCTGCCCCCACCTGCCCCCCTCCCCCCTCAGGGTGAGCCTCCACTATGGGATCATGTGCCTGAAGCGACTGAATTATGATCGCAAGGAGCTGGAGCAGAGACGGGAGGAAAGTCAGAACCAAATCAAAGGTACTGAGCCTCCCCACTTCTGGGCGCTGTAGGTTGGGAGTGGAGGGCACTGGGGGGGAGCCGCAGGTCAGGAGTGAAGGAGATTGTCTGACTCTGCCCTGCCCCTCAGACGTGATGGTTTGGTCCAACGAGCGGGTGATGTACTGGGTGCAGCTGATTGGACTGAAGGAGTTCGCCAACAACCTGGCTGAGAGTGGGGTGCATGGGGCATTGCTGGCCCTGGATGACACCTTTGACTGCAACGACCTGGCATTGCTACTCCAGATTCCCACCCAGAACACCCAGGTCAGTGGGGGGGGGGGGGCAGAAGATGGAGGTGGAGTGGGGTGCGCCAGCGGAGGGGCTGGACAGCAGTGTGTGGATCAAAGCTGCGGCAGAATAGCCAGAGCAATGGAGACAGGGGAAGGTGGCTGGGGAGGAAGGGGTGGGGCAGGAGGTGGGGGCATCTTTGGGAGAGAGGCTTTGGGGGGCAGTGTTCAAGGGGAGCGCTAGGTTTTATTTGGGAACCCAAAAGAGGCACAAGGGGTGCTGGGCAGTGGTATAGTAGGTGGGGGACCTGACCGTGCCTCTGTCCCCCCTTCTCTTTGGCCTCCAGGCTCGGCAACTCCTGGAGAAGGAATTTGGGAATCTCATTGCTATGGGAACAGACCGGAGGCTGGAAGAGGTAGGATGTTCGCCCCCTTAACTGTGCCCTTCCCCAAAACACCCCTGCAGGGAATTTGTCCTCCCAGAGTGCCCCCCCAGCCTGTCCATGTGCAGCTCTGTCACCAACTGTGACCCCCCCCCCCAAGCACAGACAGGCTTCCTGTAACCACCCCCAGGCCGGGCCCCCCAGGAACCGTCACCTCTCCTTTCCTGTCCACACTGAGTTGCAGAGGGGGCCCAGCCCTCTCACCTTTGTGACCTATGACTCCCGTCTCCACCCCCAGGACAGCACCAAGAGCTTCAGCCGCTCACCCTCATGGCGGAAGATGTTCCGAGAGAAGGATTTGCGGGGAGTGAGCCCTGACTCAGCTGAGATGCTGCCCCCCAACTTTCGCGCTGCTGCCATCACCCCTCCCACCGTGCAGCTCCGCAAGGTGCAGCCTGAAGGTATGGACACAGCACTGACCAGTGGGGAAGAGGACCTCTGCTGGCAAGGATCGCAGCACTATGGGGTGTTCCAGTGGGGGAAGTTTGCAGCAGAGGTTGCAGTGGGAGGAGTGCCCTGACTGGGAACACTGCTGTGGGGAAGCTTGCAGCACTGGCTTACTTCCACCCCAGGCTTTCTGGTGCCTTTGACCTGATTCTATGCCTGTGGCTGGATGGGCAGACTGGTAGGGCTCTCATGTGACCTCTCACTCCTTCCCCCCAGGGAATTCCCTGTCCAGCCAAAGGGGCGAAGGTGTCTCTGTACGAACCTACTCCTGTTAGTGCCGGGTGAGTGTGGGGCAGGGTGGAGGGTACAACTGGGGCTAGAACCAATCCTGTATGTGGGCTGCTGGGGAGCCTGGGAGAGAGGCTGCTCTCCCCACCCCTGGTGGCTGGGAGCATGGGAGAGGGATACACTTTAATTCTCTGCTCTCCCCCTAGGTGCCTGGCCTGATGGACATTGCTGCTGGAATGGGGGGGGTTCTGAGCCCCCCCATGACAAGGGCAGGGGCCTGCATCTGTCCCCTCCCCCCCAAAAAAACATGCCCGCCCCAGCCTGCAGGGGGCATTGCTGCTACTGTTGGGGGTATGGGGCACTCTCGGCCCGGGGCACACTGAGGAGGGACCAGGGGGGCTGATCCCTGCCCCTGGAAGGGGGAGTCCAGGGCACAGCCTCCACCTGTCTGCGGTTTATTTGTTATTGTTCTGTCAAAGTGGGGGGGCAAGAATGTGAATGGGGATAAAGCCCCTCTGCCTCATTTCCCCCCACCAGCTAGTTGGCCTTATAGCCCCCTTGAGGCCTGTCCCAGAGCCCCCTCCTGACTCTCATCTGTCCTCCCCTCCCAGCTTTGTAACCCCCAAATCTGGGTATACTCCTTCATCCCCCAGGTAGCTTAGACAGTGGCATCTTGTCCCATCCCTCTGGGCCCTCAAAGGATTAACTACATGCCAGGAATCTGCTGCTAAAATGGAGGGACCCCATCTATACCTCCCCTTAAACCCCAGCTGCCTGCTGGACCCTGGGCTGTGCCACCCTTATTTTCCTCCAGGCTGCAGGGTGTGTTGCTCTCCAAACCCTGAAGGGCAACTCACTCTGGGGGGAGAGAAGCCTGAGGTGAACAATTTTCTATGGTGGGGGAGGATTTTGAGTTGGGGGCGAGGATGGGGAAATCAGACCCAGAGGGAGCTAGCCTCGCTGTGGGGGGGAGGGGACCTAGCTCTTGGGATGGGGGCCAGGCCTGGTGCTGTACCATAAGAGTTGTATTTTCTGTGCATATCTGTGGCGTGGCTGCTGGTGGAAATGACTTTTGCTGCCGTTTAACGAACTTTCCGTTAATTTACGGGTGCCCCCCAGGTTAATTTATTTTTGGGGTCCTGTTTTTATTTGTGGGGGGGAAGCCTGGAGGGGGGGTTTGCATGAGGGGGAAAATGGAGGAAAATCTTTACAAAAAATAAATAAAAATGTTTAAAAAGACCAGCAGGGGGCTCGTGAGTGCCGGTCCCTGTGTGCACCCTGCTGCTGGGGCAGGGAATGCTGGAAAATGTATAAAAAATGTTTATGAAAAAAGCATGATGGCTTTGTTTGTTCAATGCTGAGGAATCCTTAAAAACTGGCCCCACTCGTATACTCACCCTGTGCCCCACCCCAGAGGTGGGGGCTGTGGATGATCAGGAAGCTCTGCCTGGTTTAGCCCATGCCCCCTTTTCCCCAGAAGATCTAACAGTGGGGGAGGTGTTTACTGTGGTTAACTCTCACCCCCTCCTCCCCAAAAAGTCTCACACAGGGTATGGGGCAAATTTTATTCCTAAGGCACCAGACTTGCCAAATACAATGTACAGCTGGGGGGGGTCCCCACTAACTGACGCTGGGGGTGGGGTTGGGACTGGGTAGTAGCAGGGGAGGTCAAAGGAGGTTAGTTGGAGGGAGTTTTCCTGCTCCTGGCATGATTCGGGAGAGCTGCTGTGTCACTTGCATAATGCTCTGCATGGAACTGTGCTGAAACCAAAGCTGTCTGGGTAGGGTTACCAGATGTCAGGCTAAAGGAGGACTTGTCCTCCATCCAGCAGGCATTTTAAAAGTACATGATTTTGTTTGTTTTTTTACTTACAGGGGTTAAAATATGCTGGAGTGCCCTGGAACACCCTATTTTTAGGGGAAAGCCTTCCAGAGCCCCCTAAAATCAGAAGAATGACATTAATACTGCATTTGCTCCATGTGTCCTCCAATGTCCTTCTTTCCATGCTTTGATATCTGGTAACCCTATGTCTGGAGGGCTGATATGGAGTGATGTGGGCCCGCTGATGTGAGGTGATGGCCTTGGGTCCCCCCTGAGTAGGACGTTCCTCCTGCTCTTTGGTGCCCTTTAAACCTCTGAGAGTCAGAAGTCAGCCAGCCCCCTCCCCCAACTTCCCCCCTTTGTCTTTCACTGCTGCGGATGGTCAAAGATGGAGGAGACTGACCTGGGGAGGGAGAGGAAAGGGTTAAAATCCTCCTGGTTCCCCCCCAACCTTCCTACCCCTCAAACTGTGGTCCCTGCCCCCATAAAGGGTTAAATGGCTAACTCCTCATCAGAAGTGAGGGGTCATGGCCCTCCCCCACCTCACCCAGGCTTTTTACCAACCCATGAAGCACCCCTGCTGCCAGGGTGGGGTTTGAAATGGGGGGGGGTCACTTACTGGACCAAGGCCCCAGAGAGCTGGTCGACAATGCTCCCTGTAACAAGAACAGAGGGATCAGGGTGAGTGTCCCCCACCACATGCCCCTCTTTTCCCCATTGCTGGATATAGGGTTGCACTCACCAGGCTGACAGGCCGTTTCACAGAGGATGTGGCAGACGTAACAGAACTGACAGTACTGGTGGGGGGAGAGAGAGGTTAGTTGGGGCCAGGCCAGTGCTGGGGGGAAGAATGCCACAGTGGGGTTGCTGAACTGGGGACATGGTGTGCAACACTGGAGTTCTTGAACTCATGGCACTTCTGGGGGGGGGGGGGGGCACAGGGGGAAGGAAGCTCACAGCACTGTGATCACCATCTGAGGATAGCTCGCAGCACTGGGATCCCCATCTGGGGGTACTGTTGGGAGGAAAATCACAGCCCCTACCTGGCAGCTGTTGCAGTGCTCCCTGGTGTCACCCTCCTGGCATGGGCACTTCTCACATTCCTGGCAATGCTGGAATAAACCACCAGAGGGCACATTAGAGCCAGGACCACAAACTAGCTATCCCCCCTCCCCTCCCAGGTATAGAAGCCAGGAGTCCTGGCTCCCAGCCCCTAGCCCTGTCTTTAACCACTAGCCCAGCAAAGAGGGGCTAGAGGGAGTTACCTTACAGAAGGCACAGTATTGGCACACCGAGCCTGGCTGGTAGCCATCATCTTCCTTCTCTTCATCTTCCTCCCCCTCTGCAAAGACATATACAGCTACTGCCCAGATACCTGGGTTCCATCCCCGGGAGGGAGGGGTGGGGTCTGATGTGTTAGAGTGGCTGGGAGCCACGATTCCTGGGTTATTGCCTCTTATTGTCACCCTGACCCATAGTCCTACATCTAAGGAGGGGCCAGCCCCTGCTAACCCCCCCCCCACCAGACACATATAGGTGGGGCCCCTGTTAACTCCCTGCCCCTAAACACAAATACAGACATCTAAGTTCTGGTAGGAAACTCCTGGGCCCAGCCCCCTTGCTTTGAGCAAACATGCCCAGGGCTGTATGAATTGTCTGGACTCCTTACTATGGCTCTCCCTGCACCTTCCTTTTTCCTAGCTGAGGCCAAGCCTCCCTGCCCCCCATGAAGGACTATTCTCACCTTCATCAACCTCTTCCTGGTGGTGGTGCTCCTTGGGCAATTGTCCTTCCTCTTTGTGATCCCCCCTTCTCTCTCCCTCCTCCTCTTCCGTGCTCACAATCTTGTCCTCAGCCTTGTCCTCCTGCTCTTGCTCAGACTCCTCCAACTTGCTATGCCAGGAACGGCCATTGTCACCTTCCTTCTCCTTGGGCTGTGCGTGCTCATGGGTAGCATCCTCTTCAGCAGCCTGGTGATGGTGCACAGGGGCATCTTCTCCCTCCTCCTCCTCCTCACTGTGGTGATGGTGCCCAGGGGCATCTTCTCTCTCTTCCTTGTCACTGTGGTGATGGTGCCCAAGTGCATCTTTTCCCTCCTCAGGGTGTGGCTCAGTGTCATTGCCATGGAGATGGTCACCATGGTGATGTGGTTGCTCCTGGGGCTCCACATTGCCTTGGCACTGGTGGTGACCAGGGCTTGGGTGCTCAAGGTGATGTGGCTGCTCCTCAGCCTGCTGGGAGGGCTCCACATTGCCACGGTGACCATGGTGCATCTCTGTGTCATCGCCATGGTGGTGATGCAGCTGTCCCCGGTGCACTGAATCACTGTGCCTGTGGTGGTGACCAAGGCTTGGGTCCTTGTGGCCATTCAGCTGCCCCTCAGTCTGCTTGGGGGGCTCCATGTTGCCATGACAATGGTTGCCATAGGGCCCATGGACCTGTAGGCTGCAGAGCAGACCCAGCAGCAGCCAAGTGGTGGCAGAAGACATGGGGTTGCTCCGTAACTGCCCCAGACACCTCTGAGTGTTGGCCACGGCTGCCAGGCTTCTCCCCTGGTCCCCAGCCAATGGCGACTGGGCCTGGCCCCCGTGGGCCCCTCACTGCCCTTATATGAGACAATCCCACCCAGTGCCAGGGCATGCTATAAATAACCCCCTGCAGCAGCTGAGTCCGTGGGGGGGGTGGTAACTGGAGGGTGGGGGGGGGGGCTGGGAGCCAGAATTCCTCGTTCTGTCCTGATCAGAGGGAGGGGAGGGTTGAGATCTGGACACCTGGGTTCTGGCCCCCAGCTTTCTGGGACCTTGACCGGAGTGGAAAGGAATTGGTTGCTGGATTGTGGCTTGACCCACCCCGTCCCCTGCTCTTGTTAGGAGCCCAGCTATTGAGGGCAGGACTGTGTGCAGCTGGGTCTCACAGGCCAGTGAGCCTAGAGGCTGCGCTATAAATACCGGGCTGGCTGCAGCCTGGACACTCGTGCCGGGGGGGGGGGGGGGGGGCATGGCCAATTTTGGGTTGGGGGCCCCCCCCCCCGGGGCATTGCTCCAGGGGGCTGGGGTGCCCCACACATGACCCATAGAAGCAATGAATGCCTGTTGTCTCCCAGCCCCCTCCCCTCTCTCACTCACCAGACCCACTCCCCTTCCACTCAGTGCCACAGAGTGAACCCAGGAGTCCAGGTGCACAGCTCCTATTAATGTGACACAGTTGCCAGGATGAGGAGATTTTAGGGGCCACCTTAGGCACCCTTCTCAAAAAATACTATGTCTTACAGGACTGGCTTAGGGGGCACATGGGTGCCCTGTAATGCCTTCACATGAGGGTTGGGGGGGGGTTCATGTCTGTGAGACTGTGAGCAGCTGCAGGTGAGGGGACTTGCCTCATGCTGGGGGGGGCAAGGGCAGCTGCACTCCAAGGTCCCCAACTATGTTGGTTCCCTCCCTGCCCCTTGTGCTGGATTAAGGGTGAGGCACCAACACTCCTGCTGTTTGCTTAGGGCGTCTAGGCTGTGAACGCTGCCTGGGGCGTGGCCTACTGCCACATGGGCCTGCACTGACCCTGCACCACTGCCAGCAGTTTGGGGAGTTGGAGACTCCAGGATGATGCCCCCCCCCCCAACCCAAGACAGATAGGAACCTGGCCTAACGCCATTGCAAACAGGCGTGACTTCAAATTGCCCCGGGTGGACCTGAGCTCAGAACCTGGCCTTGACCCTGCACAGCAAACAGGCATGACTCCGGATTGATTCCAGGGGCTCTGAGCACAGAACCTGGCCCTGTCACCCATGATGTTGGACTGAGCAGGGGTGCAGGGGCAGCCCAGCTGCTAGGTGTTTCTTGTCTTCCCCCACATTATTCACATTGATGGGTGGCTCCAATCCAGTCAGGCTGGTTTCTGGCTGGGTGGGGCCATGCTGGCAGAGGGTTGGACTCACCTTTGCCAGGTGACAACCGTTGCTTGGCTGGACACCAGGGCAGCAGAAGCTGACAATCCCAGCCCAGCCTGCCACCATGGGCAGCCTCCAACAGCAAGATCAGGTACACCCCTCCTCACCTGCCCCCCCCCCCACAGCTGGGACAGGGACAGCGTGGGGCATCCAGGCACCAAACACTACCAGGCAGGGGAGGAAATGGCCTGGGTGTTCAATGGGGGGGGGGGCTATGAGATTGTTGTGGGTTGCTGAGGCAGTTGGGAGGCTCAGGGGTTGCGGGGGGGGGCTCCCAGTTCTCATATCCTGACCTGGCTTCCCACCCACAACCCCACTACAGGCCTGGATCCCTAAAGCATTCAAGAAGAAAATCTGTACAACCTACATTGAGGATCCACAGGAACCAGGGTGAGTGCAGTCCACCCCTCCCAATGGGGGAGCGGGGTGCCCTGAGATCACCCCATCAATGTCCTGGGACCCCTCCCAGGTGCCCCTCCCCACATTGCACCCTCCGGTTATTAAGGCCATGGCAAGGCTGGGTTGTAGCTGCTCATATTGAAGCCACCCATCACTGTGCCCTGCTGGTGACACCTCTGCCTCTCAATGACTCCTTGGTCTCCCACCCCAGCATCCCAGGGACCTTGACCCCGCCCACCCAGCAGCCTTGGTTCTCCCCTCCCCCCCCCCATGATACCCATCGTCTTGCAGTGCGCCCCTTCGGTGCCAGTGTGGGAACCCCCAGGCAGAGCATGTCTCCGTGGCCATGGAAGATGCGTTCGGAACAGCCATTGTCAGCAAGTGGGACTCAGCCCAGCACACCACGGAGGTGCCCACGGATGCTTATGGGGAGCTAGAGTTTGTGGGAGCCAGTGGCAAGCCCAGCAAGGTGAGGGGCTGTGGGTTGGAAGTGAGGGGGACTGACAAAGGTGGGTGGCTGCAGGCCAGTGGGAGGGGCACTAACAAAGGGGGGGGCCTGCGGGTCTTGCATGAGGGGGCCTGACGGAGCTTGGGGGAGTCCAGGGCTAGCTGGACTGCGGGTCAGGAATGAGGGGCACCACCTGAACTGTTCCACCACTCCCAACCCTGGCCAGTTCATCCGCCTGTCAGATTCCTCCGACCCTGTGAGCGCCTACAACCTGGTGACCAACCACTGGAGAATCTCCCCTCCCAACTTGGTGGTTTCAGTCGTGGGGGGCGATGGGGAGGCCCGTGTCCAGGCTTGGCTCCGAGACCTGCTGCGTAAAGGGCTGGTGAAAGCAGCGCAAAGTACAGGTAGGTGCTCTCCCCAGCTGTAACTCAGGCCACAATGTGAACATGTATATGAGCACCAGCATGTTCCATGCAAATTGGGCCATGCTACATGACAACACCACTGCACTCGGTGCAAATGCCACCATGCTCCTTACAAACACCGGCACACTCTGTGTGAAAAGCACCATGCTCCGTACAAACAGCAGCGCTCACTGTGCAAAAGGAGCCATGCTCCATGCAAATGCTGGCATGCTCCGTGCAAACATAACCATGGTCTGTGTAAAGCCTAGCATATGCCATACAAACAGCTCTGTGCTGCATGCAAAGGTTGGCACAATCTATGCTCTCAAATACACATTTGTGCAAAAAGACATGCCCCATCCCACTCATAGGGAAGTCTTGTCCCATGCGCACACCCCCAAGTCTGCTGCACATGCAAGCGCGCTGGTGCCAGGCCTCTACATCCACAATGAGGCCTACCCTCGTGCTCACCCCCCCCAGGCACAAGTGTACACTTGGAGACCAGGTACACTGTTACCCCCCCACCCCGGGCCTGCCATGGGCTGGCATCTGCACACCACCCCCAGACTCGAGGCGGGGGTGGTCAATGATGAGCTCCTGTCCCATCCAGTTAACTGTGTGACACAAACAGGTTGGGGGGGGACTGGGAGCAGTGTGTTAGACTCTCAGCATTTGTTATGCTCTGTGCCTCACCACCCCCCCAGGTGCGTGGATCATGACTGGGGGGCTGCAGGCTGGAATTGGACGCTATGTGGGGGAGGCTGTCCGGGACCATGCCACAGCCAGCACAAGCCCCTGCACACGTGTGGTGGCCATGGGCATTGCACCCTGGAGCATCGTAGCCAACAAAGAGGCCCTCATTAACCCCAAGGTACCAAGGGGGAAGAGATCTGGTGGCTGGTGGGACATGGGTCTCTTGGGGAAGGGGGGGCTGTGGGTTGCTGGAGGTCTTTGGGGGGGGGGGGGCGGTTTGTCGTCAGTCTGGGTGCCGGGGGGGGGGTCTGGGCAGCGGTCAGGCCTGGTGCTGCGGGGAGACTCTTGGGATGGGGGTCAAGGTGGATGGGGGATTTCTGGGAGGATTGGTATGTCAAGGGGGCAGTTGTGCCCAGTTCTGGGAGCTGTCTTTGTGAGGTGGGGTGGTTGAGTTGAGTGCTGGTTTGGGTTTGAGCTGGGTGCTGGATCTCCTCTGGCTGGATCTGATCAGGGCACTGGGCCCCCTTCACCCTGTCTCCCCTTCTAGGGCTCCTTCCCTGCCCGCTATGTGCGCCCCCCCCTCTGCAGGTGCCACCCACCCCCTGGACAGTAATCACTCGCTCTTCTTCCTGGTGGATGACGGCTCCCAGGGGCGCCCAGGGGGTGAGAGTCGCTTTCGTGCCCGCCTGGAGAAACACATTGCCCAGCAGAGGGTGGGTGCTGGCGGTGAGTACCCAGACAGGTTACCATGGTTGTTCCCCCTCCCCTGGCTAGATTACTGCAGTTACACACTGACAAAGTTACCGTGGTTACCCTCCACAGTTGCATTACTATGGTTACCCACCCCTGGCCTGGTTACCCACCCACACATCCCCCCCTTGCTAGGTTACCCTGGTCACATCTTGACCAAGTTACCATGGGTACCCCCTTCTTTACTGGGTTAACCTGGTCACATCCAGATCAGGATACCATGATTACCCCCACAGCCAGGTTCTTACAGTTACCCCTCTCCTGCAGGGGTTACCATGGCTACACACACAGAAGCACCATGGTTACCACAGTTACTCACACCCACCCACCCTGAGCAATGGGTACCGGCGTTGGTTGCTTTTCCTCATCCACTTACACACATCTATCCCCCCATTATTCCTGGTGTCCCCCCACACAGCCCCAATTGAGTGCCCCAATCTCCCACTCTCAGGCCCATCCCCCACCCCACCCCACCCCAGTTGAGAGTCTGTTCGCTTATCTTCAGGTCCAGAGAGAAGCCAGGCATCCTGGGCCCAGGGTGTGGAAAGAACCCAGGTGCTCTGGGTTCCAGGCTGGTGTTTGACCCATTAGGCTCTTCTGACACAAATCTTTGACTGACCCATGGGCCCATGCCTGTTTTCCCCCACCATTGTTGCCTTCTGGTACTGACCTGCCACCCCATCTTACAGGACCTGGCAGCATCGAGATTCCCGTGCTGGTCATGGTCATCGGAGGTGATGCCTCCATGTTCACGGTAAGGGGGGTTTTGGGGAGGGCAGACAGAGGCCTGGGAGACAGAGGAAAGACAGATAAAGCAGGGGGCTGGGAGACTTGGGGGCAGAGGTAGGCGAAGGCAGGGGGAATGGACTTGGGGGATTGAAGGGGGGGGGTCCATGGTAGGACAGTGTAGTAGGATGGGGTTGTAAGGACTGTATGGGGTGGGGGCACTATTGGGGGATCTGGGGGTGGAGGGGGTGGGGTGCAGGGAGAGCTGATGACTGCAGATGTGGGGGAGACACACTGACCCCTTCTCCACCCCCCACCTCCCGCAGCGTGTGTATGAGGCCACCCATGCCAACATCCCCTGCCTACTGGTGGGGGGTTCCGGGGGCGCTGCCGACTGCCTGGCCCAGATCTTGAAGGACGCACAGTCAGGCCAGCCAGGCCGGGCGCTGGTGCAAGAAAAACTCCAGGAACGCTTCCCATCTGCCGATGTGCCAGGCCTGGCTGAACAGGTACCATGGTGCCCTCAGCTGACCCAGGCATCCAGAGAGCAATGGTTCCTGGTGTGGCAGGGAGGGAGTTCTGGGGGTGCATGGAGTCATGGGGTGTCAAACCTGCCCTCCAGGTGGAGTGGTTCCTGGCACAGTAGGGAGGGGGTTTCTGGAGCTGCAGCTCTGTCATAGGGTGTTGGATCTGCCCCCAGGCGGAGCAGATCCTGATGCGGAAGGAGCTGGTCACTGTCTATTCGGACCAGGAGGGGCTTGAAGAGTTTGAGACTGTGCTGCTCAAAGCTCTGGTTAGAGGTGAGACCCCCTCTAACCCTCCTGGGGTCCCCCAATCTCCCAGGGTCCTGCCATGCTGCTCCCCTCCCCCACCAGCCCCTCTGGGATATTTCCATCCTCCCTGGGTATCCCCTATCTTCCCTGATCTCTATCCCCAAGTAGTTATGGCTATGGAACTGACTGCACCTTCAGAATATGCTCTGAGTCTGGGGGAGCCACCTGGGTCAGCATATTGTAGCTGAGACCCTAGATTCAGCATGGATCAATGCCCCCCCGCCCCCAAGCACTGTATGGACGTGCTCAATCCACATTTATATGGTGTCCCTTCAGGCTGCGCCTTCCCCATCCCCACTAGGCTGCAAGAGTGGGAAACTGAGGCATATAGCTATCACAGCCTTTCCCTCGACCCACTGCACAGGCTGTCACGAGACCAGTGAGGCCACCCAGTACCTGGATGAGCTGCGTCTAGCCGTAGCTTGGAACCGTGTGGACATTGCCAGCTCTGAACTCTTCCGTGGAGACATACAGTGGGAGGTAAGGGAGGTTAGAAGGGGAGAATCCCGGGGGGGGGGGGGGGGGGGGCACGGGGAACCCCCAGAGGGCACAGGGTGGGGCCCCTCATAGAGAGCTGAGAGGACAGATGTGGTGCTAGCATAGGAATTGGGGGGAGGGGCTCGTGGGGAGGGCTCTGGGTCTTCAGAGGCTTTTGGGAATAGATGAGGTCAGTGCTCACAGGGCAGACACTATCTTGGGTTCTCTGCTCCCACCCACAGGCCCACCTGCTGGAGGAGCCCATGCACAACGCACTGCTGAGTGACCGACCAGCACTGGTGCGACTCTTTGTGGAGAATGGGCTGGATGTGGGCGAGTTCCTGACCTGGGGGCGCCTGGAGGATCTATATGGGGGGGTGCCTGAGGACTCACTGCTGTGGCAGCTATTGGAGAAGCACCAGGGGGGCCCTGAGCCCCCTGACTACCTGTCCCTGGAACGCCACCCCGACTGCCCCCTCACCCAGGTGGCCCGTGTGCTCCGCAACCTGCTGGGTGATGTCTGCACCACCTTCTACACTGGTCTGCACCCTCCTGGGGTGCCCCCTGGTGGACACAAGGTGTCTGGGGTATGTTGGGGGCCAAGGACATCAGGATCATGGAAGAAGGGGGCACATGGGGCCTGGGGTACACAGGGTGTGGGCTGAGGGCCAAGGGGCAAAGGTTTGTTTGGTGGGGGGGGGCCCAAGAAGGCTGGGGCATGATAGGAGACAGGGGTATATGGGTGTCATGAGAGGGGGCACAAGTGGCCAGAGGGATATAGGGAAATGTAGGGAACAGGGGAATGGAGCGAGATGGTAAGTGGGGAGAAAGGGTCCTGAGGGCTTCAGGGAAAGATGCGGGGATGCCAGCAGGGGTTTCCCCATCTCTGCAGCTTTGACCCCCTATCTTTTCACCCAGAAAAAGAGGCCACTGCCAGATGGGGACCCCGACTATCGCAGTGAGCGTTCCCCAAACCCCTGGACCGACCTTTTCATCTGGGCCCTGCTACTCAATCGTGGGGAGATGGCGACCTACTTCTGGGAGATGGTGAGGGGGATCCCAAGGGGAAGGGCAGGGGTGAGACAGTCCCTCTGGAGGAAGGGGAGATGGGGAGACCCCCCCAAGAGACAGAGGAACAAATGGGGGATTCCTTAAGGAGGGGCTATCCCTGTCCCCCCTTGTCCCACTAGACCTTGGATAAGGTGGAAGGGGTGTAGGTGAGGGGCACTGTTGTGGGGTGTCTTTCTAACCCTCTACCCCCAAAGGCTCCAGATGGGGTGGCAGGGGCCCTGGCGGGGGCGTGGATCCTGCGGGAGCTCTCGCATCAAGAGTCGGAGGCCCAGGAGGCTGCGAACATGAAGGAGCTAGCCATGAAGTTTGAGAACCTGGCCATCGGTGAGAGAGGGCTGGGTCAGAGAAGGGGGAAGCAGAATGGGAGGTGGGGATCAGTATGGGGTGCAGGGTACAGGGGGAGCTGGGGGTAGCACAGGGGGCCAGCTGGGACAAGGATAGCTACGTGACCCTTCCACTTCCCTAGGTGTGTTCGGTGAGTGCTATCATAACAGCGAGGCCAGGGCTGCCCAGCTCCTCGTGCGTCGCTCTCGCCTCTGGGGTGGTGCTACCTGCCTGCAGTTGGCCTCGCTGGCCGAAGCCCGCTGCTTCTTTGCTCATGATGGGGTGCAGGTATGGGAAGTGGGGGCAGGTATCGGGGGGGGGGGGGGGTACAGAGCAGAGACAAGCATTGGGGAGCAAGCACAGAAGGTGAGTGCAGGTACAGGTGTAGGGAAGTATAGAGTAGGGAGAGGTATGGGGGGTGAGGGAACGTATGGGGTGGGGAGTGGTCCAGACATAGGGATAAATGTGGAGGGTAGGGAAAGGTATAAAAGGCAGGTGGAGTGCAGTGTGAAGGGGGGGAACAAAGGGCCTGGGAATGGGGTGTGTGGCAGAGGGGTGGGAAGTGGCTCCCAGGGGCAGGATGCGGAGGGACCCCCCCCCATCACTAACCCTTTGCTCTCAGGCTCTGCTGTCTCAGAACTGGTGGGGCGAGATGGATGAAACCACCCCCGTCTGGCAGTTGCTCCTCACCTTCTTCTGCCCCCCACTGATCTTCACCAACCTCATCGCCTTCCGGTGGGTGCTGGAGGGGGCCTGGCAAGGGTCAGCTACATAATGGGGCACTGCCATGGGGAAATCTACAGTGCCAGGTTCTGCAGCTGGGGCACCGCTGCAGGGTTCACAGTGTTGGGGTCCACACTGGGGCACTGCTGTGGGGAAGCTCACAGCACCAAGGATCTAAACGCTGTCTCACACCCCATTCATGCCCGTGCCTCCCAGGACTCCAGATGAGGATCTGCAGCAGGAGAAGCCTGGCATCCTGGAGATGGAGAACCTGGACATGGACGGGAAATGCCCCATGGATGAGACCCTGAAGGGGTAGGTGGAGCAGCCGGGAGGGGGCAGGGTGCCCCATGTGCTTAGGGCTCCTGCCTCCAACTCCTCCCAGGTCAGAGCCTTCTGCAAGGCTAGTTCCTTCACCCAGCCCCTTTCACCCTTGCCCCTGCAAATCAAGCCCCCTGGCAGGCTGGAATCCCTCCCTGAAACTTGCCCCACTCCCCTATACCTCCTAGTGCTAACATCTACTCTCTGTCTGCTCCCTGCAACTGAGACTCAACCTGTCTCCTGCACACCCCCCTCAGGCTGTGCCCCATCATGTTCCCCTCCTGCAATCTGGACTGGTGTGCAGGCATGTCACCCCAATTCCCCACTCCTGGGCTTCGACTTACCTTGCTCTGCTGGGTGAATCCACACCCCTGGGGCAGCTCAGCCTAGCCTCCTGTGTGGAGTTGGTCCCTCACCCAGTGGAGAAGCCTCCAGCCAGCCAATCCTGGGACAAAACCCCAGCAAACACCCCCAGTCCCAGCTGCACCCCTGGGAACTGCCATTTTACAGGGTCTGGTGCTGCCCACTGTACGCAACCAGCTCATTTACACTCATCTGTCACTTTATGAAAGAAACTGATCTGCACCAGCTCTGTTGCCCCCCACTCTCATGCATGGCTTCATCTACACCAAACCAAGCCTCAGCACAGCCCAGTCTGAAGTGACCCTAGGGCAGAGGGATAGAACTCAAGAGATAAACTGCTCAAGGAGTTGGTCACAAACAAAAGAAAACCCTTATTCTAAGCCAAGATCCCTGGTTTATTCTCTTACTGCGCAGGCTGGCTGTGATGTGTCCTGCATCACCCCTCTGGGTAACTGCCAGTCCTTGATGTTCCTTGGGATCCAGATTCCAGGGAGGACCCCAGACAAAGGGTCCTTTCTTTTAACACTTTTCCTCAATCCCCCCCGGGGGTAAGGTGACCAGCCATGTCCAGGAACAGGAGTCCTTCCGCTTGTGCCAAAGTGCTCCTAGGTGCTCAGGCCAGGCTGTTCCTGTACGCATGTCTGCGCTGGCGTGGAGAGATGGCTCTAGTTGTGTGCAGCTCTTCAAGCCATCTGGGACACACACTCGGGGACATGACCTGGCAGAATTTCACACCAGTGCACGTGACATTGCAGGGAAATGGCTACCACAGAAGTGATGTTCAGTACATAATGAGCAATCCAAAACCCCGAACATGACACATGTCGCACCATATCACCTTCAGTTACACTGTAGTGGTGAACACGAATGATGCACAAGCGTGTACATGAGATGCAGCATGTTACAGCCCCACCCAACTGAGCACTACCTCCCTGTTGCAGGTCAGATTCCTCAGTGAACACCCCCCCACGGCCAGGGCGGGCCTGGTTGTGGCGCTGGAGCCGGTTCTGGAGGGCACCGGTCACAGCCTTCCTGGGCAATGTGGTGATGTATCTCCTCTTCCTGCTCCTCTTCTCCTACGTGCTGCTACTGGACTTTGCACCCCCTCCACCCCAGGGCCCACACACTGCCGAGATCCTGCTCTACGCCTGGGTCTTCACCCTGCTCTGTGAGGAGCTGCGTCAGGGATGCTTCACGGGGCACCAGCCACTGGCTCAGCGTGCCCGTGCCTACCTGCAGGACACCTGGAACCAATTTGACCTCACAGCCCTGCTGCTCTTCCTTCTGGGGGCCATCTGCCGGTAAGACCATGGCAATCCCTGGCCTCCTCACCCCATGGCCATGTCACCCCCTTGGTACCACATCCCCAGCCTCCCATCCTCGTCATGACCCCTTCCTGGACACGATGCCACCATCGGCATTGGCTAAGTGCCTCCTCCAGCAGTCACACCTCAGGAGAACGCATCCCATCCCCCCCCCTCAGCCCAGACTCACCCCCTGATGGAGAGAGGCCCTCCAGCTGTGGTTGGGGAGGGAAGTTGAGGCAGCACCTTGCTGTGCTGGGCAGGCTGGAAACACACCCTGCCTGTTTCCCTCACTCCACTGCCCTTCCCCAGGATGTTCTCCACCTCCTATGAGTTGGGGCGCACTGTACTCTGCCTGGACTTCATGGTCTTCACCCTGCGCCTCATCCACATCTTCGCTGTCAACAAGCAACTGGGCCCCAAGATGATCATTGTGGGCAAGATGGTGAGGAGAGTGGGAGGTGGAGGAGAGGGTGGAGGAGGATTCCCAAGTGGAGGAGGGAAATGAGAGGGGGGTCCCATGGGGGAGGGGCTGTAGAGGGGACCCCCACAGCCTAGGGGAATGGGGGGGGCATGTGGAGGAGTGTACATTGGGATAGAGTGTAGGATCCCAATGGAGGCAGAAGTGGGGGGCCTGGCCAGTGGGAAGAGCCATGGGGGGGGGGTCCCACACCAGAGGCTGATACACCCCCTCCAACAGGTGAAGGATGTCTTCCTCTTCCTCTTCTTCCTGGGAGTCTGGCTGGTGGCCTACGGCGTGACAACGGAGGGGTTGCTGAACCCCAGTGACCAGCGCCTCTCCTGGATCTTCCGCCGCGTCTTCTACCGGCCCTATCTGCAGATCTTTGGCCAGATCCCTCTCAACGAGATTGACGGTGCCCCAGGGTGGATGGGCTGGCTGTGTGGGCAGGGAATGGGGCATTGGGCCTGTCTCCTCTAGTGGACACCAGCTCTGACGTGGTCTCAGGGTGGGAACAGGCTGGCTCCACTTGGATGGGGAGTCTCACACACATCCTTCCCTCCCAGCAACACTGATGGCAGCATCAAACTGCACAGACGACCCAGTGGCTATCCTGATGGAGGAGGCAGAGCCCTGCACCAACACCTACGCCAACTGGCTGGTTCTGGTTCTCCTTGTCATTTTCCTCCTCGTCGCCAACATCCTGCTCCTCAACCTCCTCATTGCCATGTTCAGGTACTGCCCCATGGGGCCAGGAAATAGAGCCCCATGTCTGAATAGTGAGGTGATGTATGGGCAAGGAGCAAGATGCACAGGTGTGTTTGACAAATGTGGGAGGCACCTGGTGTTAACACAGGGAGAACAATTAGTGAATACTGAGTTGATGTGTGTAAGGGGCCACTGCACTGAGATGTGTGGATGGAGAGTTGATGAGTGTGTAAGGTCCCAGTGCATTAGCATTTGTGGGGGGGCGAGCTGATGAGTATATGAAGCCCTATGCACTTGTGTGTGGAGAGACCAAACTGATGAGCATGCACAGGCTTGGTGCACTGGTGTGTGCAGAGGATGAGTTGATGAGTATATGAGGGCCAAGTACACAGTATGTGTGGTGGGTGAGCTAACAAGCAGGAGGAACGGGTGCACTGGTGCATGCAGAGAGCGAACGAGTAAGTGTGTAAGGGCCTGGTGCACTACTGCATGTGGCAGGTGCACTAATGAGTGTGCAGGGACCTAGTGTACTAGTGTGCAGAGGGTGAGCTGACAAGCATCCAAGGCTCCGATGAGGGGGTGGGGACTGCCTGGAGTCGTTCCCCCACTCCTGCCTGACACCCTATCCCCTCCAGTTACACCTTTGCCAAGGTGCAAGGAAACAGCGACACCTACTGGAAGTCACAGCGTTACAGCCTGATCTTGGAGTATCACAACCGCCCAGCACTGGCCCCCCCCCTTCATCATCATCAGCCACCTGCGGCAGCTGCTGCGCCACCATGCCCACGGGGGGGTCTGCCAAGAGCCGCCACTTCTGTGAGTATGAGGAACTGGGGCCAGGGGTCCCTCCTTGCAGTACTGGAGGCAGGGCAATAGTTCTGGGGGTGCAGAGGTGGGCATCAAAGAGGAGTAGTGGAGGGATGGGGGCAGGGGCAGTGCTGGGGGTGGGGAGAAAAGCAGTGTTGAGTTGAACCAGGCCCACACTCCTTGGGCCTGCTGGCTTCCACTTACTTTTCACATGTCTTGCCTCATCCCCTCTGCCCTGCCTGGATGTTGGGGTCCCCAGCACGGGAGCTGTCCCCACAGCAGAATGCCCGGCTGCTTACCTGGGAGGCTGTGCAGAAGGAGAATCACCTGGTGGCCCTGGCACGCCAGAAACGGGACAGTGACACAGAGCGCCTCCGGCGGACATCGCAGAAGTGAGGGGAGGTCACCGGCAGGACCTGGGGGAGCAGGGAGGGGGTCATCTGTGGAAGTGGTAGGGGTAGGGGCCGGGGGCAGGGTGAATGTTGGGGTCTGGGGAATATTGGGGGGGGGGTCACCTAGGGAATAGCGGTGTGCAAGGGTCCAGGAAGAGGGTGTTGAGTTGGGTAGAATGAATATGGGGGCCAGAGGGTGCAGGGAGGGTTGAATCAGTTGAGGGGACCCCAAATGAGTCGCATCTCCCCCTCCCCAGGGTTGACCAGGCCTTGAAGCAGCTGGCTGAGATCTGGGAACAGGAGCGACGGCTCAAGACTCTGGAGACCCAGGTGAGGCGTGGGGGGGGGCACAGGGCAGTTAACAAAGATGGATGGGTCCTGGAGGAGGGGTGGCAGGGATAGGAATGAAGGAGGGGGGTGGCATGAGGGCAGTAGGGGGCCAAACGAGTGGTCCGTGGGAAGGAGTGTACAACAGGAGTGAGGAGCTTCCTGACGGAGAGGTTGTACAGGTAATCAGTCCCCCCACACTCCTCCCAGATGGAGTACTGCACCAGTGCCCTCTCCTGGATGGTGGACGCCCTGGCTCAGAGCGACCTGGGGAAGAACCGCCCCTCCCCTCCAACTCTCAAAAACGGTGAGTGACCGCCCTCCCAAATACCCCCAGAGCCCTCTCCCCCTGCACTGCCCCATCTTCTCATGGGAACACTCTTCCCTTGACCCTCAACCCCCGACTTTGCCCTTCCATGCTCCACCCTTAGTCCATATGGGGCTGCTCCCTGCCACCATCTGCTCCTAGGTTCCGAAATTTTCCCCCATCACAGGCCAAAGCCGAGGAAAGGGTAATGAAGGGATTAATCACCCCCCGTGCATTGAGTGGGTGCCCCCCCCCACTTGCTCTACTATTGCAGTTGCTTGTCCTGAATCCATCTGTCTCTCTGTCTTCCCCTGACTGACCCCCCAGCCCAGTGAAAGAAGAGGCCAATCGACTGCGGAGAATGGACTGTGAACCCAGGCGTCAGAGCACCGTAGACTCTCCTGGGCGCTGGAGTCCAGGAAACCTTTGCTGTGAACACAGGCATCTGGATGCCATGGACTCTTTGGGGAGAGAGAGAAAGGCGTACCCCCGCAGGGACCCTGAGTTACTTTGTTACGTTAATTATTGTTATTGTATTAAATAAAAACATATCAGTGAGGAAGTGAGAGATGGGTTGTGGGGGCAAGGAAGGGGCATGGGGGGAAGAACCTGGGATGCAAGGAGGGGATGTTGGGGGGGGTGAGGAGCATGGCATGAGGGGAACAGGATATGGGTAATGAGACAGGTTGACTTGAGTAGTGTACGGGGCCACCGTGAGGGGAGGAATTGGTAGGCGACCCCCACTAAGGCTTCATGCCCCTACCCCCAGAAGTTCCAGTGTGCATGGGGGGAAGGACTCCCTGTTCCCCCCAAACTTCTATCCCGGTAGGAGTTGTCTGCATCCCATAGCAGGCACCCCCTAGACCTGCCTCCACAACTGGCCCCCCCACAATCAACACCCTCCTAAACAGTGCACAACACCCCCAAAGCTGCCCCCTAATACTGGACTCTTCACCTGTCCCCTAAACTAGGGGGCCATGTGTGTCAGAACATGTCTTGGCTGAGTTCATTCCTCTCCCATCCCCCCACCTCCCTGGTTCCCCTCACAGCCCCCTCCCTGCACCCTGAGGATCCCCCTACATGCCAAGTACCATGTGTCCTCTGCCTCCCATGCCAGCTTCCCTCCCATGCCTGGGGCTCTGCACCCCCCATGCCAGGTCTCCAACCCTTCTATGTCCAAGACTCTGTGTGCCCCATCTTCTACCATCATTATTTCTTTTCAGCCCAGCTGGGACATCAGTCACTGGGGTGCCCACATGGCACCCCACAGGGCTATAGGCAGAGCTGAGTGGATGGAAGGGAAGGGTTATGTTGTAACATGAGCCTTTGACAATTGCAAAGGGAGGATGGGGAAGCTGTGACTGGTGGGAACAGATTCTGGGGAACTCCAGGTGCCCTTCTAGCAGGGATTTCCCTAACACCCTCTCCCTAAATTTTCCAACACCCCTCCAGTTGTCAGCTGGTAACAGTGTTATATCAAATTAGTGAGCCCTCCCAATAGCCCCCCCCCCAAAGTCCCCCTACATCCCTCCTAATTTCAAGTCCTGGGGACAATACTGCCCTCTAGTCTCTGCTGGTTTCCCACTTGTCCCCCGAACCCCAGTATCTGCCCGAGTTGTTTCCTGGACGTAGGGGGCCAAAGACATCTCTTTAAGGATGGAGAAATGCTGTGGGCAGGGTGTGGAACCTTTAAGATTGTACCCCAAACCCCTGCACCCCCAATCATCTGAATGGCACTCTGAAATGTGTCATACTAAATCTGCACCCTAAAAGCTGAGCCCTCAAATCTGTACCCCTAAAACCTGCAGCCCAGAAATCTGTAATTATCGTCCCACCCACACTCCCTCCACCTTTCCCCGAACTCTGATCCACTGTCGGACCTGATCCTCTTTCGCCGGGGGGAGTCATATAGGACAACGGGAGGAGCCAAAAGCCGCCCGCTGGAGGCCCAGGAACCAAAGTTTCCCGGAACTCACCGCCAGGGCCCTGCAGGCGGCTTCGGGCGGAAGCGGCGGTGCACACCCCGGAAGTGCCGCTGTGCCGGGAGCAGAGGCTCCGGGCGTAGGAGAAGTTGCCGGGGGGGGAGCTGGCCCCGTGGACGGGCGGGGCCCCACTTCCGGTGCGGCTGCCGGAGGGGCAGTTGCGGGGGGTACCGGGGCTGGGCGGGCAGCCGACCCTGACGCCCGCTCCGTGCCGGGCGGGGCCATGCAGTGCTTCCTGGAGAGCCGGGACGGGCAGCACGAGCCGGTGGCCTTGCCCGACGGGGTCCCCGTGGTGCTGGGCCGGGGGCCGCTCACCCGCGTGGCGGATAAGAAATGCTCCCGGAGACAAGGTGGGTACCGGGAGCCCCGGGGCGGCCGCCTCCGGCCCCTGCCAGGCCGACACCAATTTGCCTTTCGCTCACCTCCCCCCTGACTCTCTCTGCAGTGGAGCTACTGGCGGACTACAGGCACCGGGCTGTGAGAGTCACCCAGGTGAGGGGCTTGGGGGGCCTGGGTACAAGGAGCGCTTGCCTGGTGCTGGGTTCAGCCCCGGGTGGCGTGCGGGGCTGGCTACATGGGGGCCCCTCGCCTGGCACAGAGATGTGCCCCCTCTGGCACGGGGCTCGTTCTCTGGAGACCCACTCTTCTGTGCTCAGCCTTCCCCCCTCCATTTTGCAGCATGGTGTGAACCCCACGTCAGTGGAGGACCTACAACTGCACCCGGGCGACAGCAGCACGTTGCAGGAGGGGCAGACGCTGTGGCTGGTGAACGGGCGCTACCCCCACACGCTGCGCTTCCTGCCTGCCCCACAGTCCCCCCGCCGCAGCCTGTTGGACTTCTTCAGCCCCAAGCGCCGGCCCCTGGTTGAGAGTGATGAGAGGCAGTCCCGCAAGAGGTTGAAGGCCACCAGCCCCCCTAGGGAGAAGGAAGATGAGGAAGAAGAAGAGGATGACCCTGAGGTGGCCATGAAGCTGCACCAGTTGCAGGAGACGGCAGCCAGTGCTGAGCAGGCAAAGGGTTGTGCACCTCGTTTCCCCCGAGAGAAACCCTTGGGGCCACCCTCACATCCCCGGGACTCTTGGGAAGAGCATGGCAAGCTGCTGGTCTTCACCAAGAAGGGTGTGGTGCCCAGTGCCAAGGTACCCAGGTGGCAGGAGAGGTTAGCCTGGGGAACCACCTGAGGCTGCAGTGTGGGAGGATTCATTGTGCAGATAGGGGGAGGGCAGTGTGTGGGGCTCAGAGTCCTGTAGGCTCCAGTGTCTGTTGCTTGGGGGGTAGGGTGTGCAGGTGAGCCCAGTGTCCTGATGGTGGGGTGTAGATAGACCTTTGCTGTCAGGAGATGGGGTGGTTGGGTCTATTGCTGAGGGGAAGGAGAGAGAGTGGATGCATCCATTACTCTGCAAGGTGCAGGGGAATGTGCCTCACCTTCTCTGCAGGTAGCAGGATTCGACCTGGATGGAACCATCATCACCACAAAGTCTGGGAAGGTTTTTCCCACCAGCCCAGATGACTGGAGGTGAGCATGGGGCTGGGGCCAGGCTGGCAGGGGCCGTGGGCTGAGAGTGGGAGGGATGCTGGCAGGGCTGGGGTGGGTAAGGCCATGGGTGGGCAGTTGGGTTGTTCTAGAGTAACTCCTGTATCCATCTCCCCTAGGATTTTGTACCCTGAGGTTCCCCGGAAGCTGAAGCAGCTGCAGAGTGAGGGGTTCAAGGTTCGTTCCCTCCCACCACCACCATGCAACTCTCCTACTCTTGGCCCTCCCCTGACCTCCCATGTTCCCCCCTCAGATTGTGATCTTCACAAACCAGCTGGGGATCAGCAGGGGGCGCCTTCGCCCTGAAGTCTTCAAGGCCAAGGCAGAGGCTGTGGTGGAACGACTGGGGGTGCCTGTGCAGGTTGGGACCTGGGGTTGGGGTGGGGGTGGCATTTGCAGGCTCTGTATGCTGGGGCCCTTCCTGCTGTTGAGGGGGGGCTGGGGCTCAGTAACCCTGTAAAGAGCTTCCCCCACCAAGTCTGCCCCTGTGCCGGGACATCCTGTGGGGGGCTCCATTCCCATCTCAGGAGGTGCCCTTCATGGTAGAGTGTGAGGTAGGGGACATGGGGATCTATTCCTGTTCCAGGATGTGACAGCCCCCTCCCCCCTTTTCTCCCCCCCCCAGGTGTTTGTGGCAACTGGCACTGGGATCTACCGCAAACCCCTGCTGGGCATGTGGGAGCATCTGTGTGAGAAGGTACTGGGCAGGAGGGAAGAAACTGATGCTGAGCAGCAACAGGGAGGGCATGTGGGGGCAGCAGGAGAGGGTGGGGGCAAGGGCTCAGCCTGCCCCCCCCTTTCCCTCACATCTGATCCCTCCTCCCCCCTCCCCAGGCAAATGGCACCATTGCCCTGGCCATGCAGAGCAGCCTGTATGTAGGAGGTGAGTGAGGTACCAGAGATCTGTTCGGGGGGTGTCTTCCCTATAAGCCCTGTGTCCCATCCATGGGGGACAGGACAGGGCTTGGCAGCACCACTGATCTCCCCTCTCTACTCCTTTCAGATGCAGCTGGGCGGCCCCCCAACTGGGCCCCTGGGCACAAGAAGAAAGACTTCTCCTGCAGCGACCGCCTGGTACCCCCCCATGGCACCCCTGTATTACCCCCAGTTCCCCCACCCCACTTGCTGGCCTCCCAGCTCTTCTCTGCTTCCCTCTTTCCCTCCAGCCCCTAGCAGCTGCTCTCTCCTGACAGTCTCTTCTGTCCCCCCAGTTTGCCCTGAATGCAGGACTGCCATTCTACACCCCTGAGGAGTTTTTCCTGGGCTGGGCACCTGCCCCCTACCAACTGCCAGCCTTTGACCCGGTGAGTGCCAACCCTACCCTCCAGCCCTGACTACCCCCATGGGCCTCCCCTCTCCCTGTTGCCCTAGGTTGGCTCAGCCCCTGCTCCCCCTCCTGGAGGGGATCTTGGGTTCAGTCCCCATCTCACTCCATGGCTGAGCCCTGGGTGTGGAGGGGAGGCAGTTGGGGCAGCTATGGGATCTGTCTAACAACTCCCCCATCTTGCCTGCAGCGGGAACTTGATCCTCAGGGGCGCCTTTATGACCCCCCTGATGCTCCACTGGTGTCCCCCACACCTGAGCTGGTGGTGGCTGTGGGCTTCCCTGCAGGTGAGTCAATGCCCCCTTTGGCCCCCTGATCTCCTTCCCTGCCCCTCTTTCTTCTAGTACTAACCTCCCCTCTCTGCAGCTGGGAAATCAACCTTCCTGAGGAGCCAGCTAGTGCCAGCAGGCTATGCCTATGCCAACCGGGTAAGGACTGAGGAGGTGTGCACGTGTGGCAAGCCCTCCTTATTTTGGTAGGGCAGGCTCCCCTCCTCCTCCCGCCATTAACTACTCCCCTCTTCTAGGACACACTGGGTTCCTGGCAGAAGTGTGTGGCACTGTGTGTGGAAGCACTGCAGCAGGGTAAGAGTGCAGTTGTGGACAATACTAACCCTGACACCGAGTCACGCAGCAGGTAGGGAGCAGTCCTGAGCTATGGGGGAGAACTGGGGGGAGAATGGTGTCCTCAGCCCCTCTCTCTCCTGCCCCTTCCCAGATACATTGAATGTGCCCAGGAGGCTCGGGTCCCCTGCCGCTGCTTCCTCTTCACAGCCACCCTGGAGCAGGCCAAGCACAACAACCGGGTGAGTTCCCTGCTCACCCCCAGCCAGTTTGTCTTGGGGCCCAAAGAAGCCCGCCTCCTCCACCCCAGGAAAGGGCCCCATGCCTGGTGCCTGCTCAGAAGAAAAGCCACATGTGCCCCTAGCAGTGATGAACTCCTTTCTGGTTGCAGTTCCGGGACCTGACATCTACTGGCCATGTCTCCGTCACAGACATAGTCCTGAACAGCTACAGGTGAGTAGGGGTGTGGGAGGGGGGAGGCAGCTCATCTGCCCCATTAACCCCCTGCCCCCTTCTCCCAGGAGCAAGTTTGTGGAGCCATCACTGAGCGAGGGCTTCAGCCAGATCCTACGTATTCACTTTGTGCCCCAGTTTGCTGATGACCGCCAGGAGGCGCTGTACTGCCAGTTTTCTGAGGGCTAAGCCAGGCCTGCCCCAACACCCCCCAGAAGGTGGGGCCTGGCAGTGCAAATTGGTAACTCATTAAAGAGAAGGACAACTATGACTACCCCCTCTTTGTTTCTGAACTGGGTGCTTTGCAGGATGGGAACAGTAAAAGATGGAGGTGGAACTGGGCCCCCTCATGGGCTGTGGGGGGCCCAAAGGAAGTCAAACCTTACACTGAGGGATAGGGGAGATCCCCATGCCTGTGAGCAGCTTGGCACTGGCTCTGTCATCCCAGGGATGGAGAGCCCAGACTCCAGGGTTCTCCCCCAGCTGGGAAGATATAAGTCATAGACAGGGGCATGGACAGCCGTGTGTTTATTGACAAGTGGAGCCTGGCCAGGCCAGGCCCCCACTGTCAGATCAGGTCCATGAGGATGTCGTCTTCCATGACGCTGGGTGCCTGGACCTGCTGCAGGCCTGGCTGAGGGCCACGGGGCCCAGGGGGCATCAGCATTGGCCCTGGGGAGGGGAGAAAAGAGGTTGGTGCAGGATAAATACACTGGGGAGAGGGCAGGAATTGAGCTGGGCTGTTCTAAGGGGCAGCAGGCAACAGCACTTTGAGCAATAGGCTCAAGTCACATGGAGGGGAGGGTGTGTCCAGGTTGAACACGAGGACAAGCTTTCGCCCTAGGAGGGGGGAAAAAATGTGGCAGCGGAGGGAAGCTCCCTCCCCCAAGGTGTCTGAGGCCCACCCTCATGTAGCCTGCCTGGGATGGCTTAGTTAGCACTGGTCCTGCTTTGAGCAGGGAATGGGACTAGGTATGGCTGGGGGTCCCTTCAGCCCCTATCTCTGGTTCTATGACTGAAGGGGTGCAGCAGCGGGTGCAAAAGTTATTCAGATCCCACTCCACACCACAACTTACCTGGAAGTGGGGCCCGGGGGGCCATCTGTGATGGCCATTGCTGCCCAGGGGCCTGGTGCATGAGTGGCTGGCCAGGGAGCTGCAGGGGCTGCTGCCCCATAGCTTGCCCCATGGGTTGATGGGGCAGCAGCCCCTGGGATGCCTGCTGCAGGTGGTGCAACGGCTGCTGGGATTGTGGCACTCCTGGCTGGGGCTGGAAAGGGACCCAGAGAGAGAGGCAGTGAGGTAGGGAGCCAACAGCCGTGAGCTGTACAGGGCCCCCCCAAAGGCAGGTGGGATGGAGGGAAGGGTGCTGGGGGTGTTACTCACCGGCTGCTGGCTGAGGAGGAGGCTGCGGAGTTGGGGGTTGGCACCTGGGTTCTGAGGTCGCAGCAGGGCCCCCCCCTGCGTGGGCTGTGGCCCAGCCGGGGGAGGGCCAGGGGCTGGGGGGGCCTGGGGGGCAGCTGGGGCTGCCTGCTGCTGCACCCGGAGCTGCAACTGAGAAGCGGGAGGGGTCACAGTCCATTCCTAGTCCCCCCGCCCTGCACAGGGCCTGCAGGGGAACTTCCCAGTAAAAAGCTCACCAGGCTTTGCTGTCGCTGCTGGTCATCCATGATGGTACCTGGGGCCATGGCAGGGCTCACTTGCTGGCTGGCCAGCTGGGGAGACAGAGAAAACAATGTGGGTCCACCCTCTGCACCTTTCCCTCCACCACCTCCATCCCCTTACAGCTGGCTCGCCCCCAGATGGTCCCTACTTGGCCAGGAGGGGCTGGGTGCTGTGCACATGTTGGTGAGATGACTGGGGGATGGGGGGGGGGGGAGGACAGCTGAGCATGTGCGAGGTGGGGTGGGGAGCCAGGCCCTCCACAGGGCTGCTCTTGCTAGCGGCTGTGGAGGAGCTGGAGACACTGCCTGGGGGTGGGGCCCAGGGTTCAAGGCTGGGGATGGAGGGGGGATTCCTTACACTGCGCTGCTGCTCGATCTTCTGCTGCTGCACCTGCTTGTGGTTGGTGATAACTTGGCGAATGCCGTTAACAAAGCCACTCTGGTCATAGGGAATCAGCCCCATGAAGATTTTCTTCTTAGACGAGTAGAGGAGCATAAGCACTCGGACCTCGCAGGGTGTGGTGTGGGGGAAGTGCACACAGCCAGCCTGGGGGGGGCATGTGGTGCAGGATTAGGCCATGCCCACAGGACAGGCTCTGCCCCTCGCATGGCAAGGGGAACTGCATGCAAGCATCGACACAGCAATAGGCCATGCCCTCAGTATAGGCTCCACCCACCCTGGCACATCAGGACATGCCCCCAGAAAGGTTCCACCCCATCACAGGGCTGATGGGCACAAAGCATGCACCCAACTGAACAATGCCCCCCCCACCACCACACTCAAACCCCCCAGGGCAGGGTTGTGGGGGATTCCAGCCTTACGAAGCCATTGCCCATGATGCGGTACAGCCCTTTGAGCGACTCCAGGTCCTTGTTGGTGAAGTGGAACTGCACCATGCGGGAATTGCGAAACAGGGGCCCCAGTGTGGTCTGTGGGGAGAGGGGGAAGTTAGATACCCTGCCTGGCTCCCTGGGGTCCAGCAAGGGAGCAAAAGACCCTGCTCACACCTGGCACCAGTAGGGTGTTACAGATCCACCCTGCCCCAGCACTGACCACACTTCCTTACCAGCAACTGCTGTGGGATGAGCTGCATGATCAACTTCTGGGGCCACTGATCTGTTTTCCTGGGAGAGGAAAGGAAAGTGGCAGAGCAGGGGCTCATTAGTGACTCAGGAAAGGCATCCCCAGCCATCCCCTCCCCCATACAGGCACACCCCCTTCAGCCAGTCACTCACAGGTTCTCCCCAGGGTTAACGTAAACCTGGCAGGGCAGCGAGCGGGTGAGCTTGGTGCTGGAGTCCACCGAGGCTGGTTTGGGCTTCTACAGAAACAGAGAGGGGCAAGGTGGAGTCAGAGGTGGGGCTCATGGCTTTCCCCACCCACCAACCGACAGGGCAATCACTCACCTCCTGCCACTCCAGCACCCCATTCCAGGCTAGCACCTTGTTCGTGACTGATTGCTGGGTCCCAGTCAGCTGGGCTGTGCCTAGCTGGGGGGGCTGCCGGTGGGGCCACACTCACACCACTGGGGGCCACAGTGCTAGGCTGCGAGGAAGGAAAGCACAGTCATGTCAGCCCTGACACTCCTTCAGGCTGTAGCCCCCCCAGAGATCCTGCCCCCCACCCCTCTGAGCCAGCCAATCTGCTATCCCTGGGGGCAGGTGTATCCAGCACCCACTAGAGGGGAAGGCCCTAGCACCTCACACCCTCCCATCTTCTGAGGGATCACACATACCATGGTGGGGGCCCCAGGCTGTGGGGGGGGGGCTGGCCAGGTGGCTGGGCCAGCATGCTGGAGCCGGTGGTGACGGTGGAGACCAGGCTGGGCTGGGAAGAAGGTGGAAGCTTGGGGGCCATGGGTGGGACGGAGCCAGCAGGAAGCGGAGGTGCAGGTGCCTGGCTGAAGGACGTCTGCAGAGGGTTGAGGGGGGGAGACTGTGGGAGGAGGAGGAACAGTCAGCATCCCATAGCCACCAGACACCCCACCTGGACGCCCCCTGGGAACTCCCCTCCCTCCTGAGCTGCCCCATGGCCTCCCCTCAGCACTCACAGCGTGTGGCCAAACTGGCTTTCTGGTTCTTGGCAGCCTCCACGGCAGACTGTGCGGCAGCCTGGGCAGCGTTGAGGGAGTTGGGTGGGGGGACCTGTAGGACACAGCAGGGGTGAGCCAGGTGCGGGTGGGGGCTGGGATTCCCCCCTCATCCCCCAGCAGGGCCATACCTGGTAGGGCTGTGAGACGGGTGTCAGAGGCTGTGGTGGGGCCGGTGGGGGGCGCTGTGGGGAGCTGCGGCTGGGGCACCACTTGCTTGGGCTGGATGGTGCCAGAGGCTGCACTGCCAGCTACTGGGGAGAGTGGTAAATTCAGCAGTCAGCAAGAGCCACCCCCTGCTGGGAATCATAGACTAACCTGCTGGGAGGGGTGACCCCAGCATGGCCTCTGATGCCATGCCAAGAAGGGGGTGACCCACACGTTCCCAGATCCCAGTCCAGATCTAGTGCTGCCCTGCATTAAATCCTGTTGGCACTAGAGCCAGCACCAGCCAAGCCCCCACCCCAGGGAATCCACCCCAGATGGATCCACCCTGAGGCACTGCCCAGTCCCAGCCGTACATCTTCCCTGCCAGCCACCAATTCACTTGGAAAATGCCAGCTTCCCATGCAGGGCTGTGATTTGAGGCATCAGCTGCCCTCAGGCTACGTTTCTTTTTCACCACCAGTGTCCAGGATCACAGTCACCCTCTGTCCTCTGATCTCCTCAGGCACTGGCTGTGCAAGGGCTGCCCTTGGGATCCCAGTTTCCAACACCCATGGGACATGGCCACACCACCCTGTTGCCTTCTTGCAAACTGTTCACTCGATGGGGGGGGCGGGGGGGGCGGCATAACCTGTCCACTGGCATGTGTTTCTTCTCTCTGGCAGGGGTGCTGCAGCCTCTAGCAAACTAGAGAAGCATATAACCCTGGGGGTACCATGCTGCCCTAGATCCTCCCCTCCTTGTGGGGCAGGTCCCTTGGCCAGCAGCAGGAATTTTCCTCCCGGTCAGCCAGGCTCAGCCCACTTACCCTGCCCTTTGGAGGCGGGGGAGCTGGGCTCTGACCCAGAGTCTTCAGTTTCTGCCCCTTTCATTGTTTGTGTGGCTCTTTTATACCCCCTTCCCACATGTCTGCAGCCTCCATGACCTGAGGACATGGGATCCAGCCATGCTCCCTCTTTCCCTGCTCAGGAGCCCCCCCCATTAGGCATCCCCAGCTCCCATGTGCCATTGGCCTCAGAACCCCCACCCAAGGTCCTCACCTCCCAGCACATTCTGCCACAGGCATTACACTGACACCTCCAAGACAGTGTTTGCTGGGCTCAGCCTAGTCAGTGATGCTGCTAGCCTGGTCTCTGCCTTGCACTCTCCTGTATTCGCTGTGTTCACAGGTTGTCTACTCTGCCCCCTGGAAAGTGATCCTAGTGTGACCTTAGGTCTGTAGGGAAGGGTCACATTGTCCTCCCTCCATGGAGATTCCCTTCTGGCCAGCCCCCTTGATCACCCTCCTTACCTGGCAGCACCATGCCACGGATGAGGATCATGTGCCGGGGATCCTGGCTGAAGTCTTTAGGCTGGGCCTCCATCATGCCTCCAGGCCCAGCCTTTTCAAAGAGCATGCGCAGTGCTGGCAGCTTGCGGGGTGATACGATGGAGAAGTGGATGCCACGCTGGGGGGAGAAGAATGGGGGTAAGTGGAGTGCAAGGAATGAGAAAGAATCCGTGTGCCTTGTCTTACCAGCACAAGCCACCCTGGCTCTAACCACTAGTCCCCACTCCCTTCCTGAGCTGCTGACAGAACCCAGGTGTTCTGGCTCCCAGCCACCTCTCACCTCTCCAATCTTCTGTACCAAGTTCTCAGTGGTATAGCCAGAGTAGGTGGTGCTCTCCACAGCTGGCAAGAGGTAAGGGGGAGAGTTGCAGATCAAGATGCAGACCTTGTGGGTCTGGCCTCTGTGGGAGAGAGAGATGGGGCATGGGGATCCCCTGCAGACTCTATGTCCCTGCCATGCTTCAGCCTGGGATACAGATACAGCACAGCATGGTGGGAGCTGGGGAATTCAGCCCAGCACTCCAAGCCTCAGACACCCCCCTGGGTTGTGCACCTGAACCCTCAGCCCCAGAGCTGTCACCCCACCCCTCTCCTGCTAGGACTGGTCCCTCTGGATCCAGGACACCCACCCTGCTGGCCCCCTGGCCCACGCTTACATCTGCTCTCTCATCTTCTTGAAGTCATCAAAGAGCTGCAGGGCTGTGCTAAGCCCCTCGGCAATGAGGCTGCAGCTCTCGCCACCGCCGCCCACAAACCTGCCCAGGGAAAGAGACAGAGATCTGAGAAATGGCTCCCAGGCCACCGCCTCCAGGGAGCTGGGGGATAGGATCCAGGAATCCTGGCTCCTAGTCCCTCCCACTCTAATCCCTAGACTCCACACCTAATCCAGAGTCAAGGATAACAGTGCATCCCAGCCCCCCACTCTAACCACTAGAAGCCTCCTGCCCTCTGAGAGCCAAAGAGAGAACCCAGGAGTCCTGGCTTCCATCAGTCTAATGAGTCATTTCCCCACAATCATCATGCCACCCCAGATTTCTGCTTCTCCCTCTGCCCCAGACTTGCTTTGCCCCCAGCTCCACTCACTGGATGCTGTCCAGCCAGGTGACAAACTCGTAGGCACTGCTGGTGGGCGCGTGGCACTGCACATAGGACTCCGGGGCACAGTCCACCGTGTTGAACACAACCAGGCTGTACTGGGTGCCCCCATACTGTCAGTAAGAAATACAGGAAATCAGGTTGCTAGGACTTACTGCCCGTTGGGGGGGGGGCAGAAGAGTGCAAGGGGAGCCCTACAAACCTGCCCAGCCCCCACCAAACCCAATCAGCTTCAGGGAGTCCAGAAAGAGATTGAGGATGACCCACAAACATGCTCAGTCCCTCCCAAAACTCGCAAGAGGGGCACCCCACAGTCCTGCCCAGCCCCAACGCCTGCATGGGGAGATTGAGGGGTGCCCTGCACATGATGCTGTACAGAAGGGGATGGGGGAGAGATGCAGGGGCCCACTCACGTCTCCCCCGAAGTCCGTCTCAGCCGGGGGGCCGCCGTTGAAGTACCTGGGAGGAAACAAGGAACCGACCCATCAGAGCCTGGAGGGGAAGGGGGCTGGGCCAAGCAGGACACGGTCGGACCCGCCGCTTTTCTGCGGTCCTCAGGGGGCTGGGCGCTCGGCAGGGAGGGAACCTCAAGGAGAAGGGGGAGACCGCAGGGGGCAGGGCCGGGCCACTAGGCCACGGGGGGGGGGCGCCCATGGGGCAGGCTGCCCTAGCGTGGCGGGGGGGGGGGGTTGGGGGCTCCCAGCGGGCACGCGCACAGCCGCGGGCACGCACTCGATGGCCGGCAGCAGGTAGTGTTTGCGCAGCGACTCGAAGTAGGGCCCCAGGTTGGCCGTGCCCTCGATGACGAAGACCACGTCAGCCACCATCCCGGCCGCGGCCTGCGCGGGCACCTCCAGCCCCGGCACCCCCATGGCCCGGCCCGCCGGAAACCGCCCCGCCCTGCCCCGTCACCACGGCAACGGCGGCGGCGCTCCCGGCGGCCCCCGCGCTCCGTACAAGATGGCCGCGGCCCGGCGCTGAGGCGGGGTGGGGGGGAGGCGGTGGCGCGTGCGGGGCCTGCAGGGAGGGGCCGGGGCGGCTGGGGGTGGGCGGGGCAGCTGGGGCCGAAGAGGAAGAGCAAGCGGAGGGGCGGGGCCTCTTGATAGGCGGGGCCTCCGCCGGGGGGGGGAGCGGGGCGTGGTAAGGACGCAGGGCCGTGGAGGGGCTGGAAGGGGGCGGGGCTTGCGGACGGTTAGGCTCTCAGCGGGAGGCGGGGCCAGTGGCTGATAGGCCCCAGGAAAGGGTGGGCGGGACCTGCAGGTAGGTGGAGGCTGGCGAGGGGCGGGGCCTGGGAAGTGGGTGGAGCCTGAGGCTGGAGTCTCTGCAGGGGAGGGGCCGGAGGAGGGGTGAGGCTGGGCCCTGAGCTCTTGGGCAGTGTTAAGGGTAGCCAGGGCCAGGCTTCTCTGGGGGAAGGAGATTTCTGTGGAGCAGGGGCAGTTGTGTGGGGGAACATGGGGGAAGAAGAGGGGTCGATCTCCCTGCTCTGCCTCACAGCCAGCAGCGGAGTCCCACTGTTTTGTCGCAGCCGGGGGGGCACCCGCCAAGCACCAGGTGAGGCCCCTGACCACCCCCCACACCTCCTTGGGGTGCTGCTCCCTAAGCCTAGAAAGAGGAGGTTAAGGGAAGCAAGGGACAGGCTGCTGCATCCCCACATGTGTTCTGGCTTGTAGCCTCTCTGCTCCAACCACTAGATCATATTCCTCCCAGGTTTGTCTCTGCTCCCTCACTGACACCCCCTCCTCATTTCCTCTCCACAGCTGCCCTTCTCAGTGATCGGCTCCCTGAACGGAGTGCACATGTTTGGGGCCAGCCTGGATGTCCTTCTGACGGCAGCCTGCACTGCCAACGCTCACGTGGCCTGGAGGGTCTTCCACAACAGGTCAGGGTAGGGGGGACGCTGGTGGCAGGGGATGCTGTGGACTGGCTGCATGAAAGGGGGGGGAGCAGCCACCCACCATGGGTCCCAGCATCACCCCAACTTATGAGTGGCTTTTTCAGCATCACCCTCATCGTTCTGTCATCAGAGGAAGGGGCCAGCGACTTTGCCTTGGGGCGCCTGTTGGACAACACTTTCAGTGCTATGGTGAGCCCCGCATGGTTGTGCCCCTGGCCCAGCCTGTCTCCCCCAGTATCCTGTGCCCCTTTCTCTATGATCCCACCTCCTTCCTTCCCCCATTGTCGCAGACTTCTTCCCCACAGGGCCCGTGTTCCTCCTTGATGGTCCTTTCTATGGTCCCTTTGGGATGGGGATGGGTGGCAGGGGCTGGGGTGAAGGAAGGGAGACTGAACCCCACACCCAGCAGATCCTGCTTTTACCCTGGTGAGCCCTGGAATGTGGCAGGGGTGACTGGCTGGTGGCCTCCTTCCAGGTGCTGATTCTGGGCTTGGAGGAGCTGGTGAACATCCGCAACATTGAACGCCTCAAAAAGGACTTGAGGGTGAGTGGTGGGGACTGGAGCCCCCAACCCTGGAGCTGTGGGAAGACTGGGACTCCCCCAAACCAGGGGGAGCCTAGGGCTGGGCTGGTCTGGTCCCCAGACTTGAGTGCCACAGAGCATGGTAATGATCTAGGTTGTGTGGTTAGCTGTCTGGGCTCAAAATCTGGCATCCTGCCCTGCATCTGGGGACAGATGGAGCCCAGAGGACACATGGCAGACCCTACAGCAGTGGGAGGGGGACGGGAATGAGCACTGTTGGACCCCCTGTCCTTCCCTGGGCTTATGGCCCTTTACTCCTCACAGGCCTGCTACAAACTGATCGACAGCTTCCTGGCACCCCTGGAGAAGAGTGGGGACCTGACGCAGTGTGTGGAGTGTATCCCTCTGCCCCACAGTGCTGCCCTGCAGGTTAGAACCCTTCAGACACACACACACACACACACACACACACACAGAGCAAACCATGGGAAAGAGAGCTTCTGGGGACTATGATGTCCATCCCCAACCTACCCTGCCTTGGGTAAAAGAAACTCTGGAGGATGGCTCTTTGGGGTTGAGAACCATGTGGAGGAAGGGTATCTGGATTGGGTGGTGCCTGGCAGAGGGTCACTCCACCCGACCCACCACTTCTCCCCTTGTCTCAGGAGTGCCTGGAAGCCTTCGCGGGTGCAGCTCAGAGCCGTTTCGGCTGCCTAGTTGCCAGGGGTCACCTGGCACTGGCTACGGAGCCTTGGTGGCAGTTGGCTCCCCAGGAACTGCTGCTGCTGACCTGGCTGGTGGGCTCGCTGCCCCCCCCATGCGGCACGGGACTACCCTGTCTACCTGCCCCATGGCAGCCCCACGGTGAGAGTGCAGAGGGACTGGCAGGGAAAAGCAGACACGTATGGGATGAAGTGCAGGCTGGGGGGTGAGCAAGAATGGGAGGATTAATGGAGGGCTAGCAGCGGGCTGGAGCCCAGTCTGGAGGGCTGATCGGAAGAGGGAGGGAGGATCAATGGAGGACTGGCAAAGGGCTAGGGGTGAGGGAAAGAGGCTTGGATGCTGGGGGTGGGCTACCTGGGCTGAGAGTCTGTCTGATAATTGGCCCCCAGGTCCCCCATCGGCTTCTCAGCTGCCAGCTGTTGCCAGGCCTGGAGGTCTGTCTGCTGTGTGGGCCAAACCCTGCCCTGCACACTGTGGAGACTGAGGTGAGTGTGGTGGACAGGTTGTAATGGACAACCTCCTGTGCCCAAGATCAGGGCAGCCAGGGAGAGAGCCCCCCAACACTCCCTGGATAAGGCAGAGGGACAAGGAGCCACCAGCCTGTTTAACCGCTTCTCCCCTCTGCCCCCCAGCTGGTGCCACGGTTCTGGATGCCCCTGTTGGAACTGCTGCAGGCATGCGTGAGTCCCCAGCTCCACAGGCTGCCTCATGGTGCCATGCTGCCCCCTGGAGTCCTGGCGTGAGTGCTTAGGGGACTGGGGAGAGGGCAGGGCACAAGGTGTCCACTATGGAGAGGCAGCAGGAAAATGGATAGACCTAGGGCAGGTGTTACTGCAGGGGCAGGGGGACTGCTGCCACTGTGCCCCATGAGGGCTTGGCCATACCAGGGTAGCCTTGCAGCACCCCCAACTGGCCCTGTTCCTTTTTTCTCTCAGGTTCTTGTTGATCAATCGGGAGCAGAGAAGCAGCCTGAGTTCAGTGCAGCCCCCGGGATCAGGGAAAGAAGGTATGTCTTGCCCTCCAACCCAACCCAAGGGGGAGACTATGTCCTGCCCCCCTCAAAAACCCCACAGTCCAGCCCCAAGCAAACAGTACATCCTACCCAACCCAGAAGAAAGGTGTGTCCTGCCTGGCAGCCCCACAGCACCTGGGAAGTGGGTACAAGCCCCTTCACAGGCAGGAGAGGGTAGGTCAGCACTTTGCCCTCTTTCTCAGTATCTCCCCTTCTTCTCCTAGGTCTGTCCCGCCAGGGCCGTGCCTGTGCCCTGCGCCGCTTCTATGCCCTAGTTGCCACCCACTACTTCCCCTGGGAGGGCAGCCCAGGTAAGTGGGGGGAGTGGAGTGCAACCCAGGTCCCAGGGGACTCAGAGCTCCCTGGGGTCTGCCCCTGGTTCTGTTCCCTCCCTCTCACTAACCCCCCCATGTCTGGCAGGCCCTCCACAGGAGTCATTCCCAGCTAGCTTCCAGCACCTTGCCAGGCACTGCTACGTGGTGAGCGCCATGCACAAAGCCTACGCCATCCATGCCCCCCAGCACCAGCTGTTCCTACTCCTGGCACCCCACGTGCCCACTTTTGCCCTTCGACCCCTGGCCACCCGTGCTCTGCAATGCCTCACTGGGGACGCCGCCTGTTGAAATGCCAGCCCAGACACCTGAGTTTCACCACAGCTTCACGATGGAGGACTGGGACCCTGGAGCCTTGGTCTGACAAAGCAAGATTTTTGCAGAGTATTTTATAGGCACACTGGGTATCTCCATTTCCCTTCTGGATTGCAGGATTAACTGATGGAGGGAAAAGGTGTTTTCTTGGCAGATGAATCCAGAGCCCTGGGTCTTCTGCCAGAAGTGTGTCAGAAGAGACCTGGGCCACTCTTTGGCCAGCTCAAGGAGCTACATGTGGGTCCTGGGCTGCTGGTGTCACAGTTCTAGTCTAGGGTCCAAATGTGTCAGGGGAGAGGAGCTCTGGCCTCATACCTTGCCCAGCTGGACTTGGCTGTAAGCTCCCCCTCTACATCCAGCAAAGCAATAAATCCATTTTTAACAAGCTGGCCAAGAGGCACTTGTCAAGGGCCTCACCACACAACCTGCACAGTAAGCTCCATGGGGGTCCCACGAGACTTGGCTGGTGCCTGCGTGTCCTGAGGGTAGCAACACCAAAAAGTGGCCTGCCAGGGCTTAAGTCAGCGCTGTCCCAGAGCTCTGATCTGAGGATCTTGGCTAGGCAGTGGCAGTGGTATGGTTGTTATCAAACACTGGCCGGTGCATGGATGGTGGTTTTTACTGAATGGCCATACAAGCAGCAGGAGGGGTGGAGTTACCCAACACATGGTGACAATGGTACAATTGTCCGCAGGTGCCGGGGGGGGGGGGGGGGGGAGTGTTGGTTACGGTGTGCCATGACAGATGGTGGGGCTGTTACCAAACAACGTGACAGGCAGTGGTCCAGTTGTTGCCGTGCACACCTGGAAGCTAGCTGTTTGATGGAGGCACCAAAGGCCTCTTGTCACACGAGGCAATGAGAAGGGGGATGTAGTGCTCAGCATGTGGCAGGAAGCTCCCTCAGCCCAGCTGGGAAAGGACGATCCAACTAAAAGGCAGGGTCCCAACCCAAATGTAACTATGAGGAAACTAGCAGCAGCTAGAATGGTTGCAGGGTCGCCCAAGACCCAGGCTCCTCGCCAGGCCAGCTGGAGGCCTTGATTGCAGAGCTGAGACGAAGGGATGTGATGCCCATCCCCAGTCTCCATTTGGCCACAGAGGCCCTAGGTTTCCAGCCTCTCCATCTCCACCCAGGTGCCACTTAGGGTCTGAACAGGGGCAACAGCACTGCAGGAGGGTGGGGGGGGGCAACCCCCCATTTATTACAGTCAAATGGAGATAGATACACGCGCTCAGTTCAGCACACCACGGGACGTTAGAAACACCTAGAACGGTAAATCACACGAAGCCCCCCAGGAGCCAGGGTACCTCCCAACCACTGGCCCAGCGCCCCCCAGCTGGGGGGGTAGAGGAGCTCCTGTGGGGTGCTGGTCAAGAGGGGATGAGGCCCTTGTAGGGGCAAGGGAATGGGTATGCAACCCCCCCTCCCCGTAATCTTCCCTTTTTGGGTGGACAGGCCCCCTCACCTCCCCTACCCACAGTCCAGCTCAGGTCAGGGGGGGCAGGGCTGGAGTTCCCATATGCAGCCCCCCTCCCAGCTGCTGGGGGCCTGAGTTGCCAGGGGTGGGACAGCCCAACTCCCCATTTATCTTTAAGCTCCCTCCCTCTTTGTGCAGGAGGGGCACAGAACTCACAATGAGGGGGGCTTAGTGTAAACAGAGACACACTCCAGCCCCCCAGGTCCAAAGAACAGGGTGACCAGGGGGTCAAGCTACCCGAGGGCCCCCCTCCTAAGGGAACAAAGTGGCCTCGCCTGAGGGAGCTCCCCAATGGTCCCACCAAGCCGCTGAGGGCCCCAATGGGCCAGGCGATGAGAACACGGTTATCACAACAACAGGACGGGTTGGGGGCTCAGCCCAAATGCCCCCCTAGAGCCAGCTGCAGTCCCAGGCTCAGAACTGCTCTGCCAGAAGCCCACAGAGGTGCCTTGAGACTTGCTCCCGGCTGGTGCGCAGTGTCAGGCGGTACATCTGGGGAAGGGAGGGAAGAGAAGTCAGGAGGCACCTGGCTGCACCCACAACTTCCCCACATAGCCCTGCCTGCCCCCCAAACCACCTCAACACCCCCAACGTCCACCCAGCCCCTCATTCCTTTTCCTGTAAGCTCCAACCACAGGCCCCTGCAGCATAGCCTCCCCTAACTCCTCACAGAGCTAGGAGAGAATCCAAGCATCCTAGCTTGTAGCCCCCTGCCCCATCTAGCCACCAGACCCTCCCACACCCCTGGTCAGACAGGCCCTGGGTGTGCAGCCCTCACTCACCTGGGCCTGGGCATTGGGCTCGAGGCGCAGGAGACAGCCGACCTGCAGCGACTTGGTCTGGATGATACCAGCACCCACAAAGTTCTCAGGGTTGGGGTCCACCTTGTCCAGCAGAGCGCAGCCAAAGCCCAGGAGCTGGTGAGATGCCATGGGTGGAACTTGGGAGGGTGCTCCAGGGGGCCCCAGCCAGCCCTTCATCTGGACCTCCAGCTCCTCAGCCAGTCCCCAGGCCAAGGGTGACTAGAGGGAGAACCCAGGAGTCCTGGCCCCCTGCTTACTCCCAATCTACCCCTTAGGCCCCACTCCCCTCCCAGAGCAGGGGATAAAGCCTATGGGGGGGAGGTCCTGGCACCCAACACCCACACCAAACCTTCCCCCATTCCCACCCCCTCACCTTGGCCTTGGTCACCTCGGAGTCCATGGGGTGATTTGCCTTAAAGATCTTCTGGGCTTCCTGCTGCGGCCTATGGGGGACACAGGGTGGGTATGGGGTGTCATGGTGCAGCCCCCCATCCCACAACAGTAGGGGAGGCTGCAAGGCTGTATCTCACCCTGGGGGCTTAATGCAACAATTGCCCCCTCCCCCCCACATCCATGAAGAGAGGATGCAGATCACTGGAGTCACTGCTAGGACCTCTCTTCCCCCTGAATTGACTTCCCCAGTTCCCCCCACATACTAGCCTGAACCCACCCCCTGAACAGCCCCACATGTACTAGCTGAACCCACCCGCTGACTGGCCCCCAACATACTGGCTGAGTTGCTTCCAGCGCTGGAAGAAATCCTGTGACAGCATTTCAGTGGCCTGGAAGAACTTGTTCAGGGTGATGGGCAGCTTGAGGGTGATGTTCTGCATGGCACCCCCATACCTGGTTGGGGGGAGTCATTAAAGGAGAACCACTCACTGGAGAGCCCCTGCTGCCCTCTCAATACAACCAACCCGAGACTCCCACCAGCACCCCCCATCCGGGCTAGCACCTGACTCCGCCCCATCTGACGCTACCCTTCCCCACTCTGCACCCCCAACTCCTCCCATCTTCCAGGCTCCACCTTCTTCTCTGCACCCAACTCACCCATGCCAGGCTCCACCTTTTGAGCCTTGGCTCCTCCCCTGACCCAGGCTCCTTCCCCAGGGACATCCTATGCCAGTGTTTCTCAACCAGTGTGCATCAGGCCTGAGTGGGTGTGCCATGGAATTTTTTGAAAAACTTCAAGAGTTCTGGATTGGCTCATGAATATTCATGAGTTCATTTGGCAACTCTATAGTAGTGTGCCTCAAAATAGTTTAAGGTGTCAAGGTGTGCCACAGCAGAGAAAAGGCGGGGAACCACTGTCCTATGCCTGCCTCCATCACACACCCCACCCACCTGGCTCCTCCCTCAGTGGGGACAGGGCTACCTGAACTTGATGTTGAGGAGGGGGGTGAGGGTGAAGTCGCTCAGACATTCGATATTCAGCACCTGCTGCACCTGGGCACCGCCTTCCACCAGTGGGTCCACGGCCTTTGTCTGGATGTTCAGCTGTGTGCCCATTAAGGAAGCGACAGGGCCACCCAGACCCCCCCCCCACACCCACTAAGGAAGGGCCAGGGCCACCCCAGACATCTTGCATCCACTCAGGAAGCGACAGGCCCCACAGACCCCCTCCCCCCAATAAGGAAGGCACAGAACCCCCCAGACCCTCGCGCACCAACTAAGGAAGGGACAGGACCCCCCAGATTTGCCCATGATGCTGAAGAATGGGCAGGGCCCCCCAGATATGCCCATGCCACTGAGGATGGAGCAGGGTCCCCCAGACCTCCCCAAGCCTGCTGAGGAAGGGCCAAGGTTCCCCCAGACACCCTGCCTCTACTAAGGAAAGGACATGCCCACCCAGCACCAACTAAGGAAGGGACAGGGCCCCCCAGATCAGCCCATGCTGCTGAGCAAGGAGGAGGGCCCCCCCGAGCCCCCCCCGCCGACTGCGGAAGGGGCAGGGACCCCCCCCAGGCCCCCCACATCCACTAAGGAAAGGACAGGGCTCCCATGGGCTGCTCAACCGCCATGTCCCCTGCCCGCCACACTAGGATATGGCTCTGCAGATCACCGGGGTAGGTGACGGTCGGGGTGAAGCTCTGGAACTGAACCGACGTCTTGTTCCCATAAAACAGGTACATCCGGCCTGGAACAGCAGTGACTGAGAGGGTCAGACACCCCAGAGCTCCTCCCAGCCCCCACTTGTCCCCCATCCCTGGAACAGCAAGGAGTCAGAAAGCCCAGATACCTCAGAATCCCTCCTGCCCCCATTCATCCCCGGAATGGCAGTAAGGAAGGAGCAGACACCCCCTAACTTCCTCATAACAGCGCCCAGCAAGGGTGCCCAGGTGGCCCCCCAGCTCCTGGCTGCCCCAATACCCCATGGCTCTACCTGCAGGTCTCCCACTCACCCAGGTTCTGCCGGAACTCGGATTTCACCCCAATCTGCAGTAGCTGGTTCTCAAAGAGCACCCCATTATTCTTACACACAAACCTGCCATGGGAAGAGACGGAGGAGTGAGTCAGGCCCTACTGGTGCTGCTTACTCCTGACCCACAGCCCTCCCCACCTCCTAAGCTGTGCTGGTGCCCCTCACTCCCATCCAATGCAGCACCAGCACCTCTGACCGACAAGAGTCTGCCTGCATAATGAGCAAACTCTTGACACTGGTGACCCTTGGCTACAGGACCAGAGACCTCGATCCCCCTATAGTCTAACACCCCAGGCTCCCAATGAGAAGATTTGAGTCATGACCATGAGATCTGGCACAATGGTCAAAACAAGCAAACGTGAGACACCCAAGAACCATATGGAGACACCATTTGCCCCACAGGGAGCCAGCACCCAGGGCAGGGAGCAGAGAGGTTATGCAGGGGTGGGCGGGGGCACATCTGTATGAGAGAGGCTGCTCCCACCTGGCAGTGCACCTGCCCATGATTCCCCTGCCACAGGGGACCCAGGCGTCTGGGACTCAGCCCCATCACCATGATCTCTTACTTGTTTAGCAGCTCATCAGCTTCAGAAATAGGTAAAGCGGGGTCCTCGGAGACGGAAGCAGCAACCCCAGAGCTGAGCAGAGGGGAGGGCAATAGCAGGGCATGGGGGCAGGGAGGAAGAGAGCAGAGAAGACGAGTCACCAGAAGATGGAGCAGACACAGGGTTAGTTCCTGGACAGATGGACGCAGCATGAGACACAGGAGAAGGTGTCAGAACAAGTCAGGGAGGGATAGAGCTGCGGAGAGAACCCAGAAGTCCAGGCTCCCAATCCCACTGCCCTAACCACTAGACCCCACTCCCCTCCGAGAGCTGGGGACAGAACCCAGGAGGGGGCTCTTACTCTGCATGTTAGACTGCATCCACCAATAGGAACACAGGACTCGCTCCAAGTCACTGCATCGTCCAATCACAGAGGAGCAGCCAGAGCAAGAGACAAGAGGGATGCCCAGTCTCAGAGGAGAAAGAGACAGACACCCAAGAGACAAACAGGAGATGGGCAGGTCAGCATAGCAGGCAGTAGGCCTCCCCCCACTCCCATGGTAAGGACACAGATGCCCCCCCAACCTCCTAGCAACCTGATGCACAACAAGAGCTGACTGGGAAGAACAGGCTCACTGGCACCCCCCAGAGGGGAAAGACTTCTGCCCTACTGGCCCTGGGGCCAGCACCCTGGGGGTCCCAGCTCACCTGAGGAAGTTGTCTTCAGTGGCCGGCGCCAGGCCAGGAGCAGTGGAGGCGCTGTCGGAGAAGACATCCACCAGCAGGTTGCCAGTGCTAGCAGGGGCAACGGAGCTCGCAGGGGGTGCTGTTCGCAGCCCCAGCAGGTCAGCCGAGGGTGATGGAGTGGACTGCGGGGAAGATGGGATGCACCCAGGAGTGAGCTCACTTGGCAGAAGAGAGACAGCAGGCAGAGCCAAACCCTGCCAGGAGGCCATTCCCACCTGCATGGAACATCCTGCCCATGCTGGTTGACAGACGTACCAAGTGCCCTACCCTTCCCTGCCCAGAACCCAGGCACCCTGGCAACCTTGGGCCATCCCAACAGGCACAACTCGCCCCTCACAGCTGGGAGAAAACCCATGTGATGGATGCCCCTCTGTCCTTCCAGTGGCCTCACTCCCCCCCAACAGCTAGGACAGAAACCCCAGGCATCCTGTTTCCCTTCTCCCCATCCCACCCCAGCACTCAGGACTCACAGCAGTGCTAGCCGTGGGCTCCACACCCCCATTCAGCTCCGCTCCAGCCTCCTTCTTGCCTTCATCTAGCTCACTGCCAGCTCCAGGGCCCTTCTTCTTCTTCAGCTTGGCGAGGATGGACGACTCGCGCTCCGGGAATGGGGGCATCTCCTCGAGCACTGTGGCCAGCACATCAGTGCTCGCGATGGAGCTGAGCTTGAGGTACTCAACAGCACGCTGCTGCAGCTCCACATCGGCATTGCGGATCTGGCTGTCTGAGCGCAGCACGTCCTGGATGGTGGCCTTGGTCTCGGGGAAGAGGTTGATGAACTTGATGTAGGCAGAGAGGAGCAAGGCCCGCGTTGCAACGCTGCACAGGTGGAACTTGGAGTGCAGCAGGTTGAATTGCACCAGGGGGCTGTGGGCACCAGGGAGGGGATCAGCATGGGCCACCGCCCCACCCCCCCAATGGCCTCATCCCCACCCCAAGGGACCCCTCAAGCTCCTCCACCACAGCCAGTCAAACCCCACTACCCCACCTTACCTGGAGCGGGGGTCTCCAGCAATCAGGTTCCCAAACTCCCCCAGGATATAGCCTCCGACCTTCACCATGTTCTCGTGGCAGGCTGGAGCCTGCAGGGCCTGGGGGGGGAAGGATGAGGGTGTCATGGGGGGCACAAGCTGTGTGTGAATACCCCCAGGTGGCCAAGGGGCAGGGAACATGCTGAGAGTATCACCCCTCAAGGTGTTAGGGGACACATCCCAAACATCTAGAAAGAACATAAAGGGGGGCTGGGGAGTGATGCCCCATGTGAAGGGATGGGGGTGCAGGGGCTGTCAGTTCCAGGCTAAGACCACCTACATCCCAGCTCCAGGGTGAGCCTGAGCCATGAGGTGCAGCAGCTGGTGGCCAATGTCCCCCCCATCCCCATCACCCCACACACCACTGCCCTGGGCTGACCTCAAAGACAGTCTTGGCGGCATAGCCCTGCACATCGTCCCGGTTGATTACAATCTGGATGACGCGATACCAGACTTCCTCGCTCACATAGTCACCCGCAATGCGGATCAAGTTGAGGATCGTGTCCACGTACCAGCTGTAATCCACCGCATACTTCTCAGCCAGGATTGCCACCTTCAGCACCTGGAGGGGAACCACAGGCCTGGGTCATGGTCACACCCAAAGCCTTGACAGAATCCAGGAGTCCTGGCTCCCAGCCACCACCTCTCTAACACTAGACCACAATCCCCTCCCACAGCCAGAATGAAATCCAGGATTCCTAGCCCCCAGCCACCCCCCTCCTTGCCCCCCAGACCACCCTGCCCTCCCAGAGCCAGGGAGAGAAGCCAAAAGACCTGGCTCCCAGCCCCACCCCCCACCAGTGCTGGGCAGTACCCTGACATGCGGGCCCCCACTCACAATCTCCTCACGGATGGAGTAGTCGGCTGTCTCCAGGTAGCTGAGCATCTCAGACACAATCTGCTTGGCGTTGGTGCGATCGCACATTGCATACAGCAAGTCTGCTGCCCGCTGCCGCACACTCACGTCCCGCTCCGTCTGTGGGGTAGGGGGTCAATGAAACACACAGGACACCCCAAGGACACCCCTGTTAAGCCAAGGTATCCTGAGGACCCTCTACGACACCCCCCTTGACTACTTCCCCTCCTCGGACACCCCAATGGCGCCAACCCCTGAGCCCATGGTCTTGCCCAACATACATCAGACAAGATCCCTCCCTTCCTGTTCTGCCCCCTTCCCCATCAGGGCCAGCCTCCAGCTCCACCCACTCCCATCATGGCCTACCTAACTTCCTAATTCCTCACCCCACCAGGGCTCACTTTGTCTCATAGCTCTACTCCCCCCAGTTCACCTTGAGGGCATTGATGACAGTCTCAATGTGCGTCTTGACAGCCTCATGGGAGAACTCAGAGCTGGCCAGGGTGCACATGCTCTCCAGTGCCAGGTACCGCAGGTTGGTCTCCCGGTGCTGCAGGAACTGGCCCAGCTGGTTACAGGCCCGCACCAGCAGGTTGGGCTCACTGGGGGGGGGGGGGAGAACACCAGGATGTCAGCAGCAAGCGTGGGGGGCCATGGGTCGGGAGTGAGGGTCCATGCAGGGCAGCAAAGGGGGCACCTACCTGTCATAGTGGATGATGAGACTGATGGCCTCAAAGAGGATGGCGTTCTTGGCATTGGAATGTTGAACCTTCTTGGACTTGGGGGGCTCCTGGGCCTTGTTGAGGATGGTCTCCAGGCACTCAACCAGCCGCCCCTTCACTGCTGCATCCTCTGCATGGGGCACAGAGCACATGGGGGGGGAGCATCCCAAGGAAGAGACACAAGCCTTCCAGGTCTGGGAAGGAACCCAGGCATCCTAGCTCCCAGCCACCACACACCTGCTCTAACCCTAGATCCCACTCTCCTCCCATGGCTGGGGAAGAACCAAGGCATCTTGGCTCCCAGAGCCCCCTGCTTTCTCTCAGCAACCAGCCTTGGGGCTCTCAGTCTCCTATCTTCCCCCCAGCACAGCACAGGGTATAGGGAGCAGGCCCGTCCCAGCCCAAGGGTCATGCCCATACCTGGTGGAGGGTAGCACTGCAGCAGGCGCAGGAGTTTCACGGAGAGCCAAGGGGCCGGCACAAAGTAGTAGGTGTAATCCTGCAGGTCGGTGGAGGCCGACGAGACAATCTGGGCACGGGGGGTAGTGGGGGGTCAGTTAGCAGCCACAATTCCTCCAGGCCCCAGCAACTCCCTACCCCAGCGTGGAACCCAGGAATCTGGCCCTGCTCACCCGGCTTAGCCTGGACACGGCCAGGGAGACGCACGTCTTGAAGTCGTCTGGATTCTTCTTGCAGAGGCAGGTGATGAGGCTGACAGCGGCTGTGACCACACCCTGTGGAGGCAGGGGGTTCAGACCACAGACCACCCATTGGATCCTGGGATGGTGGGGCGTACCAACTGCTGATTAGGGGGAGGGGGCTGATGCAGTGCAGGAGGAGGGAAAATTCAGGAGCAGGGAGGTAGAAAGTACCACATGCTGCTTGTTGAGAGGGTGACTGGGGCAGAACATACCACATCCAGGTTACTGGGGGGCAGCAATGGGGTGGGACATACCACATGCTGCTAGTTGGTGGGAGGCACATCATGGGCTGCTGAGTAGTGTGGGAGGCACCATAGGCTAGTTATAAGCAGGATTGCCAGGACAGAACATACCATGTGCTGGTCAGTGGGGAGAGTGAGATACACCATGTGCTGGTCACAGAACGGGCAGAGGGGTTAGGATGTACCATGTGCTAGTCACTGGGGTGGGTCAGCTGAGGCAGGACACACCACCTGCTGCTGGCCATAGGAAGGGCAGTTGGGACAGGTCGTACCTCGTGCTGGTTGGTGGAGGGGCAGGATGTACCACGGGCTGGTCAAAGTAGAGGGAACTAAGGTGGGACGTACCATGTGTTGGTCATTGAGCAAGTGCACCACGCGAGATGTCCACTCGCCCATGGGCACCAGGTCGGGCGAGGTCTTGTAGAGGCGTAGGAGGCAGAGGGCTGCGCTCTGCTTGACGCTGTCCATAGTGTCGCTGTGGGGAGAGGCGCAGATGGGCTGGGCCAGGTAGGCAGGAAGGATGGGGTCACCAGTGCAGGGTCTCCCTCCCCTTCCCCCCCCAGCGCGGAGCCCTGCTTACCCAGCCACCAGGACACGGGGCACCTCGGAAGCAAAGGCCTCGGCCATCTCACGGCTGCCAACATTGGCAATGCAGTGCAGCGCCAGGCACATGAAGGTGGGGTTGCGGCTCGCTAGGTCATTCTTGATGGCGTTGTTGATCAGGCGGATCAGCTCACTGTTGGAGTTCACCAGCACCGAGATGAACAGGTAACCCTGCAGGGATGGTAGGAGAAAGCAAGTGAAACCAGGGTGCAGTGCGGGGCCGGGGGCCCTGCAGAAATCACATCACAGCCACACATCTCTGCAGTAGAAACATGAGCTCCGCAGCTCCACCCCCTCCTAAACTGACTTTTTCACTCCCTCACTAACCTGTCCCACCTCAGAGCACCCTCCCTGCACTACACCCCCCCACTCACAAGCCCGTACCACCCACCCATCCCCATGTCCCCCACTCACAATCTGCTTCTCTGTGTATTTGTTGGAGCTCAGCAGGTTGACAGCTTCCATGTGCCCAAAGTCGATGTCATGGCCCAGCAGGAAGATGAAGAGCAGCTTACACACATACTTCTTCTTGCTGTAACCATCCAAGGCCTTGTCCCCTGGGGGGTACCCAAGGCAGAAGGTTACATGCATCGCTGGGGGTTGCAGTGGAGAGAGGTGGAGCAAGGAGAGAACAGAGATCTCTTGCCCTTGGGAAACGGGCAGGCTAGGGGCCTCATTTCTGAGGGACAGGTTCAAGCCGATGGGTGAGGAAGCAACCCAAGGCCCACCTGGCGCCACCACCCCACACACACCCCCAGCAGAGTCTGTGCTCACCCTTGAACTTGGAACGGATATTTGCCAGCTCCTTGTTGATCCTTTTGATTTCGGCCTCTTTACTTTTACCTGAAATAGATGCACCAAAGACAGATGGACTTGCGAGTGGACCCCATCCCCAAGCCCCATTCCCCATCCCCGACCTCCCCCTCAAAAGCAGCAAGTTCCCTGCCCTAGGGCCAAATTGGAGCCAATGACCCAAGAGGGGAAAGGCACCATGTCCTACTCACCACGCTGGGGTTTAATAAGATTCCCACAGCCCCAGTATCCTCCATCATCTCTCCTCCACAGCGTCCGCAACCCCCAAACCTTCATTTCAGAGCTATGGGACAGACTGCTTATTCAGGTACTCCTCACACAAAGCTGACACGTAGCCACCTCTGGGGTGGACTGTAGGAGCTGGCTATACCCCAGAAGCTGAGGCTGGCAGGCCTGTGGCCTTTCTGATGAATTCTCACTAAGATATTTAGGGATGCCTGTGTGTGCCTCAGCTCCCCTGTGTGCTTTGCATGGCTCCCTTGTGGGTGGGAAAGAGTTGAGAAGCTGCTCTAGGACTAAGCAGGAGCCAGAACTGTGTGCGGTAGGATGAAGGGGGCACCAAGGAACCTGACACTGACCCATCAAAGGCCACAGAAGCCCCCAGGACACAAGGGGGACATGCAGCAGCTGAGGATGGGAGCTCAGTGTGTCAAGGCACCAGGGGGACAGTGGGCCTAGAAGGGTCAGGTGGCTGGAACTGGCTCTGGGAGACAGATGGCAGCTCACAGATGGGACAGCCAAATGGCAGGGGGGCAGCTAAACACAGACCAGGCTGCAGGGTTGGTGCTGTCTCAGCTTCACAGACACAGGCTTTGCCTTCACCTCCTGGTGCTGCCCAAGGGGTTCCTGGCATTGCACCCAGTGACCAGCAAATCCAGCACCATGCTAAGAGTTCTGCTGGCTGACCACGGTCCTGCAGACAGTGAGCTCCAGGCTCACAGAAGTGTCTGGCTTAGTTAGACCCACTGAACAGAGCTCCCAAGGGCGGGGGGGGGGGGGCGGGGCTGGCTCCCAGGGACTCAGTCTCAAGCTGTGGAGGCCAGACACAGTGGGACCCCCGGGATGCTGGCACTGAGGGCACCACCTGGGAATACCCCTGGATCTCTGTGGTCCCATGGCGGCCTTCAGCAAATCTCATGTCAGAATGGAGGCAGTGAGCAGAAGTCCCCTCTTTCCTTCAGTCTGTAACAAGCGAGCTCTGGATAAATCCCCACCTCTAAAGAATACCTCCCCACCCAGTGCATGGCTGACCTGGGAACTCACTGCCACTGGCCATTAGGGTACAAGATCTGAGACAGAGCAGTCAACGCCAGCCACACAGGGGTTGGATGGAGAGGAAATCTGGTGCCTTTGGGGTTTCAGAGAATCTGTATTGATGGTGGGGATACTGCAACATTGCTTGCCAGCTAGAGGGACTCAGCTAGGATCCAGTCCAAGGGCTTGGCCAGGCTCTGGATCCATCCCTTCCTGGGAAGGGCGAACTCGGGTTGTGAGCTCCAGGCCAGAGGCCTGGTGGCAAGGATGATGGAGACAGCTGGGTTGGGCTCTGCAGACAAGGCCCCTGGTGGGGAGGGCAGCCAAGTCCACCACGTTCCCAGCAATGAGGTCAACAGGAAACCCCATCTCTGGATGATGGATGGGGGGAGAAGAAAAACACGACCTGATGCAGCAGGCTCCACCCCCATGCTTGTCTCCTCAACTTCCCCACCGACCTAACAGTGCAGGATTTCCCTAACACCCCCCATACACCTCATGAATTTCCCACCCCCCCCCCCAGTTGTCAGCTAGTAACAATGTTATACCCATTTAGCGAGCACCCTGACACTCCTCCCACCCCAGTTTCAAGTCCTGAGAAAGCTGCTGGTCACTTCTCCCCATACCCCATCTCTCCCTTCTCCCTCTACCTGGGGCTCCATACTTTTCTCAACCCCCCCACACGTCCTGTCCCCGCCCCCATCAACATTCTCCATCCCTTGGTCTCTAGCTCCTTCCACCCTACGCCCGTCAGACCCATCCTGCCCCATCCCTTTTCTGCACCAGCTGCCTAAACCCTTTTTCCCCCCCCCATCCCTATTCCTTCTCCAAACAAGAGGCCCCCGCCTCTCTCTCCTCCCCACACTCCAGTGTCCGCCCCACCCAGTTCTTCCATCTCCCACCCCACAGACCCCCAAACTTCCCCCCCTTCCACCCTGCTGCCACATCCCCACCCAAGTGTCCCCTTACTTCTCTCATTGCCACTGTCAGGCTCCCCTACACTACCACGGCCTCCCCTCTCTCCCGGTACCCCCGGCCTCAGCGTCCCTGGTGCCCCCAATTCCCTGCCACTCAACGCCCCACCTCTCATCCCCCCAGACCCCGCCCCCCATGAGCTCTGCTCTGCCCCCCAACACAGCCCCCCCAGCCCCCTCCTCCTCCTCCGCCCTCGTTTACTCCCTTCCCCCGCGCACCCCCACCCACCTGTGGTCACCCCCTCCCCCCACTCAGCCCCTTCCCTGCTCCCCCAACTCCCCCAGCGACAAGCCCCCCCTGCCCCGCTCCCGCTCCCCGGCCCCCCGTAACGCCCCGCCCCTCACAGTTGCGGATGTCGGAGATGAACACGGCCAGACCCCGCATCCCGTCTCCCTTGGACACGGCCGGCATCGCGGCGGCTACGGGTCTCGCTTCACCCCGCAACGGCACCTCCCGGGAGTCCGGTAGCTTCGAGCCCGGCCCAGCACCGCCCCCGCCCCCGCACCACTTCCATTGGGCAGGCCTGCTGTCCCTCAGAACCAGCCCCGCCCACCTCCCGCGGTCATTGGGGAGAACAGCTATCGCTCAGAATTACTCCCACCTTTGCCCTGCGCTCAATGGATAGACTCACTATCATTCACGAGCAGCCCCGCCCTTGCGCTGTGCCCATTGGCCTGCCGGCCACCACTCAGAACCAGCCCCTCCCATCTGTCCGCGCCCATTGGATAGATTAAGTATCGATCATAGCTAGCTCCGCCTATAAGCGGCTCCCATTGGCCGGCCAGTCAGCGCCATCCCCAGGGCTGGTTGTTTCTTCTAAGCACTTCCGGGCCCGCCCCTACCTCCGTCGCTGTAGTGCCGCCCTTGTCGCACACTGCCAAGTGCCCCCTCTCACTTCATTGAACAAACCTCCTGTACGTCAAAACATCACCCGCCCTTCTTTCTTTTCTTTCATTGGCTGAACTGGCGTTCCAGAGAGCTGATAGGTTGAGAAGGGGGCGGGCCATTACCAGCTGGTGGAAGGGGTCTGGAGTTCCGGTTGGAGGAGGGGTGCGCGGGGATAGTGAGGCAGGAGAGGGGGATAGGCGGGGGCTCTGAATCCGGCCTCTTTGGTTTTGCCTCCACTTGTTCGGTGCCCCTGGGACCCATCCCCCGTTCTGGTCTCCTAATGTTGCTTCCCCTTTTTTCATCTCTGGGACAGTAGCTGGACCGGAAGGTGCCTGCCTGCCTGTGGTTGCCAAATCTCTGCCTTGTGGGTTACAGTCCTTCCTAGCCCAGCACCGTGCCTCCTGCAGGGTGGGGCTTTGCTTATGCTCAAGTGGGTGTCTGTGTGGCCTGTTTTAGGAAGCCCGTGGATGCCTCAGTTTCCCCTGCCCGGAGAATTGGGACACAGGGCTCTGAGGGCGTCCCAGAGGCTATTCTGAAGCTGGGGGTGTAGCCCTTGTCCTCTGAGGGCCCCAAAGTGGCCCATCCCCAGGGCTGCCTTCCTCTCAGTCTGACCCAGCATCCATTGGGAGCACAGTGGTGCATCTGCAAATGGAAACTGAAGCCCAGCAAGTTGTGGGGGGTGCCACACTACCCCAGACAGTTGGGTCCTGTTCCACTGCTGTGAGGGGAATTGGATGTAGTGGTTGGAGCTGGGAGCAAGAACTCCTGGGTTCTATTTCCTGTCTGACCTGTGGCCGACCCTTTGCTCTGTAAATGGGGAGGAGATGCTCACAACCAGGGCAGTAACTAGGGTGGGGCAACCGGAGCAAAGCCCCAGGCGCTGAATCTTAAAAGGCACCACGGGGCTGGCAGCCACAGGTCCATGCCCACCCTCTAAACTTCACCTCCTGGTGGCAGCAGGGGCTGGATCTGGCTCCGCACCACCAGGCTGGGGCCAGGTAGGGCCCGGGGCCAGATCAGGGGAAGGCGCCTTTGGGGCTAGTTCTGGCCCTACTCACAACTGCAGGATCAGGCCACTTGGGCAGCAAACTTCCCCAGACCCTAGCATACACACAATCTTTGGGCCTACAGGAACTCTTCCGTCACCGCAGTATGGGCTCTATAACACACAAACTGGTACCTTCCCTTCCCCCTGCAAGCCCTGACAAGCTCATAGAACTCTGGGGAGGTTGTCACCTGGCTGCTGTGACCATGGTGCCACTTGTGAGGTCATGGGGAGTAGCTGGGACATCTCACCCTGGAGTCATGGTTAGAGTCTTTCTCATGAGGGGCTGACTCGAGCACCGTGCCCCTTGCACTGAAGCCCCTTGCTCCGTTGAACACGGCACCGTCCCCCTTATCCCCACACCAGGGCCTGGCCCTCACTGACCAGATAAAACCATGGCCAACCTGGTGGTGAAAACCATCTGGCAGTCGAAGGAAATCAATGAGGCCGGGGACCCCCCCTCCGGGGTGGAGACCCAAACCCAGAGCACCCGGGACCTGCTGGGCAAAGCCAGCCCCAAAGGCTTCCCCAAGAAGAAGAAAGCCGTGTCCTTCCATGGGTGAGCTGGTGGCAGATGGGAGAGCACAGGGGGAAGAAAGGGGCTGGAGTGACTAACTCCTCTTGCCCCCCCAGAGTGGAGCCCCCCCCAGCCAGCGAGGCCGCCGCTGGCCGCCTGAACCTGAAGCGCTCCTCGGCCTGCACCAACGTCTCACTGCTGAACCTGACGGGTGATGACTCTGAGTCCACAGATGATGGGGCTGGGCGAGGGACTGCCCCCCTCAGTCCCCCCCTGCCCTTGGGGGACCCTGTGTGGTCTGAGGATGATACAGACCCTGCCATCCCACTGGTGAGACCCTCCTACCACAACTCCTATCCAGAGACTCCTCCCCTTGGGCCCTTCTGACCACTGACTTCCCATGGGCTTCCTCCCATGGGCCTCCTCCCCTGACCACTGCCTTCCCATGGGGTCAACAGTGACCTCTACTGTCCACCCTCAGGGACTCCCCTGACTTTGCCCTATGTGGGACATGATAGACTCTGCCTCTTGGGGCCCAGCGGTGGTGTGGGGAGGCTGAGCTGAGGATCCTAGGTGTGGGGACTTTGCATTAGGAGTCCCACCCCGACCTTCCCCTCGCTGTCTCCCCCTACAGGACCTGGTGAACAGCGGTCTGGTACGCGCCAAAGACTCTGTCACCAGCCTCAAGGAGAGGGCGTCACGGGTTAACCGGCGGGTACAGAGTCTCCAGGTCTGTGCCCCCGAGGTGCTGTCCACCTCACACCGCTGGCCTCCCCCCAGCCACAGAGCCCACCATGGGAATGTTGATTGTCAGGATTCTGGGCTGTGGTGACTTTCCTCCCAGGTCCCCTGGGTCCCCACCCTGCCCTCCCCCTCAGGTGTCAATTCCTAGTCTAAGCTGGATCCCCCTATCATGGACTCTAAATCCCAGGACATGTGGGAGTGATGGGCATGTCCCCCAACCACTCCAACTGCTGTCTCTGCCTCTCAGCTGTGACACCTGTCCCCTTCTTTCACCCCACACACACTGTCCCCTCAGAGCGAGTGCTCAATGCTGTGTGACAACCTGGAACGCCGGCGGAGGGAGGCAGAGGACTTGGAGGAGTTCTGCACCCAGCTCCAGGTGAGGGGGCTCTCATTGGGGGTGGGAGGTTCCCAGCTCACAGGGTCATTAACCCCCTTCATCCTCCAGGAGAGTTGCCGGAAGGTCAGCCAGTCAGTGGAAGATGCTGAGATCAAGACCAACGTACTCAAGAAAAGCTCTGAGTTGCTGGAGGTGAAAGCTTAGGGGAGGGGGCACTGCTCCAGGGAAGCTCGCAATTCCAGGGTCCCCAGCTAGGGCACTGCTGCAGAGAAACTTGCGGCAGGAGGGTCATGGGCACTTTTGGGGGGAAGCTCACAGCACCAGTATTCCTGACTGGGGCACCGCTGGGGGGGGGGACACTGCTGCAGGGAAGCTCACAGCCCTGCCCACAGGAGAAGCTGCGGATGCTCCAGCACCAGGCACACGGCGAGGAGCACAGCCAGCAGGACCTGGAGCAGAGTGTTACTGCTGGGCCCCCCATGGACAAGGCAGGGGGCAACCTGTCCCACGGGGGACGCCCCTTGGCTGAGGAGGGCAGCTCCACAGATGTCGTTGCCAGCCAGCAGGAGGCACTGGACACTGGGGCAGAAAGGGAGCTGGGCTCTGCGCTGGACAAATCCAGGTGATGTGGGTGGGAGGCAGTAATGGGGTGGTCAGGGGCAGATATAGGGATGGGGCAGGGACCCTAGTTTATGGGGGAGGAGTGGTGAGTGAGGCCAGGATCATGTGGAGTGGGGTTTTATATGGGGTTGGTGGCCATGGGAGAGGCTGGGGTGGGGACTAGGGAGAGGAACCAGGTTGTGGATGGGGGACAAGCTTGCTACCCCCCCTCCCCAGCCAGGGGAATTGGTTGGCCACTGTGGGGGTCCTGCCTGCCCACCACCCTAAAATCCTTTCCTCAGGCAGGGGGCACTGCTGCAGCTGCTGGAGCGGTTGGGGGTACAGTGGGAATGGGGGCACCGGCAGCTGCAGGGCCAGCTAGACAGCATCTCCAGCAGGTACGTATGCCTCCCACCCCAAAGCCCTAGGGCACCTCCTGACCCAGGGCGCCATCCCTGCAGTGCTCAGGCTGGGGCAGACTCAGCCTGCTGCTCTCCCTGGCAGGATGAACCACACGGGCCAGGCCCTGAGCCAGCTTCGGATGGACCTCAAGGGGCTGGAGCACATCAAACCACTGCTGGAGGCAGTGGCCCAACACCTGAGGACCCTCAGGGCCCCAGAGACACCCAACCAGCCCCCTGTCAGCTGTGCCAGGTACCAGCAGCCATGGGAATAGCAGGAGCTGGGGATCAGAAGTGAGGGGCAGCTCAATAGCTGGGGGCAAGGCAGGGCTGGCAGGGGCTGCGGGTCAGGAGTGAGGGGCAGTGGTCTGTGCTGTCTGTGACTGTTCTCCCTCCAGGCAGGGCTGTGTCAGCCCCCAGAGCCTGTTGCAGACGGTGGAACGTGCGGTGGCGCCCCTGCTGGAGGAGCTGAGGCAGCACGGGCTCCCCCCATCCCCCTGCCCTGCTTGCCAACGCCTGCAGAGCAAGATCCTGGTATGAGTGAGGCCCCTGGGCATCCCTCTGGGTACTGATATGCCCCCAACAGGGGAGGGGTCATGCAGCCAGACTCTCACCCACCTTATCCTCACAGGCTGGGCCTCACAACTTGGCACCCTGCTGGCCCACCCAGCTCACCCACCCCACAGTCACCACACCACACCACCACCTCACACTGGGGGTGAACTTCCTATATCCCGCAGAGCCTGCCTTCTTCCCAACTCTCCCCTAACAAGGTCTGTCCTCCTGGAGCAGGAGTTGGAGCAGGCTGCCTTGGAGACCCATGCCCGAGCTGAAACCCTGAGCTCCAACCTCCGCCTGGCCCAGGATGAAGCTTTGAGAGCCAAGACCTATGTGGAACGGGCCCGGCTCAGCCCCCAGTGAGTAATGGTCCCTTTGCTCTGTCCTCTCTGCACCACCTCCATGAGGGGGGTGTCCCACCATCCCACACACAGGGGGCAGAGTGGGCCAGACATGGCCACTGGCTGCAGCATTAACCAGCAGAACTACCCAACCCTGGAGTCTAAGGTCATAGGAACCCCTCCAGGACACAGAGCCACTGGGGTCACTCCCCAAGCCTCACACCTGTGTGCACGGGGCAACCCCAGGGCTGGGGAGAAAGGAAGCGCTACCTGGGAGCTCAGTACCTGACCTTCCTCATCCCTCCTTCACTGAATGTGTCCCGTTGACCTTGATCCTGGCGAGGCCAGATGCAAAGAAGGAAAGAACAGAACTGGGCCATTAAAAAGTTCTGCCATCTGAGATTTGGGGACACTGACCCTGAACTGTGTGTTAAGGGAAGGAGTAAACAGTGCTTCCTACCTGGTGGTCCCTTGATTCCCCTACTTTGTTCCTGGCTCACCCTAGCCCTGGGACCTTCCCTCCACTGGGGAGAGGCACCCTGGCTGAGGCTGCTTGACTTTTGTCTCCTTCTGCCTCCACAGGGAGAAGCTCCCTGGCCTGGATCCCCTCCATGCCCGGCTCAGCTCCTTGCAGGCCCAGCTGGGCCAGGATGGGGGACCCCAACCCCCAGCATTGCCCCCCACCCCACAGCGGCACTGATTCTCACACAGCCTCCAATAAAGCACCTTCCTTGACGCTGGCCCTGCAGGTCTGCCTGTGGTTGTGGTGGGGGGTGGCTGATGTTGACAATGACACCTCGGGGGCCAGCAAGTCACTTGGCTACAGGACAAACGACATTCACACTCACTGCTGTTGGACCTTTATTGCGTGCCCGGGATTGCAGCAAGACAGTCAATTCTCATCCCTTCTCCAAGGGTCCTGTCCTCCGAGTCATGGCCACCCCATGCAAACAAACACCAAAGAAAACCCACCTCAAGAGTGGAGGGCCTTTGTGCCGTGGACGTCTCTTTCCACACACCACCGGGGTGGCACAAGGTCCCACTGAGAATCCCAATTAGAGTGGGGCAAAGTCTCCCTCCATTTCCCATGGCACATGGTGTAGCTGAAGCATCAACCAGTGCCTCAGCTGGGGGAGGGGGGGAATCAGTGGAAATGACCCCTCATGAGGAAATCCCCACAGGAGTCACCTGTTTCTGCACTCGCCCCACATAGTGTGACCCTCCACAGCAGATGCACTGGGGGGGGGGGGCAAGCTTTGAACACAAATTGTTGATCACCAGCAGGGTGTGGGTGTCCCATCATTTTATTGGGGGGAGGAAATCCATCCCCCCCTCAGCAATCTACTTTGTGGGCACAGTGAAGAGTGCCCGGAGGTCAAGCAGAGCCTGCCGGATGTTGGCCCCGAAGCGGTAAGCATCCTGCAGGGGAGAAAGGATGGGTTAGCTGGGGGACAGAGGAAGGGGCTATTGGCAGTTGGGGGGGGTGAGGGAGGGACAAAGGATGTGCAAACAGGATCCCCCTGGTCCCCACTCACTGTCTCAGGGCTGGAGAACTTGCAGGAGATGTGGAATGTGATCAAATCCTCACCGATGATGATGTATGACACTCCATAGCCGTTATCATCCACCTGGAAGGGGGAGAGACACCCAGGAGTCTTGGCTCCCGCTCACCCCACTCCAACCCACTAGATCTCCTCCCCACCCAGAGCCAGGAAGTGAACTCAGGAGTCCTGGTGCCCAGGTCCCCATGCTCCAATTCAGATGTCCTGCACTCACAGGCCCAAAGCCACCGCCACAGGCGATGTAGTCGGGGTGTTTCTGGAGGTCAAAGAGCTGAAGCTGCTGGACAGGGGTCTGGCTGGTGGAGAGGCCCCATGGCTCCGACTGGACCTGCAGCAGTGTAGGAGGGGGCACAGTGTGAGGGAATGGCTCCTAGTGCTGATCACCTTCCACCCCCCCTGCTCCAAGCTCTGCTCCTTCCTGTGTTTCCCCTGCCCCAAGCTGTACCTCCTCACTTCACAGGTCCCCAAGCCCCATACCCTCTGCAAGGCCTTCTGCTCCCTGCTTCAAGCTCTGCCATCAGATGCCCCCTCACCACACAGCCAGCGCTGCCCCTGGATGCTCCTAGTTTTCTAAGCATAGCCCTCAACTGGTGACTGGCCCTCTCCCTTCAAGCCCAACCCCTGTGGTTCCCCAAATCTCACCTCGGTACCCACACCACATCCCCTCCCTATGCTTGCCCCATCTCCTTTCCAAAGCCTCACCTCTGAACCCCATACCCTGTCTCTGTGCCCAAGCATACCTCTCTGAGGAAAGGGGAGTCCACACCCAAGTACTTGGAGACTACGTAGAGGCAGAAGAGGTGTCGGTCAACACCAGCACCCGTCATGGCCCGGCGGTACAGGGCCTGGTGCTTGGCTGCCGCCACACGGAAAAGGGCCATTTGCTGGGGGACCTGGGAGGATGGACAGGCAGAAGAGAGAATGATGGTGCCTCTTCCCCAGCCAGGGGCATCCTGCACTGTAATGCAGCCCCCAGCATCTCAGGCCTCCTGCTGGCCCAGACAACTCTCCCCCCACCCCCCGCCCCGCCCCATACACACTCCAACTCGAGCCAGCCCTGGCTTCTAACCAGTTCCTTGTTCTCAAACCACCACCTCGCAAGCGGGTTGTCCCACAACCACCCTTCTTGTGCCACCTGCCCATTCCAGGACAGCTCAATGCAGCAACACCCCGGGAACACCAGAGTTGCCGAAGCCCAGGCTGGGCTCTCTGTAGACACACAAGCCAGGAAATGAGAATTCCCCGCTACAATCACTTGGCAGCGGCCTCTCCTCATTCCAGACTCAGTTTAGCTTCATCTTCATCCAAACACAATTCTGCTTTCCTGAGGGTCCCCACCAGACGAGACTGGATTAAGACAGCCATGATTCCCAGAGGGGTGGGGGGAGATTGTTCTGCATTATTCTGGGGTGGAGAAGAGAGAAATGCACAAGACAGCCAGGGTTGGAGCAGGACCCACAATGCAGTTGGCACAAGCCAAATGCAAGGGCTTTTGGGCAGCATGCTGGCCAGCTAGAAGCTTGGGACTGCTGGGGAAGAAAGTGTCAGTTGCTGTTCTGTCCCTGCTGCAGTTACAGGCCCTGAATGTTGCTCATGCTTTGCAAACAAGTGGGAGGGCAACAGAGACCCCCCCCCCCCAGCTCCACCCTTTGTGTCTCCTGTCAGTGTGAACAAGCCACTAGGCCCCAGAAGTTCAAAAAGTGTGGGGGAGGAGCAAGATTGATGGGTCTGGTGTAGGAGGCGGACAGCTTAAAAATCAAACTGGTGCAATGGCTAGTCCAAATGTCTGACACCTGCACATCTCACCCACCCTTTGCAGTTAAGGGAGCGGGGCAGGGCAGACCAGGCATCCTCCATCCACCCACCTGCCCCTCCACCTCCAACCAACGCCTCACCACAGAGCCAAGTAGTGGGGGAAAGGTTACTCAGCCCCCAAGCCAGGCTCTGCCAGTACATAGGGGAGAAAGATGTCAGAGACAACAGGGGACTCTCCCAGAAAAGACCTCCACCTCTCTATCGCCACTATAGGATCAGAGAGGGCCTCAGCATCAGCCACTATAGGATCAAAGCAGCCCCCAGATACCCTGCCCAATTCTCCCTACAGCCTCCCCCCGCTTTTGTGCTCAGATCTCCCTGTGAGGGAGCCCCCCTGCTCCTTGCCACCCCCCAATTTCTCTCCCCCCTCACACTCTGGGCAGGGTCCATCATGGCTCGGACAAAGTTGCAGGACTCTATGGAGCAAGAGCGGACGGTCTCTGTGCGTCCCTCGCGGAACAGTCGGGTCATGGCAGCTTCATAGGTCAAGCAAAACTTCCCCTTGTCCTAGAGATGAAGGAGGCTGGTTATGCAGGGACCATTCACTCGGCACTGGGGCGTGGTCCCTCTAAGGAGATGCACGGGGTACTGATTATACAAGGACCCCTCATCCAACCCTGAGATGCACCCAATAGCCAGCCCGCTGTAGGGACATCTGGATGAAGCCAGCAGAGCCAGGGCAGGGCCGTACCCGATAGTGTGCTAGCTGGATGGCTAGCTGGATGAAGCCATCAGGGCTGGTGCGGCACTTCTTGATCAGCCCCTTGCCAAAGTCCTTAAAGGCAAAGGTGTGGAAATCCACGTCGTCTGCCAGCCCCCGCGCCACTTGCAGGGAGCCCTGGATCACCCGCTGGCACTGCGGCAGGCAAGGGGAGAAGTCAGGACTGCCCCCAAAGTACTGCTGTGCCACTGCCTCAGAACCTACCCCCCCAGTCTTCCATCGGCACCATGCCTATATCTAGGCCCCACCCACACCCAGACCCCGCCTTTTAACCGCACCACCGATATACCCAAGCCCTACCCACACCCTGGCTCTGCCTTCCTGTGGCTCCATCCTCTCTGGGACCAGCCTCACTCCTAGTCCCCAGCCCCTGCCCTGCACAGGCCCCACCACCCCCAGCTCTCACCTCCTCAGGAATCTCCCACTGCAGCTTCTGGGGTGGGGGTATGCCTGGGTCCATCTCCCCCTTGCAGTGACCATCCTCCCCATAGCCCAGCTTGAAGACGTCAGTGGCCAGTATGTACTGCAGGGGACGGAGGAGATGAAGTCCACTGAGAAACCAGGAGTCATGGCTCCCAGCACCTCCCCCCAAAGCTCTAATCACCAGGACCCCCCCCCCAGGAGAGAACCCAGGAGTCCTGGCTCCCAGCCCCCCAGCTCTAATCACTAGTGCCCCTTTCTTTCACAGTGGGGACAGAACCCAGGTGTTCTGGCATACCTCCCAGAGGTGGCTGATGATGGGGGCGTCAGCCCAGGAGTGCTCCGCGTTGAGCCCTATCTTGCCGTTGCGGAAGACAATCAGGGTGAAGGACTTGTCGAACCACCTGCAAGGGGGCGCCGTGGGGTGAGGCCCCTCCCCCTGGCCCCAGATCTGAGGGGTACACGGCCAGGGCACTAAAAAGCAGCCCCCCCCCCATTGGGAGAAGGACAGCCAGGGCCAAGAAAATGAAAGGGAGGGATGCTGCAGGGCCCCCCCCGGCACAGAAAGTGAAAGGGGCACTTTAGGGTGTCAGGGGCATCCTGGGGGGGCCCCAGCATAGAGGTCTTCCCTGCATAACCCTTTCTCCCGGAGTCCTGGAGATGGGGACAGGGAGGTACCTTGGGCTGGGGATTGGGGGCAATCAGTGGTGGGAGTTAAGGGGTGCCCCTAAAGGGCTGGGGGCTACCATCCCCACCCACTCTTCCTCAGTGGCCTGGGGAGGGAAATGGGAGGCTCTCAGAAGGAGAATGGGGGGGCTCCCAGGGGATCCCCCAGGGAGGTGGCACGTGGGAGGTTGGGGGACCGGAGAGGGGCCAGGGGTCCCACCTGTCATGGCACTGCCCGTGCAGCAGGGCTTTGGCATAGTGGTCCAGCGCCCGGCCTGGCTCCGGGCCCAGTATTCCCTGCTCTGTGGTGTCCAGTGTGATGAAGAAGGCAGCTTGTTCCACAGCCCGAAGCGACTCCTGGTTCTGGCCCAACCTGAAATACGCTCGGCGCGCACGGGCCCAGGGCTCCCTGCAGCGGAGGGGGCCTGTGTCAGCACTGACCACCTTCCCACAATGACCCTCCACATCCCCAGCACAGTGCCCCCTCACTACACCCACCTCCCCTTTCCCCCTCAGCTCCTGTTCACGCTTCTCTGGCACCTGTCTCATCCCTCCCAGTTGTCTCCCATACCTCACCTCCTCAGTCCTGCCCCACCAGTTCCCATCAGGTCCCACTCTATCCTGCCTCCCCACTTCCCACTCTGCTCTGTCTTACCCCCAACTTCCCACCCTGTCCCACACAACTACTTCCATCCCCCTAGATCCCACTCTGCCCTGCCACCCTTTCCATTCCAGTCTGTCTGGGGTCCTTGCCAACCAGACCCTTGTAACCACCCCCAACTCCTTGCCCACTCTCACCGGGGCCCGGCTGTCAGTGCGGCCAGCGTCTCCTCACCAGGTGCAGGTGGTGTAGGGTCATCAAGGATGCGCTGGAATTGGGCCTGTAGCTCGCGGGGGTACAGCAGTCGCCCTCCCCAGTAGAGCCCCACGCGGAAGAAGCGGCCAGCATGGAAGACAGCCACATGCTGGCTGTCCCGCCGATGCTGCAGTGAGTCTGTGGGGATGGCGAGTGGTGGAGCCAGAGAGTGGGGTGCAGGCAGGGAGCTGCCCCTCCTCATCTGCCCCCCCCCAATCAGGCAAAGCACCTGGCGCCAGCAAAGCAGGACCACATGGGGGTCCTATCCCCTCATCTCCTGTGGAACCCATCCCAACTCACACCCAGTCCCTCAGACTGAACCTCAGTGTTGCCTGTGGTCCCCCTGCTGAGCCCCCACTGGCTCCTCATTCCCTTGCTGGGGGTTCCCTGCTCTTGGCCCCCCCACTGGGACCCCCAAGCCCTCCCTGGAGGTACCCCAGCTGTAAGGAAGATGTAGGAGCAACCTAGAAGCTATTTAATCTCAGGCAAAGTTTTCATTCCAGGGGTTCAGTGGGCATGCCTCCTCCCAAGGCTGGAGGAGGACAGGAGGGTTCCTACCTGCCTCCACTCCAGGGATGCGAGTGGTGTTGAATACTCGTTCATACTGCGCAGAGCACATGGGTAGGGTCCCCTGGATCATTAGCTGGAGGGGCGGGAGGGGTCATCAAGCACTGCAGAGACTCCCTAGCCCCCAGCACCCCCAGTCCCATGCTTGGGCTCACCAGTTCCAGAGCTGTTCAAAACTTGTCCTGGTTGGGAGTCCAGTTCCCCCAGAGGTAGGAATGTCTCATTTCCCTTACTGCCCTCCAGTGGCAGGGGAACCAGCACCCGCAGGTGCTTGATGGGGCTCCCCAGGCAGAGCAGAACAGGAGCAACACATGGGGGACAGGGAGACCCCACAAAGGGAGAACACCCCCCCCCAACCTTTTCTAGATAGAGGCTAGTGTCTGTAGCCTACTTCCACCTGGCACTGCAGCCCCGCAAGGCCTCCCTCCCAGTTCACTACCATCTCTCTGCCACCAGGTACCCAGCTCCAAGATCAGATGCCCCCCAGCACTTCCTCACCGGTTTGATCTCTTCACGGTTGAGCAGGCGCCGATAGAGGAGCAGGGCGTGGGTCACGTTTCCTGCCCGGGCTGCCTGGACAGGGGTCGGGGTGACATACAGGAAATCCTGGGGGTGGGAACAGGGAGAAGAGGGTTAGGGATGCCACTAAACCTGGGGGAACCCAGATGCCCTCCCATAGGCCCAGAGCAGGGTGTGGGGAGAGGGGATGCCACACCCCCCAGACAGGCCTTACCATGACATAGTAGTTGCTGTTCACCATCAAAGGACCACGTCCACGCAAGTAAACATACTCTTCCCACCAGTCACTCACCTGGGGGGAAGCAAGTTCGGGGAGTCAGAGCAGACTCCTGCAACCAAGCTCCCCACCCACTCTGCAGCATGGCTCTGGCCTGCCCCAATGGAAAATCTCCCCCACTGCGCCCACAGCTCAGCGGGTCACTCACATAGTTGGCAGCCCACCAGGATTTGAGTGTCAGATACCACTGTAGGCGTGGGCCCAGCGAGCGCTCGAAGTCTCGGGCCAGGGCGGCCATGCGCTGGAACCGATCATCTGACAGCAGGGGGCGTACTGACTCCAGGTACTGGGGGGTACAGAGAGGGAGCTCAGAGCTGGGGCCAAGACACCCTGCCCCCGATGCTAAGGAAGGGAGGCCTCCCACAATCCTCCAGCCAAAGTGCAAAGGGCTTGGGTGGGAGAGGGCCAGGGGGTGGAGCCAGGCAAGAGCCTAGCCCTAGGGTCATCAGTTGCCCTCAGAACCCCCAACCACTAGCATCCCCCACATCCCTCCCAAAATTCTCCCTCCACCAGCTCCATCTCCGAGGACTCCCCCAGGCTCCCCAAAATACCCTTCCAGCCCCAGCCACCTTGAGACTCCTCCCAGGACCCAGCTCTCCCACCCCAGATCACCCCATCATTACTCACTCGCTGCACGGTGTCCTTGATGGCAGGCACAGGCAGGCGTGGCAGCGATGCTTGGTAGCTGTAGAGCATCGGTTTACGCCCTGCAAAGATCTTCACCAGTGCCTGCGAGGGCAGAGAGATGGGGAGGAAAGCTGCAAGCCCCCCAACCAGTCCCTGTCTGGCCCCAACCACCCCTCCCCCTCAGCCCCCAATGGATACACCCAGGCTGGGGGCACTGGGGCTCCCTGCCAGTGACATAGGGGCTCCCAGGTCAGTCCCTGTCCCCTCCAATAGCTTCAACCCTCCTTCTACCCTTCTTAGCTCCCTGTGTTGCCTCCTGGCATACAACTGGCACAGGGCCACCCCCAGCACATCCTAGCCCCACAGAACATAGCTTCCCCCAGCTCAGGACCTACCAGCCAGAGGCGGGTGCTGTGGGAGGTGTGGCCATGCTCCTCGTCCATCCATCCATGGTAGCAGAGCAGGGCGCGCAGGGCCCCCCTCATGGTCCCCACCAGCCCCAGCCAGAGCAGAGTGGCAAAGGCCAAAGCACTCAGCCCCGACTGGGCTGGCTCTGCCAGGTATTGGCTGCAGGGGGGCAGGAAGGGGTCAGCCTGGGGGGCAGCCCAACCCCCCCCGCAACCTTACCACCTACACACACCCATGCTTGCACTCCCCATGCTGCTCGCCATCTCTGCCCCCAAACACCCACAACTCTCTCCGCCTCCCTACACACCTCCCTGGACTTGCCACCCATACCCACCCTATGCCCCCTCAGTCCCTTCCCCTCCTTCAAGCCACCCCAGCTCAGTCATTCCACCTCCCCTCGCCTGCCTTGTCCCCACCCCATTAGACGATCTAGTTTGGCCCTCTACCACTCCACCCTCATCCCAGCCCCACTGCCCCTCCCACCCATACCTGGCAGGCAGGTGCTCCTTGATCTTGTCAATAAGCCCCATGGAGGGGTCAAATCGTGAGGCCTGACTGGCCAGGATGGCAGCAGCCATGACGAGCCAGCTGACAGGGCTGGCAGGGAACACACCAGTGAGCAGGCTGTTCTGTGGGGACAGATGGGGGTCAGCGGGGAGGCAACACTGGATCAGGCCACAGAATCTGATTCTACGACCCCCACCCAAGGCCCTGAATCTCTGCCCCAGTCTTACCTCACAGCCCCCTGATCTCTCATGGTTTCCTATCCCTACCCCACAGCCCCCAATCCTGCCTTTCAGCCTTACCCCCAGGTCCGCCCAGCCCCACGGGTATTCCCCCCATACCCGTAGCCGTGTGATTTTCTTCTTCCAGGAGCGAAGACCAGCCAAGTACACCTGTCTCAGGGCCGCATGGCTCAGGCGCAGGTCCACGCCCTCGGGCGAAACCGTGAACTGGAAGGCCACAGCCTGGTGTGCCTCCGCCATCTTCAGGAGGCACTAGCAGACAGCTGGGGTGGAGATAGATGGGATGAGTGACCTGCTGCTCCCACCCACCCCCACTGAAGCAGAGCTGTCCACAAGCTCAGGACATCTGTATCCAGTCCCTGGTGCTGGAGAGGAGGGAGTTGGGAATAGGAGACCAGTCTCCCCTCAGGCACTGAGAAGAACCCCATATGCTCAGCCCTCTGCCCCCTTCCCAGAACTAGCCCTGCCTGAGTGTAGGTTGTAAGGTCGGAAGGGACTGCGGTGCCCATCCATTTGACCCCTGTATGGCCCAGGCCAGGTACCAGCCCTGAATTAATTCCTGATTCAAACATGGCCCAGCCCCTAAACCAGCCAACCTTCCTTCCTCCCCTCTCGCCACTAGGGAATTGTCCCCGGGGTCATTCCCCTCGCTGGGAAAAATCAACCTCCTTACTTGCTGCCCAGCTCCAGCAGTGCCCAGCCTGGGCCCGTCCCCAGCCACTCAGCAGAGCCCATGAACACAGATTCTCCCCCACCACCCGCAACCCACTCCTGGCGGCTCCTACCCTGGGGCAGCTTTTCTGCCTCTTTCATCGCAGGACACACCTTTCTCATGCCCAGGGACCCCAGGACAGGACCAGCCCCGTTAGCCCTTTGGCCCCAGCTGCCCTGGGGCCAGCAACTCACGCAGCTTTGGCGGCGGTGGAAAGTCCCTCTCCCAGCACCACATGGGCATGGGCCGTATCTGGGCACTGCCAACAGACACAGAACCCCCAGCCCAGCCAGGTCAGGCCTGGCTCCTCAGTGATCTTGACACACTAATGAGCTCACAATTGAGCACCCTAGCAGCTGGGGGGAGGGGGTCTTGTTGGTTCCTAGCCCCTCCCTCCTCCCACTCTAACCCCTAGACCCCACTCTCCTCCTGCAGCTGGGAAAGAACCCAGGAGTCCTGACCCCCAACTCCCCTGCTCTAACCACTAGACCCCTCTCCCCTGTAAATTGGGCCCTCAATAAACCCAGCAACATCTATGGCCAAGTGGGCCAGCCAAACCCCAGTTAGGATGGTACTGTGTCTTCGCACAAGGCAAGTCCCCATATAATCAGCCGCAGTCCCAAAGTTAAGACCTATCATAGAGGTAGGACAGGAACCAAGGACCTCATCTGGCCCCCTGATCGTGTATTTTTACTCCCCACCCCCAGCACATTTGTTATGTTCCGACTCTAGGTGTATCACAGCCCCCTCAGCCAAGACTGCCCCCCCCATGGTACATTGGGTGCCACACAGACCAACATATTCCCTGCTCCCCAGGCCTCATGGTGGGCTCCTCTTTCCCACTGTACCTGTAGGGAAACCGAGGCCAGAAGGATTATGAGGAGGTTCACCGAGATCTCACGGACAGTCCACAGCAGAGCCAGGAATAGGACCCAGGTGTCCTGAGGCCCAGCTCCCCTGCTGTACCAGCAATACCCCCCACCGCCTCCAAGCCAGGGATCTTTGCTCCCAGGACAAAATCGCTCAGGAGGCTGGGATATGCACTGCCTCCTGGGTCAGGTGGGCAGGATGGACTCACACCGCACTCGGCTGTCTCCAGAGCCAGTCTGGAGCAGAACCTAGGCAACTCAGCATAGCCTGGCTCCATCAGGGAAAGGGGGCCTAGAGGACTGGACAGAAGGGCTGGCAGATAGGACTCCTGGGCTCCAATGCACGAGACCCCAGCCTGCTCCCAAAGAACCCAGGAGTTCTGGCTCCCAGCCCCCATGTTCACTACACGCCCCTCATCCATCTTGCTCCCCCTTGCACTCAGCATCCATGGATCCCTCGTCAGCGGCGCAAATACGCCCCCCACCCCGGGACAGGGACTCATCTCACTCACTGCCCCCCCGCAGCAGCCCAGCAGCCCCGGGCCGGCAGGCAGAGTCTGGGCACCCCCGGGCGGGAAATCTCAATTAAAAGCTATTGATGGGCTGAGCGTTGCTCTGGAGAAACAAACGGAGCCAGAGAGAGAACCCAGGAGTCCCGGCTCCCCCCCCCCAGCACTCACCTGCCCACGGGCTCCAAATCGGGGTGTCTGCAGGAAGCGAGAGCAGCGTGTCGGGGTCCCCCAGCCGGCTGGCTGCGAAACCCGCCTCGAGCACCCCGGCCGGGGCCGGGACTGTCCCCTGCTGCCCCCCCAGCTGGGGCAGAATCCCCCCCCCGCTAGCCCATTCCCCCCACAGCCTCCTCCCCCCGCCGGACGCGGCCGCCCCCCTCTGCTCAGCGCCCCTCGCCCGGCGATCGCGGCGGTGCCGGGGCTGCCCTGGGAGGGGGAAGCCGGGGGGGGTGGGGGGGGGCTCGTGTCTGGAGTTTGCGCGGAGCGTCAGAGCCGAGAGCGGGGGGGGAGAGTGGGAGGAGCTAGTGGGGGTGGGGGGAAGGGGGCAGAAGGAGGAATGGGTCAGGGAGAGGGGGCAAGGCTGAGGCGATCAGAGGCAATAGGCATGTGTGCTGGACACTCTCAGGAATCGTGCCTGGCTCCCCTCTGCTCCCCGCTGATCAGTGCTCTGCCACAGTGGGGTCTGCCCCAGTCCACCCCATATCTCTGAACCTCAGCGCAGCCAGCCCCAAAGGGTCCTACCCTGCTCTGCCTGGACCCTGCCCCCACAAGGGTCCCTGGGGCTCCTCTATGGTCAAGGGCCTGGCACCCCACTTCCCAGCGAGCCCTGAGTCCAGCTGGTGAGGGGGTTGGATGGGTGTATTAGTGCCCAGGGTCACAGTGTAGGAAGATTTTGCTGGCAGATTGATTAAAGCAGGGATCTCAAACACGTGGCCTGCGGGCCACATGCCTAGCCCCGAAAGCTATTTCCTGCGGCCTGCAATGACACTATCATTACCAATATTTGCAATATCATCATATGAAAAGGTTTCAGTGGTGCAGCCCTTGGGCTAACATACTAGTCCTCATGCAGCCCTTGTGATGATTTGAGTTTGAGACCTCCACATTAGAGGTTACAGCTGGGACCCACCAAGGGGTGCATGGAGCCAGGCTTCCATGGCATGGCCTTGGTCTCTGCCCTGCCACCAACGGACCCCTCCTTAGCCCCTCCCCACCCTTTCTCTCATCCTGGGCTAGGTGAATTCTCCCCTGGGTCACAACCTGCCCCAACCTGTGTGAACCGGCCCTAGCTGAGTGGTTTTCTGGCCAGATCTGACCACATGTGGCTAGGGATGGCACATCCACATGCCCAGTGGTCCCTGTGATGGTCACGCACCTGGATACTATCTCCAAAATACCTGAAGAGAAAAGCGGAGGAAACTGAGGCACAGCAGCAAGTGAAAATCCCAGGATTATCTCCACTTTGTCACAGCATGGAAGGGGGAATAGTGGGTAAGGATTGCCAGAACTGCTGGGGGGTGGCAGGATGAGGATGCTGCAGACAAAGGGGGGTCATCATTGTCCATGAACTCCTGGCACTGTTGGAGTGGAGAGGCCCTGAGGTGGTGGCAACAGCCAGTCCCAGGCCTGAGGCAGGTCCAGGTGAACCCATCCCTAGCCAGGCAGTCCTTTGAATTCTCCCATGCTGGAGTCACAGCAGTCCCCTGAGGGCCAGATCCACTGCTCAGCTCCTGGCCCCTCTTGAATCTGAGACCTGACACAGGCCACCCCCCCATCAGCAACACCCACCTAGTCCCACAGTGAATCATTGATGGCCATGCCTGGCACGTGGACTCACAACTAGCTGGCTGGTCTTTCCCTTGCATGGGATGTGGAATTGGCTACCATTTCCCTTGCAAGTGGTGCAAGAATAGTTGGGGATTCCCTTGCATGTGAGGCAGGATCTCTCATGACTCCACTCACTCAGGTTTGTGGCCAAAAGTGCACCTACATTGCTTGGGTATGATTTGTCCTAGCCAAAGCTGCTGTGGCCACCAAGCCATTTCCTGCTGGGCCTTTGTTCCTGGCCTCAAGCACAGCTTCTCTTCCTAGGTATCCAAATAAGGCTGTCTGGCCTCAAACCCCTCAGCTCCACTCTGTGCCCCATCCCAAAGGCAGCTGCCACAGCCCCCTCCCATCCTCCAAGATCCCGCCCAGATCCTTGCTGCCAGGTCCACAATCCCCTACAACCTCCCAGCACTTGATTCCCAGCCCAGCTACCAGAGCTGAAATATTCCCTGCCCTGCCCCTTCCCAGCTCTGTGGGCACTTTTCCTCCCTGTGACAGGACCGTTTTGCATGGTCCTTCATCTTCCTCTCATGCTTCTCACTGCTTGTCATATCCCACCAGAGGGGGTCTGGGCAGCCTCAACTCCCAGGTCAGGATCTGGGGGTGGCACTGACCCTGGAGCCTCCACCCCCACTGACCTGGATTTCTGTAACTCATCCTCCTGCCCTCCCCACAACACTTGAAAGGATAGTGGAAGCCAGGACTCCTGGGTTCTCTCCTGGCCTCAGGCAGAGACTGGGCGCCTGAATCCTTTGCCAATCTTTGTGTTGGTGCTGCCACCTTGTGGCTTCCAGGTGCCAGCTGCAGTGGCTGAACCCAGCAGCATTTCTGCCCCCAACGCTGATAACCTGAGCCACACCCTGCTGGCCATAGGGGTGACCCGCCTCCCTCCCAGGGAGTAGAATCTCATAGTTAGGGCAGGGGTGGGGCTGGGAGCCTGGATTCCTGGGTTTTCGCCTGGATCTGAGCATAGCTATAGCCCCAAGGCCAAGTCCCTATTGATACACCGCTTGAGGTTGCCCCCCCTCATTGAAGGATGCATCTCTGTTTAAATAACCCTCTTTATTAGCCTTTGGGCCCCCATGCACATTAGCAAGGGGTCCATGAAGAGCCTTCCACCCCACAGTCTATCTCCCCACATCAGTCCTGCCCCACAGCATGCCAGGTGGTGGGGTTCCTGTGTGTTCCAGGACTGCCCACTTTAGCTGGGGCAAGCACGTGGTGGGGGGAGGCAGGTTGCCTCCCCTGCACAGTCCTTGGTTTGATCCCACTCAGTAGTTCTGGGGGTCTCTCTCCCCCTTTGTGTGTAGGGGGGACCAAGATGCAATGACAGCTGCTGACTGTAGGGGGGCTGCAAGGAGTGGGTCTTGGCAGGTGCCAGTCTCTCAGGTCTGCGTGTCCTCTGCCACCTCTTGGCTGTGCCCAGCCTCACTCTCAGCAGGTGGGGGGCAGCTTGTGGTGGGGTGCCCTGGCTCAGCCAAGTGTCTCTGCAGGGGGCACTCCATGTGCCCTGGTTATGCCAGGCCCTGCTCTAGGCGGGTGCCATCTCTGCTGGGTGCTGGCACTAGGTGCCAGCTGGGGCTCCCCGCCCAGCTGCCCAACGTCGCCGGCGCCCGTAGCCCAGGGGATCAGCCATGTCCTTCCGGGAGTCATCCTTGAGGTCACGGGCACCAATATGATACAGCCAGTTGAAGAGGTTGTGGGTCTGACACGTGCCCAGCTGGCAGCCACGCCCTGAGGGCTGTGGGGAGAGCTGGCGGCGAGTCCTGTGCCAGGGGCTGTGTGGGGTAGAGAGAGAGAGTCAGGGCTTCTGCGTTCCCTCGCTAGCTCAGGGAGGGGAGTGGGGGCTAGTGGTCACACCAGGGGGCTGGGAGTTAGAAATCCTGGGTTCTGTCATGACTCTGGGCAGAAGAGTGGGTCTAGCAGTTACAGCAGGGAGCCAGGACTCCTGGGTCCCTTCTGAGCTCTGATAATGGAACAATTGGGCCCAACCCTTCCTTCCCAGACCCATAGGGAGGGGAAAGACCAGCCCCCCATGGCAACCTTCCCTGATCCTGAATCCCTGCTGCAACCTACCTCCTGGGCAGGCCAATGGATTGTCCTGCACCTTCCGGCTGGATGTGCCACAGGGGCTGGGCCAACCCGAGTTCTCTGGGAGCTGGCACCACCAGGGGTACCCCCCCTCTGTGCTCCCCACAACTGCTGCAGGGAGGAGACCACGGGTGGGGGATGCCACCTGCAACAGAAAATGGAGGAGAGGATTATGAAAACAGCCCCAGTGAGAGGGAAGGTCCCCACACAGCCTTCCCACCTTTATCCCCTCTCAGACACAGCTCCCTCCTGCCCCCAGTTGTGTTCCTCACACAGTGGAGCAACCCCACACCTGGCAGGAGTCTTCCACCCATGTCCCCCTAGAATCCCTGCCTCCCTGCTTCCACATGTTACCTGGCTGGGGGCTCCCCAATCGGCTGTGAGTTAAATTGGACTGCCAAAGTCAGCATGAGCAGAGAAATCAGTCCGAGGGGTGCCATGGCTGAGAGCCTGGAAAAGAACCAGCTAGTCAGTGTTCAGAGAACCCAGGTGTCCTGGCTTCCAGAGCCCCCCACTGCACCCCCTCACTCTAACCACTAGATCCATTGATCTCCCAGAACCAGGGATGAAACACAGAATTTCTGGCTCCCAGCCCCTCACCATTTTAACTTCTAGCCTTCCCCCTTCAAATTCTGGGGAGAGAACCCCGAAAGGCACCTTGGTTCCAAGCCCCCCAACCACTAAACCCCATTCCCCTCCGAGAGCTAGGGAGAGAGCCCAGGTGTCCTGGCTGATCAAAGCCCTGTCCCAGTGACGGAATGGGGTGGGTGGGTGTTCTGCCTACTTACTGTCAGGGTGCCGAGGAGGGTGCCGATCTTCCCGTCTGTTTGTCTATCCCTAGACCTGCCAGCTGGTGTGGATGGATTTGAAGCCGTCTGGTCCCCTTATATGCCTCCTGCGGGCTGCGGGAGGGGGCTGGGGGCGGGCCAAGGTGGCTCAATCCAGCTTTTGGGGGGGGCAGGGATGCTGGGCAGAGCAGGAACTGAGACATCCCCCCCCCCCCGACAAGGGTCTCAGCTTCGAGGGAGGGGTTCAAGGCTGGTTCAAGCTTCCCCCTCCCGCCAGGATTGCCTCCATTCCCAGGACACTGTCTCAGCCCGGGGAGGGGGCAATGGGGAGTCACTCCCCCCCCCAATGTCCTTGCTTGCTACCAGCAGGGCTGAGGGGACGTGTCTAGCCCTACACATCAGGGGGGTGCAAACTGTCACGTCTCTTGGGCAGACAGGAAAGGGATCCGGTGGGACTAGCACGTGTCTGGGAAGTAGGGCATTAGCTGGCAGCAGGGAGTGGGAGCACCTGCAGAGCTGGGGGCAGGGGTTGCAGAGGTCTGGGGGTTGGGGCTTGGGAGTGAGGGGCACCAGCAGAGCTGTGGGGCAGGAGGTGGGGGGGGGGGCTGTGGCCAGAGTGTGGGGCACCTGCAGAACATTGATCCCAGCCAGGACTCCTCAAGCTGGGGGCTGCCCTGGTGGGGGAGGGGTTTTTCACAGGTGACTTGGGTGGGGGGCTCCCCCCAGGTGCAGGGAGCCATAATTCCCCCTCCCCAACAGCAGGAAATTCCCTGATAGAAACCCTCTGGGCCTGAGGGGGAGACAGTGGGGTGTCCCTCCATTTTTGGCCTCTGGATCTTGGGGCTCTGGTAGGGGGGAGGTGGGCTCAGTTTGAGGGTGTCTATCAAAGGCATCCCCAGAACACTCTCTTTGCATGCTGGTGTGACAGGTAATGCATCTTTTCCCCATCAGTTCCCCCCCATTGCCTCCTGCCCCACTTCTCCCCCCCCAGTAGCCTCCTTCCCAAGTTCGCTTTACTCCCTCATTCCTGCCGTTCCCCCACAGTTGAAATGAAACTTGGCTCAACAAGGAGTAATTTCCTGGAACTTGAGGAGCGGAGCACACAGAAACCCCCCAGGAACTGCTAGAGAGTCAGGAATAGACTGGAACAAACTGGGGGCCCAGCATGAAGGGATATGCCCTCACCCCAAAATTGGGGCTCCCCTTCTGCCCCCAGATTTCAAACCCACCACCGAGGCTTCCCTCCTGAGGTCTCCTCCAGCTTGGGGGGGGGGGGGGGGCGGGTAGGTTAGAACAGAGGGGGCTGGGAGCCAGGACTCCTGGGTTCTGTACCCAGCTTGGGGTGCAGGGGTGACCTGGCTCACTCTCTTCCTTGTCCTCAGAGGCAGCTGATTTTTCCTCAGTTGCTGGAGGGTTCCCAACAGGAAAAAACACAACCGCTTCTTGTGTGTCAGAGGCTGAGAACAATGAGGGGGGTGGTGAGACAGGGAAACAGCTGGGCCATGGAGCTGAAAGGGCAGGGCCCAGGTGTAGATCCCAGAGTGGACAAACACTCTGTACAGGGAGCCTGAAAAAGCCTGGCCCAGCTGCAGCGCTGAGACAGGGGATCAAGATCAGGGGAGCCCTCCTAGTGAGGTGGGATGAAAGGTGCTGGGCTGCCTCTACTGGAGGCACTGAGCCCTCTGCACATTCCCTGACCCAGTGAACAGCCCTTGAGCCAGGATAGGAAGCCGGATCTGGTGGCAGGAAGCGCTGGGGGATTGCTTTTAGACACCACCTGTGTGTTTATCGCCACCACGGGGGGGGGGGGGGGGGGGGGGGGGGAGCTATTTCCAGAACTGAGAATTTGTTTATATTTTTCCTTGGTTCCTTGAACTTTGGGAGTAATTCGGAAGGACAAACAGGAGGAAACCGGGGGTGGTGGGATGAACTGTGCCCCCCAACACACAACCCCCCTCAGCATGGCTAGCAGGGCCTGTAGGTCAAGGGTGAGGGACACCAGCAGAACTTGGGGGGCACCCAGGCCTGGCTTAACAGTGGGCTGTGGGTCAGGAGTGAGGGGCACCAGCACAGCCATGGACACTCAGTGGAATTTCCCCTCCACCTCATCCTATGTGTAGGTGCAGGATCTTGGGGAAATCCTGGGTCCCTGGTGTGGCTGGCATGGGGCAGCTGCCAGGCCCTTCCCAGCACAAGAAGGAAGCGGTCCCAGTGCTTCCGGGTGGGAACAATGAGCCCAGGAATAAATGTTTATCATGATGTAAAGCAGTGGCAATGAGTCATGGGCAGAGTCCTTTGGGAAAGCCAGAGATTGACAGAGCAAGGGTCTGCAGGGCTGGATAGGCAGGGGCTGTAGGTTGGGAGTGAGGGGTGGCTCTTCACATTTCCTGGTTTTCCCAGTGCTTCTGGGAGCAGGACCCAGGGTTCTGCTGTCATCTGCCAGAGTAAACAGGACTGACCTAGAAGCAGCTATAGCCTCCATCCTTTGGGAGAGAACCCAGGAGTCCTGTGGCTCCCAGTACCTCACTCTAACCACTAGTCCCTACTTTCCACCCATTATTGGGGCAAGATCCCAATAGTCCTGGCTCCCAGTCCCCCTGTTCTAACCACTAGATCCTGCACCTGCTGGGCCATGAGGCATGGACATTGCTAGGCCCAGGTCTCACTTTCAGCTGCTCTACCTGGCCTGAGCCCCAGTTTTTGTGGGTGTCTCAGGCATGCGCACTCCAGGCCCAAAGGATCGTAGCCAGATGCCGGGGACAGGGCAGGGGGCTTGGCCACAGGAACGAGAGAGGGGTTTGGCCAGGGAAGGGACCCATGAGCTGGAAACTGGCCACAAAAACAGTTTCTTCATGGGACGCTGGTGCTGCTAACCCATGCCAGCCAGGGTTTGAGCAAGTGTGTGTGTGTGTGTGTGTGTGTCCATCCAGCCAGCCACAGACTCAGACCTGCTCAGGACCCCCTGTTCTGGGTCAATTGACTCTTAGGGCCACAGGATGCAGATAAAGGTGGCCTGGCTGGGAATGGGGAATGGGGAGAGGGTGGCTGGGGGAGAGAGGCAAAGCCTCAATCCTTATGAAGGGCTAGAAAGGAGGGGGAATCAAAGCACCAAAATCCTGCCTGACTGCATCCTCAGGGGGGCCAGAGCCCAGTCCTAGGAGACTCCAGTGCAGTGTGTCTCTGCATGTGTGTGTCTGTGCAGGTGTCCACATGTGCTCTGAAGTCAGGCCAGGCTGCACATGTGGCTGTGTCTTCATGCCTTGGCCCTGTTGTACCCCAGCCTCACTGACTAGCTGGTTATTTCTGCACCATGTCAGAGCTGTGCCAGGCACCATTTCCAAACCCCCCCCCCCCACATCCTAGGTGCTCAGTTTGGGGGGACATGAGTTCAGAGCCTTTGGCCACCTGGTTCAGAGTGGGAATGGGCCTGGTGGAGGCTGGGCTGGGGGACTGGGGAGCTCAGAGGTTGAGACAGGGAAGTGGGGTGGATGGTTGGACATGGGGGGGGGGCTCTCCCTCAGCAGCACAAAACCACTTCCAAGTCAATCTCAGCCCAGGGCATCGGGTGCTGGCTCACTCCAGCCAGGCTCTGGACACCATGGGGGGTCTGTCCCCAGGCAGATCCATCCATGCCAACCTTTCCTTGTTCCCGGAAAGGTCAGTGAACCAATTTCTCATGACACCCCAATGGCAAGCCCAGTTCTAGAGCACCCTTCCTTCAATGCGCTCCCTCCCCTCCCCATCTGCACCTCTCCCCCCCCCAGTGCACCCACAAGAGGAATTTGGAATTTTCTGTAGTGGGTTTATAAAGCTGGTGTGTGCCTCAGTTTCCCTTATATTTTACATGGGTCTGGGAAGGAATGGGCGGGCTGAGCCAGCTCTCTGGGTGAATGACAGGAGCCAGGAGAGGCAGTTGTCACCCACAGGGGCTAGATCATTGCCAGGGCCACGGGAAAGCCCAGCAAATAAGGGACACCCCAGTTCCCAGGACAGGGCCCCTGCAGGGAGCTGAGATCAGATGTGGGGGGCCAGGCTTGAAGACAGGGTCATTGAACTGGACTGAGGGGCCAGGCCTGCTGTCCCCAGTATGGCCCAGCACCTACCTGTGGTCAGGCAGGGTCTGTGCCAGGGGACACTCCAGCACCAAGCATTGTGCAGAGCAAGACGGACACTGGGGACATGGGCTAGCCCCAGCTGGGACTGTGGCTCAGTGGGGTCCAGCCCACTAAGGGGTCGGGTCCAGGAGAATGGCGCCAGGCTGCAGAGACCAGCCCCTGCAACAGACCCCCTGCTCCCCTCCTGCACCCAGTGCAACCTCTCCCCTCCCCTGCATCTGCTGCTCCCTCACACAGCCCCCTAATACACCCCCTCGCACCAGTCCGGAGTCCTCACCCAGCTCCCCAGTACACCCCCACCCACCAGTCTGGAGTCCTGCTCCAAGTGTCCAAGGGGCGCAGTAGCCAAGAGTGGCCACTAGGAGGCGGCAGCAGACACGAGTCCCTGGTTGGGGGCGTGTCCCATTTGCCGTGGGGCGGAACCACGGGGGGGGGGGAGAGGGGAACCCCTCCACCAGGCGGCACCCTGCAAGGGGGGGCGGGAAAGGGGGAGAAACGACACCCTGGGGAAAGTTGAGTTCGTGGAGCTGAGGGGGTGAAGCAGGACCAGAGCTGGGGGAAGAGTGCTGAGGGTCAGGACAGCTGGGAGGTAAGGTGAAAAGTGGGGTGGGGGCTCAGTGGTGTTGGGATCCAGGTCAGCACAGTGGGCCTGAATGCAGGGTGGCTGCTGGATGATTAGGTGTTTTCCCCCCCACTCCTGGCCCTCCCCCCCCGACCTGCTCCCCCCAGCCTCCCACTTTTGTCCCTCACAGCATCAGCCACCCCACCAAAATCCAGATGGAGGATTCCCCATTCCCAGGAGATTCACTTTCCCTGTAGGCCTGAGCCTAGTTTCCGTCCCAGCCATACAAAGAAAACATGGCCAAATGTCAGGGTGGGGGAAAACAGGGATCCCTCCCAGCCCCCCATAAAGCCTGGCTGCAAACAGCCTCCTGCCAGCATTGGGCATTTTGTTGGGTGATGCTGACATGCTGCCTTAGGATCTTCCAGCCCTGGGAATGGCGACTGTGGTGTGAAATTAGTCCAGGACCCCTCCACCCCCAGCTTCTGCAGCTGTACACATCAGTAAAGACTGATTCAGCTGGCACAATGCTAGATATAAAAATCTGCCACCCCACTTTATTATATACATTATACAAAGAAACTCAACAGCAATGACTGGGGGTTGAGAGTGAGGGGCACCAGCAGGGCTGGGGCAGGGGTGGAGCCCAGAGCTGGGTGAGCAGGGGCCTATGCCAGGACTGAGTGGCACCAGCAGAGCTGGGGAGGCAGGCCAGGACGGGCAGGAGCTGCAAGTGGCGAGTGAGGGGCACCGGCAGGGCTGGGGAGGACCCAGGGCTGGGCTAGCAGGGGGTTGCAGTTCAGGTGTGAGGGGCACTAGCAAAGCTAGGGGGAGGCCCAGGGCAGGGCTGACGGGGCTGCGGGAGAGGAGTGAGGGGCATCCATCAGTTGTTTCTGTCGGGGCATTGTCGTGACTTCAGGGTTCCAGGAGGCTTGGGGGGAGCCGGGAGATTCCTACCCCCCCTTCTCATCCATCCTCTGCACCAGGGTTCGCTGCAGCATGACACTGGTACAAGGGTTGGGAGAGAATGGGAAGCGGAGATGGTCCCCCTGAAAAAAAAAAGCACCTCATGGTGGAGGACCACCAGGTCCATCGCTGGGTGGGACAACCTGCAAGACAGAGAGAAACCAGCTGGAGTCAGATGGAGTGGGGAGGACAGGGTGGGGGCCAGAGGGGTCAGAGGTCCCCTCTGAGTTTTAGCTCCCCAGGTTCCCCAATGTGGCTGCGAGAGGTTGAGACCCCTGCTCCTTCCCCTTTTCGTGGCTGTTTCGGTTCCTTTTAGGTTTCTGAGGGAAAGCAGAATCTCATGGGGAGGATGAGGAAGGACCCATGGGGGCAGGGAGGGGCTAGTGCAGGGACTGTAGGGGGGAGAACAGGGACCCCAGAGGAACAGGGAATGATCACCAGTCCCTCCAGCCCCCCTTCACCCTCTGTGCAGCCCCCACTGTCAACTCCCTTTCCCTTGCCCCCCACCCCACCCAGCTGTGAACTCCACCCACCTTCTACACTGTGGTTTTGTGCAGTGGGGGGCCTAAAATAAATACAGGCACCCAGGAATTGGGGGAGGGAAAACAAAAGGGCGCAGATGAGCTATGGGGGGCACTGCTGGGGTGGCACAGTGCAGGTCATGCAATCTGAGATGGCAGCATCCTACGCAGAGGGGATCCAAGGAAACTGAAGGGCTCAGCCACACAAACACCCCCCCACTACAATTGGGCCCCCAGCAGGAGCCAATCCCTGTTTCAGGGAGTTCCCAGGATGAATAGTCTGGACAGCTGGAACCAGACCAGGGCTTGGCCAGTTGGGTTCTGCCCCTATCAGTCATAACAGCCCATGTCCCTGGACCCCAATACCTACAAGCCAGCCCCCTAACTCCCCGGGTCCCCCTTCTCCTCTCTGCCCTGTAATGCTGTGCTCCTTTGCAGAGTTTCCAGGGACCTAGGGCCCCCCTTTTCCTGGATCCCCACACCCTTTCCACATGGGTGTACCCCTAGGGCACCCCTTCAGGATCTCAGAGCCAGTCCTCAGTCCCCCTCAACCTGCCCTGGGTTCCCTTCTCGGCTCATGGAGGGAAGTGGGGTCTAGTAGTGGGTGGGGGGGGAGCTGGGAGCCAGAACTCCTGGGTTCTCTCCCTGTTTCTGGGAGGGGAGCAGAGGCTGGGAAGGGTGAGAACCCAGGCGTCCGGCTAAAGCCGAAGAAGACACCCGCCCCCCTGCTTACCCGTGGCCGCTCGAGCCCCTCGTCCGTCTTCACCCCGAATTTCCCCCCAGCCCAGCCTCGAGCTGGGACTTTAAACCCCCCGGCTCCGCAGCCAAGGGGGCGCGGCGGGAAGTGCCGCTTCCTGCCCAGGGGGAAGCGAGGCGCGGGTCCCGCAGATGGTGACGAGGCCGGGCCTCCAGGTTCATAAACAGGAAGAGGCGGTGGGGGGGAGAAGTCGGGGTGGGGGGGGGGCAAAAGATAAACAGGCGCGCACAGCCAGCCTCGCTGCTAGCACCCAGGGGGGAGGGAAACTGAGGCAAGGAGAAACCAGGCGTCCTGCCTTCTAGCTGCACCCCACACTTGAGCCCCTCTGTGCTCCCCCCTTCGGAGCCAGGAGTCCCTGGTGCTTCCTGGGAGAGATGCACCCCTCCATCCGAGCCTGGGGGGGCAGGGAGAGAGGCTTCCTTGGGGCTGGGGGGACGGGGTAGGAAACAGCCTATAACTGCTGTGGGGCTTTGCCCCTCTCCCACCCACAGCTGTTCCGGGTACCCCTCCCCAGCTGTGGAGGGGGGCGGCCCAGGGCCAGGCTGGCAGGGGGCTGCGGATCCGGAGCGAGGGGCCGGGGACCCCGGAGAGATCCCCAATTCCCAGCTCAGGGGCCCCTCCTCCTTGTTGGGCCCTTTCCCCCTCGTGCAGGCCCCTCGGGTGCCCCCCACTCCTGCTGACCACATCCTCGGGGGGGAGCTCTCCGGCTGGGTGGGTCCGTGGTTCCCACGTTGGGGGCGGGAGGGGGCAACGGCAACAGGAACCGAGAGTGGGCCGCGCCCCGAAGGGTTAAGAAGAAAACAGCTGGGGGCAGCGCGGGGTCACGGAGCTGGGGGTCGCGGATCGGGAGTGAGGCCCCCGCCCCGCCTGCAGGGCCAGGACCCTCTTTGGATCGGCCCGCTGTGGGTCCCCCTCTGCACCCCACATCCCTGCTTGGCCCCCCGCCCTGCGCCCCCAGCCGCGGCTGCAGTTTGCGCTGCAGAGAGGAGCCTGAACCCGGGCCCGGGAGCCGGGCGCCCTCTCCCCCGGGCGCCTCACGCTCCGGCGCTGATGCGAATTGACCGGGCGAGAGTTCACACGGAGAGCGGCTGGGGGGGGGGGAGAGCGCGCAGGGGGCTCGGGCTGGGATGCGGCCGTGGGATGGAGGGAACTGGGGGACAGTAGGGGAGTGAGGGGCAGTTTTACCCCAAATGTTCCAGCCCCTAACCTCGGGGGCGGGTTCTCGCTGCGTCCCGCGACTCCGGGAGCTGGGAATTACCAGAGCAGGCCGGGCGGGGGGACACGCGGAGGGGCGCACTGCGATGGGGCCCTGCTGTCTTGCTTCGGTTCCCTTCCCCCCCCCCGCCGAATCCAGCCCGGATCTTCCCACCCGGCCCCTCAAGAGCACCCTGACACTGATCTGTCCTGACACCCCACCCCAGGCCATCTCCAGCTCCAGCTCTGGCTCTGCCACAGCGCTGGGGAGGTGGGAGGGGAGTATTTGCAAAAGCATTTTTAATGCGGGGGAGCAGTCTGGGGCAGCCAGGTAGAGGAGGGGTGTGATTAAGACTAAGGAATGGGAGGGGGGCATTTCTCCCCCCCCCAAACAGCAGCCCCCCCCCCAGAATACCCTGCGGGGCAGCTAGTGTCCCCCAACCTCTACGAGCCCCCTGGTGGCAAAGGGTGGGGACAATATAACCTGGCAAAGCTATAGCTTCCGGGGGGAAATGCCCCCCCACCCCGGATGCCCCAGGTGTTTCCTCCCAAGGCTCCCCCCCCCGCCCTTGTTGACAGCCAGAAGCCGCTTCCTGTGACAGCTCTCGGTTCCCCAGGCCTTGTGAGTGTTATTGTAGGGTCTCCTGTTGGGTGAGGGTGGAGGTGGGTCACTCCTTTGGTCTGTTGGTGGGGAGGGATAGTGATGGGGACCGTCTTTCCCACACAGCCTGACCAATGGACAGATGGACAATGGGGCCAGTTATTTACATACAACTTTTATTCACACACCTGACAAGCTATGGGGTGCTCAAAGTGAGGTTATGGGGGTGCCGGCTCAGGAACTGTGGGGGAGGACAGGTGGGGGTGGGGAATGAGGCCTTTCTCCCACCCTGGGATTCGACAGCCCAAGGTGGGTCCATCCCTGCTGGAAAGACCCAGAGGTTGGGGGGGCACCCCTTTCCCGTCATGCCTCTGACATCTCCCAGAATCCTTTGCGCGCCTGGATGAGGTGGCATGGCTCCCAGAATCCTTTGTGAGGCATTAGCGCTTCTCCCAGACTCCTTTGTGGGCTCAGTGGTGTTGGTGTTGCTCCCAGAATCCTTTGCCAGGTCCCTTCACTTCTGGCAGCCCCACCTCTTGGGGGTGGGGGACACAAGATGGGAGGGGGGAGGGGGGGGGGGAGGGGCTCTGAAAGAAGCAGTTTGTCCCCCTCAACACACACAGGGGATGGGTCCTGACACCAACAGGGACACAGCAGCCCTAAGAGATGCACATCAACATGCAGGAAGCGGGGCTGGGGGGTGGAGGGCTCCCTTTTCTTGCCTAAGACCTCAACAGCTGAGAGAATGACCCCTGCATTCCAGACATGGTGTCCCCACAGGGGGGCACAACCACCCCCCCTCAGCCCCCTGGGGAAGAATCCACAGTCTTCCATCACTGCAGGCGGGGCCAATATTGGGGCAGATCTGGGTCCCCACCAGGGACCTGCACTGGGACCGACACACCCGGGGAGATAAGACCTAGGAGCAGAGAGAGACAGGGCATTAGAGGGCAGGAAAGCGAGAGAGAGCACCCCAAAGGACACTCCCTTCCCAGGCCACATGGGGCATGCTGGGCCTCAAAGCCCTGTCCAGGGACAGCCGGGTCCTGCAGGCTGAGCCAGGCCTAGGGTGTGGAAGACTAATGCCTGAAGCATCATCTGCTAATTCCACAATGCCCTGGGGGTCCCACCCACCAGTGAGAGCTGATGAGATAAAGGAACCCCTTGCCCGTAGTTGTGCCAGATCTGGGTGCCCCAGGAGCAGGTTTCTTTGCCCCCCTCACCGGTGCTGGTACTGGTGCCGGCGCCAAGGTTCTGGCTGCCCATGTGGGCTGGAAGCTGGGCCGGGACGTAGGCGTCATAGCTGCGGCCTGCGGAGCTGCCTGGGATCATACAGGAGAAGGAGGATGTGGCCTGGCTGGGGACAGGCTGGACAGACTGGGGAGAAGGATGGGGGTGTGAGACAGCTGTGCTGAGCCAGCTGCAGTCCTCCCATGCTGAACCTCAGCAGACCCCCTCCAAGATGAGTCCCCCCTATTATCCCCCAGGCTGAGTTACCCCATCTTCGAAGCATCTGACGAAGTGGGATTTTCTCCCACAAAAGCTCATGCGAAAAATAAATCTGTTAGTCTTAAAGTGCCACACAACTCCTTGCTTTTTTGCTGGACTAGACTAACACCACTATCCCTTTGGAAATTGAGTTACCCCACCAACTCCCAACCCAAGCCCACATTCCACCCCCCAAGCCCCCCCCCCCACCTGCATGGGGAGGCTGCTGGCCATGGAGAAGCTGGGCAGCGGGGGCAAGGCCCCATAGCTGTTGGAGAGGGTGGCTTCACTGCGCCCCAACATGGCACCTGGGGGGGAAAAACAGTCACCACCAGCTGGAGCATTTGGGGGAGTACAGAGGCCCTAAGGGGGTTTTGAGGAGGTGGATGACGCAGGTACAGGGGGCAAGGGGAGCGATACGTGGCAGAGGTGATGGTGGGTAGAGGCCATGGCTGTCAGGGGGCAGTGGCACAGGCTGTGGGGGATGGGGGTGGGGATAAAAAGGGGTGGGGGCAGGGGAGTACTGGGGCGGTGGGGTGGCGCCACCTGGCTGGATTGGGGTGTATGGTGATGGTGGTGGGAAACACTGGAGCTGACAGGGAGTGAGGCTAGAGGTGGGGGGCAGGGCACAGGGGGTACCTGACCCGGCGGGGGGTGTGGCTGGGAAGACTCCACTACCCATGGCCAGGTGCCCTGACCCGCCCGCCTGGCGCCGCTGGTTCCGCAGCTTCTCCTCACGCCGCCACTTGGCCCGCCGGTTGGAGAACCAGACCTGCAGGGAAAAGGGGTCAGTGGGGGGCAGGCTATGCATCCTCCCATTGGGGTTGTGGGGGTCTCTATTAGGGGTGGTGAATGGGGTGCCCAGCTGGTAGGCCAGGGCTCTTCCTTGGAGTGAGGGGATTGCCTTTGGTGCAGATGTGTCCCCCTGGATGACTTGGAGGGTTCCCTGAAGTGGGGGTACCCTGGGGGTTTAGGGGGTTTCCTGAGCTGGGGAGCACCTTGGAGGGGCCAGGGGGTCGGCCTCACCTGGATCCGGGCCTCAGGCAGGTCAATCTTGGCAGCCAGGCGCTCACGAGCGAAGACATCAGGGTAGTGAGTGCGCTCAAACTCTGTATGGGGGAAAACATGGTCAGAAATGCTCCCCAACCCCCCCTCATATCCTTAGATTCCTTCAGATCCACCCGAACATAGCACCCAATCTTCAGTGCCCCAGATACACCAAGGGCCCCCTAGTCTCCCCACATCTCCAGAGCTCCAGATATGCCCAGGGCCTCCTGGTGTCCCACATCTCTGGCGCCCCAGATACATCCAGGTCCGCTGGTCCTCCCACATCCCCATCCCCGTCACCTTTCTCCAAGGCCTCGATTTGCTCCTGGCTGAAGGACGTCCGGTTCCGCTGCAGTTTGCGTTTCAGCTGCAGCCGGAGCTGCGAGTCATCGAGATCATCTGCGACGGTCCCGGGTGGGGTCTCTGGCTCCAAGCCCCCCTCTAGCTGCTGGCAGCTGTCTGTGCGGAGCAAAGGGGTGAAGGGTCTGTGGCAAGGGGAGCCCTCTGTGGAAAAGGGGGAATCTGAAGGAGCACCCCCAGTGGGGAGAGGGGGGCACTGGAAGAACTCTGGTGATGAGAAGCCCACAGCTGGGCTAGCAAGGAGCTGTCGGTTGGGAGTGGGGGACACTGGCAGACCTAGGGGGGCAGGGTTGGGCTGGTGGAGGCTGTGGGTCAGGAATGAGGAGGGGCCTGGTAGTGTTGAGGGATGCTGGATACATTCTCCCCCATCTCGACCCCCATCCCCCACTTCACAGTACCCCCCCTCCTCATTCAGTGCTGCCTGTGTCCTGTATCCCGGCCTGTCATCTCACGCTGCGGCCGGCGCCCGCGGGGGACACAAACCCGGCCCATCAGCGCTGCCAGCCTGATGTGAAGCGACATTCCCGGCTGGGCCCAGCCCCCCCACAGCCCGCGATGCTTCCCAGCCCCTGCGGGGCAGGTGACAGGCCAGGGGCTGAGTGCCAGCCCCCTCTCCACTGCATGCCAGAACCCATGGTATATGGGTCTGGCCCCCTCCCACTCCCCCTTTGTGCTCCCCAATCCCTGAGAGCCAGTGATGCCTTTCTGCCAGTTTGGCATCCATCACTCCTGGATCTCAGCTCCATGGGGGGGACATGCCAGGCTCATAGCGGAGAGAAACATTCCCCAGCACTGGGGTGGGGAGGAGAACAGAGAGGATGAGGGAGCATGGTGGGAGGCAGAAGGGGAAAATGGAGGGAGAGGCTGTGTGAGGTGTGCAGGCCGAGGGGAATGGGGCAGGAGCCCCAGAAGTGGCAGGGAGTACACAGGCTGGGAAGGGGAATCTTGGCGGCAGCAGGGTGTGGGTAGTATGGGGGGAATGAACACAGGATCCTAGCCACCGGGAGACCACAGATTAAGGTTCCCCCCATCCCTGTCCCTACCCCTGCCCCTGCCCCAGCCCCAAACCTACCTGGGTTGGGCTGTCCTGGGACCAGCCCATCCTGGTACCAGTCCTGCCGGCTTCCCCAGCCTGTGTTCTGAATATTTAGCATCCTGATCTTCTCATACATCCCATCTGCCCCCATGGGCTGGAACTGGGGTGGGGGAGGGAGCCGGAGGGATGGGGGTCACCCCCTAGGGACAGGGCATGGTGCAGCAGCTGTCTCCAGGCTCCTGGAGAGAGCGAGAAGAGACAAACAGCAGGTGAATGTGATGTGGAAATGCGGCTGCTTCTGGGGTGGGGTGCGGGGGCTGGATATATGAGGAGAGTGCTGCCAACTGGCCCCCGCCCCCTGCCATGCAGCACCCCCCAGTGCCAGCCCTGCAGGGTCCCCCACCCTATGTGCAAGCCCAGAGAGGGCAGAGGCAGTGATGTCACCCGGGGGAGCAGATGTCCCTGCTGCGCAGTCAGCCAGGCCCAGTCGTGCTGGCATCCTTGACAAGCCCCCACGGGTGCAGCTGCAGCTCAGGAGGGCAGGGACTGCTGGGGACAGAGGTAGGACTTTGTTGTGAACACCTCACTCCTCACCTGCAGCCTAGGCACCCCTGTGCCCCAAAAGCCCCACTGATGAGGGACCCAGCTGTGCTCTCCACTGGCTAAGGGAGGAGATAGGGACAGAGATAGGGGCAGGTTTCTAGCACTGTGTTGGGGAAGCAGATCTGGGAGGGCTGGGGCAGTGTGGTGGGGAGGCTATCTGTGCCCCAGGGAGGGGTGTGGTCCCTGGTCCCGATTGCACAAAGTGGAAAATCAAATCATGGGGCATGGGTCCTGTAAGTCACTGGATGTGAATCCTGCTGGACCCCCCCAATGTGATGGAGTGAGCTACTGGGGGGGCCCTGTGTTAGGGAGGGGGCTAAAAGGGATGTGGACAGATTCCCTCCCCCCCAAGCTGGGTCAAGGGTGGCTGAACCTGGAAGGTAGGCAAGAGGGTCTCCCCAGCAGAGGGTGCTATGGGCCACATTTCCCCCTTCCTGCAGTGAGTCTGGCTAATGACACGAGGGACAAGATAGGTTGCACCAACAGCAGCAGCTTCAGTCCATCTCCAGCCACCCACCCACCCAATCCATTCATCCATCCATCCATTTCTGTCCCTCCAACCATCCATCCAGCCATGTCCATCCATCTGTCTGTCCATCTGTCCAGCTCGCTTGTCATTCATCCGTCGGTCTGTCCATCTCCATTCATCCATCTCTGTCCATTCATCTCTGTTTGTCTGACTATTTATCCGACCATGTCCAGCCATTTGTCCATCCAGCCAGCTGGCTGGGCATTCATCAGTCTGTCCATCCATCTCCATCCATCCCTCTCCATCCACATTTATCCATCTTCACTGATCCATTCATTTGTCCATCCATATCTATCTATCTATCTATCTATCTATCTATCTATCTATCTATCTAGCATCTCACCCCCTCACCCATCCATTCATCTCTTGTGTCTTTCTCTTTCATGCACCCACCCTCCAGACACCTCTCCCTCAGGGTTGGAGCCAGGTTATTGATCTCTCTGCTGCCCTTTAGCAATTTTAGGGTGTCCCCCCACAAGTGCAGTTTGAGGGTCAGGGCTGAAGACACTGATGGGGCGTGGGGTGGGGGAGGAGCAGAAGACTCCTGGTCAGGACTCAGGGGCATGGGCAAAACTGAAAGTCAGTGTCCCGTCCCCCCCAACCCCCAGCCCCTGGGGTACAGGGTCTAGTCCCCATGATATCCCTCACCCAGACACTTGGGTCCATGGGTGGACGCACCTGGGATACTGTTTGGCTCCGGTGTGTGAATCCTGGTGGGACTGAGTCAGTGCCGCTATCTGGGTCGATACCAACGGGATCGAGTTGGTGTTGGTTCCTGGGTTGGTACCAGAGCTTGTATCTGGGCCAGTACCAGGTACTAAAGCAATGAACACCATCCACCCGTCTGCAAAGAAAACATGGGAATAAAATTTACTGGCGGAGGCTAAGGATGAAGAATGCCCCCCCCAAAATGCCTGTCCTGTGGGCAGCCCTACAAGTCTGATCCCCAATTGATTTAGCTGTGCTAACGAGTCAGCACCTCTGCCATGACAAAAGGCCATGGACCCCAGGAATGTGAGCCCCCAGAAAGGAATCAGTCCAGGATTTGTGGGGATGCAAAATTGAGGGCGCACCCATCCTGGCCCTGGGAGCCCCCAGTCCCTCTGTTACCATGAACGCCCACAACTCTATCCCATCATCCCCCCTGGTACCATGAGCCCCCACACCCTGATCCCCATCCCCAGCATGATGACCCCTCATTTCACACTCCATGGCCCCTTTGCGCTCCCAGAATGCACGCACCCTGTCCCCAGATACCCCCCACATACCTCGCCTATGATCCTGGACAAAGGTGGGGTTCCCTCATCAGGCAGCATCTAGACCCTCCAATGCCCCTCTGTGCCCCTCTGTGCACCCCTCTCTGCCCAGCTCCAAGCGGCGTTTGGCTGCCAAGCAGGCGTCATACAGAAATAAATAAAGTTCCCAGGCGCTGGGGAGACGGGGGGGGGGACGGGGGGGGAGACCGCCATGCGGTGACATTTGTGCTAAGCTGGAGTGTCAGCTTTGAACTTAATTCCCTCCAATGGGTTCGGGGGGGCCTGGGGAGAGGGTGGAGGTAGGGGGGGCTGGAGGGAGGGAGGAGTCCTCCCGTATCAGCCCAGGCTCTAGTGGCTGAAAAGATCAGAGGGAAAAGGGGCTGCCTGGGGCTGCTTGAGCTACTGAGGGCGGGAGGGGGTGTGGGAGGGGGAACAAAGGAGAGGTGGAGGGGGGTACACTCCTAGGTCCCCCCAGCTGCTCCCATTGCCCGTAGACTCCGATCCAGCCCCCCCCCAGGCTGGGGTAACAGAGGGGCTGCCTGGGGTGCTGGGGGGCTCCAGTCCTGAACAGGTAGGAAAAGGGAGCAGGCAGCAGGTGAGACCACAGGCTGAGGTGAGGCTCAGCAAGGGGGATTGGGGGGGGGGGCAGGTCAGGGGGAGGGGCAAGCAACAAACTCCACCCCCTCCCCATCTCTGGAACAGAGCCTGGGGGATCCAGTGGTTGGGGGGTGGCTGGGGACCAGGATGGCTAGGGTCTCTCAGTGGCTCGGGGGGGGGTAGACCTGGGGAGGGAGGGCAATGTCCCTGGGGTGGGGCTGATTGCTGATCTCGGGTGGGTTGAAATGCCAACTGCTGCCCCTGGCCCCCACTGTTTGCTCCGGGGAGTAGGGGGCAGCAGGGTGGCACTGACCTGCCCAATTCAGCCTCCCTGCTCCCCCAACACTTCCATCTCCATCCTGAATCCCCCACTTCCTTCCCCCAGTGCCCCTCACACTACACTGCTCCCGTCCCTTCACCAACACACCAAGCTCCCTACTGCTAGGCAAGGCCCTGACTCTGAGCAGTGAGGCCTCCATTTATGGGCCTGACACCAGATGCTGCCTTGCCCTGTGCAGTCCTCCACCCTTCTGCAGTTCCCACATCTCTCACCTATCCAAGGTTAGGAAGGGAGGGGGACAGGCCCTGCCCCCATGCACAGCCTTCCCAAAAAACCCTAAGCCCCAAAACTTTGTCCCCCAGAAAGGGGGTAGCCATCCCAAGTGCCTTCATGATCCCCCAGTCTGGGGCTAGGAAAGTATTACTAGGGAAGGGCAGGAAACTGAGAGCTGGTGAGGGCGGTGCTAGGAGTGGGGACTGGGGGGTGGTGCTGGGGGAGGCCAGGGAGTAAGGGGAGCTGCAGGGAGGGCAGGGAGCTGGGGGGTGGCCCAGGGGGCAGGGGGTTAAGTACAAATCCTTGTAGCTGAGACAATGTCAATTAAAAATGCAAAGCGAGTGAGTGGTGTGGGAAGGGGGGGAAGGCAGGGGGAGAAGGGGGGCTCTGTCAGGGCCCATCCATCCGGCTGGGGTAGAGTGGAGGAGGGGACAGAGACAGGACAGCTGGGGGAGCACACAGAAGTGGGGGAGAGGAAGGGGGCAGAGCTGGGTCAGTAATTCCACTTCCCCCAAGCCCCTGCATCACGGTCAGGATGAAGCAGTCCCTGCTATGGGGACAAACCACAGGTGGATCTGCCCCCACTACCACAGGAGATCCTATAAAGATCCACCTGGATGCCTGGGTTCTCCCTAGGTCTACCCTGCTGCTCACATCCTCCCCACAAAAGGCCCAGGGAAGAGGGGCAGGGATCTTGCACCCTGGGAGCCACTCCCCCTGTGCAGCAACATTCCCCAAGCCCCCCACTCCAGCCCCATCGGATCCGATTAGCACCAAGGTCTGACAGGAGCCTGATCTGGCTAATTGTGGCTGTCGAGCGGCTGTGCAAGTGCTGTGTGTGCGTGGTCATCTATTTATCCCCCTCCAGTCTGGGCACCCCCACTGATTCAACTTCCCAGCAGCTCCTGCATATCTACCCCTCTTTATATGGACCAGCTGGGGGGGAACCTCAGCCTCCTGATTTCCACAGCAAGGAAATCCCCCCCAGAGAACCTGGGGTGGGGTGGGGGATTTCACACATCCAGACACCTGGGTTCTACTCTGCCTTGGCTCCCCCCACAGCAGAGATGGTACAAATCTGGCATCATGAAATAAAACTGCTTGGGGTAGGGGGCTTCAGATCAGGAGTTGGGGGCCTGGCAGGGCTGAGGGGGCAGCTCCCTCCTCTAATTGCAGGATGACTTAAGCTCAGCCCCCCCCCCCCCCCGCCAGCTGTCTGAACAGAGGCCAAACAAGGGGTGGCATCAATTCCTGGCACATCAGGGCTCCACCCCCCTCCCCCCAAATCTCCAGAGCGTGTCACTTCAATGTGAGCTGGCCGAGCAGGCCAGAGCGATCCAGAGCGTCGGAGCGAAGTTGCCCCCTCCCCTGCCTGTCGCCCCAGATCCCAGGCGCACCCACCACAGAGACATGGCATGGACAGTCCTGCCCCACCTCCAGCTTTGCCAGTGCCCCTCACTCCCAGCCCACAGCCCCTGTTCACCCAGCCCTGGGCTCCCCCACACCCAAAGGCTTCAGGCGCTTCCTTTCCCTTTGCAGCCCTGCAGGCAGTTTGGTTCAGCTGGTGAGATACAGGCCCCAGGGTCCTTCACCAGCCTGGGGGCAACCCAGCTTCATCATGGGGGTGGGGGATTCTCCCAGGCCCCTGGGGTGGGCAGGGCAGAAGCAGAGCAGCTGGCAACCTCCCCCATAGACCAGGAGCAGCCAGATGTGGAGGAGGTGCTGAGACCAGCGATGGGGAGAAACTTATGGAGCTGGGAATTTGGGATCTATGTTGTGAAAACACATGGGGGTGGGGACTCAGGGTTGGGCAAGTAGAGAGCTGTAAGTCAGGTGTGAGGGGCACCTGCAAAGCTGGGTGGGGAGCACAGGAGGGGGCTGAGAGTCATGGCACTGTCCTCCTGGATGGATTCATTAGCACCTGCTGCAGCACACAGGGTCTATCTAGCTAGTTGAGGGTGGGAATCCTGGAGCCAGACTCCTGGGTTCTTCTCTTTCCACCTCTGGGCAGTGAGTGGGTTAGAGCAGGGCAGGGGCTGGGAGCCCGAATGCTGGGGTTCTCTCCCTAGTCGTGGGAAGGCAGCAGCCTGAGGGCTCTGAGTACCAAATCCGGAACCAGTTTCCTGCTTGTGGTCTCACATTTGACCCTTTGGGTCCATGTAGTTCCTCTGAGGTAAAGCAACCTGCCTCAGTTTCCCCCCTGGCCTGGGGGCCTTCAGGCCCTTGTGAAGCTGTTGTATAGTTTGACAGTGAATCTTGGGAGGCAACAGGACTCAGCTCCATTCCCATTCCCGCCCCACACTGGCCCAATGCCACCCATCCAGCCGCATCCCAGGCCATAGAGGGAGCATGTCACTTCACCAGATGACACTGGGGCCGTGCTGCCATCTGGTGGGTGCAAGGGGAAACATGGGAGAAACCCAGAGACCAGAAGGCGTGGATGGCCAGAGAAGTGTGGAGGAGGTGAATGGATGGACAGACAGAAGGTGTCTGTGGGGATGGATGGAAGGATGGGCAGATGGACAGAGTGGGGAGATGGATGGAGAGAGGGACACACAGAGGCAGCCCCAACAGAGGCCCTGTTCACTCTGTCCTGGATGTGGGTTGATAGTGGAACTGAAGGGAGGTGGCGTCGCCAGGCTTTGGAAGTGATTACCAAGAGGGGCTGGAAACTCCACAGCTCCTCTGAACCAGCCCTCTGGAGGGTCTCCATCCAGGGTCCATCCTTGGGGTTTGTCTGAGTGCAAGCACTGGGATCCATTTGCCAGGAGACACTCCCCCATGGGTGGAATCAGTTTCTCCTCTGTCAGGGGCAACACCCCCCACCCCCACTGCTCAGTACAGCACAGCTGGCTTTCTCTGGGCTCTGGGCCCCTTCCTCTCATGAACTCCCCAGGAACATCCAGCATCTTTCCAAGATGCCAACCACAAACCAGCCTGACTCAGGGCACTCACTGGTCTCATGCTGGCTGGAGCAGCTGGCGGGTTTTGCTACCAGAAACCAACACATTCCCAGCACAAAACTGAGTGCAGGACAAGTGTCCCTCTATAACATTGTCAATCTGTTGGGGCTGGGCTTCCAGCAGAAACCTGCCCCCTCCGCACAGCCTGCCTGGGCACAATAGTATCACAGTGGAACCAGACATTCCTCTGGATTTGCCTGCGTGCGACATGGGCCATGAATGGCCCAGGCATACCTGGTGTGCAGGGCCGGTCCTTCCATAGAAGCAATCTAGGCACTCGCCTAGGGAGCCAACAATTAGGGGGCACCAAGGGCTGGCTGCTCTGCTCCCCATCTGTAGCTGGACCCCCACCTATGGCGCCACTCCCTGGTTGGGGCCAGACCCTCACCTGCAGCTGGATCCACTGCCAACGGTGGGTGGAGGGGGACAAAATACCTGTTGGCCTAGTGCAGCAAAAAACCTTGGGCTGGGCTTGCTGCTGAGGCAGGTGTTCCCAAACTCTCTTCCCCTGGCACCCTGCCCAGGAACAGGAGACGGGTGTTTGGGCCCCCTGGCCATTACCTGCAATGCTTCCAATCACAGTGTTGTCCAGGCAGAAACCGAGTGGCACCACCACACTCATGGGGCCAATACATCAGGAAGGCCAGCAACCTCGGATAGTGCGTTGCAGCAGCTTGGAGCAGGAATGGCTGAAGACCCTCCAGCCTTCTTCAGGGTCAATGCATCTCACCCACTGCCTGGCAACTCTACTTCATCCTCTGCCATCCACCAGGCAGGGCACTGGGCTCCTCCAGCCCTGGGCAGGGGCCATCACCACTGGCCGTGCCACCCTCAACCCCACCCCTCCGGGAACTGTGTCATGGCCTGCAGTCTGGGAACCTGTGTGCTTTTCAGACACAGAGCTTGTCCTCTGGGACAGTCAATCCTCTGCTGGCACAGGCCCAAAAGGGTGGGGTGGGGTTGGGGGTGATGCCATGAATCCAGTGTCTCTGGCCAGCCCCTCATCTTGAGCATCCCAGGGGCTTGTCTTTGGAAGGCCCAGGGAGGAGGTCTCCTGTGAGGATGAGGACTGAGAAGTCAGATGGGCATGATCGTCTTGGAGAAAGTGTTCACCCTTGGGGAGGGTTTTTTGGGGGGTGGGTTACTCTTGTCCAGTGTGAGCACACTCGAGCACATGGGTGGGAACTGGCTAGTTTCCCCCTCTCTGGAGAGTTGCTATCAGGTACAAGGGACACCTCGTCTCCTCCTAGACATGTGTAAGACCCGTGGATCTCAGAAGCGGGGATGCTGATCATCATGGTGGTGAAGATTAGTCTGCCAGTTGCGTCTATTGTTCTGGCAGGGTCTGATGTCACTTCACTGGTACACTTCTGAAGATGAGTTCAGAGAGATGGGGGTCTGAGTAAGGCCAGAAGAGGGGGCTCAGGAAAGATTTCTTTCAGGACAGGGTCCCTGTCAAGCAGGGGCTGTAGTTGTTCAGTGATTTCTCAGTAGGATTCCAGGCTGGACCGGCAATCCTCATTTGGGATGCGCAGTTAGAGGAGACTTGGTTTTGGTGTTTGCTGGATGGTTTATTCCATGATGGGATCCACTTCTCTGGGGGTGAGTCCATGCTTTGTGAAGGTGGTTTTGAGCATGTTCAGATGCATACCCTGCACCTCACCTGAGAGCATGTTCTGTGGGTCTCTCTGTGCCTGGCCACAGGGACCAGAGTTCTTGGTGCATAGGAGTGCTCGCTGGCTCTTTGTGGGATTCTCATATACAGTCTTCTGGGCAGTTCTGGACATTGACCACAGTGTAGGCCCCAGCAGGGCCTGGATAAAATACATAGCAGCCAACTGTAAAAACTATAACCTTCTGGTACAATCCTGTGAATAGAATTGCTGCCAATTCTCATAAGAACAGAGAAACATCCTGTGACCATGAGTAGTAAGACAGTGTAAAACACTAGCTGCCCACAAATAAATTTGGTTGCAGCCTGAACTAAAGAAGAACTGCATTTAAGTAGTGATGTAGACAAAATGAAGATTTGTAACAAAATGTTTTGTTATGATCATGTAACCTTTTGTTTACAAAGCAGTAAAGTTTTGTTGTTTAAAATAGTTAATAGCTTGAAGGTGTGATTGAAATAGTATGGATAAGTAATTCATGGAGGTGAAAAATACCAGACCTAGACAAGGATGATCTAGTTGACCAAAGAATGTGATAATGTCAGCGGGTGATGGCACATACAAAGAACATAAAAATATCAATGTGGCAAAGATATGCAACAGAAACAGGATAATACAGGCATCATGTTCATTAGCGTCAAGGTTGGGAATGACATGACAGCCGAATTATCATTTGTGGGTTTGGCCCTATAAAAAGGGTGAAGAAAATGAAGGACTTTGGATCTGCTTTGCATATCCCAAGGAGCATCATGTTGTGACTGACTGGATCCCGCTCTACCACTGAAGCTCAGCTGCCTGGCCAGCAGCCTGAATCAAGCAAGGTGGAGGCTGATAACAGCACTGGTTTAATTGTATGGGAAGTCCTCACCTAGGTGGCCAAGGAACAGGTCAACATATGAGCAAGATGGCTAGCCTCAGCTGTTCAAACCCCAAGAGTCAAGTGTGATGCTGTCTGGGTCTGGGGGACTGTTTATGGTTGTCTTTCATATTAATATTTTATATTTGCAATAATCCATATGTGATATACCGTGTTTCAAATCAACAAAAAAGTTGTAATCTGCTAGAAATGATTATATGGTTTATATGTAGGTATCGTATCTGTAAAAGATATTAGGAATGTATTTGTTTTATTTGTACTCCAAGTTATTTGACTCCAAGCAATCCCAGACTGGCCATCTGCAAAACTATTATCATCCTAATGGCCCATTGATTAAGAGGACTCCCTGCTGCAGTGGGGCTAGAAAGAAACCTGTTTGGTCAATCACCCAGACTGACCATGTGACTCAACTCCATTTTGATTTGGCAAGGACCCTGGGACCATGGGGAGGGCCAAAGGATGATAAAAGGCTGGAGCCCCATCTCCATCTTGTCTTTAGTCTTCAGTCGGCAACCTGCAATCACCTGTCCCCTGGAATTATTCTTCTGAGACTGAACAAAGGACTGAGACCCACCCAGGGTCTGGGGGTGTATCAGAGGAATTGGACTAACCTGCAGACTACATATTCTTCAAAGATTTGCTTTCAGTAGACTCTAAATCATTTGTATGTATGTGATTCACTTTGACCCTTTAATACCTCTCATATTTTGTTTGTTTTCCTTTTATGTTAAACCTTTAGTTGTAGTTACTAAAGGATTGGCTGGCAGTGTGGTAATTTGGACAAGAACCAAGCCTATATTGTTCTGGGTGATGTGGCTGGCCCTTTGGGGTCAGGAGAACCTATTTCTTTAAGGCTGTGTTCACACACAGGGATTATTTCGATACAAGTTGTGTCAAAACAACTTGTATCGAAATAATGCCTTATTTCAAAATAATTTAATTCGAATTAACAGTTTGTTAATTCGAATTAAGGAAAAAAGCTCAAAGCGAAATAGCAGTTTCAGGCAACAGTTATTTCAAAACAAGTCACTGTTGTTTCGAAACAACATGTTCGGACAGCATTGTTTCATCCCCACACGGGGTTTAAGTTGTTTCGAAACAACGCCATTGTTTCGAAACAACAGGTGCCGTTGTTTCGAAACAACCGTGCGTCGTGTGAACAGGGTATTTCTTATTTCGAAACAACCTCTGTTGTTTCGAAATAAGAGTGCTGTGTGAACACAGCCTAAGAGACCCAGTGGCTAGGTGGGGACCGGACGAGCTGATGTGCAATAAAGGGGACTGTTCCTATTTTGTTATGCTTGGTGATGACCAGAGTGGGGAAGCAGAACAGTGGGTTACCTACAGTAACCATCCTTCTTCAAGATGGGCTGCTCAGATCCATTCAGTATTAGATGTCTCCGTGCTGGAGCCCCGGATCGGTTGGAAAAACTTTGTCCTAGCCTGTCAGAAGAGGGGAAGTGGCCACCGCCCTTCGCGCCACCTGCGGCTACATATACAGCCACCTCCCTGCCCCCTCCTCAGTTCCTCAGAGTCACCAACTCCAAAAGCGGGGATGGAAGGGAGGGAACTGAATGGATCTGAGCAGCCCATCTTGAAGAAGGATGGTTACTGTAGGTAACCCACTGTTCTTCGAGCGCTGCTTGGATGCATTCAGTATTAGGAGACTACTAGCCATGCTGACGGATGGCGGGTGGAGTTGGTACTTCCGCCTTCAGCAAAGCAACAAACCCAGTGAGGCAGATACCCTCCAGCAAGGCACTAGCTGAAGAAAACGGTGAGCAGGCCTAAACGAGCCTGGAAGGGCAAGAACTGAGGGTCCGCCAGCACGGGCAGGCCCAAACCCACCGAGGCAGAAGTATATATATATAGGGCGGGCCAGGTCACCTGGATTGGGGAAGAGGTGCAATCTGAGAAATGGATTGCACAGGTGCCCTTTCTGGGAGGGAAAATCGAAATGTATCTGGCCGACCAAGTCTGGCCTAGGTCGTGCCACATGGACGCATAAGAAAACGTTAAAGGCTAGTAAATGGGACTAGCCGAATGGGTGCGTCTCGGACGAGAACAAGAAGGGAAAGGCATAGGGCACCGAAGGCCTCCAGGAGCCACGTAGTCATGGACTGGTTTGGCGACTACTAAGTGCACATAAGGAAAAAAAGAAAGGGAATGGGCAATGCCCCCTAAGAGGATGCGGCCATGCCAGTCATCTGGATAAAAGAGAGAAATAAGGGGACAAACCTGCAAGATGGCTCGAGGGCGACTGAGAAGACCACGAGACATGGGCCACAACCCATGGAGTCGCGCCAAGCAGGTACGGGCCTGCAGCGTGTGAATTAATGACCTAGCAGCACAGAGGCGCATGATTTCAGCCAGGTTGGCCCCAAGACCGGTCTCTTGCAGGAGAGAGGTTCCGGAAAGGTACTGACCGCAATGTGACCTGAGGCAATGCTGACAGGTTGGCCTACTAGGGTCCGTAGGATGCTAGAATGTAGGGAAGGGCCCCTCTAGTCTAGACCTGCAAGGTTTACCTCTTGAAGCTCTCACTAGAGCGTGAAGGGAAGGAGAGGAACGGAAGAGAGCTCTCACTGCCATTCAGTCAGCCCCTAGGTGATCGAAGGAATTGGAGGAGAGCTGGAAAATCGTGGACTCAGTACCCATGGTTTTGCCAGCCAGGGCTGCCAAGTAGGAAATTCTTCAATGCATGGAAATTGAAGAACTTTGCTGTCTGGGAAGGTCCTTTTAAGCCCAAGAATGGAACCTTAACAGAGTGGTCGCTGCCACCTCTGAAGGACACCTTGGTATCAGAGAACCAACAAAGTCCTCTCCCTAAGGGGAACTAGAGGTGAGTGGGGGGGAGAACACCACCCCAAACTGCCATGTATTGTATAGCAATGGTTCTCTGCTTATCATGCCATGGGAACGGCAGTAGTGTCAGTGGGGTCCTTGAAGAGGCAAGAGGGGAGCACAGATCTGTTAGACGCCACCAGCGCACATTGGGGAAAAATGCGGTGGCCCTCAGGGGCTATGTGTGGTGTGGTGGGACAGTCCCATAGGGAGGTAGACTGAATGGGGGGGGGGTCGTATCCTGCCAGGGGACAAGGTCGTAGGGCAAGGGTTACACAGGTGCCCTGGAAATGAGGGACCTTCTGTCTGACACAGACAGCCATCCCGAAGGTAGTGGATACTGAGGCAGGTACTATATGTGTGAGGGCACTCAAAGAGGGTAGGTCCTCCGCAGTTTCCCAACGTGTGGAACACTACAAGGTGTTCCTCCTCTGGGATTTTGGTGTCCCCAGCCATGCTTTGATGAGGCCAGGAAATCGTGGGCTACTTCGAAGGTGGTAGACCAAGATGAAGGTTCCTGAGGTGGGCCCCTGGTTCCCACTAGACCGCCAGGGGGCAGAGACGAAGAACCATGCGAGGGTGGGAAAAGGAGGAATGGGCCGTACCTAGGGCCCATGCCAAGGTAAAACCCGCTCTATATTCCCCTTCCCGATAAACGGCTTCCTGGGCAGCTGTATTCCATACAGATGTGTCCCTTTCATTGCGCAGGAGAAATTCCTGTCAAAAGGGGTTGGGGTCACAGTGCAGAAGATGGTGGTGCAACCAGGAGTGTCCCCCCCTTTCCCCTGACCCGGATACGCGGGGCCCTACTTGGGACACGCGGGGCCCTACTTGGGACACGCGTCATGCCACAGGAATAGTTCTGTTATGGGAAGTCTTCGGATGTGCGCGTCTCCAAGCCCCGTCGCAGCTAGGCTATGACGAGACGCATCTCCATCCCTTGACGAGGGGTTAGGGTGGGAAATGCAACAGGAAGGTATTTGGGAAGGGAGTCTGTTGCAATGGGAGAGGGGTGGTTTCCATCCTCAGGGAGGTCGTTGCATATGGGGTGATGGTGGTAGATATGGTGTTGGGCACATGGCACTGTAGACAGGCGTCCTGTACTGTCAACCCCTGATGTTGCAAGGACGAGGCTAGAGGGTGAAAAAGGGGCTGCTGGGCTCTGGGTCAGTTGGGCTGGTGCCCTCGACCCAACCACCCAGCACCTCCGGCGGGAGAAGGAGGTCCCCAATCCCCAACTCCTTACTCCTGATCTATTTCTCCCGCTGGTGGGGGAGGGAAGACGAGGCAGGGGCCTGGAAGATTCTCCACAGACCTGTCTGCCTTATGTGTGTGTGTGTGTGGGGGTAGATACACTCTAAGACCCCTGCACCCACTTTGGGAGGGATGAGTGAAAAACCCCCTTCTTGCTGCAAGTGCAGAGGAAAGAAGGGCTGTCCCACCCGGTAAATTGGGAGCTAAGTCGGTGGGGCGGGCCCGGGGCGGGCCCGGGGCGGGGGGGAGGCCGAAATATTTTACCTCTCCCGGAGGGTCACGGGCTGTGCCTACCACCAAAAGTGTTTCAGGAGAAAACAGGACATTTCCTTCCAAGGGCAGGTCCAAGACCACCTGCTGTGCGTTAGGGGGCACTCTAGCCTCCCTAAGCCAAGCTACCCTGCGAAGAGTAACCGCCAAGGCCATGGTGCGGGCAGCGGTGTCCACTGCATCACGGGCTGAGAGGAGGAGGTCCTGTGAGACTGTGCTACCTTCCTCCAGGAAGGCACCATAGTCTTCCCTGGCCTCAGGCAGGAGCATGTCCCTAAACCTCCCGAGTGACTCCCAGACATCCAGCAGGTACCTGCTAGTTATAGCCTGGTTGTTTGCCACCCGCAATTGGAAGGCCAAGGAAGAATACACCTTGTGACCTAACAAGTCCAGTTCTCTAGTCTCCTTAGAGGAGGGAGAAGGGTCCCTAGGGGGATCTCCAGCCCCCGTTGCCATCTGGACCACGTCCCAAGGGGGGATGGGTGGCCAGTGAGCGAGGGGTAGTCCAATTCTGGTACCCAATACTTCAAGCTCGCTGTATCCGAAACTGGAAGGACAGAGCATGGGCTTTGCCACCGGAAGCATGCAAGGTCCCATACGCTCTGGTGGGGTGGGATTGCTAAGGGTGCCGTGGAGGTGAATGCCGGCCCGAACAGGGTATCAGGGGGAAGGTTCAGGGGCTCCACTTTCATGCCTAAATGGGCCGTAGTTCGGTGCAGCAGGTCAAAGTGTGCCCCGAGGTTTCTCATAAAGGCCTCTGGTGCTGGGGACAGTGCGGCACCGAGGATTCGCCGGGGAGGGAATGGAGATCCCTCAGGGGACCATTCCTGTGCCTGGAAATGGAAAGGGGATGATGTTCGGTGCCAGGGCCATTTAGAGCCCCTGGAAGGTCCCTCTTCTGGGCTGGAGCTGGAGGAAGGGGATCGGGTTTTCTGGCTCTGTGCCGGCGGCGGAGTGGTGCCAGCCCCCATTGTGGGGGGAGAAGGGGAGCACCCCTTTTGAACCCAGGCCTTTGATGAGAAGGCTGGCTTACCCCTCCTGATTAGAGGTGGGGCGGGGGGAGTTGGGAGAAGCAGCAGGGCTCTTGCTGCCTCCACCGCCTCCAGTGTGGTAGGGACGAGGATCGCCCCCGCCTGGATTGCAGGCAAGTCCTCGCTAGGGAAGGGAGGACTGCGCGGGTGGGAAGGCTCCCGTTCCTTTGGCACCGGGCTCTGCGGTGCCAAAGGTGGAGTCAACCAGTGCCGAGGCGAGGTCGGCACCGGTGAGGCTGGACTGTACCAGCCCGTCGGCATCGGCGGTGATATGGCACAGTGCTAGGGTGAGCCCAGTGCCGATGGTGCTGGGCTAGCTGAGGGAGACCTCAATCGGTGCCAAGGAGAGCCCAGTGCCAATGGTGCTAGGCTGACTGAGGCTGACCTCAGTCGGTGCTGCAGCGAGCCTGGTGCTGATGGTGCTGGGCTGGCTGAGGGCAACCTCAATCGGTGTCAAGGTGCCGAGGTGCCGGGTTGGTGCTGCAGTGCCGGAGTCAGCACTGAGATGGTGCGGCAGCGGTCACCGGTGACACAGTGCCGTGAAGGCGACGGCGCCGAGCTGGGTCTCAGTGCTGGGCTCGAACCCGAAGCCTCAGGTGAAAGGTGTTGAGCCTCACCTGAGGCTCAGGCGTGGCGTCGCTGTTCCCTCTTCCTGATGGTCTGGGGTTTAAAGCAGAGACAAATGGAACACACTGAGACCATGTGGTCTTTGCCCAGGTACCTGAAGCACTTCCCGTGAGGATCATCCCTGGGGAAGGCCTTGCTGCATTCGGCGCAGGGTTTGAACCCTGGCATGATTGTAGGCTGTTTCGGTCCAATGGCGGAAGGCTCTTGTAGTGGAATTAAATCCATGAAGAGATTCTCCCAGTCGGGCAAAAAGCTGAGTCTCAATGGAGAGGCTGCTTGCGATAGCAAGGAGCGGACATTCCAGATCCGACGCGCAAGGCGGAAGAAATGAAAACTGAGGAGGGAGCAGGGAGGCGGCCGTGTATATAGCAGCGGGTGGCGCGAGGGGCAGCGGCCGCCTCCCCTCCTCTGACATGCTAGGGCAAAGTTTTTCCGACCAATCTGGCGCTCCGGCACGGAGACACCTAATACTGAATGCATCCAAGCAGCGCTCAAAGAAGAAGCATGTTTTGTTACTGATTGGGAGACTGGTTTAAGTACAACCTGTCAGTGGTTTGGTCCCTGATTTTGCAGCTTGCCCCGATTTTGGCACATTCAGAAGGTTATCCCGGGAGGTCACATCAAGCTCACCCAGAAGCACAACACTAGCTTTCAAACGGTGCAATTACATACAAACACTTCATCTTGTGCTCTTTTTATTTGCTTTCTAAGCCCTAAGGGCACCCTGGGGTTGCCTTTTGCAGCTATCTCCTCAGCCACCAAAGTGAGAAACCTACTTTTTCTTTATGGACAAAGGCTGAAATCACAACATTATCCCTTGACTCCAGGAGCTGGGGCTTTAAGGATGACCATTCATTATCAGGAGAGCTTGCCCCACTGGGTGTCATCCTCATCCCCAGGGCTGTTCCCACGTGTGGCATCACATGTTGCTGCTGAATGCAATGTTGCAATGGGTGAGGCTGAAATGGGTGGGTTTGGTAGATGGGGGGTGGCGATTGGCTCGGCACATACCTGAGGAAGGTGGTTCATGGCAAGGTGTGCTGGTGGATGGGAGGCACCAGCAGCGTGGTGCTCTGACAGAGGATGTCAGGATCACAGGCTTTCTGGAAGATGTTGAGTGTATTCCGGAGCAAGCCAGTGGGTACTTGGTGCCATTGGAGGATGGTTTCTGGGATTTCCAATATCTCCTCAGTAGCAGGAATGGTGCCAGAGGAGAAATTTTCTGCAAATTTTTTTTTTAGGACTATGGTACATGCCTCAGTTTCCCTCACAGGCTGCATTGTCACCTGGAAAGGGGATGGTCACTGTCAGTGGATGGCCACAGACTCAGCTGCGAGCAAGCCAGTTGTCTGAGCCTGTCACCAGGCAGCCCATGAAGCCAATCACTTGGACATTGGCTGCCTAGCAATGGCCAGCCAGAGCTGGGAAAGGGACTGACCAGGAAGCTGGGGATCAGCATTGGGCAGCCCCAGGGCACCAGGCTGGGTTGTAAGTCTCTCCTCCCTGTGCCGCCCAAGGAGCATTCACACTACATACCAGTGACAGATAAACCGAGCAGCCTCATCCTGCCAGCTGTGTGGTGCCATGAGGGCCAATAAAGGAGTGGGCACACTGCAGTCTCTCTGTCCATCACTGGAGCTCACAGGGGAAGGATCCAGGGATAGAGGGTGAGGGTTGCATGCTCCAAGGTCCAGCCCTGGAGACGAGTGGGACCCTAGGGATCTGCTCCATGGCTGGGGTCCCGTCTAATGCTGTTCCAAAGATGGGGGCAAAGCATGGCCCTGTAGACTGTGGACTGCTGTGGCTGGGTCTGCTGGGGTGCCTGACTACCCTGGGAGGCAAGAAGAATGTCCAGCCCTTGGCCTGGGGTCCAACCTCTCCCTGCGAGGCACCCAAGGTTAAACATTCCTGCCTCTCACACACCTAAAGCTGGGGGTCAAGCCACCTTTAATCAGCCAAACAGCCCGAAACTCTCGCTTTTGAACAGGTTTCCGACCGGCGGGCTCTTCTCTGCCCATCCTGGTGACGTGTGGCCCCAGATCCTAGCTGCGGCAGCCCCAGGACAGGTGGACAAATGGTGATGGCTGGAGAGGAGCTATGGGGTGTGGAAAAGCCCCACCTCCGAGGGATGCTGAACAAGGCCTGGCTGGTTTTGGTTATGGCAGATTCCCCATTCCCTATCCCCCTGACTCCCAGCACAGCCTCTGCCCCATCCCATAACCTGCGCCCTGCTGTACCCTCTGGGCAGCCCCAGTCCCACCTCCCCTGCTCTCCTCCTTTGCCCCTCCCAGAACTGCCCCCCATTCCCACAGCTCCCTGACCTCCCCAGCACTAATCTTTACCCACAGAGCTCTCACACCGATCCAAACCCTGCCCCGACCCCACAGCGCCCCCCAGTCTCTGGTCCCTATTCCCATAGCTCCCCCCCATTCCCAAACCCTGCCTTCCCTTTCCCCCAGCTCCCTGACTTCCCCCGTCCTAATCTACACAACCCCCCACCCCGACCCCCAACCCTGTCTCCACCCTCCCACGTGTCCCCCTTTTTCCCCGGGACAAGAAGAAAACTTGCGGGAGAAACTTTGTGTCAACGTGGCGCCGGGGAGCCAATCAGCGAACGACTTTGCCCCGCCCTAGTCTCGATGGAGTCCTCCGATAGGCCACCCCGACGGGGGCGTGGCCCAGTGGAAGACGGAGCTGTGCTGGCCCAGGGGCCCGGCCCCCCTGTCCCGTCTCAGTTCTAGCTGGGACTCGGAGCAGGGAGGGTTGCGGGCGGAGCTGGCCGAGGTATGCTGGGCTGGCTCCTGGGGACCCCAGTGGCCGGGCGAGGAATGGGGGGGGCTGAATTTTGGGGATCCTCGTGGCCGAGCGAGGTATGGAGGCCCTGGGTCTTGAAGACCCCCTGTGGCCGGGCGAGGTGTGTGGTCCTGGGGACCCCATGTGGCTGGGAGAGGTATGGGGGCAAGGTATTGGGGACCCTACTGTGGCTGGGCCAGCTACGTGGGGGCAGGGTCCTGGGGACCCCATGTGGCCGGGCGAGGTGTGGGGAGCGGGGTCGTGGGGATCTCCTGTGGCTGTGCAAAGTACGGGGGGGCGGGCTGAGCGAGGTATGAAGGCCTTGGGTCTTGAGGACCCCCAGTGGCCAGGCGAAGTATGAGGTCCTGGGGATCCCCTGTGGCTGGGCAAGGTGTGGGGGGCCTGGGTCGTACAGCTGGCATATCTCCCCCATGTCACTGGTATCCCAGGTTCATGATCCCCCCCAGGAGGATCCCCTGGTACCCCTGTGCAGAAAAGGCAGTGGGAGCTATGGGGCAAGTGCTGGGATGAGCAAGGGACACGTGGCTGGGGCGGGCACAGACCAAGCCCCTGCTGACCCCGCCTGTCCCCCGCCAGCAGGCAGGACAAGGATGCTGCAGCGCCGGGTGGTGCTGGCCCTGTGCCTGAGCCTGGCACTGGCAAAGCCGCCCCCCGAGAAAAAGGATCGGGTGCACCATGCCCAGGAGCTGAGCGACCACCCACACGACGACAGCCAGGACTTTCAGTATGACCATGAAGCCTTTCTGGGGAAGGAGCAGGCAAAGACCTTCGACCAGCTCACACCTGAGGAGAGCAGAGAGCGACTAGGGTGAGGGAGAGAACCTGAGAGTCCTGGCTCCAGCCCCTGCTCTAACCACTAGAACCCACTCCCCTTCCACAGCCAGGGAGAGAACCTAGGAGACCTGGGTTCACCCCCTCGTTGTGGGACACCTCAGTGCATTGTGAGAGGTGCCCTCATATGCCTTAGTCTATGGGGAGAATCCAGTAAGTTTGGGGCTGGGAACCTCCTACACCTGGGGGTGGGACCCAGGCATCTGGGATTCTCTGATGTGTCCCCCCAACCCCATGGCAGGAAGATTGTGGACCGTATCGACCGGGACCAGGATGGCTTCGTGACCCAGGCCGAGCTGAAGGACTGGATAAAGCACACGCAGAACCGGTATATCTATGAGAACGTGGACAAGAACTGGAAGGACTATGACAAGGATGGGGATGGGCGCATCTCCTGGGCCGAATTCAAGAATGCCACCTATGGCTACTACGAGGGTGAGGGGGGCTGAGGGGCTTTGGCATGGACCCACTATGTCAGCTGTAGGCACTGCCTCGCAAAGGGTACCATTCTGCCTGTAGGGCCAGCCAGGTAGCCTCATTGTCCCCAAGACAGAGCTAGCCCCCCACCAGCTCTGCCCAGCAGGTCCAATGGAGCCAGGCCCCTGGTCCCATCTGCAAGGGGGGGGGCCAAGGAGTCCAAGTGCCAGGCTCAGTGCTGCAGGGCCTTGGTGACCTTCCTGACCCACTGTCAATCCAGTCTCTTAGCAACCCCATCAGCCCCACATGCAGCCCCTCTTCAGCCAGAAGAGCAGGTTTCCCCTGCTCCGCTCGTACCAGCTGCTGGAGGGATGAGGGCACAGATAGGGTAAGGTGAAATGTTTGGGGACCCCTGGCCTAGAGTGTTCTCACCTCCTCACATCAGGCAGGTGTGCAGTGGTGCTGCAGGTGGGGAGGATGGGCTATGGGAGGGAGGGGTCTAGTGGGTTAGAGCAGGGGGGCTGAGAGCCAGGACTCCTGCTTTGCATGTCAGCTCCAGGCAGAGGCAGTGGATGCTACTCACTAGGACAGGTCAAGATCCCACTATGGGGCAAGAGAGGCAGTCCACTTGCTCCCCCTGAGGGGCAGGAAAAAACCTGGCTTCGGGGTAGTTCTGAAGGCAGCAGGGTGTGGGCTGGGGACCAGAACTCCTGAGCTCTTTCCTGGCTGGGGTGAGGGGTCAGGTGGGGAAAAATGAGGCTGGCTGGGTGGTGTGTCTCACAGTGCTACACCCCCAGGGGAAGAGTTTGGTGATCTGGAGGACAAACACTCGTACCGCAAGATGCTGGCACGGGATGAGCGGCGCTTCCAAGCGGCCGACAGGGATGGGGACCTAATTGCCACCCGTGAGGAGTTCACAGCCTTCCTGCACCCCGAGGAGTTTGACTACATGAAGGACATAGTGGTCACGGTGAGCAACCCAGGTGCCTGGGCTCTCTCCCCAATGCTAGGTGGGGAGAGGACCTAGTGCAGGGATCTGCAGCCTCTGACTCTGGAGCTGCATGCTTCTCCCTTGCTGCTCTGGGCTCCTGTTAAAGGGGGAGGCTGGGAACCAGGACTCAGGTTCTCTAGAATGCAGTTGCTGTATGTCCCTTCCTCTTTCTGGGGCTCAAACCCCAAGCTATGAAGCCCTCTGAAGCCATGGGAGGAGTGGGGGTGGATGGGGGGGGCAGGTTCCCATGATGCTCAGCAATTCCTAACTCCCCCTCTTCCCCCCTCCCCAGGAAACAATTGAAGACATGGACAAGAATGGAGATGGGTACGTGCAGGTGGATGAATACATCGGTGAGTGGGGGGCCAGAGACAGAGGTACCCTGGGGTGTCGGGGGAGTTCAGGGGGGCTACAGACCCTGCCTCTCCCTGCAGGTGATATGTACACACCTGAGGGCAGTGAGCCAGAGCCTGAGTGGGTGCAGAGCGAGCGGCAGCAGTTCCTGGATTTCCGGGACTTGGACCGGGATAGGCGGCTGGACCGGGCTGAGATTGGCCACTGGATCCTACCCCAGGATTATGACCACCCTGAGGTGGAGGCCAAACATCTTCTCTATGAGTCAGACAAGGACAAGGTGAGTAGGGTGGGACTGGGATTCCCCCAACCAGCCCCACTTGGTGGGTGAGGAGGGAGACACACAAACCCCACAGCCAAGGGAGAGCAAAGGGGACTCACTCCCTGTAGCAAGGGGGGCTGCATGTTTCTCCTGGAGGGATTTCCCTCTCATCCCACAAGGCACTAACATGGCTGCAACAGGTAGGGCCTGCCCCACTAATAGGTTCTGCCTCCCACTCCCCCAGGATGAGCGACTGACGAAGCAGGAGATCCTGGACAACTGGAACATGTTTGTGGGCAGCCAAGCCACCAACTACGGGGAAGATCTGACCCGCAAGCATGATGAGCTGTGAGAGGCCTGGGCCATCTGCCCCCACCGTCAGGACTAGGGGGGAGGGGACTTATTTATTGGGGGTTGACACTCACTGAGGCTTGCGGCAGGACACAGACTAAGGGGTGAGGAGGGAGCTAGGACACTTGAGTACTCTCCTCAGCTCTGTATACCAAAGGGAGTCTTTCCCTTCTGTGACTCAGTTTCCCTGGTGGCCATGGACACAAACAATTCCCCTTCCCCCCACACACACTTGCACTGTAAAAAGCAGCAGTATTAGGGCAGCACCCACTAACCTGGGGGCCACCCCCCACTGGCTGTGACCTCATGGCCCCCAGGTCGCTCCCCACACTTGCCTTTTTCTCTCATGGGGCTGCATTGGTGTGGGCCAGCACAATGGCCACTGTGGCGGGTAGAGGATTGGCTCCCTCAGGCTGTCCCCCCCCCCCCAGTTGGCTCTGGTACCAGGTGTTTATGGCCACCTCTGGGGGGTGTAGGGATGGGAGGGGGGGCATTGGGCTGTACGCACACTGCAATAAACACTAATGGGCCCCCAAACTCTGCCTGCTGTGTTGCAGATAAGGGGGTACAGACTCAGGACCTTTGAGCCATGGTGGGGAGGTACCAGTTCCCATCTGCCCGGGCAGGAAGGAAAAATCTGGCCCAATGGCAGTGGAATGTTGGGGGTGGTGAGGGAGAGCACGGGACGTGTCCCCAAGGGAGGGAGTTTACAGCTCACAGCTTGGGCTCAGTTTAGCTCCCCCAGGTGCCCCCACTGCAGAGGCCAAGTGCCCCCTTTCCATCCTGCATGCCCCACCCTGATGCATGGATTAATAGGGCTGTACCAAGGGGCACAGTGCTAGGGGATGGGTGGCAGCAGCTCCGGCCAGGCAGTCAACTGGGTACCCCTCTGTTCCCCCACCTTACCTTTGTCCCACCCCCATGACTGCACTCATCTGAAGACCCAGGGCTGGGTGCAGCCAGGGGGCTGTAGTCTGACTTCAGACCAGACTCTTTCAAATGCAGGAGCCAGGCCATGAGCCAGAGGAGATGGGGGTCCCCTACCCCCCACAGCTCCTGAGGGCTACATGCCCAGGTGCAGGACGGGGCATTGTATGTCAGACATGGCACTTGGCTTGGGGTGGGGCTGCACAGGAGGTGCACAGGCTGCCTGCAGACTCAGGTGGGACAGCTACAACATGATTCCAACCCTTAGCCCGAGTCTCTGCCCCCACCCATCCCATCCCAGGTGTGAGCTGTCTATGTGGGGCTAGGGGAAATCTTAGGGGCCTCCAAGCTGAGCTGCACCAGGGTCCAGCCCCAGGGAAGGCTGGGAGACAAAACACAGAGATGAGAGGGGCGCCAGGGCCTCTGCGAAGCAGTCCCCCCTTCCCCCTCACCGGTGCCAGCTTGTGAACAACATACAGCTTTATTTACAAACACGATACAAGAACCACAACCCCGTGCCTGCCTTTGTTTCCCTGATCAAGAAGGCAATGGCAGCGCTGGGGTCCCCAGGTTAAAATGATCCCCCCACTACCACAGGCACCACCACCTGGGAAGGAAGAGGGGAGCTATGCCTGCATGACAGGGCGGGACTTCTTGGCTTCCAGGCACACTCCAGATCCAGCGAAGCCTGTGCCACCCTGGAAGACAGTGAGATAGGAAGAGGGGGATCTCTGAGATGGGGGGCTCATCAGACTTTGCCCCTCCAGCCCTCAGCCATGGGTTGCAACCCCCACTCACCCTCTGCAAAACGATGATATCATCTTCCCGCAGCTTCTCCCCATTTACTGGGTCCACCATGTCCTTCTTGATGAGCCGCTCCACACACTCCAACGTCACCACTACGCCCCTGGGGGAGAGGGGGATAGGCTGGGGGGAAGATAGGATAGCCGCCACCCCCCCACCCCTCCCAGAACAGACTGCCCAGCCCAGGACAAGATCAAGCTTCGCAGCCCTGCTGGTGCCTCTCACTCCCAACTCACAGCCTTCTCCCATCCTGGGGCTCCCCCAACCCTGACAGTGCCCCTCACTCCTCCTCTGCAGCCCAACTCACGAGGGACGCAGCACAGCGCAGGGCACCGAATTGCCCAGCATATCACGGGTGACAGCGCAGACATATCGGTCCTGCCGGTTGATGAGCCCAACCCGATCCACCGCGGGGTCCAGCAGGGTGAAGCGCACAGGGGTCAAGTCCTTTAGCTTCAGGGGCCGTCCGCTCATGGGGCAGTATACACACTTGTCCTGTGGGGTGGGGAGGGGGAGAAATGGGGGCTGGGCACAAGAATTCAAGGCCTGTCCTGCCCTCCCAGAGCTGGGCAAGGCTAGTGGTTAGAGCAATGGGTTGGAAGCCAGAATGCCTGGCTTCTATCCTAGCTTGCAGGAGGGCGGGGGGAGGGGAGGGGGGGTGAGGCTGGGCCTAGCAGTTAGTGTGGGTGCGGATCTATTTAACCACTCAGGAATTCTCTCATTCCTAGGGCCTACTCTAGGGGTCTCAGCAATGGGGGGGGTGGAGTGGGGGTAGAAAAAAGTTGGCTTCTTCCACGTGACAAGTAGGGGGTGGTGACAACACTCACCGGCTTCCGCACCGCACTGGCCTTGGCCTCAGGTGTGAGTGATGGGATCCAGAAGCTGGGGAGCTGTTGGCTCTCCTCTATGCCACTTGGCCCAGGCTGGGGGTCCCCTAGAACACAGCAATGCTACTTACTCCTTACCAGCTGCCCCAGCCCCTTCCCAGCTCTGCCAGTGTCCCCCTTTCCAACCCACAGCCCTATACCTGTCTTGTGCTCAAAGGGGTTCAGGGGTTTGCTAACGATGCTCATCTCCTTGGCCAGGAAGCCCTTCACCTTGGCCTGCTCAGCTGCCCGGCTCAACTCGCCCAGCTCCGTCTGCTTCTCTTTCTTCTGCTTCTCATAGGCCTGCAGCCGGGGGGGGTGGGGGATGGTCACAGGTGCTGCAGGGACACCCCCTCCTGCCATCTGTACCCCTAATGTCCCCCTCCTCTCCCTACCAAAGGGTTCTCAGTAATTGGACTCAAAGCCACCACCTCCGTCAGCTGTACACAGACCAGCCACAGGGGGGAGACAGACCTACATAGCTCAGAGAAGGAATTTCGACATTGCAACTCTGCCGGTGCCCCTCACTCCCGACCCACACCCCTGCTGGTGCCCTTCACCCCTGACCTGTAGCTCCCTAGCAGCACCCAGCTGCTCCACCCCAGCTTCCAGTCCCCTTGAGGGGAGCAGGGCAATGTGGACCCAGCCTGGTCTGTACCTTCAACTGCCGAGCGATCTCTTTCTTCTGATGCAAGATGTACTCCAGGATGGCCTCCTTCTCATACAGGTACCCATCAGGCCTAGTGGGGGGAGAGTTGAGGGCTGAGACGCTGGCCCTTCCAGCCTGCAACCCAGCCTGGGGATTCTCCACCTCCCCAGGGATCATGCAGCTGTAGGGAGACAGGCTGGGCAACCTTAAAGTGTCACCAGGGGTTTTGAATAATACATGGCTGCAGTCATTTCCCCTTCAAGGCTTCTCTCTATACAGCTCCCAGGACTCAGGAGGCCCACATCCATGGTAGGGTGTCCCCAGCACCCCAATACCTACGTGACCACTGGGTCCTTGCAGGGTTGCAGGGACAGGCAGCAGCAGTCAAAATCCTTGACAGCGTCTTTGCTCAGACGGACATTCTGGGTCCCGTAACCAGAGGCAGCTGGAAAGTGTGGGAGAGTCAGGACACAGGGACAGAAGCTACCCCCCATATCTGTCAGTGCCCCACAATCCTAACCTGCAGCCCCTTCAATCTCCATCTCAGCCCTGGGCTCCCCCAACCCACCACTGGGTCAGCACCCCTTGTCCACAACAGGCCCGTTTACCTGTGTCCTTTTTCTTCTCGTGGTAGGTGTACACAGCACCAGCAGTGCAGTTTTTTCCATGTCGTGTCATCCTGGCCCAGTGTCCCTATGGGGTTGGCATTCAGAGGGAGTCGGTTACATTCCAAGGCCACACTTATCTTCTTGGGGACAGTGTCTCCTCCAGGAAAGGAGGATCCCCACCTCAGACCCCTCTCAAGCCCCCAATCAGCGTCCCAATGGTCAAACTTCCAGGAGTGATTGATCAGACTGATGGGTTCCAATGCCAGATGGAGCCATTGTGGTTGCCTAGTCCAAACCCCCCCCCCCCCCACCTCAGCCAGGCCAGTGACCCATCCTGACCCCATCCCGGCAGCATGGTAGTTTGATCCTGGAATTATACATTGCTAGCAACAGCAAAGCCCACATGGCCCTGGGGAAAGTGGTCAGGTGGCTAATTATGATCTATTTCCAGGCTGGATTTGTCCAGCTTCACCTTCTAGCCCTTGACCCGGGATAGACCAGACCAAGGAGCCCACTAGTAAATATTAGTCCTGAACAGGTAGCTACAGATGGGACCAAGTCCCCCTTTCACTTCCTCTTTGTGAAGTTAACTGGTCACAGCTCCCGGACTCTCACTCACAGACAGGTTTTCTGACACTTGACTTGCTCTCCAATCTTCTGTAATTTAACACCAATCTCCCTGAACCGTGGTCCCAGACCAGGATGCAGAATCCCAGCCGCAGCTGCCCCAGGCCAAATAACCTCAGCTCCTACCTGAGAGTCCTGTTTCTACAACCCAGGATTGCATTTGGCCACAGCACAGCTGTGTCATTCTGTCAGTATCCCTCAGCTGCTCCACTAGGATTGGGCCGGTTCAGGGTGTGGAGGGACAGTCATGATTATGCTGGAGAAACTCTCAGCCAGTGATGTGGACCTGGAATCCAAACCCACACCTCCATCCCACAATCCTGGGAGGATCAGCCTCCAGCTCACCCCCTTTCACTTAATGTAGCTGCATCAAAGATGAGTGGCGGCCTGGTACAACAGCAACTGTTGAAGAGCCTCGCCACAGCCTAGCGTCGCTTCTCCAGAGGAGCGTAGTTCTGCTTCCAGGGCAATGGTTTCTTGCTCAGACACACAATGCGGTGTCTCCCCCTTTAGCACCCGCACCGCATCCAGCCTATGACCACCAGGAGGGGCTTCTTGAAGTCTGGGTCTACCAGAACGGGACCACAGAACACACGCCGGACCAGTAACCAGGTCTGCAGCAGCCCTTGCAGGGTCCACGGGATCCTTGAAACAGGCACCTTGCGGGGCTGCTCCAAAAGCCACCAGCGGCTCTGCCGGGGACACCAGATGACGACTCATCCCCCGAGAGAGCCACACACAGGGGTGCCTGGACGTGACCGAGATATGACCTGGAGGTACAGACGCCCCCACTATTCGCTCTCTCGAGCCGCACAGTCCCCCAGGAGCAGGATGGGGCGCGCAGCACAGATCTCCACCCCCGCCCCAGGCTGGCCAGGCCACAGGGAGCCTCCCGGGCGGGCGGCTGGTGACGCAGGGACACCGTGGTTAACCCATAGAGGGGGGGCACTGGTGGTCCAGGCGGCCCAGGCCCAAAGGAGAAATGGGGCAGGGACCCATTTCCAAGAGGGAACCCCGGAGAGTTTCCTATATCCGCCCCCAGCCCCCCACTCACTTCTCTCCTTCCGCACCAGACACAGGAAATGGAGCAGACCGGAAGCGCCGCGTCCTCACTTATCCGCTCATGGTGCAAAGATTAAATCCGCCCGGTCTGAAAGCGCGACCCAGCGCGAGAGTTCCGGGAGTAATTGGTCTCCCCGACGAAGGGTGGGAGAGTGGGAGTGGGAGCTGGTTCCGGCAGTCTCCACCATTTTCAGTGAGTCTCCCCAGGAGATGGGGAGCGAACCCAGGAGGTCTGGCTCTCAGCTCCCCTCCCCGCCAGTTCTTCATTTCATGCCTTCCCGAGCACGCTTGCTACATGCACTAGCCATAGGATGGCTATGGGAGGAGGCCGGGGGGGGGCGGTCCCAGCCAAGTCTCCTTACCTGGATGCAGCCCCAGCCCCCCTGGGGGTGTAAGAGACACCTCCTGGGAACACGGGCTTCACCTGGGTCCTGCACCTGCCCCATTCCGCACTCCTGCCCCCCCCCGACAGCTCCTGCTGGGCTCCCAGCACCTTCTCTGCCCCCCCAGAATCCTCCAGCACCCGCCCCGTGCATCCTCCTTGGCACCTGCACCCCCTGAGACCCACTCACCCCCATTTCCCGCGACCCCCGCCACCTGCACCCCTGGACTTTTCCACACGCTCCCCAGACACCTGCACCCCCTGGGATCCGCCCCTCCGCCTCTCTCATCTGACCCCCGCCTGCACCTGCCCTGCTGGGAAGCCTCTCCTCCCGCACCTGGCATCCACCTGGCCGGCGCCTACCCCTGCCCCTCCCCCGCCATGTGACCTTTGGAGCCTCCCCCGCCCTCACCTGTACTGAAACTGCCGCCTTTGTCCAAAACAAGGACCCAGGCGCCCGGGTCCCCACGCTTCCGAGCCCTCTTCTCGCTGCGGTTCAGCCCCCTCCCCACTTCTACTTCGCCGCCGCACGGACGCGCCCTTCTGAGGTCACCCAGACCCTCCTCCCCACACACCTGGACCTGCCTGGGGGGCTGGGTTTCGGGCAGAGCCCCCCCCCCCTTCTGCTCGTTCCTCCCCCAACTTCCCTTTCCGGACGGGCGGCAGGTGAGGTCGGATTCGGGGCTGGCTTGATCCCCCCTGTCCTCCTGACAAAAAAAGTAAGAAAACTTTCCTCTGGCTTCACGGGCTTCTACGGCTCCGCGCTGGGGGGCAGGAGGTTGGGGCCAGGTGTTTGGAAGAGGGGTCTCAGAGAGGGATTTCTGGGCCCTGCTCTGAAATGAGCCAGGTGTGGGGGAAAAGGGGAGTCCTTGGGCACTGAGGGGGCAGGGGGCAGATGTCTTAAATCCATCACAGAGAGCCAAGGGAACCATTCCCTGTCCCACACCAGGAAATCCCAGGTCAGGTGTCCATCTGACTGGGTCACTGTCCCCCGGATCTGTTATGGCCCTCCTGCCCAGTCCCACCCGGCTCCTTCCCTCTAGTTCCGTGGCTGGGGATTTCCCAGTTGTTGCATCTGGGATAGGCCTTGATCTGTGGGCTGTTGGGTCTCAGTGGCTAGGGTTACCAATAGAGTCCAGGGGCTCTCTTTGCCCCCCTTGTAACCACTAGCTCCCACTTTCCTCCTAGAGCCCTGAAGAGAACCCAGGAGTTCCAGCTCCCAGAGCTCCATGTCCTGTGCGGTTATAAACAAGGGGGTGAGGAGAGCTGGTTGGGTAGAGAGCCCTGCAAATAGTGTAGTGGTTAGCACCTCTGCTTAACATGCAGAAGGGCCTGGGTTCAATTCTCAGGGGGTTGGCCTCAATGATCTCATGAGGTCCCTTCCAGCCCTATGATTTGATTGATTGATAGAGAGTCCTGGGGCCTTTGGTACTGAGTGTCACCAGCCCTGTGCCTGCACTGGCTGGTTGGGGTAGGGGTGACTGGGCACTAGTGAACTCTGGGAACTTCCCTGTTTTGCAGAGGTAGAGGCAGGCCCAGCAGAGAGAACAAGGGAGGGGCATGGGAGGATTCCGGGATGGGTGTGTGGTTTGGGAGTGCGTGTAGAGATCTGGGGTACCAGGGGGACTGGGATGGGTGTATTTGTGGGCAGTGGGATTGATTTGGGGGCACTGTGTGTGTGTGTGTGTGGTGGTGGTGGTTTTGGAATAAATGGATTTGGGGGTGCTGGAGAAATCAGGATGGGGTTTTTGCAAGGGTGGATTTGGGGTACTGAAGGAATTTGGATGGGGTTCTGGAGGGGGTGGATTTCAGGGCACTGAAGACTCACGATGGGCAGGGTCACTGCACCAGGAGCAGGGTGTACTTGGGATAACAGAACAGAGGGATATGGGGTGCTAGTCTGTCAACAATTGCAGATCCTGGAGTGGGGGTGCCTGCCCCTTGGAGTGATGGATGCTTGGTTGGGTGGCCTCCTACTCTGAGAAAAAAAACAAGGAGTCGTGTGGCACTTAAAGACTAACAGATTTATTTTTCGCATGAGCTTTCGTGGGAGAAAATCCCACTTCGTCAGATGCTTCGAAGATGGGTGAACTTATAGAATGGAATGAAAATAAATGCAAGAGAGTGTAAAACACAGGAATGTAAAACCTACTCTGATACTGACCCCCATTGCAGGTCGCCCTGTCATGTGGAGGGTGCCCATCTTACTCCTGCTGAGCCAGGCTTTTGCCTCTGGGTTTGTCAGCTTATCCCACAGGCTGAGGCCTCACACACCTCAGGGGGAGCAAAGTAAGTGTGTGTCTGTCTGTCGGGGGGGGGGGGGGAGGGGGGCAAATACCAGATCATAGAAGAGAAAACAACTCAGAATCCCAGCCTCCCCTGAAGAATGGATGCCCTGAAGTATGAAGCCCTTAGACCCTATTCCCCCCTCACCAGAGATAGGATGGAACCCTGAGTCTTGGCTTTTGGGTGTCCTGCCTCCCAGCCCCTCTGCTCTAACCACTAGACCCCCTACTCTTCCAGAGCCTGAGGTAAAATCCTACCCTCCTGATCCCCTTCTCCCTCCTTCTATAGTGTTCCTGGATGCAGACACTGCGCAGGGGTTTTTGGGGCGCCGGCTCCTCTACAATCACTGGGACTTTGAGCTGGTGACGCCAGGAAACTTAGAGCGTGAGTGCTTGGAAGAGGTGTGCAACTATGAGGAGGCGCGGGAGGTCTTTGAGGATGACACCGCAACAGCTGAGTATGGGGGGGCCCTCCAGGCTGCTCCAGGGAGGTTTGGGGCTTTAGGGGGCCATAGGGAACTGGGCAAGGGCCATGGGGGCCTGGAAGTCTGCAGAGGGACAGAGATCTTGAGCACCGTGTGGGGTAGGGTGTGGATGGTTAGAGCAGGGCTCTTTGGTGGAGCAGTGTCCTCATGACCCAGCTGGGAACAGCTGTGTCTCAGGGAAGAATCCTAGCTGGCCCAGGGCCCAGATGCCAGGCTTCACTCCCTCCTCCCCCTCCCCCTCCAGAAGGGTGAATTCCTTGCAAGCCACGTGGGGGTGTGGGCGGGGCTGGTGCGTCACCAGTGTATGGGGTTTGGGTGGGGTGAGACGTCCAAATTATCCATGGGGCTGTGCAGCGCTGGGGCAGGAGAGCGAAGGCAGGTGATTAACCCTTCTGTCACCAGGAGCTAGCTGTGTCTTAATTCCTGTAGTGCTCCAGGTAGAGGGAACTTTCCCTCATTGGGCGTGGGGGGTGGCTCTAAGGTACCCTTAGTCAGCTTGGTATCCTCCCCGCTCCTGGTCACCCCATCTTGCTCAGCATCCTATATCTACCCAGATACCTTAATCCACACCATGATGGGGTGGCCTGGAGTTCCCCCCTCCAACAGTCAGGTGAGCCCTGCTAACTTCCTAGCCTCTGAGCTCTTGTGCTGGGGAGTTCCCCAGGTCCAAGTGCAATAGGACTCTCTGCCCTTCTGGCAAATCCAAAGCTCAGGGCCTCAGTGCACTTTATGGCAAAGAGTGCTCCAGCTCAGAGCGCTGTGTGGAATTCACATGAATTGACCCCCTTTCCAATTAGTGGTGAGTTAGAGCTGGGGGTTTTGGCTGGGAGCCAGGACACCTGGGTCCTCTCCAGGTTCTGGGAGGTGAGTGAGATCTAGTGGTTAGAGCAGGGGGGTGTTGGGAGCTGGGACTCTTGTGCAGGGAGTGGAGTTTGGTGATTAGGGGGCTATAAATGAAGGATGGAGGCAGAAGTGGGGGAGCAGAATAGCTATACCTCTCCATATTAACCACTCATCTCTTGTGTTCGCCCCCCCCCCAGAAAGCTTTTTGGAATACTTACCCCCACAATGGAAAAGGTGGGAGCTCAGGTGAGTATGGGGTGCCCCCCAGAGTGGAAAGGTCTCATGCCCCATTCTCTGACCCCCCCACCCTGGGACTGGGTCAGATCTGGCACCCCTTCAGGGGGAAGGCCCCATGTCCCAACCAATCTCTACAGTGTCCTGTCTGCTAACCCCCCTGTTCCCTCTCCCCACACAGACACCCCCGGAGTGGACGTGGCTGGACTGGTGGCGGGGCTAGTGGCCAGCCTGGTTTTGATGATCATGGTTGGTGTCCTTGTTATGTACTGGGTCAAATACCGGGCTAAGCAGCGCCGGCACCACAGGTAAATAGGGGGAGGCAGAGAACGAGTGGCATGGCCCCTCCCTGGGAGGAGGGGCAGAAGGCGGAGAGTGGGGGTTGGTGCTCCATGAGATGGGGAGAAGAAGGAAGAGAGAGGTGGGGGGGGCACAGCACCCCCAGGGAGGGGCATGGCACCTTCTAGAGAGATTCTGAGGTGACAACCTCCAGATGCTGCCCCCATAACCTCATTGTTTGTCTTCTACAGTGTACATGTGCCCCTGAACTCTGACGTGGCCCTGACCTGCCTCCCTGGGGATCCCAAACCACTGGGCCCCCCTGGGCTGCCCTCGTACCAGGAGGCGCTGGAGGCATCGGGAGTCCACGATGCACCACCCCCACCCTATCCCAGGTGTGGGCCGGGGGGTTCTGTGTGTCTATGTCTGTCTGTCTGGGCTAGAGTGGCAGGGAGGGGCTGGGAGTTAGAATTCTTGGGTTCGCTCTCTTCTTTGCTCCGGGCAGCGTTTTCCCAATCTGTAAATTATCTTTCTTTTGTCTGTCATGTAGCAGCCCTTTGGGGTGGGATCATCAAAAAGCGAGTAGGCAGCAGCATCAGGCATGGCAGGGCCCCCATCTCTGGCAGGGACTGGGATCAGGCAGCCCCCATCATCCCATTCTCTATTACACAGCCACCAGCCTCATGGAGATCTGGGCCACTGTCACACCAGCTATTACACAGACACCTTCCCCCCCACCCCAATGGAGAGTGGGGTTCCATCACAGACATCAGCACAGGCACTGAAGAGCTGGTGCAGGCAGGACCATATGAATCTCAAGCCCAGAGTGTCTGACTGCAGGGGTCAGGGTGGGAGGCTGTTTGACGAGGGGGGGACAGATTTCTGTCCCCTCCAGCTGTCTGGGATCCAGTGTATGACCTGATTTCCTTTTCTCCCCCAGGGCTCCCAGCACTTCTGACCAGCCAAGGTGATTGGACGCACAGCTATTGGATCGCTGCTGGGGGAAGGGGCTAAGAGACTGTGGAGAGTGTGGGAAGGGGGTGGGGGGGAGAAGAGTCAGGGTGCATGTGCACCTATGGATCACAATGAGTGTGCATAGATAATGGTGCAAGACTCACAGTGAGTGTGAAGAATTAAGTGAAATGGGTGTGCATGTGCAAGGCAGGGGCATGTGACTGGGGTGAATGTGGGGGGGGGCATATGTGGGGGCACATATGTAAATCACAAGGTCACATGCCAGGGGCATGTGTGTGTTGAGTGTGAGACAAGGTGAATGTGATGCGGGATGTGTGCACGAGGGTGTGGGTATGTGCGATGTGGGGTGAGAGTGTGAGGCTGTGGAAAGTGCAACAGAGAGTGGCTGTGTGAGATAGAGGCTCAGCAATGTGGGGTGAGTGCCGGAGGCCAGGGACATAAGTGGAAAGCAGCTGTGCAAGATGTGGCGGCATGTGCAATGCAGGGTGAGTGCAAGGCATGGGTGTGTGTATAGTGGGAGGATGGACGGATGTTCCTGTGACAGTCAGTTAGCATGTCCAAGCATGCAAGACACAGGTGGTGTGTGAATGACTGTAGTAGGCTACATGTGCACATGCACATGAGGTGGTTGTGACCAGGGCCTCCTGGGGTAACCTCCTGAATGTACAAAAATCAGGGCAAGCTGCAAAACCATGGGCCAGACCTCTAAACCACTGACGGGTGGTACTTAAACCAGTCTCCCACTCAGTAACAAACCATGCTTCTGATTCCCCACGCTGGTCATCCTGAAGCATAACAAAATAGAAACAGCCTCCTTTACTGCACATCAGCTCCTCTGATCCCCACATAGCCACTGGGTCTCTTAAAGAAATAGGTTTCCTGACCTCAAAGGGCTAGCCACATTACCCAGAACAATATAGGCTTGGCTCTTACCCTAAATACTACGCTGCAAGCCTATCTTTCAGTAACTACAACTAAAGGTTTAATATAAAAAGAAAAGAAACAAAATGAGAGAGGTTAAAGGGTCAAAGTGAATCACATATGTACAAATGATTTAGAGTCCATAGAAAGCAAATCCTTGAAGAATTTGGAGTTTGCAGGTTACTATGTTTCCTCTGGTATACACCCAGCACCTGCATAGGTTATTTTGTTTAGTTGCAGAATAGTTCCAGAGGTAGGTGTTGGTTATAGATTGGAGACTGAAGACAAAATGGAGTTGGGGTGCTGCCTCTGTCCTTCCCCATGCTCTGCAGATTCTTTGCAATCAAAATGGAGTTAAGTCACATGGGCAAGTCCTAGCTGCTCAACAGGTTTCTCCCTGGGCCCACTATACCTGGGAGCTTCCCTAATGGGCCATTAAGGAGACAATGGAATGGTTGCAGGCATCCATTCTGGGAGTGTCCTCAAATCAAATAACTTTGGAACACAAATAGAACAAACATATTCCAAACTTTTAATACAGTTATGACACCTACACATAAACCATAGAATCATTCCTAGCAGATTACACCCTCTCTGTTGGTACCAAACATGGCATATCACATATGGATTATTGCAAATATGAAATATTAATATGAAAGATATTAAACAATCCCCTAAACCCAGACAGCATCATAGTGGTGAAGGTGTAGCGAGGGTGTGAGATGCAGGAGCATGTGCAAGGCACAAGCATGTATGTGTGTGAGTGCTGTGAGTGGCGTCTAACCAAGCGCAGGGCGCAAGGGGATATGTGTGACCCAAAGGGTGAGTGTGTTGCACTGGGATTGCTGTTGAATAAATAAAGCACCAGTTTGCTAGGCAACGTCCTGTCCTGCATCTGGGGTGTAGATGCGTCACATTTTATAGGCCCAGTGGGTGCTCCTGGGCGTGCAAACTGCCCAGCAGGCCCCCTTTTCTGGAGCAGGGCATGGGAATGCAGGTGCGAGCCACAGCTGAGGACAGGAGAGCACTAATGCATCTGTGCAAATAGCCTGCGTTCCTAGCCATGAACACTGCTGGTCCACACCCAGCCATCTACAGGGCAGTCTGAGAATGGGGCAGGGTCAGGGACAACAACACAACCAAACAAGAACACAGACATCCTGTGGCTGCCTCAGGCTGCAGGCAAGGATTGGCTCTTGCTCTGCCTATCCTACCTGTGCAGCAGTAGTCCTGCCTGTCTCGTGGAGCGGATTGGTGGAGAAGAAACAGGAGCAGCTCAGCTCGACAAATGAGGCCTCAAGTAGGCGCATGGCCCCAGCTCCAACCCTGATTCCACCCAGGGAACTACAGCTCCCAGCATGCAGCACTTCCACTTTATTGCAAGAAATCAGCTTCCTTCCTCCTCTTGGTGCATGATGGGACTCGTAGTCCCTCCTTGCTCCAGCCCCCCCCAGTTGCCATATCCCCTAACCAACCCTGTAGGCCAAGGCAAACCTTGTAGCTTGGCCTACAAGAGAAGGCAACGCAGGACCCTGTTGGCAGGGAGGGGGGCAGCTGTAGGCAGAGCTGCCCCCAATGCTGGCCCACCAGGCAGATGGTAGCTGGCAACTATGGGGGAAAAAGCCCTATGCCCTGACGCCAGCCACTTCCTGCCCTGGAGCTGAATTGGGTCCAGTGCCTCCGAGGGAAAAAGGCCCCCTTCCTCAGTGGGCTGCCAGAGCTATTTCTCCCCTGCCAGGGGTCACCATGCTTCCTGTCTCTATTACCCCCACATTGTATCACCTGCCTGGAAAGTAGCCAAAACCCTTTTCCCCTGCTGGGCTCCCCACACCATGACCAGGCCTGAATGCTGAGGTCCTGCCTGCCTCATGTTTTCAAGGGTCCACTCTCAGGCCTTGACCTCCATGCCCAGGACAGTCCTGATCCTTAGGCCTGTAGCTCAGTGTTTCCCAGTGTGCCCTCAGACCTGAGGAAGTGTGCCTCAGAATTTTTTAAAAAAACTACTAGATGAGGGCTGGATTGGCTCATGAATATTCATGAGTTTATTTGGAAACTAGACAGTGGTGTGCCTGAAAATAATTAAAGGTATCAAGGTGTGTCATGGTGGAAAAAAGGGTGGGAACCACTGCTGTAGGTACCAGTGAGCCATTGGCCCCTGGGGAAGAGGAGGCTGATGCCCTGTGGGGAGGGCAGTGGTGTGTGTGTGTGTCCCAGCAGAGGTCTCACCCCAATGCCACAGGCTCCATGTATGAGATAGGACATGGGTGTGCATGTTGGGGAAGCTTCGTCCTGCTCATGCCTGTGTGATGGGGTGTCATCCAAGAGACATGGTGGGGGGGTTGCAGGTTGTGTAAGCACACTGAGCAGCTGCTGTGCACACATATGTACCTTCCAGGTGTGTGTGTGTAGCACGCAGGCCATGTATGTGGCTGTTGTCCCTTCTTTACCCTTGCCCTGTTCCCTCCTTCTCTTCTCCTTTAGCTCCCTGCCCTCCTTTACCACCGGCCTCTTTCCTCCATCCCTTCCCCTACCCCATTCTCTCCTTCACCCTGTCCCACTCCCAGCCCTACCCCCTTCTTTACCCCTGCCCTGTCCCCTCCTTTACCACCGGCCCCTTTCCTCCATCCCTTCCTCTGCCCTCTCCCTCCTTCCCTCTTTACTCCTCCTCCAACCCTGCTCCCTTCCCTCCATCCCTTCCCCTGCCCCCTCTTTTGCCCCTGCCCCCCATCTCTCCCGTCCCTGCCCGCTTCCCTCCAGCCACCATCCCCTCCCCCAGCTCTGCCCCACTCCCTCCTCCCCCAGCTCTCTTCTCCTGTCTCTGCCCCCTTCCCTCCATCCCGCTCCCCTCCCCCAGCTCTGCCCCACTCCCTCCCTCCACCCCGACCCCCGCTCTCTGTGTCTCTCTCTCCCTCCCCCTCCGTCTCTGGCTCCCCCCCCCGCTCCCCCCAGCACGGGATTGTGGGAGGAAGCGGGGCGGACAGAGACACCCAGCGAACATGGCTGCACCATGATCCACCTCGCCAGCGCCCGCCGCCTCCCGCAGCCCCAGCGCCAGCACCGCCAGCCCGGGGCCTGAACCCGCCCGGCGGGCCCCGGCCGGGGGGAGCGGAGGGCGCAGCGGCGGGGGGACCCCCCGCGACCCCCCACCCGACCCCCCTCCCCGCCGCCGAGCCCCCTCCCCCGCCCCTGCAGGGGAAGCACCGGGGCGCACAGGCCGAGACGCGGCACCTGGGGGCCCCCGGGGCGCGCGTCGTGCGCCCCCCCGCCGCCGGCCCCCATGGACAGGAACTACCCGAGCGCCGGCTTCGGGGACCCGCTGGGCGCCGGCCCGGGATGGAGCTACGAGCGCTCGGCCAAAGCCAGGTGAGCGGGGCCGCGGCGGGCCGGGGGGCGCACGGCTCCGGCTTGGAGAAGGCGCCCTCGCCGCGCCTGCGGGCGGATCGGCCCGGGCACGGGAGGGGGCACCCGGAACGCCCCGGGAGAGGGTGCAAGGGGGCCTGGAGCGGCCTGGAGCCCCGCGATCCCGTGCGCCGGGGGCCCGGCCGGTGGTAGGAGAGGGCTAAGCCAGGCCCCGCTTCTGGGGCGAGACTCCCCCACTTCCCAGCAGCCATCTCGCACTGGGGGGCAGGGTCCGGCTGCCCCCTTGGCGGGGGATGGGGAGGGTGCCGGGACCCACTTCAGTGGCCGGTTGGGGGCATGGCTCCTGGGGGTGTCTGCCGACCAGCCGCCGCCTCCGAGGGAGCAAGTCGAGGTGAGGGGTGAAGAAGGGGATCCCGGAGTCCTGACAGCCCTTCTCTGCTTCGGCCCCGGGCCTGCCCCCTACAGCCAGGGACAGAACCCAGGAGTCCTGGGCCTTGTTTCCAGTCTCCCTGCTCCCAGTGTAATCCACTACTGCTCCTCTCTTGGAGGCCAGGAATCCGGATTTCCATCCCCACCCTGCTGCTGTAACCCCCAGACCCCACTGCCCTCCTGGAGCTGGGGAGAGAACCCAGGAGTCCTGGCACCCATGCTCCCTACTTTAATCACTAGACCTCACTTCCCTTCTGGAGCCAGGGAGAGAACCCAGGACTCCTGGCTCCCATGCACTGCATTTTTATCACAGACCCCACTCCCTTCCTGGAGCTGGGGAGAGAACCCAGGACTCCTGGCTCCCATGCTCCCTACTTTAATCACTAGACCTCACTTCCCTCCTGGAGCCAAGGAGAGAACCCGGGAGTCCTGGCTCCCATGCACCACATTTTAATCACTAGACCCCACTCCCCT
>ML682024.1:5770926-5798149 GCA_007922195.1 Podocnemis expansa | reverse complement strand
CCCATGCACCACATTTTAATCACTAGACCCCCCTCCCCTCCTGGAGCAGGGGAGAGAACCCAGGAGTCCTGGTGCCCCCCCCAACACCTCCCCCTGCCCAACGCCAGGATTTCCACAGCCACAGCTGGGGGGCATCCACACATACAGCTGTCCTGGAGCAACTGCCCACCCCAGAGGTGGCCACATCTCAGAGCTGGGTGAGTGGTCCTTTTATATCAGGCGTAAGGCAGCCCTGAGGCATTTGCCTGTGGGGTCAGAGCACCTTTGAGAGACCCTCCTTTGACTATGGTGAAACTAAGTGGTGCAAGCAGGGGAGGCTTGTCATCCAGGACTCTTGGGTTCTGTCTTAGCTTTGGGAAGGGACTGTGGCCTGGTGGTTGGGAGCAGAAGGACTGGGGACCCAGGACTTCTGGCTTTTATCCCCAGCTTTGCTTCAGGCTTGCTGTGACCTTCCACTCTTGGTGCCTGACTTTTTTCATGAGAGTCACCCCCATTTCTGAGTGCTGCTGTGCAACTGCATCAGTGTGTGTGTGGCAGGGGAAAGGTAGGGGTTTTGGGGGAGGCCATTCTTTCTGTCCATCTCAGCTGTGCCCCCCTTCGTTCTTTGTGGTGTCAGTGTGCGGGGTCGGAGCCTTTCCTCCCCTCAAACCTCGAGTGTGTGATGGGTTTGTAGATTTCCAGCTGCACGTGGGTTGTCGGGTCCCCCTGGGCAGAGGGGATTGGCAGAGAGAGGCAGTGGGTGTGTGACCTGTAACCTGCTGCTGGGAGAGACCTGGCTAGAGGAGGTGACTTGGGGCTCAGTCTCCCCCAATCCCTCCAGCATTGTCTGATCCTCACATCCCCACTCAACTTGAGACATCTGCAGTTTGGCTTCTCCCCAGTTCCCCTCCCCAACCCCTGTGACTCCAGTCTTTGTTGACGCCCTCCTTCCCCCATGTCCCCTCCTCCCTAGAGCACCGGAGAAAGGGCACTGCTGGTCCCAGTGTCTGAAAGGTGAAGCTCTGACAAGGGATGGCAGGTGGAATGAAGGAGCATGGTCTAATGGTTAGAGAAGGGCATCTGAGAGCCAGAACTCCTAGGTTCTATCCCCAGTGCTGGGCAGGGAGTGGGGATAGGGTGTTGGGGTGCAAGACCTGGACTCTTGCTTGCCCATGGGCCACGTTTCAGAGTGTATTGAAGGTGGTGCCCACATGCTCCTTAGCCGTGAAGCTCATTTCCTCTGTGGGTAGCTGCATAGCCAAGGTGCAGGCGTGGGCCCTCAACCTTGTGGCTGGGGCTCCCTGGCAAAATCAGGCCGCCTGCTGCGCATCTCCTGGAGCCAGGTGTGCTGGGTGGGGGTGGGGGCATTTCTCTGCGGGAGGCTGAAGTGCCTGTATTTCTCTGCAAGCAGAGCCCCCAGCATGGGGACACTTGGCATGTGGTTGTTCCCACCTGGCACGATGCAGCATTGACCGCGTGCAATCGGGTGCATGCTGGCCAGCCAAGGCCTGGGATGTGCTGGGACATGGCAGGTGCAGTTGCATCTGAAGAGTGGAGGGAATTTTTCTTGCTGCTGAGTGGGGTTGCCCCTGTGCAGTCCAGGCATTTGCTGCATGCCAAGGGGAAGTAGGGGCTGCATGTGCCCAATTCATGCATTGCTGGAGTCCCCTGCCTCCTGGCCTGCTTACCTGTGCCATGCAGTTCACCTGCTTGGTGAATTAACTTGGAAGGGTGCATGCCTCCATCCGCAGGCCATGGCACTTGTGATTTGCAGCAGTGCATGAGTTTCTCTGCAAGTGGGTCCTGCGCATGGCCCAGGCATTCATTCAGTGGCATGTGTATCATTTCCCAGGCAGGGGTGCCGGTGGAGGACATTCCTTTGCATGTCTGTGCAGGCAGGTGTATCCACGTGGTGCATGTATATTCCATGCATCCCCTGTGCAGGCCATTGCACCTGCACAATGCATCTATTTGCTGCAACGCCTGCATCTCTCTGCACCAGGTCAGAACCTCGTGATGCATGCCGCTGTAGTGCCTGCATCTCTCTGCAGCAGGTTGCAGCCCCACGACGCGTGCAGTCGTTGCACAGGTTTGCAGCTATGCAGGGCTTGGATTTGCAGGGGTGCATGCAGTGCTCAGCAAGCAGAGGCCCCAGCGAAGCCTGCGCATATGCTCCACGGCCCATCCACCCATCTACTGCTGGCTGCAGGTGCACTCTTAAGACCATCTTTTGCCACACTATAGCAGTTGTGCCTGCGTGGCCCCTGCCTTTGTTGGCTCCTGCACGTGTCCATGGCTGGTTGCATGGACATGGTGCCCACACTGCCCACCCAGCTTCTATACTGCATAGGGCCTGAATCCATTGGCCCATGTTGGCATCTGCTTGGTGTGTGCTGGGGCAGTGGTGAGCCCCCTTCACTGGGCACAAGGGACTCTGGGATGTCCCTATGGCTGCTGTGAAGAAAGGGGAACTGGGACTGGCAGGCATGGACACTGGAGAGATGAGTGGAGACTTATGCGGGGGCAGGGAAGCTGAGAGCCAGGCCTCTGGGATAGGGCCTGAGTGGAACATAGGAAATTCCCTCTGCTTAGTGGGTGGTTGGGAAACCCTAAATCTATTTTCACACTTCTCAGTGAGCCCAGGACTGGGGTAGCAGAGGCTGCTGGTCAGGAGTAGGGGCCTGGGGCTGCAGGTGGCGGGTGACAGGCATCGTTGAAGCCATCTCTGTTCTGGTGTCTGCGTTCACTTCTGCGCTGCTAATGAAGCTGAAGCTGGAGCTGGGGTGGGGTGTGGGTCAGACATCTGGAGCTGTGGGAAAGCCAGAGCCAGGACTACATTTCCCAGAATGCCTTACTGCCCCCCCCCCCACACACTCCTGTGTCTTCACACTCTTCTCAGCCATGGGGCTGGGGGTGGGTCCCATGGGGCAGGTTTTGCTTCTCCAAGGTGGTGGTGGGAGAGAGACTGCTGGGGTGGCAGACTCATAGGGGGAACCCCTGGGTTAAAAGACAACCCACCTGCCACTCCAGGGGGTGAATCACTGATCAGGGCCCATGCCCCATTTCCCCCTCCCCTGGGGCCAACGCCCCACCCAGAAGGGAAAGGCCCCACGTCCTATTCCTAGCCCCTCAGAGCTGGGTGGGCCAATGACTGTCACTAACGCTGTGTCCTGCCCTCAGCCTGGTGTACGGTGGGTCCCGGACATCCCATCCCGACACAGACATTCTGCACCGTCAGGCCTACGGTGCCCCCCACCCACTGCAAGGCTACGCGGCCAACCATCACCCTGCAGGTATGTGCGCCCACCCACCTGGCTGTGCCCCTCTGTCGTCTTCCCCATGCATCTGTCTCTTCTCCTGGCTGTCCACCACTCCCCCCTCTGCCTGTCACTCTCCGCCCCCTCATCTGTCCTCCTGTTGCTGTCTAGGTATCCTGTCCCACCTGCCCCTGTCTGGGTGTCCAGCACCCCGAGTCCCTTCCCGTCCTTCTCCTCTCGCCGCCTCTCACTGGCCATCTGTTAGTCTGTCTTGTCAGCCCTCCCATGATGTCCTGCCCTTGTCCATCCATCCCAGGCATGGCCAAACTGCGGCTTGGGAGCCACATGTGGCTCTCGAATGAAAAGTTGTGGCTCCCAGAAGAATGTCAGCAAATCAATTTAGGAAAGCAGCCCCAGCCTAGGAGTTCAGGCAGGGTTCGGGGAGAAGTGCGGCGTGGTCAGGATTTTAACAAATTCGCCACCAGCCTGCAGTCTTCTACACTCAGCAGCACCTAAGTTTTTACTGTGTAGGCCTAATTTTCATGGTAACTTTAAGTAATTGTTAGAATCTGACATTAGTAGGATTGATATTTGTCCTCTTTTTACAATAAAATTAAAGTGTGCAATGAATTTTAAACTTAGTAATTTTGGAGTAGGTAAAAGTATATAGCTATAGGCTTCAGTGCGGCTCTCGAAGGTCTAATAATCAATTTGTGTGGCTCTTGAGTTCCATAAGTTTGGCCACCCCTGGTCCATCCTGTTGGCCCTGTGCTCATCTGTCTGTCCCCTCTCCTCACCTTCTCTCCCCCTCCCCTTGCCCCCAGGTCTTTCTGGGCTCTTTGAGACAGGGCTCCATCACGCCAGCAGCGCAACCCCTGATGCCTCTGTCATGAACCTCATCTCAGCGCTGGAGTCACGGGCCCCCCAGCCTGGCCCCTCGGCCTCCTCGCTGCTGTCCCAGTTCCGCACCCCCTCTTGGCAGACAGGTATGCTGGGGTGGGGAGACCATCTGGGGGGCGTGGACTGTGTGGGACACTCCCAGTGGGGGTGGGGCCTGTCCCACCTTAGCCCTGCCCCCCGGCTGCTCCACTTTACCTGCACCTCTGGCTGCCCCTCTTTGCCCTGCCACTTTTTGTCCCACTCCCCCAGCTGGCCTCAGCAACACCATCTCTCCCTTCTTGCCTCCCAGCTGGGACCAGATCTCTCTGGGGCAGCTTTGGGGTGGCAGCCCATCCTGGGTGGGGGATTGTGGGTACAGCCCATCCCTATTCAGAGTGCCGCCCTTGTCTCTGACTCCTCCCTCCTTTCTCCCAGCCATGCACACTCCGGCACCAGCTGAGCTCTTCATCTCGGGGGCCATCCCTGCCTCGGGTACCTTCCCGTCCTCATCAGCGTTGTCAGCTTACCAGCACCCGGCCTCCTTCAGCGGGCGCAGCTTCCCCGTCAGCTCCTCACTCAGCCTGCAAGATGCCGCCTTCAGCCCCAGCTCGAATGGGCTCCTTTCCCCACATGACCCCTTGCTGCACATCAAGTCCTCACAGGCCAGTGTGCCCTCGTCACTCAGCTTTGACCGGCTGGGCAGCGCCGTGCTGGGCACCGGCCTGCCGTCCCAGAGCTCAGCCTACCGTAGCGCCCAGGAGTCAGCCTCCCGCCACCTGCCCTCCCAGTTCAACCTTCTCTCGTCCCCACTGGGGCCCCCCTCGGACCAGCCCTCCCAGCTCTACAATGCCTCCGTCTTCTCCAGCTCACCTGCCACCTCCATGGAGCGGGCGATGCCCCGGCAGGACAGCGTCATTAAGCACTACCAGCGCCCCTCAGGTGCTCAGGCCCAGCTGCCCGCTGCCCACTCCCTGCAGCACTACCTGAGCTGTGGGAGCAGCTACCAGCAAATGCCCCACCGGGCCAGCCTCTCCTGCAGCCCCCTGGGTGAGCCCTCGCCCGCTGGCTCCGAGGGCTCCCAGAAGCCACCGCAGGCCCCGCGCCAGGAGCCGGCCCAGAGCTACCGGCCCATCATCCAGTCGGCTGGCTACTCGGGCCCGGCACCAGCTGGCGCTGGCTCCTCCTCCAAGTCCAAGAGCTACTCAGCCTCCCGCCAGACTGCCCGCTCCACCGCCACCCCCAAGTGCCAAAGCAACTTCTCCGCCTCGGCTGCCAAGCCCAGCTCTGTCATTGCAAGCCAGTCGCAGGCTTATTCACCCGGCCAGCCCCAGAGCCTGCTGTCCATGAACCAGCCCCAAAGTTACGCCGTCAGCCAGCCTCAGAGCTTGGCCTCCGTCAGCCAGGCCTCCCAATTCAGTGGCAGCCAGGCCCAGGACCTGACCAGCGTGAGCAAGGCCCAGAGCTACGCCACGGGGCAGGCCCAGCCGGGTGGGCAGGGCGGGCAGGGGCTGCAGCCATGTGTCAGCCAGAGCCAGGCCTATTCACCAGAGCAGCTTCAGGGGCTCTCGTCGGTGGGATACAGTGTGCAGACTGAGGCCCATGTGCCTGTGAGCCAGACACCTAGCTACGGGCCAGCCCACTCCCAGGGCCTGCCCACCGCCAGCCCCTCATTGAGCTACAGCACCGGCCACTCGCCAGCGATGCCTAGCCACCCGGCACCTATTGGTTATGCCCATGGGCAGAATCTTCCAGAGTCCAGCCCCTCCCAGATCATCCGGCCCCTGCAATCGCCTCCAGCCCCACGGCCCCAGAGCGTGGCCTCCCCTGGCCAGTCCCAGAAGTACCTGACCTCTGTGCTGTCACCCTCCTTCATGCAGCCGGCCCACGGACAGAGCTATCCAGGCTCCCAGGCCAGCCTGGAGCGGACTCCCTCCTTTGGCAAGGCCAAGGCTGAGTCAGACCTGCTGGCGGCCGAGCGGGCCGAGGATGAGGACTTCCTCATTCAGCACCTGCTGCAGTCACAGAGCCCACCCCGGGGTCCGGCTGAGGGACTGGTGCAGTGTGAGGAGCGGGGGGCCAAGGGGCTGGCGTATGGGGGGCTGAGCAAGTCGGAGGAACGGTACCACCTGCAAAGCGTCATCCGCACCAACTCCAACCTGGACAGCCAGGGCCTGGAGCTGTCTCTGCAGGGGCTGAAGGAGAAGAAGAAGGGTGACCGGCCCCATGCCCGTTCCACCCCAGAGGCTCTCGCCACCTCTGTGGTGCATTATAGTCACCAGGCCGGCTCCATGGAGAGTTATGCCCAGGACATGAAGAAGTCGGTGGAGCACCTGCAGGCTGGGGGCAAGGACCTGGGCCAGGCCCACTCCTACCTGCAGAAGACACCTGAGCACGGCCCCCAACCCCACCGCCTGGTAGGCGAGGCCCCACCCATGGAGCCCCATGGTCTGCTGCCCAGCCAGCAAGGGGCACAGCTCCTGCTAGACTCGCCCCCCGACCTGCCCCAGCTTTCCCTGCCTCCAGCACCGCAGCAGCAGCCGTCACAGTTGCTGCAGTCGGTGCTGACGCACACCCAGAGCCAGCTGCACGCCCGGGCCAAGGTGCACCTGCTGGAGCCGCAGCGCCTGCACCCGCCCACCGCCCCCTCGCCCCAACTGCAGCTGCAGGCGCTGGAAGCCCACCTGCACCAGGCCCACGTCCGCTCACAGGGCCTGGAGCCCCAGCGCTCGCCCCAGCTCCAGGCCCCACTGCCGCCTGAGAACATGGAGGTGCTGGGCCAAGGGGACGCCATGCGCAGCCTGTCCCAGTCCCAGGAGATCCAGGACTTCCTGGAGCCTGACCTGAGTCTGGAGTCCCATCTGGGCCAGGCTGGTGCTGGCCTGGAAACTGACTCGTCCCAGCAGGTGCCACAGGCCCCGCTGGAGGCCAAGGACCAATTCGAGAGCCCCAGCCCGCAAGGCTCCAAGCAGCGCTTCGTGCCTCTCACCTCCATCTGCTTCCCCGACTCGCTGCTGCAGGACGAAGAGCGGAGCTTTTTCCCTGGCATGGAAGACATGTTTGGGCCTGGCCCCGATGAGTTCCCCAAGCCGGGCTGTGGTGAGGAGCCGCCCAGCATGGAGCGGGCTGAAGGACTGAAGGGGGGCGGCTACGACATGCTGCCGGCCGGCCAGGGCTATCCAGGCTACTGCCCCTCAGAGAGCGGGAATGGGCCCCACCTAGGTCTGGAGCCTGTCAAGCACGAACTGCCCTCCACCGTCAACACAGAGCAGCTGGGGCTGATCCAGGCTGGCCATGGGGGGACGGATGGGGGTGCCAAGCCGGGCCTCACCTCGCCCATCTTCTGCTCCTCTAAGCCCAAGAAGCTGCTGAAGACCTCTTCCTTCCACCTACTCAAGAAACGCGAGCCCTCCTTCCAGCCCCCCAAGAAGACCTATGCCCAAGAGTACGAATTTGAAGACGATGAGGACAAGGCAGATGTGCCAGCTGACATCCGGCTCAACAGCCGCCGCCTGCCTGACCTGTTGCCCGACCTCATCTCCAGCTGCCGAGCCCGGCCCAGCCTCAGCCCCATGGGTGACATTGACTTCTGTCCCCACCACAGCACCACCGATGGTCCCAAGAAGAGGGGGCGCAAGCCCACCAAGCCCAAGCGGGATGGGCCCCCCCGGCCCCGTGGCCGGCCCCGCATCCGGCCCCTGGCTGAGCCCCATGGCGTCCTGCCTCCTGATGGTGCCAAGAAGCCGCGGGGCAGGGGGCGGGGGCGGGGCAAGAAGGGAGGCGAGGAGGGGTGTGAAGTGGGGCCTGGTGCGGAGCCCCTCAAGCCACTCAAGGTAAGGAAGAGCTTGGGGCAGGAGCTAGGGAGGGAGGGGTTGGCCTGGGTGTGGGGCCCTGGCAGGGGGTGGGGCCCGGGGGGGATTGGCCTGGGGGTGGAGCCCAGGCTGGGGTGGGAGGATTTCTGGGGGTTGGGGATTCTGTCCTAGGATGTGGAGCGAGGGGTTCGCTGGGGATGGGGCCCTGGCTGAGGGAGGGACTGGTTTCTGATTCCCAGTGCCTGCAGGGGAACATGAGGGGCCTGGGTCCCCTGGTGGTGAAGGGTAGCAGGACATGGAGCTGTGGTGTCTCTAGTGTGGGCTGCCATGGCCCTGAGCTCTGTTCTCCCCCCAGATCAAGCTGGCAGTGCCCAAAGGTAGCGAGGGGGCTACAGTGGAGCCGGCACCTCCTGGGCCAGCACCCCCTGAGGGTGGGCTGGACAGCAGCCAGACACGGGAGAAGATCAAGGCAAAGATCCGTGAAGTGGAGGAGAAGCAGCCAGAGATGAAGTCAGGTTTCATGGCCTCCTTCCTGGACTTCCTCAAATCGGGCAAGCGGCAGCAGCTACCCACAGCTGCCGCCAGCCCCCCCAAGACCCCACGCCCCCCTGCAGCTGCTACTGCCCAGCCCTCCTTTGGCCTGGCACCCCCCTTGCTGCCAGGGGCACTGGATGGGGCAGATGGTGAGGGGCTAGTGATGAGTTGCACCAGCCCCTGCAAGCGGTTAGATGAGGAGCTGAAACGTAACCTGGAGACGCTGCCATCCTTTTCCTCTGACGAGGAGGACTCGGTGGGCAAGAACCAGGACCTGCAGAAGAGCATCTCTTCCGCCATCTCAGCACTGGATGACCCAGCTGAGCGCAAGGAGAGCGACGGTGCTGGTGGGTCCTTGGGTCCTCCTGCCATGTGGTCCACTATGGCTCCCCTGCGTGTCTCCCTGCCCCATGGCTCCCCCCTTGTGTCCCCCTGCATCTGTGACCTGTCCACTATGTCCTACTCTTGCCTCAGTCTCTCCACCCTGTGTCCTCCCACAGCATCCTGTATCCTCATGGTGTCCCGTCACCTCTTCCTGCCCCTAGCCACTCAAGGCTTCCTGGCCTTCCCTCATTCCCCTCCACTCTGCCACAGAGTGTTCCTAAATCTCTAGGGATGCTGCCCCATCCCCCTCCCTGGTTCCCTAGTGCTCTGCCCCTGGGATGCCACCAACCCCACTATGGTGGCCCCAGCTCCCTAGGTCCCCAACATGTGCTTTAGTTCCCATGTCCCCTATGAGCAACCCTGCCTCCAGAGGGTTCCCCTGGGACTCCCAGTCCTTGTACCAGAATGCTCCAGAGGGTGTCTCCTAACCCCTGCCCTAGACACCCCGAAGCCCTCATGAGCTGGGCTTGCACCCCCAGGGGACAGGATGGGACTCCCAATGGGATTGGTGCCGCAGAGCATGCTGGGTAAGAGGTCCCCCATCCCCCCCACCAGCACTGACCCTTCCCTCTGTCCCCAGATGCCCCGGTGGTAGAGGAGAAGCTACCCAGTCCAGCCCCCTCCGAGGCATCTCAGCAGGAGCCCCCTGTGGCTGCCTCCCCGGCTTCCCCCAAGGAGCCCCCTCCACCACCTGCTGAGGGTCCCCTGGCCCAGGCCTCCCCTGAGCCTGAGGAACCAGAGGATGCGCGGCCCCTGCACCTGGCCAAGAAGCAGGAGACAGCAGCTGTGTGTGGCGAGACAGATGAGGAGGAGGCCGAGAGTGGCGGAGAGGGAATCTTCCGTGAGCGCGATGAGTTTGTCATCCGCGTAGAGGACATCCAGGCCCTCAAGGTGGGGACTGTGGAGTGGAATGAGGGGTTTCAGCAGGGCTGGAAGGCTGGGATGGAAGAGGGCTGTGGGTCAGGTGTGAGGGGAGCTGTGGGGAGCCCAGGACTAGGCTCATGGGGCTGTGGGTCAATGGTAAGGGGCAGTGGCAAGGCTGGGGGAGCCAAGTTAGCAGGGGGCTGCAAGTCAGGGGGAGTCAGTTTAGTAGCGGCTGGAGCCAGAAGTGAGTGTCACCCTTCTCGTGTTTCTAGCTGGCATTGCAGACGGGCCGGGAGCCACCCCCCATTTGGCGGGTGCAGAAAGCTCTGCTGCAGAAATTCACGCCTGAGATCAAGGATGGACAGCGCCAATTCTGTGCCACCAGCAATGTGAGTGGATCTCATCTCCCCCCACCTCATGACAGGCCTCTGGTGTCCCCCACTTTCCCTGCCTTGCTCCTTGGCTGAAAGTGTTCCTGCATGCTCTGGTGGGTGGGGGCTGCTCCAGGGTGGGGCACTTATCGCAGCAGAGGTGGGAAGGGGGAGGAACAGCACCCCCCCCCCATTTCTCTGTGTCCTGATCTCTGCTCACACCCCCTAGTACTTGGGCTATTTTGGTGATGCCAAGAATCGCTACCAGCGTCTCTATGTGAAGTTCCTGGAGAACATCAACAAGAAGGACTACGTGCGTGTCTGCTCCAAGAAGCCCTGGCACCGGCCGCTGCAAGCTGTGAGGTCAGGGGGGGCTTGGGGTCAGGGGAGGGGTCCCAGGTGCACCCCATCTCCTTGCCCTGTTCTCTGACAGGTCCTTCCCGCCCTGTGTAGGAGGCAGAATCAGCCCAAAGTTTCAGGAGCCAAGGTCCCAGCCCTGCCCAAGGCTGAGAAGCAGCCAGAGGTGCCAGAGCGAGCAGAGAAGTCAGAGAAGCCACCCAAGACAGATCGGGTGGCCCGGCCTGAGAAGCTGGAAAAGGGCCCAAAGCTGGAGAAGCCAGATCGGGTGACCAGACCAGAGAAGCCCCCCAAAGTGGAGCGAGTGGAGAAGCTGCCCCGGGCAGAGAAGCCAACGAAGGCTGACAAGGCCCCCAAAGTGGAGAAGACAGAGCCCCCAGCAGCCACCCCACTCAAAGCTGCCCCAGCTGGCACCCACAGACCGAAACCCAAACCCTCCAAGGTGAAGGCTGAGCCCCCTCCAAAGAAGAGGAAAAAGTGGCTCAAGGAGGCAGCTTCCTCCTCAGACTCAGAGTCCAGCCCAGACCAGCAAAGTGAAGAGGGTGAGCCTTAGGTGGGAGTGGGGGTAGGGAGTCCGGGAGGGCTTGGACATCCAGTCTGTTCTGTCCATGGCAGTGCTGTCCTGCCACATGTCCATGGTGCTGGCCCCATGGCTCCTCCCCCAGTCCCCTCCCTCCTTTCTTCTTTCCCATGTTACCAGGGTTTGGCTCCTGCCCCCACCCACCCACAACCATCCATCACAGCAAGGCCTTGACTAATCTCAGTTGCCAACATCCCAAGTACCTGGAGGCTCTCTAAAAACACCCTGCTAGAGGTGCAAATCCCAAATGTAAACCTGAAGGGAAGAAGAATAGTCCAAGAACTGGAAAATGCCATCGGGGCAAAGGAGCTGAGTCACAGGTTAGAGAGGGGAAAAGGCAAATCATAGAGCAGATTAGAGAGAGGAGAAGGTGCCTGGAAGTCTTATCCTAGTGAGGAAAATAAAAGGGAACCAAAACTCAGGCAAGTCAAGTGAGGGAGAATTTGAAGAGTCGCTAGCAATGGATCAAGAAATGAGCAGCAAAAAGTCAGAAGGAAGCCACCAGGCAAACAATCTGTGGGATCCCAGCTGATGGAGGCGCTAAAGGAGCACTTGGGGAGGGCAAGGCCGTGGCAGAGATGCTAAATGGCTTCTTTGCATTGGTCTCCACTGCGGAGATTCAAGGGGGGAATTTCTCCCTTCAGCCATGCATTTGAGCTGACAGATCTGAGGAGCTGTCCCAGACTGAGGTGTCAGTGGAGGAGATTTTGGAACAATTTGATAAATTAATTAGTAGTGAGTCATTCGGCCCAGAAGCGAATCACCCGAGGATTCTGAAGGAAGTCATATGAAACTGCTGCTTCACTACCCCACTATCGCTTCCATCAGCCACTGGACCAGGAGTCTGGAGGGTAGTAAATATGATGACGATTTTTAAAAAGGGCTCCAGACACAATCCTGGCAGTTGGAGGCCAGAGACCTCAAGTTTCGTACCAGGCAAATAGGTTGAAACTGTGGAGAACAGAATCATCAGACTCAGAGATGGGTATGATTTGTTGGGGAAGAGTCGGTGTAGTTTCTGTAAAGGGAAACCATGCCTCCCTCACCAATTTACTAGAGTTCTTCAAAGGTGTCAGCCAGTGGAGCAAGGGTGATCTGATAGATGTAATGTTCTTGGACTTCTAGAAAGCCTTTGACAAGGTCCTTCACCAAAGGCTTTTAAGGAAAGTAAGCTGTCATGGAATAAGAGGAAAGGTCTCTCCTGGATTAGTAACTGATTGAAAGATAGGATACAAAGAATGGGAGTAAAGGATCCATTTTCAGAATGGAGAGAGGTAAATAGTGATAGAGATAGTAAACAGACCCCAAGCCTCTGTGCTGGGACCAGCATTGTTCAACATATTCAGAAATGATCTGGAAAAAAGGGTGAACAGTGAGGTGGGAATGTTCACAGACAATACAAAATATATCAGGATGATTGAGTCCAAAGCCACCTGTGAAGTTACTGAGAGATCCCCCCAAAGTGGGTGAGTTGGCAAGAAAACAGCTGGTGAATTTTTAAGTAATGCACATTGGAAAACAGAATCTCAGTGTTATGTACAAAACGATGGTGTCTAGATTAGTTGTTCACTCTAGCAGGTGATCTTGGCGTGGCTGGGGATAGTTTTCTGGAAACAACCAGTCAATGGGCAGCCCCAGTCACAGATGCTAACAGCATGTTAGGGACCCTTAGGAAAGGAGTAGAGAATAACCCATAAAAATATCCTGATATGTCACTATAAATCCACAGGTGCAGATCTGGTTGCCTGAGGTCAAAAAGAAGTTTGTTAGGGTTGTTGGAAAAGGTGCAGAGAAGGGTAATGAACACCTGGGGCAGGGAGGAAGAGGGAGACACCAATGGCTGTTTGGGGAGATATTAAACAGGTGGGGATGGGTGAGCTGGGAAAAGAGTCGACAAATGAGGGACACAAGAAAGGGGTTTACTGGGGTGGAGACAGTGAGGTCAGAAGCATGGTAGATTTAGAGAAGATGGGCCAGCCTAGTTTGGCAATTGACTGATCTTTGACTACAGGGGTTGATGTGCCAATGGCCTGAGATGGGAGGTTAGATGAGGGTTTCTGCATTATCACAGAGAATTCTTTCTGGATGTCTGGCTGCTCATGGTTTAGCTGGTCACCATATTTGGAGTTCGGAAGGAATTTCCCCCAGGGCAGATTGGTAAAGACTCTAGGGGATTTTTAATCTCCCTTTGCAGCGTGGGGCACAGCTCACTTGCTGGTGGAGTCTCAGTCTTTAAGCCATGAGGGGAGAAATTCAGTAGTTCAGTCCTAGGTTAGCAGTGTATTGTGGGAGTGGGTGAGAGGTTCTGTAGCTTGCATTGTGCAGGAGGTCAGACTGGATAATCAGATTGGTCCCTCTGACCTTAGTCTATGATATCCCCTTCCTGTAACACCCAGATAAGGGTTGCTTGGTGGAATTAATGGGCAGCAGGTTTTTCAGGGATGGTGCAAGGCAGAAGGTACAACAGGGCTCAACCAAGGATGAGACCAGCTTAGGTCATCGGTGTCTATTAGCCAGGATGGGCAGGGCCACAGCAGTAAGTGTCCCTCAGTCTCTGGCAGCCAGGCTTGCTTGCAGATTCCCACTGCTCTTTTCTGTGCCCCCTCAGAACCTGGTGCTGGCAGATTCTTGTTTGGGCTACTGGGTGAAGGCCCACGGCCTGCCTCATTAGGGCACCCTGTTAATTGTTGCATGGGCCTCCCCTCGACTTCACTCACCACCAAGCCAGGGCACACACAGCCCCACTTTTGCCACTTTGGCCACTTTCTGGAGCCGTGGGGCTGCCAGTGGGCAGCATCTCTGTCCCCCACCCATAGGGTGAACAAGAGTAGGCTATATGCAAATAAGCCTCACTCCATCTTGGGTTGGGGAGGTTGCACTCCCTTGCTTCACCACGAGAGGGAGCAAAAGTGCCTCTTACCAAACCTGCCAGGCCCCCTCCCCCCTTATAGCGGGTGGGCTCCAGGCCTGGGGGTGGGGCCACGGGCTGCAACCCTGGGGGTAGGGTTGGGACAGATAAGGGTTGCAAGCATGGGGGGGGCATGATCCGCAAGCTGGGGGGGCAGGGGGCAGGTAGGGTTTGGAGCTGGAGGGCTGGGGCAGGTGTGCATGCTGTGGAAGTATAAGGGGGGTCTGGGCAAGGGGCACAGTCAGGCCACCTTCACTCACATCTGTGCCCCCTCCCAGAGCGAGTGCCGATGGGCCGGGTGCTGAACACTCGGGCCATGAAAGAGATGTACCGCAGCTACGTGGAGATGCTCATCAGCACCGCCCTGGACCCTGACATGATCCAGGCCCTGGAGGACACCAACGGTTAGTAACCCCCCTCCCCCCGCCCGCTGAGCCCCCACAGCCAAAGAAGTGTGGGCTCTGCCCAGCCCTCTGCACACATGGGCTGCAACCCACTTGGAGTGGGCTTCTCCCTCTGAGGGGGGTGACCATAGGGCAGCCCTATGGTCAGTCCTTGTTGGGGGGATGGATGGTGACCTTTACCCTCTGTCCCCCAGATGAGCTGTACCTGCCCCCCATGCGCAAGATTGACGGCATCCTGAGTGACCACAAGAAGAAGGTCCTGAAGCGGGTGTCACTGCATCCAGCCCTCCAGGTGGGGGACATGGGGGAGGGCTGTTTGGGGAGTTTTGGCAGCATGCCCTAGGGAAAAAGTTGGGGGACTGGGTGGAGGTCACGAGGGGAATGGCTGGGGGGTTGTGGGGCTGGATTCTTGGCACAGATAGGGGTGGCAAGCTGGTAGCTAGGTGCACTCCCCCCATCATGCTGTGATTTCCCCCAGGAGGCGCTGCACACCTTCCCCCAGCTACACGCAGAACCAGGTGAGTCGCTGGTGAAGCTGCGCCCGGCGGGAGAGCCCTACAACCGCAAGACACTCAACAAACTGAAGAAGAATGTGTCCAAACCCCAGGTGGGTCGTGGGGGAGGGGAAGCTTGGGTGTGCCTAGGTTGCTGAGACATGGTGGAGGGAGCAGTTGGGATTGTGAGGCCAAGGTGGGTGTACAGTGGGTGTGAGGACGGATGTGACTGTGATGGGGGGGAGTTCTGGAGCCTCCGAATGACTCCTGCCCTTCCCCCCAGGAGTTCAAGGTTGATGTGGAAAAGTCGTTTTTCTACACCCTGTACCATTCCCTCCATCACTACAAATACCACACCTTCCTGCGCTGCAAGGATGAGGTGAGGCCCCCCACCAGTGCCCCTGATCCCACCCTGCAGTCCCCCACTAGCTCAGCCCTGGCCCCCCCCCTTCACTGGTGTCCCCCTGCCATCTGACTTCACAACCCCGTGCTAACCTGACCTTGGGGCCATCCAGGCACCCTGCTGGTGCCACTCACTCCTGACTCATAGCCCTTGCCAGCCCAGCCCTGGTCCCTTGCCCCCAGCTCCACCATTGCCACATAGCCCGCCATTAATCCAGCCCTGGCCCCCCAGCTTTGCCAGTGCCCCTTGTTCCTGACTTGGTCTTCTAGTTGAAGCTCCCCAGCTCCACCAGAACTCCTCATCTCTCCCCTCAGCCCCCTTCTTGCCCAGCCCTGCTCCCCCAACTCTGCCAGTGTCCTTCACTTATTCCCTGCAGCCCCCTGCCCCCCCCCGTGCATCCAGTGTCCGCGGTCCATCTGACTCATGTCTCCATACAGACGACAGCGATCGAGGGGCAGGACTCAGACCTGGGGCAGGAGGAGGTCGTCCAGCAGTGCATGCGGAACCAGCCCTGGCTGGAGAAACTTTTCGACTCCTTCAGTGAGCTGCTGATGCAGGCGCAGACCAAGTGCGCGTGATCCAGCCCTTGTAAGGGGGGGGCCCTCCTCCGCTGTGCAGGTCCTGCTCCTCCAGCTCCCCAAGTTGGGCTGGGAAGGGCTCCGGACCACAGGGGGCCTTTGGGTCCCTCTTCCCACTCCCCATCTCTGGTGGGGGAACAGCTCTGGCCTGGCGGGGCCCTAGCCCTGGGAGGATCTAGGGGTCATGGCCCTGCTCCTCCCCCCATACAGAGAAATCTTATTTATATATATATGTATAAATGTCTATTTAGCAGCTTCCTTTCTCTGTATGGGGGGAGGAGGCCCCCCTGGCTGGGGCAGCATGTGGGGTGCAGTGGGGAAAGGTCAGAGGAGGGGCTGGGTTAGAGCGGTGGCAGGGGCTGGGAGCCAGGACTCCAGGGTTCACAGTCTGTCCTCAGCACCCCATCCCTGCCCCCTCCCAGCAGGGTAGTGTGCTCCCCTCCCCATGTGGGGGGGACTGTAGATAAAGTATTATTGGGGGGGTTCCCCCCGAGTACAAAGGTTCAGCAGGGAGTTAGCTAGGTGGGGGGCGCTAATGATCCTTGCCCCCCAACTCATCCATGGTGTGGCCAGCCCCCGTCATGTGGTGTGGCTCCCCCCAGAGCTACTCATTGCCAAGCTGGGGGAGAGCCAACCCCCCTTGGAAGAACAGCCCCCCATTGGTGACTGGGGGATTCTGTCCTGGGGGCAGCCAACAAGTCTGTGTGCTTCCCCCCCCGGGTGGGGGAAAATTACTCCCTTGCCCCCCCCCCCCCCCACCCGATTATCTCCCCCCCCCCTTCGGCCGTGTTTGGGGGGGGGCCGCGGGGGGGCAGCAGTGGTTATTTTTGTCGTCGTGTGTTTTTGTTTTGTTTTTTTATCCGCAGATTTTCTTGTACATACTGTATAGGGTCAAAGTCTATGTATCATATTGTATGGGACTAACCAAAACCCACGCCCCCCGAGTTTCCCCCTCCACTGGGAAACCCTTCACTTGGGTGAACTTTGAGTTGGGGGGGGGTTATAATTATATATATATTGGGGGGGGCAATCCCCCATTCCAATCTGAGTTTTTTTTAACCTTGGAGACAAAATCGACTCTAGATAAGCAGGATTTGTTGAGGGCTAACCTACGCGCCTCCCCCAGCCCCTCTCTCCCATTTTCCAGCTTCTCTCTCTCAATTCCCAGGCCTGTAACCTATTTCGCTCCTCCCTGTAATTGGGGAGCAGGGGATACTGTACCTGTCACCCACTTGGCTGCTCCGTGGGGGTGGGCAAGGTACATTAGGGGGTTGCCACAAACAGACCCCCCTGCTTTGGGCTTCCCTAGACAGGCAGGAGCACTGCACCTCTGAGGGGGCCCTACAGCCTTTCCCTGCCCCTGGCCCCGAGAGGGAGTCTTCCCTCCCCACCCCCAACAAATCCTGCTACAGCTGGATTTTTTAATTTGTTCCTTGGCTCCTCTGGGGTGTTGGAAGGGGCACAGAGGGGAGAAGAGGGGGGCTTCTCATCTCCTCCCTGCTCTTTTCTGGGGTAACTCCCTTCTGCTGCAGGGGTGAGGAGCAGCTTTGTGGCTGTTTTTCCCTTTGGAATCGAGTGCTTCTGGCACTGGGTGCCCCTCTCCCCAGATCTCCACGGGGGCCCCAAACCAGACCTATCTTCCTCCAGCGAGGATTCTCCCTAGGATGTAATTTGGGGTGATTTCCAAAGACCCCAGTGTCTGTATTGTCCTGCGGAGGGTGTAAGCCCAACATCTGGCAGTAACACTCATGGGCAGGGGATGCAGCCAGGAGCCCTCTAGTACTGGAATCATGCTAGAGCACTAATGTGGGGGGATGACATCCCAGCACTGACCAAACTCCAGATACCCCCAAGTTCAGGGAGCTGTGAACTCCCCTCCCCCTTACACCAGAGATAACCCTTTGTGCGAAGGCCCTCCCAGTCCCGCCACCCTGCGCCCCCCCCCTTTTTTTTACGCTGTGTACTCTGTGTCGGTGGGTTTTGCGGCCCAGATTGTGGTATGTATGGATGTTCCGATATATTTTTATTGTTTACTCGCGTCTCTGCCTGGTTTTCTTGCCATCGGCAAACCTCCTCCTCCCCCCAACGCATGCCTTTCTCCCTCTGTATTATTGGGAGGGTTGCGTAACACAATGCAGCCCACCCTCAACATGCACCTCAGCCTGAGCAGGCCCTAAGGCTGGATATTGAGGACACATTGCATGAATGCTGTTCTCTGCAAAGAGGCGCCCCCCCCCCCCCCCCAACCACACCCCAAAAATCACTGGGCGGCCAGTTTGTCAGGCCAATGTCTTGGTTGTAAAAGGCACCCCCAGTTCTGGGGGACATGAACATACTCCTGAACTGGGCAGCCCCCCAGAAGGGATAGGACCTATGTCCCATTTCCTGCCCCTTCCACAGCCAGCCATTGCCTGGGGTCAGATGGGAGCTGGTGCCCCGTAAAAGGGATACAGCAGAACCCAGACAGCTAGATGCTGCGTTGAAGCTTCTCCACCCCATCCCTCTTGTCAAATCTGTCTCAGCTTCTCAATACATCTTGAGGGTTTGATGCCTGCTCCCTAATGTGAGGTCCCCCCCACCCTTGTTTGTTTGTGAGGTTAGATAACTGGCCACTCTGCTCCCCAGCTCCTCCTCAATAACGATGCTGACACAGTCCTGGCTTTAAGGCACTTTAATACAACCAGTGCTTGGTTGGGGGGGTTCCTTTGGTATTTACAGCTGTGGGGTGGCCCCCTGGCCTCCCCCAAACCACCATGCCCGTTGAACCTCCAGTGAGCTAAACTAGCCAGAACACTCTTGCCCAGGCCTCCACTTTCCACTCCAGGCCCAGGCGGGTAGCTGTGCCCCCTACCACCCCCTCCAAAAAGGTGTGGTGGTGTCTGTCCTCCCTACACCAGGGCAGGTGTGTGCTGTATCTTACTCAGCATTTCTTCTGCTCCATCCCAGGGAAATGTCTCCTCCCCAACCAGTTTATGAGTGGTGGGGGGGAGATGAGGAGTGACAGACCCACCCCCACAGCGGTGCATAGCAATAGCAGTTGAGGTAACTAGCTGTTGAGCTTCAGTGCCCTGTCTGCATGTTTATAATGGGGTGGGGAGGAGCTGTGTGCTGAATCTGGCTATAGAAGGCAGCGTGGTCCCACTCTCACCTCACCCCTTGTCACCAGGGTCTCTTCCAATAAAACTTTGATGTAGAAAAGACTCAAGTTCCCTTCCCTTTGGGGACAACTCCCTGTCTTGGGGGACAGCACCTAGGTCAGGATCCTCTTGCTCCCCAAAGTTCCTTAGTAGGGACCCTATAGCTGCTGCTTTTTCCACTGAAATGGGGGCCTAGCTTGTGCCCCCTCTCCAAACAGGGGGGCAGAGAGGTCCCACTTGGACTAGGTTGCCCCAATCTTTCCAATCAGAGGCTGTATGTAAGGGGCCCCCATCCTGACACCCCAAGTCTTTGAGGGTGCTGTTATATCCTGGTCCAATAATAGAGATGACCATTGTCCAACCGCTACAAACCAGGGGGACTCCCTCTGTCTCTGGCTCCCAAAATATCACCTGGGTCCCTCATCATTTGCCTCCCTCTAACAGAGCTATTTATAGATATGTACAGTAATATGCTGCCCCTCCCCCATCCCTCCTGCCGCCCAAAGAATTCACGGGGAGCTTCCCTCTTCTTGCATGGCTGGGTGACTGTAAGGGAGCAGAGTTTGCAGGGGAGGTGCATGCCCCCCCCCATCACAGGATGCAGCAGGGGCAGCCCTTGGACTCTTTCTTTGTGGGGTGCACTGTGGGGGCAGGGGGTGTCTCCAGTTCCTGGAACCTCCTGCAAGAGAGGAAAGGGAGAGATGCTTAGGAATGGGCAGTGTGCCCATAGGGAGATGCCTCTTGTTGTAGGGAGACTGCTGATTTGGGGGTTATCCTTTGGTTGGGGATGTGTCCCTTTGAGGTTTGATGGTTTGAGAAGGAAGGCACTCCTTCCTGTGGTCAAGGGAAATTGCCCCCCTCCCAGTTTGGAGGGATCTTGTGAGAATGTCAGTGTCTGATAATCACTTTTCTACCAATGGGATTATCAGCCCACTTGGGGGGCTCTCTTGGGGCACTGTCCCCCATTTTAAGGGGTGCCTTTCGGGGTCTTGAAGGGTCAGAAGTGAATCGTACACCGGGGGGTCCCCATACCTGATGGCCCTGACAACCTCATGGAAGGACTCATCCACATTGAGGCGGATCTTGGCAGAGGCCTCGATGTAAGGAATGCGATTCTCCTGGGCGAAGGCCAGCGCCTCCTCCTTGGGCACCTGGGGGGCACAGGGGTTACAGACAGCTCCTCAATCCATTTGGCTGGTGGTGGTGGGGCAGCCTGGCATCTCTTAAAACCCCAGAGCATTCAGGGGACTCGGGGTTCAGAAAACCAGCACCAAGTGCCCAAACCACCAGAGACGGCAATGTCTCAGAGCAGGGGCATCAGTGCCCTAAATAAAGGTGGTGGCAGGTGGTCCCAGGCTGGATTCAGCTCCTGCAGTTGCCGGGGCAGGACAGGCCTGGGGGGTGGACTGCAGGCCATGTCCCGTTTAGGCACCATTAAAGATGGCTGCCAAAACCTGACCACCACTGGCTCAAGCTCAGGGCCCCAAGAGGACACCCTGGTGGAGCAAAGCCCAGAGGCTCCCATCTCTGCCCCCCCACTCACCTGGCGCTGCAGGTCCAGGTCAGCCTTGTTGCCCACAAGGATCATGGGAAAGTCATCCCGATCTTTGACGCGCAGGATCTGGGTGTGAAACTTGTTGATCTCGGTGAAGCTAAAAGGAGGTGAGATTGAGAGGATGGGGGGCTACTGGGGGGGGGGTCCTGGTTGGTAAGTAGTCACAGGAGGCTGAGGTGGGGGCAGGGACCTGAGGGTGCGTGACTATTGGTGGGGTCACAGGAGGCTGGGAGGAAGGGGTATCGCTGGTGCCTGGCACATGGGGCACATGCCCAGTGCGGCCCCTGTGTCTCCTGGATCCCTGGCCAGGAGTGGCAGATGCTGCTGCAGGCTGGGGATCCCGTGCTGGGCTGGACCGGACCTGGGGCATGGGCTGAGGCTCAGGGTCTTTTCCCAGGGCAGCAGCACTCCTGCTGGGAGAACAAGATGAAGAAGGGGTGGGCAGCTGCTCGGGTCCTTACTGAGGAGGACATTGGAGTCTGTGGGTTGCTGTGGCTCAGGCTGCAGGGGCTCCTGGGATGGGGGGGGCCTGGGGCAATGCTTACCTGCCACGGTCATTGATGGCATAGATGAGCAGGAACCCCTCGCCTGTACGCATGTACTGCTCCCTCATGGCTCCAAATTCCTCCTGCCCTGCTGTGTCCAGGACTGTGGGGCAGAGGAGGGGTTGGTGTTAGGTCTTTCCCCAGCGTGAGAGCCAGGCCTCCCTTCCCAGAGCTGGGCAGAGAACCCAGGAGTCCTAGCTCCCAGCTCTAACCGCTAGACTGCACTCTGCTTCCAGAGCCTGGCAGGTGTTCTGGTTCCCCCATTCCGTCCCGCCTGCCTATAGCTCTTGCTCCCCCTTTGCAACTTCTCATTTGCCTCTCTGCCATGGCAGCTCTGCCCCCCCCGGGAGCAAGGTGCCTTCCCCCCACTCACTGTCCAGCCGGGTGGGGATCCCATCGATGGTGCAAATCTTCGTGTACGAGTCCTCGATAGTGGGGTCGTAGTCCGAGACGAAGTACGACTGAAGGACGGGAACAGGGGCGGGTTTACAACCACTAACAGAACCCAGGCGTCCAGCTCTGACCACTGGACCCAACTCCCCTCCCCCAGCCGGGATAAAACCCAGGCATCCGGGCTCTCGGTCCACTCCCCAGCCACCCTCCCGGGCCAGGCAGCCAGCGAGGCGGAGCAGGGCAGGGCCGGGCAGGCCGGGGCTGGCCTCCTCCAGGCCCCGAATTCTTGCAGCCATTCCCCTCCCGGGGGGGGGGGGCAGGAAGAAATGGGAATTCCCCCTTCGCGGGCCAAGAATCCGGGCACCACCCTGGCCCCCAAGCAAGCTTTACCTCCGACGTCGGCCCCGTGCACCATGTCTCTTCCCAGGACCCCCCCAGTATCCCATCAACATCGCTGCACCCCCCCAGGATCGCCTGCCTTCGCCATCCCGGCCCTCCCCGTATTGCACCCCGAACTCCTTGCTCTGCCCCCGCTGCCCCCAGGATCTCTTTTTTCCCGCCCCCGGACCCCTCTGCCCCCCAACTCCAGCACCCCCAGGCCCACGGCTTCCCTGCAGCCTGAGCTTTTCCAGCGAGGAAAGTTTGCGCCCCGCGGCTGGGGCGGGAATCCCCCTTGTCGCCCTTACCTGGATGAACTGAATGGTTAGCGCGCTCTTCCCCACGCCGCCCCCTCCCACCACCACCAGCTTGTATTTCTCCTGGGGCGCCCCCGGCTCCTTGGGGATCATGGTGGGGGGGCTGTGCTGGCTGGGGGGGGACCCCCGCCCCTCCCCTCCGTGGCCGGCCCGGCGATGCCCTGGAGTCCCTCGAATATGGCTGGCTCGGAATCGTAACCCACCCCCCACCCCGACTTGGGCGGGGCCCGGCTTTATGTTAATATATGCTAATATGGTCTTCGCATAGTCATAAGACGCCAGACGATTCACAAAAATCCACTTCCCTATATGGTGCGCGGGAGAGAGCGCGTGGGGGGAGGGGTGCCCCCCGTTTCATAACTCCTGGCCAGCTTTCCGCCCCCCCCCCCCCGCATCCCCACACCGTGCACCCCGCACTCCTCTAGACCCTGGCCGGGAGCCAGGACTCCAGAGTCCAATCCTCAGCTGCAGAAGGGAGGGGAGGGGGCAGAAGGCAGGACTCCTGGGTTCTGTCTGTGTAGGAGTGGCCCTCAGTTCCCGCTCCTTTCTTTTCCCCTTCTGCATCCCTGCCCCCTCTGGATCGACTCTGCTCCCCATGGCCCTGTGCCCTGCAGGGAGGAGCGGAGCCCGGCACAAGGACCCAGCGGAGCGGGGGGGGGCATGACCTCACTACATTCCTTTCCCATGGTGTGTTGAGGAAGTTGACTCAGTTCCCCCTCCCCCTCTGGCACCGCCCCCCCGTCAGAAGTCAGGAGCGGGAGGTGCGGCCTGGACAGTGGGGGGGCTGCTGCAAGCCACTTCCCGGACCTCTCAGCTCCAGAGGGAGGGAGATGGGGTGCTCCAGGAGCGTCAGATTGGGGTCATGGACCCCCTCAAGCACACCGGAGTCTGGGGAGAGGGAACATCTACAACAGATGCTAAAGGGAGTCGGAGATGGGGGAGAATCCAGGAATTCAGGCTCCCAACCTTCCCCGCTCTGACCCTCCACACCCCATTCCTCTCACAGGCCCGGGGATGGAAAGCAGGAGTCCTGCTTCCACTTCCTCAGGAAAAGGGGGTTCAGGGTGGGGGGCCGTTGCTTGGGGGTTTTCAGGCTGGGTTCTGAGGTTTGGGGTGGGGTGTTCAGGTTAAGTTCAGAGAGGGACTGGGGTCCAGGGTGGAGTCTGGGTTTGAGTGTCTGGGTGGTCCTGGGATTTGGCCTTTGGCGTGTGATGGGTTCACACTCTGGCAGCAATGGAGGTATGGGTCTGTTATAACCCTGGGATGGGGGTGGCTGGAGGGGGTGCATGTATGGACAGGTGGGTGGGTAACCCCCAGCCCCATCTCTGTAATTCCTTCTCAATCAGGAACAAGGTGGGAACATTCATGCCTCCAGCCCCTTGCTGGTTCCATCAGCCCTCCCCTCACCTGTCCCCCAGTCCCCTCCCAGCTGCAGCCAAGTCCTCCAGATCTTCTGGTCCATTTGGGAAGCAAGATTTCTATGCCCAGCCTGCACTCCCTTTTTCCCATGGCCTCTCGTCCCAATGATTTGTCTCCCACAGGATTTCCAAATGGTAGGGCAGTAATTAAGAACCTACTGCTATTCCTTTGGCTCCAGCCCTGCCTAAGGAGGGGTTGCAGGGAGCCCACCATGGGGAGGGGGCAAATAGAGGGATTCCCAGGAGTCCCAGGCTCTAAGAGCCATTGGCTGCAGGGTGCTGAGGGCAAACTAGCTCCCATGTGCCAACAGGTGAGGGCTAGGCAGGGCCAGGTTCTCCAGTGCTTCAAGCTGCAGTTTCTTGGGGAGCTGATGCTTGCGGCCAGAGTCTGTATGGGGAAGCAACTGTGCAACATGGGAAGGGTACCCAGGCTCCAGGGTCTCTGTGAGGCCTTCTGGGCTTTGTTTTCATCCACCCCACCCCCTGCACTCATCAACCTCCCTCAGTCTCCCATCCACACCCACACCCCCCGTATCCCACCTGTCCACACCAGATACCCTCTGCCAGTGCCCCCCCTCCCCACATCTGTCCCTCCTGCAGTCTGATGTCCTGCATAGCACAGGCCATGGGCACTGCAGTTCCCCTCATGAGGCCCTGGCTGGATGCTGTTGTTCCTATGGGATGTGGGCTTGTTACAGCATGAAATCTTGCAGTTATGATATCATGGTGTGACATCACAAGAGGATGACAGCACAGTATGAGCAGGACTCTGTGCAAAGTGATGTAATATGTTTCCAAAGGGGAAACTGTGTTAAGTGTAGTCCAGGGGGAAAAAAAACAAACAAGGAGTGGTGTGGCACTTAAAGACTAACATTTATTTTTCACACGAGCTTTTGTGGGAGAAAATTCCACTTTCTCAGATGCTTCAAAGATGGAGGAACTTACAAAGTGGGATTTTCTCCCATGAAAGCTCACGCGAAAAATAAATCTGTTAGTCTTTAAGTGCCACATGAATTTTTTTTTTCTGGACTAGGGGAAACTGTCAAGATGCAAGGCACTAAATGCAGCTGTTTGAAGCGGAAATCCATCAATTTAGAGAAACAACATGATATGTTGTCGGCCTCATGGTGATGTCGTGGGGTGACAGCATGGGATGTTGACCTCATCAGGCTGAGCTGTTGTGGGCAGTATTCTCCCCAGGACTTGAAATTGGGGGAGGTGTGGGGGGTTTTGGGGGTGCTCACTAAATTGGTGTAAAACCCTTACTAGCTGACAGCTGGGGCAGTGTTGGGAAATTCGGGGGGGGGTGTTAGGGAAATCCCTGGCTGTGGGCATGTGAACGACAAGCTGTCTTGGTGTGATGATATCATGGTGTCAGTGGATGACATCACAGAAGTGTTGCAAGAGGGTGATGTCACAGTGTGGTTAGGGTGGGAACAATGTCACCATGCGATGAAGTCCTGGTGGGATGGAATGTTATCACGATGCCGTCGTGCCTCAAATTCCGTGATGAGACCCTCGGACACCTCAACTACTAAAACCACAACTCCCATGATGCACCGGGAGCCCCGCACGGCATTGTGGCTCCACCCTCGAGGTTCAGCCCAGGCTTTCTCAGCTGCCTTGCGGCACGGCGGCGCGGCGCACCCTGGGACTCGTAGTCGATCTCCTCGAGGAGGTGCGACCGAGCGAACTACAACTCCCATGATACCGCGCGCGCCGGGCGGCTTTGCGGCTTGATGGGAAAGACGGACCCGGAGCCCCTGAGTCATAGGCCCTATCCGGATTACAGGTCCCGGCATGCCCGGCGCATCAGGGGCGCTGCTTGGGCGGCGGGGCGTTCGCGGGGCATGCTGGGAACGGTAGTTCTCCCGTCCTGCTACTCCAGGGGTGCCCTCGGCGGACTCCATCTCCCATCGGCCCTCGCGCCGCCGCAGCGGACGAGCTGGAGTCCGGAGCCGAGCGGGGTAAGATGGCGGCGGCCGGGGCGGCCGGGCTGCGTTTGCGGCGCCCATTGTCGTGAGGGAGGGGCCGGGCCCGGCTGGCGCGAAGGTAAGCGGGGCGGGGGGAGGGGTTGTGTGGAGGTGCGGGGTGCCTATGGGGCGCAGTGGGGGAGGGGTGGACACAGGCTTGAGGCAGGGCGGTGTGGATGTGGGGGGCAGTGGGGGGAGGGGTGGCCACGGTGGAAGGCAGGAAGGGATGGATGTGGGGGGTGATAGGCGGGATGCAAGGGGGCGGGGAGGGTGGATGTGTTGGAGGGGTGGATATGGGGAGGAAGGGTGGACATAGGGTGGGGGGTCATGGCGGGGTGGCAGTGGGGGGCGATGGGCAGGACACAAAGGGGGAGGGAGGTAGATGGGGGCACGGACGGTTGGATTCACAATGGGGACAAGGTGGCTGTGCGATGGGGTGGAGGGAAAAGGGTTATATTGGCTTATGGGGGAGCAGTGGTGGGAGGGGATGGGTACAGAGTTGGGTCAGGGTGGGGTGGGGATCTCCAAGCAGGGGCTTTGGAGGGTGATGTGGGGCTGTCCAGGATGGGAGAGTGGGTGTGGGTTAATGTTGGGGGATTGGAAGGAGAGGTGACTGTGGGAGGCCAGTGACAGAAGAGGGGAGAATGGGGCCGTTAATCTGGTGGACTGGTGCAGATGGGGGGTGGGGAAGGAAGGAGTTGGGGCTGGGCTGGGGGGGGTGACAGAGAGGGAGCAGATACTCCATGCTACCTGAGCAGAGGAGCAAAGTCTCAGTAGTACCTCTTCCTGCCCTGGCCTCACAGTCCTTGTCCACCAGGGTAAGCATCTGGGTTCTGCTGGCCAAAGGGCAGTGGTTGACTCTGTGCCAAGCCCTGGGGTAGGGGAGAACTGCTTCCGCCTCGTTTGGCCAAACACCAAATGGGGGAGCATTGGTGGGGGACTGAGTTAGGGCAGAGGTGTGTCCTAAAAATGGGCTTTTTCCAGCCTAAAAGTGGTGGTCTGGCTGGCCTAGGAGGCAAGGAATGGGATGCTGCAGCCAGCGACCCTCTAGTAGGGAAAGACCCCTTTGGGGTTGCATGTCAGGATTGAGGGATTTAGTGTCTGAATATAGGGTGGATGCCTTTTGCTGCTTTTCTGGCATTAGGAGGTGACATAAGTGCAGCATTGGGAAAAGGGCGAGCCAGGATGCCTGAGTTCTAGCCCCAGCTCTGGAAGCGGAGTGGGCGTCTGATGGGCTAGAGATGGGGAGCATGGTGCACTGCTGGGAGCAAGGCTGCACATAATGTTTGTGTTGCTGGTAGGGGTGTTAGCCAGTGACCTCGCTCACCTCTCCTGTGTGCAGGACCCTTTCTGCCCCATGGCCATGGAAGAGGAAGAGAACCCGCCTCCCCCAGCACCTGAGGACGCAGCAGGGGGCAGTGAGGAGCAGGGGCGTCTGAGCAGTGCCCCCCCAGACAGGGAGCTGTGCCAGCCGGGTACCCTCTGCAGCGGGCAGGTTATGCTGGTAAGACCTATGTCTGTGTGCTCCCCACATGGGTCCAGGGGCCTGGTGCTGTGCTGTTGCTGGGGGACATAAGTATTGCTGAATAGGGTGTACTGGTGGAGGTCCCAGCATGCACCGCTCCCTCTTGCTCTGTGTGCGCACTTTAGGGGAGTATGGGTCCCAACATGCACTGATGACATTGGGGACTATGGGTCCCAGAGTG
>ML682024.1:5675275-5770916 GCA_007922195.1 Podocnemis expansa | reverse complement strand
TGCTCTTATGCACTGTATGTGTGCAGCTGCAGGGACTACAGGTCCCAGCATGCACTGCTGTCTTGTGCTCAACTGTGTGTGGAGGGTGGTGTCCCTGGGTACTCCGGGTCCCAGCATGCTCTGTTCTCCATGGATGTGTACAGCTGATGAGGTCCCAGCATGCTCTGCTTCCCCCATTCCTCTGGGGCTGCTCTCTTGGTTTCCTGCCTGGGTGGAGGTGGGGTGGCAGTTTGTGGTCTGGTGGGGGCCTTCAGCTGGTGGAAGCTGGGCAGGGACAGATGGGGGGTGTGGGGGGCCTTGAGACCCCTGCTAACCACTCCTCCTCTCTGCAGAAGGCCTTGCAGCAAGTAGTGAGTGGCAGCTTTCCAAGCGAGCGGCAGGATCGGGTTGCTGAGAAAGGTATGCCCCAGTGTGGGGGGCCCCCCAGGGATCACCAGCTCCTGCCTCCTTTGTAGACTGGAGCCAATGGTTTTGCCCTCTGCACTCCTGGGCTGTGGGACAAACACAGCTCCAGCCACAGGCTAGCCCTATGTCTTTGTTGCAGATGCTGAGAGGAAGAGGATGAGCCGGAAGAAATGGTGCCGGGGTCCCCGGGTGGATGGGCATGGCAGTGGAAAAGGGGGTGCTGGGGACCCTGTGGTTGCGTGTGACCGGAGCAGCACCGTGAGTGACCGTGCCACCTTCTGCTCATTGTGCTCGGCCCCTGGGGAGCCATGCACTGCTCCTTCAACTCCACACATGGGGGAGGATCCAGCTCCCAGCATTCATGGTGTGCGTTGGGGGATCCAGCTCCCAGCATACACTGCTTTTTCCCACCCTAGCAGCAGGGTACTGTGGATGCCAGCAGCTGTGGGCTGGGACGTGGCTGTGGTTGGGCAGTCCTGGGGGCTCTTCCATGGGTAGAGGGACCTCCCCCACCAGCCCTGCCCAACCTCTTCCTTCTTCTCACCAGCTCCCTGAAGCCCTGGGTCTGGTCTCTGGCCTGGCGGGGGCCCTGCAGTACCTGCACAGGACATGCACCACATCTGCACAGCCCCGGCTCCTGGGGCCCCCGGCCGTCTGGTAAGGGCAAAGCCCATGCAGCCCAACTGGGGGAGGGGAGAGATGAGGTCAGAGTGGGAGGACTGGGAGTCAGAACTCATGGGTTCCATTTCTGGTTCTGGCAGGGGAGAGGGGCACGTGTTTAGAAGGGGACTGGCAGGAGAGCTCAGGGCACCCTGCTCCCCAAAGAGGTTAGGGGTATGAGATCTCTCTGGTATTTGATGTGAGAAAGGAGATTCAGTGTGACATGAATTTGCTGGTCGCTGCAGAGACCCAGCCACATCACCAAGAACTCTGTAAAGGGACGGGTGGGTGGTCCACCCATTGCCAAGGGCTGCACAGAAAGCATGGCCCTGGTGTGGGGTGAACTGTCCTGGCACTGATCAACCTGTCCTGGCAGCGGGGCCGAGGAGCTGGACGAGGTGGAGCTAGTGGCCGAGGTACGGCTAGGGGACATGGCCGCCACTTCCAGCATCTTCAGGAGAGAACGAGCATGGAGGATTTGCAAAGCAGGTAGGGCTGAGGATGTGGCCTTTCCCATATAGGGAATGCTGGCTCCAATCCACTTGGGGGTGGGGATTCACAGATTTGGGACAGGGAATGGAACTTGGGGCCTTTTCTCTCAGAGCTGGCTCATTTCTGGCCGGGGGGGGGGACAGGGACAACTGGCTCAGGGAGGTGGGAAATGGGGCCAGGACCTTTTCCTGTCTAGGGAGTACCAGCAGCTCCAAGGTGGGGAGGTGCTGTGGGAGTTACCAGGCTAGTCCCATTGCTACCTCTTATGCCCTCTTTCTGTTTCCCCACAGCCTCCTTGTCTGCAGCCCTGTCACCACCTTCCGACCTGCTGGACCTTAAGTGGCCACACAGGACTCATGGGGGCTCAGCCCCATTGCCCAGTGCAGGCAGGACTCAGCACCCCCCTGGCCACTGGGCTGTGACCCTGGGCACTGGCACAGGTGTCTCCAATGGGCAACAGCGGCCCCAGGCCCCAGCAGGCAGGGACCCAGAGGCTCAGCGCTCCCAGCCTCCCCCCGCCAGCACCCTGGAGAAGGCCAACTCCAGCTCATCTTCCTCCTCGTCCTGCTCCTCTTCATCCTCCTCCTCCTCTTCCTCTCAGCAGGCAGTGCCCCCCAGTGGTGGTGGGGGCAACCCCTGCCCCCTGCGCTCGCCGGACCTGGATATTTATGATCCCTTCCACCCTACAGACGAGGACAACCCTGGTGGGGACTTGAGCTATACAGGCTCACCTGGCAAGCCACCTGAAGGGCGGCAAGACCAGAAATACGACCCCTTTGACCCCACCGGCTCCAACCCCAGCTCTTCCCGCAGCAGCCCCTCCCCTGACGAAGAGGAGGAAGAGGAAGAAGAAGAAGAGGAGGATGTGGCTGCCCCCCGGCCCGACATGTCCCATAGCATCAGTCGCATCTCAGAGACTCTGGCTGGTATCTATGATGAGAACAGCTTGAGCCAGGATTTCCCTGGCTCAGAGAAAGAACGGGAAGAGGCTGAGGCCAGTGAGGCCCCAGTGACCGGCAGCCGGCGCCCTGACAAGGAGCCGGCAGCTGGGGCTGACTCTACCCTGCCTGAGGAGGAGAATGCCTCAGAGCAGTCAGATGGGGCCCCCGAGCTGCCCCAGGAGCCACGGCGCCGTGTCTTTGTGGTGGATCTCGCCAGCAAGAGCCGCTCAGAGGCTGAGACCAACCCCAAGCTGGAGGGGAAGGTGTCACTGGAGGTGGTGACGGCTGGGAACCCTAAGGTTCCAGCGCGGGGTGAGAAGGGCCCCAAGGCAGGCCGGCACCGGGGGGGGCGGCGCTCCTCGCTGGACTGGGCTGGCGCTGACTCGGAGATTGAGGAGGGTGAGATTGTGCAGCCTGAGGATGAGCGGTATAGTCCCATCCGACTCTTCCGTAGCCGGTGCCGGCCCGCTGAGCCACGCCCTTTGCGGGTGGCAGAGGGGGATGACTTCCTGTCTCTCCATGCCGATTCAGATGAGGAGGGTGACTTTGGTGAGAGCCAGCCTGAGCCACGCTGGAAGGCAGCTGCAGACCTGCGGCGCAAGATCCTGACACAGCGACGTGAGCGCTACCGCCATGACTCACCCAAGCGCTCAGGCTCCAGTTCGGGCTCCCGTAAGAAGGCCAAGCGGTCTCGCGAGCGCAGGACCCCCAAGGCCAAGGAGACCAGGGCCAGCCCTTGGCCCCCAAAGAAGAAATCCAAGTCACGCTCCAAGTCCAAGGAGCGCCGGCGCTCCCGCTCACGCCGCCGCAGCTCCCGTTCCTGCTCACGCCGCCGTGGGTCCCGCTCCTGGTCCCCCTCCCTCAGCACCGGACTGGCAGTTGGGGGCTCAGACCGGCGACGGCGCTCGCGGGAGAGGCGGCGGGGCCGACGTTCGCGCTCAGGAAGCCGAGCCCGGCACAAGGAGAAGCACCGGGAAGGTGGCAGCAAGAAGAAGAAGAAACAAGTGCGTTCCCGCTCCCGTGAGAAGCGGCCACCTCGTGACAAGGAGCGTGAGGTGCACCTCCTGGAAGAGTCCAAGGCTGAGGAGCGCCGGCGTGATGCCCGCCCTGTTGTGCCGCCCTCCATCCAGGACCTCAATGACACTGACCTCTTCACCATCAAGAGGACCATCACGGTCAGCCGGCAGGATGGTTCCCCGGAGCCAGCCAAGCGTGAAGTGCTTTATGACTCAGAGGGGCTGAGTTTTGAGGGCTGCTTCTCAGACCGTGAGCCCCCTGAGGGACCCCGGCACCCCAGCAGCAAGGGGGAGACAGGGACATCACGCAAGGAGCGGTCGGAAGAGGTGGCCAAGCCAGCCAAGGAGAAGGAGCGGAAGCGAGGGTACCCTGAGGAGCGGCCTGTGCCCCGTGAAAAGTCCAAGAAGAGGTTCAAGGAGGCACCGGGCCGGTTGGCTCCCGAGGCGGCCAAGGTAGAGAAAGAGAAGTCACGGGTGGAGCGGGAGAAGCCCCCCCGGAAAGCCAAGGCCGGGCACAAGGAGGGAAGCAAGGCAGGCAGCTCAGGTCGCAAGGTGAAGCTGCAGTCCAAAGTGGCAGTACTGATCCGTGAGGGCGTAAGCAGCACCACAGCCTCGGCCAAGGAAGGGGGTTCCATCGGCATTAAGTTCAGTCGGGACAAAGAGAGCCGGTCGCCATTCCTCAAGCCAGAGGAGAAGGGACCTGGCAGTGACCCCAAGGTTGAGCTGGCCAAGGAGCCGGGTGTCAAGGCCAAGAAAGCCAAGGGGCTCAAGGCCAAGGCAGGGCTGAAAAAGGCTAAGGGACCAGGGGCCAAGGCCAAGGGGCCCTCGGAGGCCAAGAAGAAGAAGAAGCTGAAGAGCAAGACGGGGTTGAAAAAGTCCAAGGCGGATAGCTGCAGCCAGGGGGCTGGGAGCCCACCCCCCCCTGCTTCAGAGCCAGTGGGTGGCACCGGTACTCCACTCAGCCCTCCAGCCAAACCACCGCCTGTCCTGGTTGAGCAGGAGCTCACTCCAGATTCGCAGACGGTTGACAGCAGCTGCAAGACACCCGATGTCTGCTTCCTGCCTGAGGAGACGGCTGCACCCGCACCGGGCGACCAGCCAAGGGTGCTGGTTGGTGAGGCCCAGGCGGACAGTCTCTCGGAGGTCAAAGAGGAGCCTGCTCGTGCTCTGCCCCCACCACCAGCCCCCATGCCCTGGAACCTGCAGGGGGGCGTGGACTGCACCACCAGTGGGGTCCTGGCACGTAGGTGACAGGGAGGGGTGGGACTTGTGGGGAGGGATATACTGAGGGGGGCTGGCTGGGAGGTGGGGACAGCGGAGGAGCCCCGGGCCAGGATGAGGGAAGCAAGGCATGGGGTTTGAACCTGCCAACACAGGGGAGATTTCTCTGAAGGGGGAGGTCATCACATCTCTTACCCCTCCACCATCTCTCACCCCAGTCACTGCCCTGCTCTTCAAGATGGAGGAAGCCAACCTGGCAAGCCGGGCCAAGGCCCACGAACTGATCCAGGCCACCAACCAGGTAGGAGGTGTACTCCTTGGCCAACAGGCTGGACTCTCTTTAGGGCTAGGGATCACTCTCCACTGTGGCGGTGGGGCTGCTCTGGCACTATTGCTGGTCTGCAATGTAAATCCCTGGTCTCAGTCCCAGGGATGACACCAGTCTTGGCACTGAGCCTAGGAACTGTGGTGTCTTGGCCAAACCCCCACATGGGAATTGCCTGCCCAGATCCCCTGCCCTGCCCAAGCAGGGCGATGTGTCTGCCTGGGCAGAGGGTCTGTGGATACTCAGCCCCCTGCCCCAGAGGGGTCACATCTTTGCTCAGATTTGGGGTCCCCACATGTCCAGCCCCCACCCCAGAAGTGGCCACATCCCACATTAGCAACTCTTTTCTGCTCAGTCTAACTACCTCCTCTCCCATTAGATCTTGAGCCACACCAAACCTTCCACATCCTTGGCGGGCTCACAGGCACCTGCACCGCCTGCCAGCCACACAGCCGCCCCCTATCTGCTGCACGGCTCCTTGCCCCTGGGGGGCTGCAGCTCCACTCCCCCTACCCCCACTGGACTGCCTGGCACCCTTGGCCAGGGCTCAGCAGGTGCCGGGACACTCTTCGGCTCTGGCCCTGAGCTGGGCAAACGGGATGGCAGCACCAGCTCCGATGGGCGTGGAGACACAGATAAGGTAAGGGGGGGGCAGGGCTGGGGGCATCATCCAGGCATGGGAGTGGGGCAGACTGAGGGCATGTGCAGGAGTGTCCAGGTTTGGGGGGGCTTCCTGCAGTAGAGCAAGGAGGAAGGGGTCATGAGCTTGCGGGGGGGGGGGGGGGGGGCGGGTCTCTCGCTCAGGAGTAAATTGAGATGGGGCTCCCCCTACCCAATACACTCACCCCCCACCCCTCCACAGTACCTGAAGAAGCTGCACACCCAGGAGCGGGCAGTGGAGGAGGTGAAGTTGGCCATCAAGCCGTACTACCAGAAGAAAGAGATCACCAAGGAGGAATACAAAGACATCCTGCGCAAAGCTGTGCACAAGGTGGGCTGGAGGGGCATGGGGCAGGGCTGGGAGGGCAGTGGCTCAGGAGCAGGGAGTGCCCCCCCCTTACTCCTGTTGTGCCTCATCCCTGCAGATCTGCCACAGCAAAAGTGGAGAGATCAATCCAGTGAAGGTGAACAATCTGGTGCGGGCGTATGTGCAGCGGTACAAGTACTTCCGGAAACATGGCCGTCGTGTGGATGAGGAGCCTGGGGGCACCAAGGATCTGGGGGGACTGGAGAAGACGTCGCTGCCCATGCCCCCACTCTGAGCCTGACCAGGGGTCCCCAACTTCTGTCTCTAGCTAACTTGGATCCCCTATGCAAACGGCAGGGGCCCCCCAATTTTGGGGGAGCCCCTGGAGTGGGGGGTGCCTGTGAGCCTTTGCACCTGGACCTCCCTCCAGCCCCCCTTGGAATGGTTTTAAACAGGAACAGTTTTACTCTGTAAATATGGCTGGGTGGGAATTGGGGGGGGGAGGGGCTTGGCTGGGGGGCCAGTAGCAAGCTCCCTTCCCCCCTTACTCATTTTAGCATGTTTTTATTTGGATTCTCTCCCTCTCCCATTGGGGAATGGGGGCCCCCTCTCATCCTGCCCCCCTGCTGCCAATGGGGGAGGGTGTGCCAGCAGCTCTCCCAACGCAGGACCCCCCAGCTGCTGGTACCCTGATCTCTGTACCACCTCTTTTGTCTCTCCATAAATTGCATTAGCCTCTTGGCTCTGCATGTTGTTCTTGGGAAATGGGGGGGGGGAGCTGGAGCCCCCTCAATCCCACCTTTTCTTGGAGCAACCTGTTTCTGCTACCCCTACACCCTGAGCCATCTCTGAGGGGCCACATCCCAGCTAGTGTCCCTCATAACCAGACCCACCCTTCTCCATGAAAATGGAGGGAGGGACCAGCCCCAAGGAGGTATTGTGAGTAACAGCAGGAGTGCCAAGGCCCATTAGAGATCACTGAATGTTGGGGAGCTGCCCTGCTATGGGGCAGATGAGCCAGGAAGGCAGCTCAGATTGAGGCCAAGCTCTTTGCTTAGTTCCCATGAATCCATACCAGCAGGCTGGTTGCCCTTCACCCAGGGGCCAAAGGAACCTCAACTGTGGTGGTGGATGCCAGGAGGGGTCCTGGCTGCTGTGGGGCCAGTCTTTAAGGCAGGGTCCTAGGAGGACTGATTTCCTCCTTGGCCAGCTGGCATGCAACAACCCTGCCCTTCAGCCCAGCTTTTGCCACCAGGCCCAATAGGCTGAGTGGCTAGGCCATGCTGCACAGCAGGGGTTAGGCAGCCACAAAGGAAGCTGCTGAATGGGGGATGCAAGGGAGGACTCCAGAGGGGTCTTCATTAATCCTTAAAAACAAGCTGGCTGGGGGACCATGGAGCTCACAGCTACAAGCTAGGGGGTCACCAACACTTGGGAGGACAGGACCAAACTGCTGGAGGATCATGATAAATTGAGAACCAGGCTCCTCTGGCCAAAATTAAATTTGACAAAGGCTACCTGAAGTTGCTGCCTTGGGGAAGAAAAGTCCTCCTCATTATATGTGGGCATCAATGTGAGATAGGGTGGGTCGCAAATCCCCCCATGAGTCCTCTGGCATTGCTGTTACAAAGGCCCAGGCAATTTTCAGGGGCCTTAGCGGCAGGGCTGGGCACTCAGAATTTGTACCACTCTGGTCCATGCTAGCTCTAGGTTTGGTCCTGGGGGAGAAACTGGCAGGAGTTCTGGCATGAGCACCAAGGCTGATGCCAAGCAGAAAAGGTGACAAGAAGGAGCTGAAAGGTGATTTGGAGAGTAGGCAAGTGGTCTTCACCCCCAGAAGGGCAGCCCTGCAACTGTGCCAGTGGGCACTAGTGAGTGAAGAACCAGGGAAAAGGGGCTGAGACTAGCTCATTTATGGGCCCTTGGGGGATCTGTGTAAAGTGACAGACTGAAATGTGGGAGCAATCTGGCAGTTACAGCAGGGGGAGCCCAGACACCTGGGTTCTTTGGGGAAGGGCGGGGGGAAGCAAGAACAGCCACGCATGGCCCTGAGGAAGGTGACAAGTTCAGTGGTGCTAGCAGCAACTCGTTTATTGTGCTTTAGTGGGGGGTCCTCCATTCATCTAGCTGTAGGGCTCGCTCTCCATGCGCTCCTCCCACTCCCGGAGGACCTCCAGCAAGCTAGCCTCACCCAGTGAGTCAGAGATGCGCAGATCTAGCTCCTCACTGTGCAGTGATGATGCCCCCCCAGCCTGGCTCAACTGGTGCAGGATCCGCATGGCTGTGGGCACAACCTAGGGGAGAAGCAGCTGACAGATTCTAGCCCCACAGGGCCCGGATCTGACACCACCCACACCAGGCCAGTGCTCTGGGAATCAGCTATCATGGAATCACTGTGGGGCCCAGCCCCTTGCCTTCTGGGGAGGGGAAAGCCATGGCTGATGGCACTTTCCTCCAGGAGAGATTTTCTGTTCCTTTCATGGTTCTCGTGGTTCTTCCCTCTCTCCTTGCAAGGGGACCTCAGGGCCAAAGAGCCCCCCCCCCTTATGCCATGGGGAGATGGGTGAGAAGAGCCCCCCATCAGGATCTAGACCCAGAGAGAAGCTAGTGGGATGCAGGAGTTGGGGGCTGGGCAGCATGATTCCTACCTGCACCATGATGAGTTTTTTTTTCCAGGAGCGCTCCATGTCTGGCCAGGCCTCCCCCAGACACAGCCACAGTTCGTAGATGGGGGACCCACCCTGTCCCTCCATGAAACATATCAGCTCTGGGAGGAAAAGGGAATGTCAGCCAGCTGGGGGTGGGGGACCCTGGTCCCCCAGCAAGGACTAGTGGGTTCCCTCCAGGGCTGACCCCCCCCTTACCTCTGATAAAGCGCTGCAGGTCGTACAGGTGAGCATATCCCTCCTTAGGGAGCTCCCCACCCTCGGCCCCTGGCAGGGGGGTTTCTGTGCGCCCCCAGTAGGCGTGGAGGCGCCCACGGCGGCCAGCATAAAGCGTGGGCCCCTCAGTCCGCAGCAACACCCCAGCACCTAGCCCCTGCAGCAGCTTGGCCGTGTAGGAGGCTTGGACCTGGTCTAGCAGACTTCCTGCATCCGGCAGGATCACGTCCATCAGCTCAGGGCAGGGGCTTGGGCTGGGGTTGGAGGGCACCAGCCGGAAACCCTGTGTGTTCGAAATCAGCGTCTTCAGCACCAGGTGACCCCGGTAATAGACTTGCACCTCAAAATCTGTTGCTGCAGGGAGAAGAAAAATGAAAGAGGAACACAGTGCCCCCATAGCCTTGCACTCAGGCCTCTGCCCCTATTGCCAAGGGAATGGGGGGTCCTGTCAATTTTCATGCCCGTCGGGGGGGGCAGTGACTCTAGGTGCAGTGCACCCATAGTCTTGCTCCCAGGGCTCTGCCCCCATTGCCAGGGGAATGGGGGATCCTGTCAATTTTCACCCCCTCCTGGGGGGGAGTAACTCTGGGTTCAGTGGCCAGCAGAGGACACCAGGACACTCACTCAGCACCTTGGACCGCAGCAGCGACTCCACAGGGTTGGTGGTTGGCTGCACCAGGGGAAGGAAATCACCCCCTGGAGAGAGAAAAGAGAACAGGTGAGTGGCAGAGCCCAGGGCTGGGCAAGCAGGTGTCTGTGGGTTACAAGTCGAGGTACCAGCAGAGTGGGGGAAGGTGAATGGGGACTGACTCACCTGTTGCTCCATCAGTGATGCAGGGGGGCACTGGCCTGAATGCTGGGCACACAACATCTGGAATAGAAGATCTAATAGTTAGGAGGCAGGAGGGGTGCACAGAACCAGATGCCTGGGTGCCTCCCCCCCCCCCAGCCCTGGGATGTCAGTGGGAGCCAGGACTCCTAGGTTCCAGGTATGGCCTGGTGTTAACTGAGTTGACAGCAGCTCCGTAAGCCCATTACCATGGCATCCAGCCCTGCCCTCCTCCCCCCAGTCACTCACCCTCCTCAGGGCTGGAAAGGTTCAGTGTGTTCAGAATAGCATCCAGCTCATCATCCTGGGGGTATAGAATTGGGGGCTGTCATTAAAAAGCTCCCTCACTCACAATATCCCCCCATAGGCCATGGAGCTGGCCCTTCCCGAAACCCTAATAGGCTTCTGTCACCCTAGCCCCTCTCCTGCCACCCCACACCCTGCCCTAGGGGACACTGACCTGGTTGCAGGAGGTGCTGTCCCCCAACCTGTCCAGGCAGTGGCTGCTCACTTCAGCCATGGTTCCCTCCATGGCCGCTGCAGGGACCTCAGGTGCACCTGGGGGGGGGGGGAGCAGAGCCATGGTTAGGGTTACTAGATACCAAAGCCCTAAAAATCTGGTGTTTTGCAGCATTCCATCATACTTTAACCTCTGTAAATGAAAAGCCAGACAAAATCATGTATTTTTAAAATGCCTGCTGGACAGAGGATGTGAAAGTAAAAAGGAGGACATGTCCTCCTTTTGCCTGACAGCTGGTAACCCTAGTCATGGTCCTACCAAAGCCACAGGCTCATGTTGCCTTGAAATGGGCAGAGCCCTGCTGGTGCCCCTCACTCGTGACCCACAGCCCCTGCTTGCCCAGTGCTTGGCACCCTTCATCTGGCCAGCCCCACTGGTGCCCCTCACTTCTGAGTCATGGCCCCTGCAAACCCCTCACCTGCTTGCACCCCATCAGGTAGGATCTCATACACCTTGTGGGGGTCAGCTGAATCAGAGCTGTGATCCTGAAGGACCCGGATCCCTGGCTTGCGGTTTAGGGCTGAGCGGAAGTTTCGTTTCCAAACGGAGGGCGCAGGGACATCTATTCCTGGCCGGTAGCAGCCACTGTCGATGGCCCAGTCCTGGGGTAGAGTAGACATAGGGGGCATCGAGGGGCTGTGGGATAACGTCTCCCCCAGACCTCACTTGCCTCTCCATCTGCACTGCAGAATAAGGGGGTGTTCTCGCCACGCCCTGCTGGTGCCCCTCACTCCCTACCCACAGCCCCCTGGGTAGTCCAGCTCCCCCTCAGGTAGATGGGTCACCATGGGGGCGGGGGAAGGAATCCCTTAGCCAACCCCCTCTCCATCTGTGGGTCTGGGGATGCCCCAGCTGGGGGAAGACAGAAGTCCGCGGTGCCCCAACCAGAGAAGGGGAGGGTGCAGGGTGGTGACCCAGCTGGGGGGTACCCGGAACAGCTGGAAGTCCTCGGAAGATGCGTCCTGCCGCAGCCCGTGTTTCCAGGGCACCCGGAACTGGGTGTGCGCCTCGTCCAGCCAGTTCACCCCCGGGTAGATCCCGCGGTCCAGCTTCTCCCGCAGCCAGGGCACGATCAGAGGCTTCGCGCTGCCCATAGCAGGCCCGGGGCCGTCCTGGAGCGGGTGGGGGAGAGAGCGAGAAAGTGTGGGGCTGGCTATAGGGGGCAGCGGTGTCGGGCCGACACAAGGGCGGGTGGCGCAGGCGCTGGGCGTCAGCGTCCCCGATCCGGCCCCCGGGCGGGCACTAACTGGCACCCGAGGATGGGATGGGGGGCTGGATTCCCGGTACCTGCCCAGCAGTCTGCGTAAGAGGAAGCGAGTCAGGCTACGCCCCCGCGATCACATGACGCTCCGGCTCGTCACGTGACCCTCAAACTTTGTTACAAGTGCAATGTCTACCCAAATTGCCGGACCCCTGGCTTGGGGTGGACGCCACGAGAAAGGAGGGGGCTGCTCGACCTCCTGGGTCCTGAGCCCGCCCCTCTGCAAGGCGAACCCATTCCCGGGGACGAGAACCTTATAGACCCTAAGAAATTCCATATGCAAATAAGCGGGGGACAGGCCCCGCCCTGCTGACGTATCTAGCGCGGCTGCCAATGGGTTCGTGAGGGGCGTGGCTGATCGACGAATCCCGAGTAGCTCGCGCATGCTCAGTGCGGGCCCAGCTCGCAAAGTTGGTGAAGTTTCTTGCTCGCTCTCATTGGTGAGAGAACAGGGGAGAGGGGCGATAGGGGAGACTAAGGGGGTAGCAGCGGCGGGCAATGGAGGAGGGCGGAGGAGCAGCCGTGTTGGGAGGCGCAGTGGGGTCGGGGAAGGAGCAGTGGGGGTAGCGGAGCGCGGGGCTGGGAGTGTGCTCCGACTCCATCATCTCTCCATTTCCAAATGTTCATAGTCTGTGACTCCCCCCGCCCCCGGCAGGTGCGATCCCTGGCGGCCCTGATCTGGGCTGTACTAACTGCAGCTGGAGCGTCACCCCCTCCCACGCCTGTTCTGGGCTTCCCCCAGGCCCCCCACGTTTCCTACCCCCGAACTGCCGCGCCCCATGGCTGGGCAGGGAGTGGCCGATCCGTGTGTGAGCCCCCCCTTCCCCTCCTCACAGGCCATGGAGGGGGATCTGCAGCAGCGCCGCCGGCTGCAGGAGGAGACTAGGCTGGTGTTGGAGGCGTTTCTGCAGTCGGCGCTAGACCGAGAGTCCCCTTTGGGGCACGTGGGGCGCAGCTACCATGATCCCCACTGCTACGCGCACAGGTATGGGGGACGGAGCCCCGCCCCAAGGCGCCCAGGGAAGGGGGGGACAATGGCAGGGAGAGGGAAGGGCATCTGTGGATTGGGTGGGGGTATTGGCCAGGGATGGGGGAAGAGTCATTCATGGGTGGCCAGGGATCGGGTATATGGGGTCCAAGGTGGACATGCAGGCAAGGGTACTTGGGGTGGATGTGTAGAGTGGGGGGGGAAGATGTCTCCACCACCACACCCAACCATCTCTGATTCTCCCTACAGGCATCCCACAGAGGTGGCAGCTGAGCAAAGGGAGGCCACACGCCCATGTGGGCCCTTGACTACCCAGCATGAGGAGATCAGTCAGGCAGAGGAGCACAAGCATGGCTTCAAGACGAGCATGAAGCGTCTGCTACGACGTCCCAGTCCCCGCCAGGACCCCTCAATCCCCCCACACCCTGGGGCAGAGGTCCTTAAGAGGCCAAAGGAACTGGGGGAGGGGCGCCTCAAGCCCAGCTGGGCTTTGTCCTTCAAGTCCATGCTGCGGAGGAAGGGCTCCCCCAAGGAGGAAATGGAGCCCCCAGCTTTCCCATCTGCACCCCCCAACTCTCTGCCGGTCACCCCCTGCTACTGCACGCCCCCCACAATGGCACAGCCAGAGCCCCAGCCTCGAAGTAAGAGAGCTCCAGGATGAAACCCAGGAGTCTAGTCTCCTAGGCCTCCCCCTGGCCCATGCTCTAACCACTAGATCCCACTTCTCTCCTAGAGGTTGGGAGAGAACCCAGGCATCCTGGCCTCCAACATAATCCCAGATCTCTCTCTCCAGGCTGGCAGGATGAGGACCCCGAGTTCTACACGTGTGTGGCCCGGAAGCTTGACCAGCTGGTGAAGCAACAGCTGAGCAGCCCCAGCAGTCCCCACATGGGCCGGGTCCCCCTCAGCCTGGAAGCAGATCCTGGGGCTCCAGGTGAGGAGTGGGCCTGCCCTGCCCTGCCACTCCCAGCTGGTTGCTTGCTGTCACAGCCTATGTCTCTCCCTAGGCCCTCCAGACTCCACGCAGGTGACAGCCAGCGAGACTCAGGCAGACACAGTGATTCGCAGGCTGGTCGCCCTCCTGGATGAGCAGGCAGGGGTCATCAATGCAGAGGTACTGATCCTGTGGGGCCCCTCACTTCCGACCCACAGTCCTCTGGCCTCCTCTGCCCAGGCCCCTCATGCTTGAACTGCAGACCCCTACTCGCCCCATTCTGCTCTTTCCCCAACAGATTGAGGCCAACCCCCTGCTCCGCAGCTCCCTGTCTCGCATGTCGTACAGCAGCTTCTCGCGACTGGCCGAGGCATACACGGCGCGGGCCGCCCCAGGCAGCTCCAGTCCCCAGCTCACCCGGCTGGCCCTCACCATGGAGCTGACACGGAAGGTGGCTGGCATCAACAGCCACGCAGTGCAGACGCTGATGGGGTACAGCCTGCAGTACATGGACATGTTCGTGCCCTGGCTACAGCAGCAGGGGGGCTGGGTAAGGTGGGGGGAGGAACTGAGTACAGCATTATCCTGTGAGGAGGGCAGCTGGAGGGGCTGTGTACATGGTGGGGGGGCTGGAGGTTGAGTTACCTGCCAAAGAATCCTGTGAGGCAGGGGGAAATAGGGTGCTGGGTGGAGGTTTGAAGGCAAGCCGAGGAGGGTTTTTTCCCAGGGCCAACATCTGCAGGGCTGATCTTACTCCCACTACCACCCCTGGCAGGAGAGCATCGTGGGACAGGATGGGGTCTTCGATGTCCAGCTGGACTAGCAATTGGGGGGAGGGGTCACAGTGTTGGCCCCTCCCCCTCCTCAGAACCCACTCTGTATGGAAGAGTACAGTACATAGCCATCAGGGGATTTGGGGAACTGCAAACTCGTCTGGGGGAGGAGTGGAGACTAAGTCAGCCCTCCCTGAAATCTCAGGGCTTGTCCACGGTGTGGGGGAGGCCCAGCAGAGGCTAACCCCCTGACTTCTCTGGGGTGTGTCCATTTTTTGTAAAGGATTTTCAATATATTTTAATACCAAAGCTTTTGGTCTCTGTCTCTGTCCAGTCCCACACCCCTGTGAAGCGAAATGCAGGAGGAACCTGCAGGGCATGACCCCCCCTGCCAGTGGAAATAGAGCTGGCAGTGTGTTGCAATGCGAAGGGGTTTCGGGAAGCAGCAAAGGATGGAGGCAGGGATGGGGCTGCAGTCTGTGGGCTGAGGGTTGCAGTGAGGAGGGAGGGGCACGAAGGGGGCCAGAGGCTGCAGGACTGGGCGGGGTAGTAGTAGTGGCTGGCTGGCCGGATGTGTGCTGGCGGAGGGGTTGTAGTAAGAGGCAGTGTGCTGTGGTGGGGGAGGGCTAGCAGCTTTGGGGGCGGAGCTAAAGAAGACGGGCGGCTACTACATCCAATAATTGCAGGGGGCGGTGCTAGAGAGGGGCGGGCCTGGCTTCTGGAGACCCAACCAGGAGGACTAGCGGCTGCCCGAGGAGGCGGATCCCTCCCCGAGACAGGCACCACAGTCTCCAATGGAATGGCTGGGGCGGGGTTTCAACTCATGATTGGCCGTTCGGTCTGCCGGAAGCCGGCTGCGACTATAAAGGCAGAGGCCTCGAGGGGGGGGCCTTTAGAATTTGAGTGACACCACATCCACCAATAGCGTTTGCTTTAAAAGCGCCGGCGCAGCGCCAGTCGGTGTTCTCTCGCTCGCCCAATGACCTTATCTTTTGGTGGTTGGGGCGAGTCCTAGTGCCTCCGTGAATAACGGCCAATGGAGTTGCCGCTACCAAATCGGGCAGGGCACCATTTTAAATGATATCCTCTTTGCCCAATGAGAGAATCGCTCTCTGTGAGAGCGGCCCCGGCACTTTGAGTGACAGTTCCTTCACTCAATGAAAGGGTCTCTTGGAGGTGGGTGGGTCCTACCATATTGAGAGACATCTCTCTCCTTCAACGGGACGGTCGTCAGCGCACAAAGGTGGGCCCGGGAATCTGAATGACACCACCTTCACCCAATGGGAGAGCCTCTCGGCTGCAGGGTGGGGCCCTGCTTTCTGAGTAACACCTCTCTCGCCCAATGGAAGCCCTCCATGGCGGCGGCGGCTTGCGCCGGAGCGTAGAGCGACAACTCCGTCACCCAATGGAGGTACTCAGCGCCGTGGGGCGTGGGCAGGGACCCAATGGAGGCTGAGGGGCGGGGGAGGGCCCTCCCCCGGTATAAGCCGCGGGGGGCGGGGCTCTCGTTCTCTCTGCGCTTCGCTTGCAAGATGGCGGAGGCGACCAACTGCACCATGGAGGTGGGGGCGGGGGCCTGGGAGGCACGTGCGGGGCTCGGCGGGGGGGGTGGGTAGCGCGGGGCCGGGACCGGGCGCGGGAGCTGCGGCGCAGGGGCGCCGGACTAGTGGGGGCGGCTCGCGCCCGTGGGGGAGGGGCGTGGGGCAGCGGTCCCACGCGGCTCCAGCCCGCGGACAAAGGGGGGTGGCTGGGGGGAGATTCCCGGGGCGGGCGGGCTCCAGAGGGGTGTATGGGCCGGGCTCCGAGCAGGGGCGGGCGGCGGGCTCATGGCCCGTGGGGAGCAGTGGGGCGGGGGTCGTGTCCTGGGCTGGGGCAGTGTTTGCACCGGGCCCGGCGGTCCCCGAGCGCGGGCTGGAGGGGCTGCGGGGACAGGCAGTGCTGGTGGGGGAGGGGCGGCTTGTGGGGCGGGGAGGCTGAGGGGTTCTGTGGGGCGGGCGTGGGAGTCACTAACTGGGTTAGGGGCGTGATTGGGCTGGGGGGGCGGCTTGCGGGAAGTGGGGTGGTTGGTCAGGGTTGGCCTGGCCTGGTAGTGCTGATCCTGAGGGCCTGCCCCTTCTGCTGGGGAGGCCCAGTCCTCCCCATCACTCCCCCCCGGTAGGTGGGACCCTCGCCCTGGGCGCAGTGTTAGGGAGCCCCCGGCTGTGGGGGGCTCTGCCCCCCGGCCCCACAACCTCCCATTGACTTGTCTCCGTTACTTTCTCCTAGAGTTTTGTAGCCACGCTGGCTAATGGGATGAGCCTGCAGACCACGCTAGAAGATGTAAATATCCTTTGAGAGAGGGGCCAGGCTAGTGCTCGGGGGCCAGCGCCCCCAGGGCTGGCCAGTGACACCCCACCCCCGGCCCATTCCCAGGGCCGGCTGGTGACACCCCCCCCCCCAACCCCAGTCCATTCCCAGGGGCGGCCGGTGACCCTGCATCCCAGCCCTGACCTGTTTTCAGGACTGGCAGGTGACCTTACCCAGCTCATGACGCTTACCCCCATATCTGTCCTGTTCCCAGGGCCAGCTGGTGTTGTGCCTGGCCGATGACATGCCCAACTCAGCCTTGGTTTGTTTCCAGGGCTGACTGGTGAAGACCCCCCCCCCGCCCCCACCAAAAAAAAAAATCCTGGCCCATTTCCCCTGTGAGCTAGTGACGCAGCTGGTTCAGGACACCCTCATTCAAACCTGCTCATTCCCAGGCTGTCCTGTGACGCCAATCCCTAGCCTGTTACTAGAGCTGGCAAGTGACCACTCATCCACCCAACATTTTCCTTCCCAGGCTGGTGATCCCCCCCAGGTGCCAGCCCCTGACCTATCTCCATTTCTAGTGAGTCCATGCCCATCCAGGAATTTACCATCATGGCAGCCAGTCCCTTAACTCTAGCCCCCTGCCACCAGAGTCAGGTAAACCATGGGGGAGGGCAGCAAAAGGTCCAACTCCAAGCTTCCCAGCTAGTCCCCTATAATCTTGGCTTGGGGTGGCTCCCCCTCCCTGGGTGCTCAGTACTGGGGGCACTGGACAGTGGATGTCCATGGGGTGGGGTGAAGACTTCTAGGTACCCTGCAGTCGGTTGGGGAGGCTCTTTGGGGGGCCCTTGGGAAGCTGCTAGGACTCCGTGTCTCCTGTATGTGGGGTACCTGCTTGGGATACAGGGACTGCCAAGGTTCTCTTTGCGTGTGTGTGTGGGGGGGGGGTGGTCGTACTGTAGGACGTCTCTGGAGTGGCAGGGGACAGACGGCTGCTGGAGCTGAGGGTGGACTATGTGTCTGGGGAGACAGGTGGCTGTTGGGGGCAAGCCAGAAGGCTCAGTAATTTCCCGGTTTCCTTAACTCTTTGTCTAACCCCAGCTTCCACGGTGCATTGTGGGTGCGGTTGGCGGAGGTGGGGCACGGGGAGAACCTGGCTCTCCAGGGGAAGGAGTGGGGGGCTTGGTGATACGTGTCCCAGCCCTGGGTTGTTCCTTCGAAGCAAGAGCTTTGGTGACGCCATGGGGGGGGGCAGGGCTGAGGTTCCCTCCCATCTGCCCTGCCACCCCAGAGTGGACCCCTGCCTAGTGTGCCTACTCTTGGGAGCCTGCCATCTAAGCCCATGGCACAAGGGAGGGCATGATTCTCAGTGGCCAGCAAAGAAACCCCAATTCCTGCCTAGAGAATTGGGGGTGCTGGCTACCTTGGTCTGACTGGGGTGGTGGATACTGGCTAGGATGCGTACGTGGGGCTGAGGTGGAGGGCAGATCCTGTCCTGCTCTAGCCCCTCTGGCTGTTTGCGCTAGTCCCTTTGGTATGTTTGGGATGTGTCCAGCCCTGTGCCTGTGTGTCCATCTGACTGTGGCCTCTCCTCCCCACAGGTGTCCAGCCCCCAAGCCGAGAGCAGTGCAAAGCCGACGGCCGAGGAGATGACGTCCAAGGATTATTACTTCGACTCCTATGCCCATTTCGGCATCCATGAGGTCAGTGCCAGGGGTCAGGGAGCTGCCCCCAGGGGTGCTGGGGAGCCACCTCAAATCCAGCACTCATGGATGCCTCCCTGCCAAGTGCCCCTGTGATCCTTGGGTGGTGCTGGGGGTGTCACTGGAAGATGCTGATGGGTGAGTGGTGTAGAGAATGGGTTGAGGGGCCCTCACTAGCCTCTTGTGCTGGGAGGTGCTGAAGGATGAGGGGTGCAGGATGGGGTTGCGGGACACCTCCTAATCCTTCTGTGCCCCCCTCCCCTCTCAGGAGATGCTGAAGGACGAGGTGCGCACCCTGACCTACAGAAACTCCATGTTCCACAACCGGCACCTTTTCAAAGACAAGGTGGTTCTAGATGTGGGCAGCGGCACTGGGATTCTCTGCATGTTCGCTGCCAAGGCTGGTGCCAAGCGGGTCATTGGGGTGAGTTCTGTCCCTGTCCTCTGTTATCCAGGACGCCCTCCTGCCAGTCCCATCCTGGGTGAGGGGGTGGCTTTGTTCTGCTCATCCCTGTCCCACTGGGAAGAGGTGTCTCCCCACTGAACCCCATCTCCCCCCGCAGATTGAGTGCTCCAGCATCTCTGACTATGCCGTCAAAATTGTCAAAGCCAACAAGCTGGACCATGGTGAGAGACACCCCCTCCTGCTCCCTGTCCTCACCTCTTCCCCCTGGCCTGTGATTTCAGGACACCCCCCCCCCAATCCCTATTTCCTGGGCTGGACCCTCCCCTGTGTGTGGGTCCTGCCCCCCCTCCCCACGCGCACACACTGAGACCCTCCCTCCTGCAGTGGTATCCATCATCAAGGGGAAGGTGGAGGAGGTGGAGCTGCCTGTGGAGAAAGTCGACATCATCATCAGTGAGTGGATGGGCTACTGCCTCTTCTATGAGTCCATGCTAAACACAGTCATCTACGCTCGGGACAAGTGGCTGGTGAGTCCTTGGGCCTGGGGTGGGGAGCTGGGGCCGTCCTAGGGCAAAGGCCCCACCTCACTGAGCCAGCTGGGGCCTGCCACTTAGAGGTCAGAATCCCTGTGTCATGTGGGAGCAGGAGGAGGGGGGCACCCCTGTGCCTAGATGCTGGGGAAGAATGTTGTGGATTCCAGGGGCTGTGGTGCAGTGATCTCTCCCCCCTCCCCATCCCCGGTCTGTTCTCCACCCAGACTCCTGATGGACTCATCTTTCCTGACCGGGCCACCCTTTATGTTACGGCCATCGAAGATCGACAGTACAAAGACTACAAAATCCATTGTGAGTGGTGTGGGATGTCTCACTCAGCATCTGTTGTGCCTTCCCTGATTTTCCCTGCCTGTAGGGGGCAGATGCTGACTGACTGGGGGGGGGGTGGTGTCATCTTTTGCGGGCTCTCACTGCGGCTTCTCTGCCAGGGTGGGAGAACGTGTACGGTTTCGACATGTCCTGCATCAAAGATGTGGCCATCAAGGAGCCGCTGGTGGACGTGGTGGATCCCAAACAGCTGGTTACCAACGCCTGCCTCATCAAGGTGCGACCTGGAGGGGCCTGGCTGGAACTCAGGAGGGACAGTTCCAGATGGCTGTTAGGAGACCTGTCCTGTCCTTTTTCTTCCTGTGGCCCTCAGAACTCCTTGCTGCTGGGGCAGACTGACCCACTGCAGAGTAGGGGGTTTTGTGGCAAGGGGAGAATGCTGTGTTTGGCTGCAAGTGAGGGTGGGGGTGTCAGAGCTGATGGCGGAGAGGGCTGGGCAGCCAGTGACTCTGCTTTCACCGCAGGAGGTGGACATCTACACGGTGAAGGTGGAAGACTTGACATTCACGTCGCCCTTCTGCCTCCAGGTGAAGCGCAACGACTACGTCCACGCACTGGTCGCCTACTTCAACATAGAGTTCACTCGCTGCCACAAGCGCACCGGCTTCTCCACCAGTAGGCAGTGTTGGGGGGTAGAGTCTGGGGTGCGGTAGGGGGGTTGGGGATGGAGTCTGTGGCTGGGCGGGGCCCGGGGCTAGCCTCTCCCCCCTGACACTTCGCCACCCCCAGGCCCTGAGTCGCCCTACACGCACTGGAAGCAGACTGTATTCTACATGGAGGATTACCTGACAGTGAAGACGGGAGAGGAGATCTTCGGTACCATCAGTATGAAGCCCAATGCCAAGAACAATGTGAGTGCTGGGGGGCCAGGAATCAGGAGGGGGATGTCACTTGGGGGCTAACCCCCCAGGTTCCTGGAATCTGAGTGCTTCCCTGAGTGCCCTGGCTGTGTAGAACTCTGCCCCTGAATTCTGGAGGAGAGAGTAAAGTGGAGGATGGGCTGATACAGTGCATCCTGGGAACCTTGGGAGGGGGGTAGTGGTGGACCCACAGAACTTACCCTCTCCCCTCTTCTCCCCTGCAGCGGGACCTGGACTTCACCATTGACTTGGACTTCAAGGGGCAGCTGTGCGAGCTCTCGTGCTCCACGGATTACCGCATGCGCTAGCGCGGCCCCCCTCACGCTGTGTGCCCCCTGCTGGCTGTGCCCAGGGCCACGACCCCACCTCCCACTGCCGGGAGATGCAGAGCTACTGCTGAGCTCTCTTCTTGTGCAGCCCTGGGGGTGAGGGTGAAGATGTCTGTCAGCCCTGGAACCTCCACCCTGTTTGCTTTTAAACCAGTGCCAGCCCCAGTAACTCAGTACCTCACTGCCCCCTCCGGTGCCCCCAAAGGGCTCTGGGGTCCTTCTGAGCACCAAGGCAACCAGTTTGGGGGGGAGGGGGCAGGCAGGCTGTGTGTTTTTTAAGCTGGGGGTAGGCTGGAGGCAATGGGGGAGGGTTTCCCATTTTGTGTTTTGCTGACGGTTCTGTCCCTCCCTCCATTTTTACCCTCCCCACCCACCTGAGCTGACACATTGTGACTGTTTCATAACTTATGTTTTTATATGGTTACATTCATGAGGAAATAAAGAGATGAAACTGGGCCCCTGGCCATTTGTGGGGGGGGGGGGCAAACTGGCTTCCAGTTTGAGGCAGGGGGAGAGCCTCTAATACAGCCCCTGCCTTCCTGGCTGCAGTGTAGCACCCAGAACTGGCTTCTCCTGCTTTCTGTCCCAAGAATGTGCCTGGGGGAGATAACTAAGACTCTCTCCCTCCATCCTTACTCTTGCTCTTCAGGGTCGGGGCAGGATTGCCGTTTGTCTTGGCCGGGTACCTAGCACGTGCTTATGGGTTGCGAAGATATGAGGCTGGAAGGCTATTCCCCTCTCTTGCTTCGAATTCCCTATTGCTGTCCCCTCTGCCCCACAACTGGACACTGCTCTTAGCCTGATGCCCTGAAGAATGCCTTGGTGTGGACCTTGCGGGTGCTGTCCTGTGCCCCTGATCTAGCCTTGCCTGGCAAAAGGGGAGAGCCTGACCTCAGGTGGGGCTAGAGCATCAATCTCACAGCTTGCACCCCCAGTACAAGAGTTGCTGGATCCAGACCAAGGGTGGGGGAGGAATAGATAAGGGGCAAATAAATACTACATCCCCCCAGCAGTGGGTCAGTTCTTTCTGTGCTGTGGGAATATCCTTCAGCCCTGTGACAAAGGGTCCTGATGCAGCTCTGGCCATCTGCTGGGTGCCTCCAGGAATCAGTTGGGCTTGTGTGGCGCTGCCCCCTGCTGGATTAGAAATTGGGTGGGTGTCCCTGAGCCTGTGGTGGCTGGGATTTCAGGCCAGTTGTGTTTTATGTGGAAGTTGACCATCCCAGGACTTCAGGGGGCTTCACTGATTGTATGGGGTACCATGAAGGTGCTGTGGCCCAGGTCTCTGCTCTGCTCTTGGGCCCAGCAGACCCTGGCTTGAGGATCCCTAACTTCATTCTTGAACCTGGAGCCAGCCCAGCTTCCTTGAAACCTGGTCTCTGCCAGTTCTCATGTCTGGCTGCCCTTCTTCACTGCAGTCAGGACCCAGATTTGTCCCCCTAGCAACTCACTGCCAGGCTCAGCTGTCTTGGAGGAGCAGACAAGCTGGGGCTGGTGGCTTCTCACTTGGCTTTCTTAATTGGCTGTTTTCTGAGCCCTCCTGATCTGGCCACAACTGTCTGGACTGGCAGCCTTAGGAGAGGAGCCAGCTGTGGTCACCCAAGGACCAAATACAGAGGGGAGAAATCAGCCTTGCTCCTCAATACGCCTAGCCCAGCATCACGTCAATCCTGAATCCTAGCATTGGGCTGGGAAGCCCTTTGCCTGATTGGCCAGTGTAGGTCCCATAGCTCCTCCAGCATCTCTTAGCCTGGAGTGTGCAGCCAGCCTTTGCAGCACTGACGTTGTCATTGCAATCTCATTGGTGGTTTAGGTTCAGGTCCTGCTGATCTGCCTCATGTTGGCCCATCCTCTGGGTTACTTGCCATACCCACTATGGCTGGGTGGGTCCCTGGGTTTCTCCAGCTCTGTGACAGTAACGGTTACTAATGCAGGGCTGAGAGTAGATCCACTTGGGAAACACTGCTGGATGGTATGAGATGTTTCAGATGGTTTTTAAGCCAGTTAATGTGGGCTGTGTTAATTTTATATTGGTCACACTTTTAGCTAAATGCATGTGGTGCCACATCAAATATAACACCTTAATTTGACAGGCAACTTCTCATAAACCAACACTGAGTGCTATTAACGAGGTTCCTCCCCCCCATTTCAAAGGCCCATGTCAGCCACTCCCACTAGGCTATAGTTACATGGGTCCCCCCATTTACTCTTTTTAAATATTGGCACAGCCTTAGCTTTCTTCCAATCTTCTGGCACTTCCCCAGTGTGGTAAGACTTATTGAAAAATCAGTTACTGGTCCAGCAAGCTTCTTGGCCAGCTCTTTTAAAACCTTTGGGTAGAAGTTAGCTGGACCTGCTGCTTTAAAAATATCTAACTTCAGCAGTTTTATTAGCAGAGGTCCAAGGTACTAGGAGAATGGAAAGAGTAATGTGTTATGACTAATTTCCCCCCAATATACACCCAAAATTTACCAAAAAATGTTTACTTTCTGCATTGTTGCTAATTCTAAAATTTTCATCTAGTAATGGAGTCAATACCACTGTCAGACTTCCTTGTGGTCCTAATATACTTAAAACAGCTGCTCACAGATTTCTACAGGCCTTTTTCCAATCCTTTATCAATTTTCTACAATTCCTAACTGCTGATTAATAATCATTATCACCATCTTCTATCTGTTACATAGCTGCCTTCACTTCCCCTTTATATGTCAGGCAGTTTTATTTTTTAAACCAGTGCCACCACCTTTTTTCAGGTCATGGCTTTCTAATTGTTCTTAAATCATTCACCAAGAGCCTTCACATTTTTGTTTAAAACTTTCCTCCTGATTGATTCACTTCAGACTTGTGGGTTTGTGAAACCAAACTGTTAAAGTATGTTATCACAGGGCTGGACTTCACCAGCTGTTTTCTGCTGCTGTATTCTGTGACTCCTGCTTGATCATATGAGACAGAGTCACTCCCAGCAATCCCACCCCCATGCAGGAATGCAAAAAACTTTCTGGAGTTAGGAAATTGTTGGCTCAGTTTTAGAATATCTAGGCATAGTTTAATTTGGCAGGGGGATTGGACATCAGATCAACTGACCAACTCTAGAGATGGATGGATTCTAAAGTAAATTCTGCACCTGTGAGCTGCTGTGCCTATCAGTCCAGTCTAGAGCCACCCTCATGCTCCATTTCCCTAAAAGTGACCACCCTTTTCCAGAGTCTGTGCACAGTTTTTGATACTCCCCCACCCTTCCAGGTTGTCAGCAGATTTCAGCCAACCCATTCCCTTTTCCTGTGCCCCAACCAGGGCAGCCCTGGCTAAGGGTAACAGAATGAGGAACCTTTTTATCACACCTTCACACAGCCCACCAGGGGTCTGCTGGAGGGCTCCTACCTGCAGGGTGGAGGGGAGGGGCTGAGAAGGGAGCAGGGCACTCCGTGGGAGAGGAACCGGGGGGGGGGGGGGAGCTGAAATGATGGGTCACATATGCAGGCATCTCTTCGTGGGGATTTATTGCAGGGGGGGAGGCCTAGGCACTCTGAGGACTGCTACTCCTCTGGCCGTGACCCCAAACTAAAGCATCAGGTTAAATAAAGTGCAGCTGGTGCCAGGCCCAGTCCACTGTGGGCACTATTTCTCCAGTGGGGCATAATTCAGCAGCTTTTCAATGAGATCCACATGCGACAGCAGCATGCGGCGGCAGCAATAGCGCTTGAGACCCAGGGCATCCAAAGCATCGCTGTGGGGAGAGAGAGAGAGAGAAGTTAGAAAGTGGGGCCACAGGTTGGGAGTGGCAGAGCTGGGAAGAGGCCAAGGCCTGGATGGGGAGGCTACAGCTCAGGAGTGTGGGGCAGGGGGTAGCAGGCATCAAGAGTAAGGGGCAGGGGCACCGGCACTGGCGGGGGGGGGGCAGGCCTAGACGAGCAGGGAGGCTACAGGCCAGAGGCACCGACAGAAGCGGGAGCAGGGCGCCCGGGGGGGGGGGTTGTGGGTCAGAGCAAGAGCCACCCCGTGCCATACCCCTCCGTGTACTCTGCCTGCAGCAGGCCCAGATACGCCTCCCACTTGTTCCCAACGACTTTGCCGCAGGTGAAACACCGGACCGGGATGATCATGCTGGATCCTGGGGGGAGAAAGCGGACAGCGACTAGAACTAGCTAGGAGGGGCGAGGCCGCCCCCAGGTCTCCTGGCTTGTCTCGTCCCGGCCCCCTCTATCGTGCGGACCGCCCCCTAACATCCCGCCCGCCGGTTCCGCGCCCCACGTGTCGGGGGACACAGGGGGACACTCACCCGCGCGGCACCCGCCCGAGGGAGCTCGGCTGGCGGCCGCTTGTTTATGTAGGGTCGGCGCCGGGCGCTAGGGGGCAGCAGGAGCCGGCGGGGGCGGAGCCAATATCTGCGGGGGCGGGGCCACAGCCTCTGAGCTCCGTCTCCCGCCCCGCCCACCCGTCGGAGACCCAGCCCCCTCCCACCCACCCGTATGGTTAGGGGGCGGATTTGGGGGGCGCAGGCGGGCGGGGTCTGAAGCCGGACACCCCCCCAAACTGGAACCGAACCACCCCTCAGCCCCCCCCGCCCGTCACCCCCCAGCCTCCCGCTAGCCGTCCCTCCATAGACCCCCAATGGCTCCTCCAGCCCCTTCCCTGGACCCCTCCCCCTCGTGCTCCCACCCATTTCCTCCCCCCCCCACGGTCACTGGAATCCCCCGCCCCCCCGCGCCGAGCGAGCCGTAGCCGGGTTTAGGGGCCCCTCCGGCGCCGCACGCACCATCTCCGGACTCCCCAGCCCTGTTCCCCCCCCAGCTGCCCGGGGACCCAGGTGAGGGGCGGGAAAGACAAAATCTCCACTTGCTACCCCAGGAGGTGGGGGAGGGGTGTCCCGGGACAGCCTCACCCCCGCCGCAGTCAAGCTGCGGACACCCCAGCCTCCTGGGGCTGAAAGATCCGCTAGTTGGTGCCCCCCGCGAGGCGGGGCAGGAAACTGGTGGGACAAGGAGCTGCCGGGGCCAGGGAGCTGCCAAGAGACTCATGGGACCCGAGAAATGTTGGGGGGGCTGTGGACCGAGAGTAACAGGCACAGGGTCCCCCTCTCATGGCAGGAGGTGTGGGGTATTTCTGCCCAGTTGAGGAGTGTGGGGGGGGGTTTCCCAGAGACGGGCTCTCCACACCCTCCTCTTCTGTTCCCTCCAGCTCGTGGCCATGGGCCCAAACCAGAGCTGCCTCCTCTGCCTCAAGGCTACACTCTTCCTCTTCAACCTCATCTTCTGGGTGAGTTTCTCCCACGGGTGGACCAGGGGGGCTGGCGCTCCCTGACCCATCAGCTGAGGGGCATGGGGTGCTGGGCTGTGGCTGGTGCCTTGTGAGCTCCATCTCCGCCCAGCTGTGCAGCAGTGGGTGTAGAGCTGTGATGGGTGCCCTGAGCCCCATCGCTGCCCAGCTGGGGGGGTGTAGCATGCAGGGTATGGGGCTTAAAGTGGTGCCCTGTGATCCCCATCCCCACCCAGCTGTGCAGCACTGGGTGTAGAGCTATGACTGGTACTGTGAGCCCCATCCCTGTCCAGGTGGGGGGCTGTGGGGTGCTGGGCATGGGACTGACTGGGGCCCCCTGACCCCTATCCCCGCCCAGCTGGGGGGCTGTGGGGCGCTGGGCGTGGGGCTGTGGCTCTCTCTCTCGCAGGGTCGCTTCTCGGCACTCTCACTGTCTTTCCCGTCGCTGGGGGTTGCTGGGCTGGTGATGGCAGCTGGCGCCGTGGTCATGGCTGTGGGCTTCGTGGGCTGCCTGGGCGCAGCCACCGAGCAACGCTGCCTCTTGCTGACGGTAGGGAATGGGAGCAGGCCAGAGGAAGGGGATTGGGGTGGTTTAGGGAAGGGGGGAGATGGTCAGGGCACAATAAGGTGGCAAGGGAGGGGTGGGGGCTGGCTGGAACCACCCACATTGCTGGGCAAGGGGCCAGGGACCGGGTTCCATTTGGCTGTTCTGGGAGCTCTGACCCATTTCTCCCCACCCAGTTCTTTGTGGTTCTTGCCACCATCATCTTGCTGGAGCTGAGCGGAGCCCTGGCCTTCTATGCCTGCCGGAAGCAGGTAAGGGGGAAGCTGCCCTCGCATGGACCTTCCAGATCCTCCCCCCAACTCCCTTTCCCCCCTTTTTTCCCCTTCCCCATTTGCCAAACCCTCCTTCCCCCTGGAGCACCCCATACTCATGTGCTCCCTGTCTCAGTTTGACAGACATGCTCAAGAGGATCTGAAGTCAGGGCTGTGGCGCTATGGGGCCCCGGAGGAGCCAGCGCTGACCCAGGCCTGGGACACAGTGCAGACCGAGGTGAGGTCCCACACAACAGGGAAATGATCCCCCACAATGGGAGCAGGGACCTGGCACAGCTGGGACCCACACACCTGGCATCTGACACTCCTCCTGCCTCCCCACTCCCCCAGTTCCGGTGCTGCGGCGTCCAGAACTACACAGACTGGTTTGAGGTGCGCAACACGACAGGGCTGCCCCAGTCCTGCTGTCTGGAGCATGGCACCCCCTGCACTGGCCATGGCGCTGCCTGGTGGAAGGAAGTAGGTATTCTCCCCCTCCCACACACTAGTAACTGGACCCCCAATCCATCTCCTGGGGGTAAACAGACACTCCCCACCCCATTTCCACAGCTCAGTGAGCAATGCCTGGGGCTGGGTTAGGAGCCGCTCACTATAGCCAGGGAGGAGGCAAGCAGCTTGCATGATGATGGAGAGGTGAATTTGCTTGTAAACCCTGTGGCGGCATCTGTGCAGGAGCTCCAGGCATCAGAGGCCAGAGCTCCAACTACCCACTGGAGCACATGCAAGCGCCCAGGTAGTGGCTGGGGAATGGGCAGCATTGGGCACTGCCTGTGAAGCACAAAGGACTGAGGCCCAGCAGGCCCTGCCTGGCCAGCAGTCATGGTGTGGGCACAGGCAGAGGGGAGCAACAAGACAAAGCTGAGGGTGGGCAATAGGGCTGCTCCAGCGATGCTGAGGGTGGACAGTTACAGAGGCCAGGTTTGTGGGGTATGCAAAAGTGGGATCCTGAGAGATAAGGGTCCTTGTATGGGTTGGGTGGGGCCAGCCCATGCAGTCTCAGGCCTGAGGTAAGCCCTCCAGCCCCCCATTTCTGTCATTTTCACCCCCATCTCCACCAGCCCTGCTATGAGAAGGTGAAGTCCTGGGTGGCAGAAAACGTCTGGGCCATGGCCATCTTTGCTGTCTGCATTGCTGTCGTCCAGGTGAGGGGGCCTGCCCCTGGCTCTGCCCGCGGGGGGTGGGGGTGGGTCTGGAATGGCCCAGAGGTCAGCAGGAGGGGGCAGGAAAGCTGGGCTGGAAAGGGACCAAATCTCCATGGGGATCAGGTCCATTTGGCAGGAAGTGCATACCATGTGCTGGACGCTGGAGTGCCCCGATGGGCAAAGGGGATTCAGAGCAGTTCCTCCCACTTCCCAGGGCGCAGCCACCATAGCCATTTAACACAAAGCTGAGGTGACTAGGCTTCCCCCACAGCCCGGGGGACTCACTGGCTAGGGATGTGGCAAAGCTGCCTCCAAGAACAGTCCCAGGCTTGGAGGGTTGGGCCAGTGCCATATGGTAGCTGGGCTCAGCAGCTCACTGTGCTGGAGTCTCTACACCTCTGCTGGGGCGCTCAGTGAATTGCCCTGGCTCTGTTCATGCTAGCCCCAGCCCCCCATGCTGCTCCCAGGGGTCCCAGCCTGGCACCCTCCCACCTCACCCCCCTTTCCTCTCACAGGTCCTGGGCCTCATCTCCTCTGGGCTCATGTACTACCAGGTGCTGAAGGTGGAGAAATACTATCACTGAGGAAGGCCTGGGACAGCTGCTCCTCGGCAGGGATCCCTGCACATGTCCCCCAGACCCCTAGCAGCCCAGGAATTGCCTCCTCCTGTAGAGTGCAGCTGTTCTAGCACAGAGGATGAACCCCACTCAGAGCTCCTGGTGGGTGGCTTCCCTGGCTCAGGCTTCTCCAGCAAGCCCCATGTCCCCCTTAGACCATTTGGTGGAGGCAGCCTCCCTGCCCCTGCAGAGCCCACCCCCCTCCTCCTACAACCCCCCATTTCTGTTCCTCTGTATCTGCCTACCCCATGCCCAGCTCAATAAACAATTCTGTGGCCAGTGTCTGTCTCTGCCTGGGAAGCTGGGAAGAGGGTGCCATGGGACAGTGGCAGCTCTGGCCATACTGGGAAGCAGAGACCCCCGCCAGCCATAGTCCCTGGCTGTGCCCCCCCCCTTTCAGAGACAGCAAAGGGTGGAGCTGGTAAAAGTTGGCATCTTTATTGGCCAATGCAGGCTGAAAAGGCGGGGCTCCCCGCGCCCTGACCCACAAATCATCTTTGGACAAAAATAAAGGGGCAGGGCCAGGGCCCCTGAGCATCTGGTACAAAAAAAAGGAAGGGGTGGAGGGGCTGCCAGGCAGCCAGGGTCGGCTGTTGAGCCATAGGAGGTCTAGGGTAAACCCCCCCACATGGGGGGGGGGTGTCAGTTCTGGAGGGGCAGTATTCTCTGCTTTAGGCTGACAGCAGAGGGCATGGGGGTGCTGAATCCCCCCAGGGCAAACAGCTTATGTGCAAAAGGAGCCTTAATAGAGATTTTTGAAAGATGGGGGGGGGGGGGCGGGGGCAGCAGCTCCTGTAGTGTGGGGCACAAGGGGATACCCCTCAGTCAACAACTGTAGTGTAGAGGGACCAGGGGAGTGCCTTGCCAAGTCTGCTACTGGGGGGGTGACAGGTGGTGGGGAACAGGGTTCCCCCTTATGCTTCTATAGTGTCCCCCCATTAACACCCCCCAGCCCTGCTTTCAGGTATGTAGTGTCCAAAGGGCAGCACTGTTGGGGGAATGCTGGAAGAGGGCACCAAAGCTGTACTGCCGGGTCCCCTCCTCCTGGGGGACTATGGGGGGGGGGGTCAGTACTTCCGCTGAAGTTTCTGGAAGTCCCCGGTGTTGAGGCGGGGGCGGGGCAGGTCCCCAAACATCTCGGTGCCATCAGCGCCGCGCAGGGCCAGCGCCCGCATGCTGGCTGCGATCTTCTCCAGGTCAGGGGACGAGTGCTGGGAGGGGAGGGGAGGGGTTAGCACTGGGCAGGGCACTGTCTTGGGATCCTCCCCCCCCCACATCCTTCACCCCTGGGGGCTAGAGCTTCCCCCAAGACAGACCCCAACCCTGTGACTTCAATCAGGGCCAGTGAACCTCCGGCCCTTGGGGCTCCTCACCTTGGCATTATCCTCGTCAGAGGAGCGCTGCTCAGGGCCTGGCTTGCGGAAGGCCCAGACAGGCACAGACACGGGTAGCGACTTAGCATACTGGTGGGTGAAGGGAACTGGTGGCAGTTGGCTCGGGGTATCTTCACTTAGGCTGCCATCTGAGGAGAGGGAAAAGGATTAGAGGGTGATCCCACGCTTTGGAAGTCCCTACCCACGCACGCCCTCCCTCCCCATATGTACCCACATCCCAACCACCCTATTTCACACCCCCCAGCCCAGCAGGCTCCATGCAAGGGAGTGAGCTCAGGGACCCCCAGCATACCATCAGTGCTCTCAGGGTCTGAATCGAAGAAAGGCTCATAGTCTTGACTGGGGGAGTCCTCATCCATCACGAAGAGACCTGGGGGGGACGCAGAAGGGCCTGTGAGGAGATACATCCTCTCTGAGATGACTAGGGTACCGGCACTAGGTATATGGGTACCCCCTCACCCACTGCTAAGATACCACCTCTCTGGGGTGCAGCATAAGGGCCATTATATGGGGATGACATGCCAGGTGTGGAGAAAACAAAACAGCCTCCCAGGGGTGGAGTCTGGGGGCTGCGTATACCGGCACTCCTTATCACCAGATCGTGACCCAGACTCACCCGTGGTATCACTGGGCGTTTGCTGCTTGCCTGGAGCCTCCGTCTCCCTGGGGGCCAGCAGACTTTTCACCTCCTCCTCCCCCAGCCCCTGGCCGCCCGAGGCCTCGGCTGGGGCTCCGTGGCTGCTGGCTGTCCGGTGGGGGCTGGCAGGCGGGTCCTGAGGGGGACAGCTGCGGGAGTAGAGCGTGGGGGGAGACCGAGAAGTGGCCGGAGGGCGGGGGGCGTAGGTGAAGGCCGTGGTCTTGTGCACCACGGTGATGTCCTCCAGGTAGCGCTGGGTGGCATCGCCCAGCGCCCCACACCCATGCTGGGAGTAGCCATAGCCCCCCGGCTGCGGGGCCCGGTAGGCCGTGAGCAGAACCACCTCGTTCCCCGTCTGGCGCCGGTACCGCTCGGCCGCCGCGATCAGCGCCGCCCAGCTTTCCTTGTGGTTGTCGGCCATGCCCGTCATCCTGGCCTACGGGAGACAGGGGTCAGCCCAGGACGCCGGGGTTCTCCGCCGGGCCCTAGGAGGGAAGCAGGGTCCAGTGGTTAGCGTGGGGAGCTGGGAGCCGGGAGCCAGGACCCCCCCTGTTCTCTCCAGAGCAGCTTGGGGAGAGGAGAGGGGGGCGGGGTGCAGAGCTCGGACGACCGGGTTCCCTCCCTTGTCGGTAGGTGTGTTGGGGGAAGGGCAGCACCGGACGCCTGGGTTCCATCCCGGCTGCGACTGTCGGGGGGGGGGGGGAGAGGAGGGGAAGGGCAAAGCCTAGACCCCCCCCCAGGCTCTATCCCTAGTGATGGGGGGCGGGGCCGGAGCCCGGACACCTGGGTTCTAGCCACACTGAGGGGACGAGGGGTGGAGTCCCGACGCTTGAATACCGGAGTCCCGTTACCTGCCCCCGCGGACCCGCCGCCGCCTCCTGCCTCCCTCCCTCCGACCGTCCCAGCCCTCGGGGTCAACACGCGGCCCACAGTGGCGTCACTCCCCGACCCCTGACCTCTCACCTCTCATTATGACCGCCCGGGAGAGGCTTCGACCCGTCCCCACCCCTTGCCCCGCACAAGCATGGCCGCCGCACGGTAGGGTTTCCACGCACAAAGATGGCGGCGCATTTTTTTTTGTTGCCCCTCACAAAGATGGCGGCCTCGGCCAAGCACAGACGGGGCTTCGCCCCTCCGTGCCACTCACGGCTCTGCCCCACGCTAAGGTGACACCGCCCTCGCTCACCCCATTCCTCTGTCCCTATAGAACATCTCCCGCCAGTGCCCCGCACAAAGATGGCGGCCGCCTCTCGCCTTCTTCGAGCCCCGCCCCGCGGACAGATGGCGGTGTCCCGGAAAGGGGTGTGGCGTGCGGGAAGTGACGTGTTGTTGTGTCCGGCAGTGGTTGGCTGGGGAGGATGGAGTCGGAGGGTTGCAGGGTGAGAGGGGGTTGAGGGGGCGGCGTTGGGGGGGGCCGGGGGCGCAGTAAGGGGGTAGGGCTGGGGGACGGGCTCGGGTAGGGGTAGGTAGGTGGGGGCGGGGCTGGGGCGCTGCGTGGGTTCAGAACTGGGCCAGGGGCTCGGGCCCCCCTTCTGCACTGTGGGGGGTGAGGACCGGGCCACCCGACCCCCCTATGTCATTTTCCTCTACTGCCTCCCAGGTGGTCTTCGAGAAGGACGGCGTCTTCCTGCACACGAGCGCCAAGCGACACCCAGACCACGATTCGCTTCTCCCTGGGGTCATCCGCATCGTGGAGAAGGTGGCCGGGGGCTGTGGGGCGGGAGTGAGGGGCACTGTGGAGCTGGAGGGTAGGGTGGGGTGAGCAGCAAGCTGTGGGGTGGGCATGTGTGGTACAGCAGGGCTCTCACTGCACCCCCTGTCTGCAGGGCTCTGATACTCTGCTGCAGTGGACACCGGTGGAGGAAGCTGGTGATGCCCCCCAGATTGTTTTCTCCAAGAAAGTGAGTGGCTCCCCATTCCCCACAGCCCTGTCTTCCCTGCTCCTCGTAACACCTTGTGTGCCCTGCAGGAGCCCCTGCCTGGTGCAGCTGAGGAGGAGATTTTCGATCCTGGCTACGAGCCAGACTGGGCTGTCATCAGCACCGTGAGGACCTGGCCACGGGAGGAGCCTCTGGGTAACAATCTTGAGCGAGTTTTCTCCTGGGAGATACTTGGGGGTTCCTCAGGCAGGGGAGGAGGTTTTTGGGTGTAGAGTGGCTGGTGGGAGCAGCTGGGGGAATTGGTGGTGTAGCTTTGGAGGCAGGGGGCCCACTGGCTGGGTCACAGAGGGGCAGGGGCTGGGGCAGGCAGGTGCCCTGACCTGCTTCCCTCCCTGCGCAGTCCCCGTTCCCCAGCCTAGCCCCCAGGCGCAGTGGGCCTTCTCACTCAGCCTCTCAGAGCTGCAGTCGATCCGCAGGAGCAAGCGAGGCCTGGGCTGGTCATACTTGATCTTCATCAGCCGGGACGGCGGGTCCTTGCCTGCCCTGTACTTCCACCATGGCGGTACCAAGGCCCTGCTGCGAGCCCTCTGCAAGTACCTCATCTTGGCCATGTGAGTGGGTGGGAGGATGTTGTTGTTGTTGCTAGGGGTGGAGGTTGGGGCAGAGGCAGGGCACCATTGTAAGGAGTGTGCAGCTGGGAGTGTTGGAGGTAGGGCACAGCTGGGGACAGCTTGCCGGATAGGGGTGGAGCACTGCCGTGGGTTCTGAGAAACTGGCTGTATGAGGGGCAAGCTGGGGGAGCTAGGACAGGGCTCATCAGATGGAGGGTCTCTGGTGGATGGAGGGGGCAGTAGCAAGGCTGGGGTAATTGAGGGTGTTGACACTGCCCCCCACATCCCCTGGCAGCTCCCCCAAGGACTCGCGGCTCTACTTGGTGTACAGTCCTGACTCATATGCGCTGTCACATGCCTTCGAGGAGCTACAGCTCTTTGATGAGAACACTTCCAACCCGGTGTCGGTGAGTTCCCCAGGCCCTGGCAGGGTCCCCCTGCCTGGGCCCTATGCAAGTCCAACCTGGGTCCTGGCCAGTGGAGCTGCCCCACTCAGCCATGAGCCCCCACCCCACTCGGGACAGAAGTGGGAGGGATAGAGAGGTAGTAGAACTGGGAGTGGGGACTGGGAGTCAGGATTCCTGGGTTCTCTGCCCAACCATTGTGGAGATTCCCTTCCCTTCCCTTCCCCCCCCGCAGCGTTTCCTGCAGGACCCGTATACTGCCACCTTCGGGGGTTTTTCCAAAGTCACCAGCTTTTTCCGCGGGGCCTTGCATCACGAGGACGGAGCCCCCCTGAGGCCTTCAGGCGAAGCAGCCACCAGCTTGGAGGATGAGCCGGGTTTTGAGGTTATCACCTGTGTGAGTGTCTCTATCCCTTGGGCTGTGCTGTGGAGAACCCTGCCCATCAGGTCTCTGTGTTTGTGTGGGGGTTGGGCACCACCTCAATGGGTCCTTTTGTGTAAGGGGTTCGTGCTCATGCCTGTTCAGTCCCTTGTTGGGATGGGTGGAGGCTATATGAGGGCAGAGCTGGCCATGTGGGTTGTTCCCGGGGGGAGGGGGGGGTGTATGCCTGGTGCATGCTGGCGGTGTCTCTCCTATCCTGCCCATGACCCCACTCTCACCCACAGCAGGCCCAGCTGGGGCCACGACCCATTGTGCACCGGGAGGCCCCGGTGATGGAGCAGGAGTGGGAGCAGCACCTGGACCCTGAGGGGCGCATCACCCGTGTGGATGAGCTCAAGAGGAGGATTTTTGCAGGGGTGAGAGCTGGTCTCCAGGGTGGTGGTTCCCAACATTTTCTCTGCTATGGCACACCTTGCTACCTTTAATTAATTTGAGGCACACCACTGTATAGTTTCCAAACGAACTCGTGAATCTTCATGAGCCAATCCAGAGCTCTTTGAGTAGTTTTTCAAAAAACATGGCACACTTGTTCAGACCCAATGTTACACTGATTGGGAAACACTGCTGTAGGGGAGACCTGGACTTGGGGGTGGAGGACTGCGCTGGGGGTGGGTGGGGGAGGGCTCCATGGGGGAAAGCGAGTGGGGCCTGTTGAACAGTGTCTCTCCCTGGAGGTCACAGGACTCTCTGCACCCCAGGAGCTGTGGCTTCTCTCCAGGCCTCACTGCAGCACCTCTGTCCTCAGGGCCTGAGCCCCACTCTTCGCAAAGAGGCCTGGAAGTTCCTGCTAGGTTACTATGGCTGGGAGAAAAGCAGCGAGGAGAACAGGGCGCACGCCCGCTGCAGAACGTGAGTACCCCACTGGGGCTGCAGGTCGGGAGTGAGGGGCACGGGCAGAACTATGAGGTGAGCTAAGCTGGTAGGGGGCTTTGGTTTGGGAGTGAGGGGCACTGGCAGAACCATGGGGTGGGCTGTGGGCTGGGCTCCCCTCACCCTCTGCTCTCCTGGCCCCAGGGACGAGTATTTCCGCATGAAGCTACAGTGGAAGTCAGTCAGCGAGGAGCAGGAACGGCGGAACTCACTGCTGCGTGGCTACCGTAGTCTCATTGGTCAGTCGTGCCCTTGGCCTGCCCCATGGCCTCATCCCTAGGCATGGCCCCACTGATCATTCAGGATCTCTCCTTGTCCCATCGCCAGGGGTCTCCCTAGCAATGTTCCCTCTAATTATTTGTAGGCTGTGTGTGCAAAAAAATTTCTTTGTGAGCACCAATATTAGCACTATTGAATTTTTTTGTGCACACTTTATTTTGTTGTGTGCGTGGATTTCATGACCTGTGTGCGTGCACACATGTGCACAGCTTAGAGCGAACAGTGCTCCCTAGGTCTGATAACTTTGCTGTGACCCTCCACTGCTCTGTGATGGTCCCCGTCCCCCCCCCATAGCTGCCAGTGTTAGCCTAGCCTAGTCCCCCTGTTGCAGGCCTGTGAGGTCAGGCTAGCCCTGGGTGGCCACCATCAGTGTCCCATTAGTATCGGGCTTCTTCCAGTCCCATCCCCCTTCTCTAGGCTGGGCCATTCTGAGTTTACAGCTCCCTTGGCACTGGCATCCTTGGTGAGCTGGCAAGTTTTTACCCTGCTCAGCCCTACAGCGATGGGACCCAAGCAATGTCCAGAAAGAGGCACACCCAGGGTTTGTAAAAGCATTGCAGGAAAGTCCCACTTTGTTGCCCCCCCCCCCCGCAAGGTCCCTTACCACAGAGCTCCCCCTGCCCCATATCTCCCCCCACCTCCTCTTTGTGCAGTACTGCCTAAACACACTCCTTCCCCTGGTGCATTGCAGAGCGGGACGTAAGCCGCACCGACCGCAGCAACAAGTTCTACCACGGCAGCGAGAACCCAGCGCTCAGTCTGCTACATGATGTGCTCCTGACCTACTGCATGTACAATTTCGACCTGGGTGAGAGTGGGCATGGGGGGCGGGTGTCTAGGACCTACTGCAATCTCACCCTGGCTAGATGGAGGGGTGGACTGGGCAGCTGGGGCCTTGCCCCCTTGGTGCCCACTCTGTAACCCCTTTGCCCCTCTTCTCCAGGCTATGTGCAGGGCATGAGCGACCTGCTGTCCCCCATCCTCTACATCACTCAGAATGAGGTTGATGCCTTCTGGTGCTTTGCTGGCTTCATGGAGTTGGTGGTGAGTTGAGAGGTACTGAGGGGGCATGTGCCCTTAGTGTGGGGGGGTTGAGAGGCTGGACTTCCTGGGATCCTATGGGGGTATGTCATGTTCCCCTCCTTCAATCTGGACTGGGATGCAGGCATGTCACCCCCAATTCCCTACTTCTGGGCGTTGACTTACCTTGTTCTGCTGAGTGACCTAGCACCCCTGGATCAGCTCAGCCCAGCTTCCTGTGGGGAGTCAGTTGGTCCCATGCCCAGTGGAGGAGCCCTCTGGCCAGACCTCCAGTCCCAGCTACAACTCTGGGAACTGCTGCCTTACAGGTTTTGGTGCTGCCCGCTGTACTCAACCAGCTCATTTGCACGTGTCTGTCAAACAAACAAAGGCTCCTGTGGCACTTAAAGACTAATAAAATCTATTACATGAGCTTTCATGGGGCAAAATGCCACTTTACCAGACACTTTGAAGATGGAGGAACTTACAGAATGGGAGGAAATAAATGCAGGGAAGTGTAAGTCATGGGAACAGGTCACACTGGAACTGTAAATCAAAGCAATTGTAAAGATTCAAACACTATGGAACAGCATATAGAGAAAGATGAGGTCAAATCATCTGTTGTAATGAGAGAAAAATCCAAAGTCCCTATTAAGTCCTGAAGCAATGCAGTCAAATTTCAAAATAAATTTGATCTCAATTGCTTCTCTTTGAGAGCATGATTTATTGCAGGGATATGTGCCTACTTTAATGGCTCTGTTGTTAGGTCTGTAGTTGCTGGTGAGGAACAGCTTACAGTTGGGGGGCTGTCTGTAAGTGAGAAGAGGTCTGTCTCAACAAACCACACTGCCAACTTTCCCCACATATGTGTACAAAAGACACTAGTACAGGACCTAATTAAACCATCAAAAACTCATTCACCTGCTCATCCACCAATGTGCTTTATGCCATCATGTGCCAGAAATGCCTTCTGCCTTATATATTGGACAAACAAGACAGTCTGTGCAAAAGCATATATGGGCACAAATCTGACATCAAAAATCACAACAATTTAAGACCAGCGGGTCAGCATTTCAATTTTCCTGATCACTCTATTGACGATTTAATAATTGCAGTGCTCAGACAGATGAATGCTGGATTAAGGCTTCAGAGAAAAACTGCAGAGATTGAATTTATTTGCAGATTTGATTGCATTGCTTCAGGGCTTAATAGAGACTTTAGATTTTTCTCTCATTACAACAGGTAATTTGATCTCATCTTCCTCTATATCAGGGGTCTCAAACTCAAATCACTACAAGGGCTGCATGAGGACTCATATGTTAGCCCAAGGGCCGCACCACTGAAACCTTTTCATACAACAGTATTGCAAATATCAGTAAAAATAGTGTCATTATGGGCTGCAGGAAATAGCTTTAGGGACCGCATGCAGGTCGTGTGTTTGAGACCCCTGCCTTATATGCTGTTCCCTAGTGTTTGAATCTTTACGACTTTGATTTGCTGTTACAGTGTGACCTGTTCCCATGATTTCCCTGCATTTATTTCCTCCCATTCTGTAAGATCCCCAATCTTCAAAGCATCTAACGAAGTGGAAGTTGCTTCCATGAAAGCTCTTTCAATAAATACGTTAGTCTTTGAATGCCACAGGACCCATTGTTTGTTTTACCGAACTAGACTAACATGGCTGCCCCTTTGGAACTCCTCCGTCAGCTTATCAAAGAAACTGATCTGCACCAGCTCTGTCTGAGTCAGCTTTGAAGTGACCGTAGGGCAGAGGGGTAGAATTTGAAGCATTACCAATAAGCTCCGGAGTTTATCATGTTTAAATAAAAGGTGATTCATGCTGACCGGGGTTAATGTTCCAGTCCCTTTCTGTGACATTGGCTCCCCCCACTGGCCAGTTGTGTTGGATCCTGCAACCAGTTTGGGGGTTGCTTAGCAGATGGATTCCAGGAGGGACCCCAGACAAAGGCACGTCCTTCTTTTACCATGTTTTCTTGCCACCCTCCACATCCCTGGAGTCAAGTGACCAGACATGTCCAGGGATGGGTGGGATTCTTTCCACTTGTGCCAAAGTGCTCCCAGGTGCTCAGGCCAAGCTGTTGTTGCCTGCACTGGCATGGAGACATGACTCCGTTTGTGTGCAGCTATTCAAGCCATGTGGGATACACACTTGGGGACATGACCCTGCACTTCCACACTTCCCCATCTGTCCGTATGTGGCATTGCAGGGAACCTGCCACCATAGTGGTGATGTCCAATGTGTCAGGGGCATCTTAAACCCTGCACACAATATGCTTCACGTTGGACCATGCACAGTTACACCGTAATGTGAATGATGCACAGATCCCACTACAAGGGTGCAGCGTGTCACAGGGTCCTGTCACTCAGCTGTTCTGTGGTGCTCCTCTAGAGTGCTGGTATGGGGCACAGGGCGTGTGTGGGGGGGCTCTCCTGACCCACTGTCTTTCTGCAGCACCGCAACTTCGAGGAGAGCCAGGAGAGCATGAAACGGCAGCTGGGGCAGCTGGGCCTGATCCTGCGCCTGCTGGACCCACAGCTCTGCGACTTCCTGGGTAACTCCCCCCCCCCCCCCCGGCCAGGTAACTGCCTCATTCTTCAGTGGGTAACTCCCCTCCCCCAGGCCCCTGCCAGGTAACTGCCCTCACCCGAGGCCTCTTGCTTGGGGATCCCTGGGGCTAGATGAGAGCCAGCCAGCACACCCCCTTCCCCAAACAGCTTCCAGCCAGTCCCTCCTTGCCTGGTCTCGAATGGGGTAACTTCCCTCATTGACACCCCTTTGGTCTCCCCCAGAATCGAAGGAATCCGGCTCCTTGTGCTTCTGCTTCCGCTGGCTCCTGATCTGGTTCAAGCGGGAATTCGCCTTTGCTGATGTGTTGCAGCTCTGGGAGGTCAGCAATTTGGAGGCATGGGGAGGCGCTGGGAGGTGGGGTGTGTGCTGGGGAATGCTGGGGAGCTGTGCATCCCTGTGGGGCGTGGCCATGTTCCAGGGGGTCCGGGTGGGGGATGTTTGGGCGTAACCCCTGGGTATGTGGAGGAGGGACTGTGTGGGGAGGAGTGGGGGTTGCAGTGGGAAGCTCCTTGGGAGTTTGTCTTGCAGGGTCAGGCCACCCTCCCATTTCTGACCTTGTCACCCCAGGTGCTGTGGACGAGACTGCCCTGCCCCAACTTCCACCTGCTGGTGGCCTGTGGGATCCTGGATGCAGAGCGGGAGACCCTCATGACCTCGGGGTTTGGCTTCAATGAGATCCTCAAGGTGAGATCCCTCTGGCTCCATTCCACCTACCCTGAGACCCCCAACATCTCAATCCCTTGTTCTTCAGGCATTAATACACCTACCACCACCTCACTGGTGCTATGGGATCTTGGGGGCTATCACAATATACCTAATAAACATCCTTCCCCCCCCCCCAGCACATCAATGAGCTGACGATGAAGATGAGTGTGGAAGAAACGCTGTGTCGGGCTGAGGCACTGTACCAACAGCTTGCAGCCAGCCTGGTGAGTTCCCCTCTCAGACCTTGCTAGTCCTATGTCCCAGACCCTGCCCCATGACTGGTTGGAGCTGGCGCCCCCTAGAGGGATGGGTTCCCTTCCCCTAACCCTAGTGACCTCACTCTCCCCACAGGAGCTGCCGCGGAACGTACAGGAGCTGCTGGGGCTGGGGGGAGACATGGGGGGCAGCTCCGGCAGTGACACGACCAATTCCCCCCAGCCCCCCTCATCCGCCAAGGCCCCGGAGCTGGAGCTGCCAGCCACTGTCTTGCCCCTCCAGCCCGACAGCAGTATTGAGATCCTGCCCCCTGAAGAGACCCCCGCAGCGCTGAGCCCTGAGCTCTGACCCACCCACTGGCGCTGCCTCTTCACATTAGCACTTTAATAGGGGCAGGGGTTGGGGGGAGGGGACTCTGCTGGGGGATCCCAGCGTGCATTGGGGTACAAGGTGCAGATCAGCTCCCCCAGTGGAAGGTCATTCTTCATCTCTGTTCTACCCAGTGGGGTCTTATTGAGCACCAGCCTACCCCACCTACTGTTGCCTCCCCTTCCTCAGTACAGAGGGACTGGACTGCCAGGTTGTCCTACTAGGGATCTGGACTTTTGGGTTCTCTTTCTGGCTCTGTGCAGGGAATCAGGAGCGGGGAAGTCCTTCAGACACTATTGCCCAGCTCAGCCAGGCTCCCTCTACCTTCCAGAGCTGGGATTGACACCCCAGTCTTTATGGGGCACTGAGCTGACATAGTGGCAGGTGGGGCCAAGCCTGGGCTGGGGGGGCAGATGGGGCACTTTGACAGCCCCAGGTGCCTAATCCTGATGTGAAGGGTGGGGAGGGCACTGTGGCCCCCTCTATTTCTATCATATCTTGCTGCCATCTGTGAGGTACCAAAACTGGGGGGGTGGGGTGTTTCTGGGCCCCCAACCAGTGACACCCCCTGATAATATGGCTGAGGAAACTAACTCAATTGTTCTGGGGTACCTAAGTTGCTTCCCTGGGGATGGAGGCCTGACCCGTCTCTCCCTGCTTCCTTTGTAATGCACATTAAAAAGTGTTTACCAAATCTGTTTGGATGGTTAGTAATGTGGGGGCAAGGAGCACGGACTCCTGGCTGCTCTCTCTGGTTCTCACAGGGGAGTGGGGGCCTGGTGGATTACAGCAAAGGGGAGGCTTGGGCACCCAGACTCCTGTGGCCCCCGGCAGTGGGAGGCCCCTGTCCTGCCAGGCTTAGCTGGCCTCAGCTGCTCTGAACATCAGCTAAACAGGAGTTGTTAGCTTCTGTGTTGAGGGGCAGGTGCAGCCTCTCCTTGTCCATGTGTGGTGGTGAACAGCAGAATGGTGGTGGGACCTTCCATGGATTTCCTCTCTAGGGGCGCCAGCCCCATCCCATGAAGTGAATGTGCTCCCAGATCACAGGCCCATGTCCTTCTCCCTCTTCAGAGAGATGGGGCTTCATGGCTGGGGAGAGGTGTGTCTGCTGCAGGAGTTGGGGAGGGTTCTCCCCCCCCCATCAGGGGGCAAAGATGACCCAGACTCCAAGGTTCCAGAATTTCCCAGTTGGAGCCATTGTGGGTCTGGTTGGTGGGGGTGGAGGTGGGGGGAGGAACCTGGATTAATTCGCGCCCCCCCCCCCCAATGAGAATCCAGGTCATGCATGCACCCCAGTGAGGGCTATTTCTGGCCATGCGGCCCTGCTGGCAGCTCCTTTACATAACCGGCTGTGCTCCTCCTGGGATGCAACCTATTTATAGTGGTAGGCGCAGCATGGCCAGCTGCTCCCCGCTCACGGGGATGGGGGGAACTACCTGGAATAGTCTGCAGTCATTGTCTCTCCCCCCACCCTCCCACCTGCTAGCACATCTCATTCTCAGCCCCCTGCTCTCCCAGCAGCTGTTCTGGGTGAACTCTTTCTGGTCCTTCCCCATCCTTCCATGTCCTGTCAGAAGAGGGATGAGTCTGTCCATGTGAGGCTCCAAAGCCCAGCTGCTGTTACTGCCCAATATTGACTTTGGCTCCAGCTCCTCCACCCATTCTTGACATCCCAGCACTGCCACCAGCCATGCTGGCTGCCGTGGTGGCCTGCAGAGGAAGAGGGGACTCTGGAACCCTTGGGGACCCCACCCCAGCTCCTGCTGTGGAGATGGGGAACCCAGGGCCTAGTCATGGGAATGAGGGGCACTGGTAGAGCTGGGAAGGGAGCCCAGGGCTGGGCAGGCAGGCGCTACCAATTAACCCTATCTCAGGGGGCTCATTGTGTTTGTGCAGGAAAATGGAGGGGCAGGAAATGAAGGCAGCAACCCTCTCCCCCAGCTGAGCACTGCAAGCTCATTACCACCACCTGCCCAATGGGCCAAGAGAATTAATTAGCTGTGAATGAGAAAAAGTGGGTCTGGAAAGACTGAAATAGAGTGAAAATGCAATGCTGGCAGAATTCCCCTGCCTAGACGCCTGAGGGTCCTATCCTCAGCTCCAGGGTGTGAGGAGGAGGGGCTGGATGCTAGGACTTATGGGCTGTCTCCTAGCTCTGGGAGGGGAGTGGGAATCTGGTGGTTACAGTGGGGAGTCAGGACTCGATTTCTCTTCCTCTGTCCTGGTACCGAGGGTTTGTACTGTTTCTGCCTGGCTGATGGTTTGAGCTGTGATCAGACTGTTGGCTCAAGGCTACTGGGGGGAGGTTGGAGGGCTAGTTTCCATCAGAGTTGGGATGATGCTTCCCATCTGGGCCCAGGCTGGCTTGGAGATACCCTGTCCTCATGGGGTACAGGCAGGGAGCTGGACAGGTTGGGGGTCTAGGTACCTGACCCTGAGTCCTGCTGGATGCTGCAGCATGCCCAGCTGTGAGCAGCCAGTGCGTGGTTGAGCTGTGTGCCTGGCATGGGTCTGGCTTTCACGTGCCAGGGCTGGGACAGGAGACCAGAGCTTCTACCCCCCCCCCCCAAATGTTCGAGGCATCTGCAGGGATGGAACCTAATTAAGTGCTTGAAATTAATTCACTGGCAGAAAGAAGCTGATGGGGTTGGATGAGCATGGGAGCAAGGGAAGAAGGATGGTGTCACATTAACCTGGGGGGGCAGCCTCCCTGATCCAGTCTCTCTCTCACCCAGCCTTGGGCTCCCCACAGCCCTGCTGGTGCTACTCAATCCTGACCCACAGCCTTTGCTAGCTCAGCCCTGGGCTTCCCCCCAACCCTGTGTTCTCTAGGCCCCCATATCGCTTGCTGGGGTGGGGTTGGGGGTGTTTGGGGGTTCCTAGGTTTGGGGCGTGGCTAGGACTGAGGTCCAAGAGACTGGGCCCTTCTGATCCTGCCCCAGGGAGGGAGGTGCTGGCTCCAGTCCCTGTGTCCCTGGTGCCATAGGGGAGTGCCCCCGAGTCTCCCCGCCCCCAGCCGGTCGGAATTAGGCGCTGGAGACGGGGGGTTGAAAGGTTTAAATGAAAAGGATCCATTTATTTCATGCTGCATCTCCCGGCCTGGCTGATCATGCAGACTCCAGACCCCCCCACCCCCAGGTTGGGGCTGGGGGGGGGGATGGAACACAGTGGGGGCAGATAACAGGGGAGGGAAAAGAAATAGCAACAAAAGCGCAACAACCCCCCCCCCCCCGAGCAGCTCAGCCCCCAGCCCCAGTGTGTCCGGTGGGACCAGGGGTCCAGGTGGGACTGTCCTGCATAGCACCAGAGTTGAATGATGGGGTGTGGGGGAGGCTGAGAATGTGCACTCCGTGGAGGTGGTGGGGAGATGTGTGGAGTGGCAGGTTGGGGGGGTGCATGAAGGGGAAGGTGACTGAAAGGATGGACAGTTGAAAGGATGGTGGGGGGATGGACTGGAGGATTGGTTAGGCTGTAAGGAAGAACAGACGGATGGAGGGTTGGGTGGATGAATGTACAGATGACTGGAAGATGGGGGATGGGGGGTAGATGGAAGAATGATGTAGGGGAGCAGTGGGGTACGTGGCCTGGCTGGCCCTCAGCCCCCCCCTTGGCGGAGGTGGGTGGCGCCCCCCCCCCCCCGCCGGGGGGGGGGGGGCTGGGTCCTGCTGGCACATGTGGAGGGCCAATCCATGTCTGGGTGTTAGGGGTCTACAGGTGCCTTGAGGGTCAAAGGAAGTTGGTCACACTATGGGGGGCTGCTCCCTATAGTCAGGAGGCTGCTGGGACAGAATTATTGCTTTGTGGGGGGAGGGCAGTGCAAGGGAGCCCCCTCACCCTGCAGCACAGACCTGGGGAGGCAGGAATGTGAGTCTTGAAAGCTGGGGCGGGGGGGATCAGGGAGTAGAGGGAGGGCTGGGCCTTGCAAAGCTGGATGAAAAGGTGATGTTGTGAGGGAATTTGCTTTTTGGGGTGGCTGGAGCCCACACAAGACCCGGGGGGGGTGTATAACTAACACTTGCAGCCATTCCCCACGAGGAGCAGAGGGGTAAAAAGGGATGAAATGATGGGGGAAATGAGGCTTTGGCAGAAGTGGGGCACATGAGGCGGGGGGATGTCACAGTCTCACACATCACCCAGCCCCCCCCCCCCCCGACATTTGGCACAGTTTTGGGTTTGGAGCCAGGACCTGTGGGCGGAGGTTTGGGAATCTGGGGTGGTGGATGGGAGTAGTGTCCCCTCCCTCACCCCAGGCTGGAGGGGTTGGTCCCCCCTTACTTGGAGAAGCCCCTGACTCCATCACAGCTGGTGAGTTGCCATGGAAACTGGGGGGAGATTTTTTTTCTATGAAAAAATAACATCACATTTCTGTATTTTATTAACATCTGCTTGAAAAAATAGCTCTGGGCCCCCTCCTTGGGGCCTCCCCACCCCCCCCATTGAGGTTCGCCCCCTTTGCACTGTTTGCTGCCTCTTGCCTCCCTGGGGTTAGTCCACCCCCCAACCCCTCTTTCCTGAGTCTAAAACACCCGTTTGCTCCTCCAGGCCTCTGGGGGGGAGGGGGTGCGGGTGGCCATGGAAGACATGTTCAACCCTGGCCTCTGTGGGGCTGCCCCACATCTAGTGCTCAGCTCCCCAGTCTTGAATCTGGAACCCCCAAGAGATAATTCAACATCAGCTAGAAAAGTAGGAGTCTCTCTCCCCAAAGGAGCCAACAACCCCCTTCAATTTCCTCCCCCTATCTCAGTGCAAAGTGGGCAGGGGCAGCTCCATGGGGGTGGGCAGCCCTTTCCCCCAAATAAATTTTGAATCTCATCAAGGAGTTAGAAGTGGAAAAGACGGGGGCTGTGAGGTGGAGGGGATCCAGTTTAACAAAATTTTTAGGTCACCCCAGTAGCAAATGGGGCAGATGCAAGTGTTTGAGGGGAAGCCAGTCAGGACCCCCACTTAAACAGCATACATCCCACAAGAAGCCTGGGTGAGGAATCTGCTGGTGTCCAGATTCTCCCCCACCCTTGCACCAACATACCCTAGGGTTAGCTCAGAACGCACATTCGGTCAATGTGACCCATTAGCCGCCCTCTGCATTGGGCAGGGAGAGGAACATGTGGAGGGCGGGAAGCATAGCATGGCATTCCCCTCCCTCAGCCCCCTTGTGGGGGGGGGGGCAAATCCAGGGTCCCCATCTAACAAGAGAATTGTTCTAGTTTTGCATAGGAATTGTTGCATAAGAAGCTCCTGGCATATGCGGGGGGACAAGAGAAAGGGGCTTGGGGGGGATCTCAGAGCAATGGTGGGAAGGGGCCCCCAGTTCAGATGGGGTGATATCCCTGGTGGGCTGCATTGCATAGTGTGAGGGGTGAATTTCTGAGGGTGGGAATAGCCCTGCAGGGGGATATAGGAGGAGCTATGCCCCAGTTCTAGGCCATGCAGCTGGGGGGAGGGCACAACTTTGTGACCTAGTTTGCTATGACCCTGAAGCTCCTCCTTGGAAGGTGGTGGTGGTAGGAACTCCTGGGGGAGCACATCTGAAAGGGGAAGAAGAGGGGCAGGTAGGGAGGGGAACAGACCGATGCCCCCCCCCGTTCGAGTGGCTTCCCACAGCTCTCCCCCTTCTTGCAGGAGAGCAGGGCAAAGGGGGCACTGAAGCAGAGATGCTGGCTGCCCCCCACCCCCAGTCCTGCCCCAGAATCTGGGGGGGGCAGTGTCCCCCTCGGGCCGGAGAGGAAGTTTTGCATATAACACGAGACACGGTCCTCGCAGTTCACATGCAGACACATGCTGGCTGGCAAAATGCAACCTGGAGTTAAGATCAGCTCAGGCTGGGTGTGCCCCCCCACTCGCTGGTCACTGGGGCCCTCAGTTCCGCTGGTGCCCCAGGGCATGGCTGGGGTCAGGATCACAGTGACAGGCCACGCCAGGAGGGCACAACGCCGAGTGGCTCAAAGCCAGGCTGGGAGGAAGGTGGGAAAGGCCGGCTGCCCCCTGCCCCAGCCTGTGCTGCTCCGTCCATCTGTCCAGACGGCTCAACTGGCCGCGAAGTCTCTCCAGCGTAGGAAGGCGCCATGCAGCCGGAGCCCAGCGTGTAGCTTATTGCTTGTGATCGGCGGAAGATCCATGCAAGAGAGAACAAAGCGGGGGAGCCAGAGGGGTCCTCAAAGGAGAAGAGTCTATGAGTTGAAAAACTGGTATGGGGGGTGGTTTACAGGGATGGACAGACAGAAAAGGGAGTTTACAGGAACAGAGGGGATGTCAGAGAGAAGGGTGCCTACAGGGCTGAACTGATGGATAGACAGACACAAGGGTGCATGTGGGATAGACGGAGTGAATGAGGCTGGACAGACAAGTAAAAGATATGATGGGGAGCCAACCAACAAATGGAAGCAGACACACAGCTGGAGGGGTGCACTAGGAGATAGACAGTGGAGGGGTGTGCACAGGGACAGACGGATGGGCATGTACAAGGACAGACAGAGTGGCATGTATGGGGACAGATGGATCGAGGGACTGGACTGAAGGACCCAGAGAGGCAGGGTAGGGAGGGGCTGTGGGGGGGGCAGGGGGCTCCAGGACACCCCAGCTTCCCCTCTCTGTCTCTTGCTGATCCCCCCCACAGTATTTGGAGTCTCAGAAGAACCCCACCAAGCCAAAAAAATAGAATCTCTGCCCCCCCCCAACCCCAGGTAAGGCCCCTCCCCTGAGGGACCCAGGTATCCTGCTCCAGGCTTTGGAGAGAGGTGGCAGGGTAGGGATTCATGGATGTTCCAGAAAGTGCTGTGTAGCGTGTCCTGTAGAAGCCGAAGTGGGGATGGTACCCCCATTGCCCCTAGCGACGAAGCCCCCGTTGCCCTGGCGATGAAGCCCCCAACGACGTCACCTCCCCTCTTCGACCTCAGCGTTTTTTTTGTTTGTTTGTTCTTCTTTTTTTGCTTAAAAAGTCGGGGGGCTGGAGTCCGGCAGGCACCCGGCTATAGGACGGAGGGTATGGGGGAGCGCGGGCGCCGGGGGGCACCAGGGGAGCCCAGAGGGCTGGGGGCAGGTGACAGGCGCAGCCCTGCGATGCTGTTCAGGCTCCGGGACTTCTCATAACCTTCAGGGGGCACCGGGGGAGAGAAAAAGGGTGGGTGAGTGGGGGGTGATGAACCTAGCACCCCCCAACTCCATTAACCTCCAACCCCTCCAACACTTGACACCCTCATCCTGATTAACCCCCACCTCTGCACCCCCGAACCCCACTGTCCCTGAACCCCTGGCACCTTAACCCTGGTTACCCCTGACCTCCAGCACCCCCCCAGCCCTGTTATTGCCCACACCATTGTCCCTGCTCTGGTTATCCCCCATGTCTGCACCCCCCCCCAACACATAGCAATCGTGGACCCATGGCACACACCCCCACTCTGGTTGTTCCCAACCCACAGCACTACACCCTATTAAGGCCCTCTTGGCCCCTGATAGCCCAGGCCCTAGACAGCCCCTGCCTATCAGCACCCTCTAGCCCACTGCAACCCATGCTCTAGGCAGCAGCTGACCTACAGGGCCTTTTCACTCCACAACACCTAGGCCTCCCACAAAAACCACAGAAGCTAATACTGTGCACTCCCCAGCTCTGTCTCACCCCCTGAAGCCCAGCCCCCCTGATTCTGGGCACCATTCAAACACCCCCCCCCATCAGCCCATCCTCCACAGCCCTGGGCACCTCCTCCCATTGGAATGATCTGCCCATGGAACACAGACTGAACCATTCTATGTGTGTGTGTGGGGGGGGGGTCACACTGTTCTTGTGCCAGCTCCGGTTTGTGATGTGGGGGGTCTGGGGTGGTGCTGCTGAGAATATTCACAGCTGTCCGTTTAACCATTAAGGGAGTCTGCTCTGCAGCTTGGGGTCACCCAGAAGCCCCCCCCCGCTCCAACTACTAGACCTCACTCCCATCCCACAGCTATGACAAGACCCCAGTTGGTTTCCAGGTGAAGATGGGCCATGTGCTGAGGCTGCTGTGCGGACCCTGTGTGAGTTTCTGGCTGTGACACCTGCATCTGTATGTGACCCTGTGTACATGTGTGCTCCTCCACACGTGTGTGGGCTGGGGGCCGGGGGTCTGTGTCTCTGAGTTGTTAGAGAGCATTCTTTCTAAGTATCTATCCCACTAATGGGCCCTATGTGGGCTCCACCCATCTCACCCCACATGTGCTTGTGGCATCTCAACCTCCATGGCGTGTGAGAGCGATACATGCACAGGCGGGGTGTGTGTGCGTGGACTGTGGCAGGCCATATCCTACACCCACTTTGATGCTGTGCTTTGTGTGTCAGCCTGTAGCTGTGTGTTGTCTGGTACAACGTGTGTCCTTAAAGGTGTTTTAGGGATGCTTGTGAGGTGCCAAATATCACTGATGCGGTAGCGTTTCCCACAACATCACATATGTAGATATGAAACCCTGCTTGCACGCAGTCCCGAATGTGTGTCTTATGTGGCATGACCAGGTGTGGGCAAACCCAAAGCTTGGGTTCTGTGCCCTCACTGAGGCAGACATACTGGTCTGGTGAACGCACTTGGGCTTATGGAAAAATCACGCTGGATGTGGCCTATCACCTGATTCCAGCGGTGCTGAGGAATCTTGTTAAGGGGCATCTTTGCTTTGGGGTGGGGCTCTCTCCTGGAATCCAGCCCAAAGACTGAGAATCTGCCCATGGCAGGGGATGGGGCTGGTTGCTAGTGGCACTGCACCCCTCTGCAAGGAGGCTATATATAAACTGGCCCTCAGGCCATTTAGACTTGAAATTAGAGGGAAGTTTCTAGCTGTCAGTGGAGGGAAGTTCTGCAACAGCCTCCCAAGGGGAGCTGTGGGGCCAAAAAAACTAGCTGGCTTCAAACCTGAGCTGGATAAGCTTCTGGGGGGCCTGGTATGTTGGGGCAGCCTAGTTTGGCAATCAACTGGTCTTCAACTACTGGAGTTGATATACTGATGGCCTAAGATGGGGTGTTTGGGGATTGGGGGGGGTTCTGAGTTATTAAAGAGAATTTTTTTCTGGGTAGCTGGCTAATGAGTCTTGCCCAAATGCTCAGGGTTTAGCTGATCATCATATTTGGGTCTGGGAAGGAATTTTCCCACAGGGTAGATTGGCAAAAGCTCTGGGTTTTTTTTTTGCCTTCCTCTGTACCATGGACCATGCCTCACTTGCTGGCTGGACTAGATACCTCATGAGGTCCCTTCCAGCCCTACGATTCTATGATTATCTGTAAGTCTTGAGGACTTTGGTAATTCAGTCATAGGTTCAGGGTCTATTACAGGAGTGGGTAGGAGATTCTGTGGCTGGCATTGTAGAGGGGGGCAGAGGGGAGTGTGTATGTTAGACTCACTAGGTGGGCAGAGGGGAGTGGCTAGCACCACTGCTTAACATGCAGAAGGCCTTGGGTTCAATTCCCAGGGGGTTGGACTTAATGATCTCATGAGGTCCCTTCCAGCCCTATGATTTGATTGATTGATTGATATTGGTTCCATCTGACCTTACAGTCTGTGACCTAATGTCTGCCTGAAAGCTACCAAAATGTTACTCTCAGGTTAGGAAGTTCCAGAGTTTAGGAAATGAGTTTTTTCTTAGCTTCTTGTGACCAGCTCCCAGGACCGTAACTAGGGCGGGGTGACAGGGCCTTTGTCCCTGGCACCGTATCGACTGGCTCCATTTCACCGCTCAATTGAGGGCGCATTCCGTGCTTCTTGCTCCTGCTGCGCCCAAGGCACCAAAATACCAAATTCCAGCACTGTTAGTCTTTTGATTTCTGGGAATCTGACTGACTCCCTTTGAATCTTGCTGGAGTCAATAATCTGATTTGTTTGATCTGAATCAGGGCCTGTGAGTTGTGTGTGTGTGCAGAGCCCTCACTTGGGGGGCAGAGCTGGTGCAGATCAGTTGCTTTGATCCACTGACAATGGCTGTAATGAGCTGGTGGAGTGCAGGGTGCAGCACCTGGCTGGGGTGTCTGTTGGGGACCTGTCATATGAATGGCTGGCTAGCAGCTCCCTTCAGTGGCCCAGGAACTGATCACTCACAGGGTGCTGGCCATGAGATAACCCAAGAGGGGGTGTTTCACACAACAAAGTGGGATAAGTCCTACATGCGTCCTACCAGGCTGTCATGCCAGTCCCACCACAGGCTGCTGGGCCAGGGCTGCCATGCTCAGGCCTGACCCCCACAGCCTCCCTCCTGCCTGGAACCTGCTCTGTGAGCAGGTGACATGAATATTCTTCACTTCCTGTCCCACACACATGTGCAGGGTCCCCCTATAATAAGCCTCTGCAACCTACCCCATAGCCAGCCACATCTCAGCACTGGGGAAGGGGTCCCCATATAACCAGCCCCTGTGGCCCAACCTACAGCCAGTTATGTCATGAGACTGGGAGAGGGTTCCCCTTTAAACCAGCCCCCATGCCATACCCCAGAGCCAGCTGTGCCATGGCTTCAGGCCAGGGGTCTCTATATAATCAGCTCCTGCACCCCACCCCAGAGCCAGCTGCATCTCTGCTGGGCAAGGTCTCCCCCTATAATCAGCCCCTGCACCCCACCCCAGAGTGGTCATGTATCAATGCCAGGGGAGGTGTCACCATATAATGTGTGAGTCCCCACAGGCTAGTGAGTGCAATGCCCACCTGCCTCTTGCCCCTGTGTCCCTAGTCCAGCTGTTCCCCACCTCCAAGATCACCCCACACTCCCAAAGCTGACCTGCCTCCCAGGGGGGGGTGGCTGGGCTCTGGGGCAATCAGTTCATACTGTGCATGGTTGTACCATGTGGGAGCTTTTGCAATCTGGGGACAAAGCTGATGTGCTGGGGATCTGGGCACCCACAGGGACGCCAGCCCAGGCCCATTCACCCGGGCAGGTTTCTGCTGTTGAGTGAACTAGAGGCTAAAGGCAGGGGGTGCCCAGGACACAGCTGCTGGTGGTAGAGAGCCGAGGGTTTAGGGGTGGGGCACCTATGCCCCACAGGGCATTGGGTTTGGGTACGTACCTGGCTGACGCAGCCGGGGAATTACAGGGGCACTGGGCGAAGCCTACAAGATGTATGAAATGGGGCGTTAATGGGGGTCAAATATGGGGGCCGCCCAGGGTGAATACGAGGAGAGTTCTGAGGCACCCCCCTTGAGTCTGGAGACTGGGCATTCCTCTTGCAACCCCCCCAACCCTCTCCTGCCCCATTGCTAGGCCTCACAACTCTCCCTGAGCCCCTGCCCTCCCAACCATGTCTCCCTGGGGCTTGGCACACCCTAGGACCAGGTTCTTGGAGAGGGTCGGTGCCGTTACTCAAGGCTGGGCCATGTGGTGGAGCAGGAATTTTTCATGATACTTTGGATGAACTGTGTGTGTGCCTCAGTTTCCCCTGTGCTAACGAGGTGGGAAGAGAGGCAGCTGTTTGCTTTTGGCACAGACCCAGGCGTGACCGATGATAGTTGGCTGGGCCCCGCCCTCCATGCCTGGGAAGAGCTGGAGTGGCCCTGCCAACTAATCTAACATCTCATGCCCAGGGATGAGCCCCGCAATGGACATCAGCTACGTGTGATGAACTGGAGAACGAAGGGCTGGAAGGTGTTACTGAGAGGCTGATGGAGGGGAAGAGAAACTGGGATGCTAGAATTAAGGGGGCTGGGGGCTTGGGCCAGAGCCAGCTGGATGTCACTGTAACATTTCATTCTCTGGGCTAATCACAGACTGCATTACATCCAGACTCCTGATAAATTCACATGGCTGGCCTGGAAGGGGGTTATCAGGCATCTCTCTGGGGGACCTAAGCCCACCCACCCCAGGGCACGTCCCGTCGTATTCACTTGTCAGGGGCAGACCCCATATTTGCCTCACAGATGGAGATGGGGGCCAAACAAAAGCAACAGGTACAAAGCAGAAGGCTTGTGAGAGTCTGGTGGGGAGGTCTAGGAAGTGGAGGTGGGGGTCTGTGGGTCATCCCAGTTAAGGGCAGGGCCTGGGTGCAGGGGGTGAGGCCAGTGGAATGTAAGGGGAGGAGTTAGGGGGCTCTAAGGAGATTGGGGCATCCATGCAGCAGGGCAATTCCAGGATGTGACATGGCTGAGATGAAGGTGGAGGTGGGGGGAAAAAGGGGGAGGATCAGGGCTGGGGGTGCAGGGCAATGGGAGGGACAAGGAGGGAGGCTTGTGGCCAGGGACTGCAAGGCAGTGGTGGGGTGGGTGCAAGGAGGGAAGGATTGGGGCCAGGGGTGCAGGGCAGTGGGGGGAGAGGATTGAGGCTGGGGAGTGCAGGGCAGTTGGGGAGTCAGGGGGACTACTCACCCTTTCCTAGTATGCCCTGTGCCCCTGTTCTGGGGGGGCTCCAGAAGGCGGCCCTGGCGCTCAGCTCATGCAGGCACCGAGGGGGTGGTGGTGCGGCCGGGGGGGGGGGGCCCAAGGGGCGGGGGGAGACAAACAGACAGAGATGCCAAATGAGGAGGAGGCGCTGTCGAGGGGAGGAGAAGGGACCTGCCCCCAGTGCCCCCCCAGCACACCTGCTGGATGCATCATCCCTGCTGGGCCCCCCTTGCCCCCCCCACACCATCTCTTAGTGCCCACCCAAACCCCTTGTTGCACCATCCCCACACTGCACCATCATCTAGTGCCCCCCACTGTACCATGCCCTGCATCCATCCCTCACTGCCCCCCATGTCCCCACATCCCATCACTCACCTGCTCCTCAGTGCCTAGTTGGGGGGTACTGGGGGTGTCGATGGATTTACTGACCTACTGGACTCTGAGCCCTCCTGGGCCCAGGACTTCTTATAGGGGTTTGGGGAAAGGGGCCCATCTCTAGAGCTGAGGTTCAATCTCTCCCCAGCCCCAAGCCCTTGCCTGGAGGGAGGGGCCTGTGACGCTCCTTCCACAGTCTGTTCCCTCCCACCAGCTGCTCCTAAGGGGGCTGAGATCCAGGGGGGGCCATGTGAATGCGGCAGGGTGGGGGTCTCTCATCTTTGTGCTCTGAGGAAGAAGTGGGGCAAGATGGGAGGAGGCAGTCCTTGTCATGGGGTGATGGGAGAGCACAGGGGCTGGGCAGAGGTGTGGGCAGAGTGAGAGGGTTTGGGGGGTGGTGGTGCCATAAGAAGACCCTTATGTATGGTGCTACTCAATGGAGGAGGGGAGTGTCCATGCTGGGGGAAGGGTATGGGATGTGCTTGGGGGATTGTCAAGGGGCCCCTGGGGTCAAAGGGGAAGGAGTTTGGAGGTGTCACGGGGGTAGACGTCAGGGGGGTTGGGGGGGCAGTGGGCTGCACAGTCAAGTGTTGGGTTGTTTGGGGTCACTGGGTGTGGGTTTGTATGGGGGGCCTGCACTGGGGGTGTTCAGGTGGGAGGGCTGGAGGGGGTTGGTTTGGGGCAGCACAAGGGGCACCGCGGGCCGGGGGGGTCACCTTTGCGGATGTTGCCATCAGGTGCTGGTCCGAACTCGCCAGCCGTCAGCAGGAAGCAGGCACGGTCACGGCTGTAGCGCTCATGGGTCGCAGGGGTGACAGGCGACTTCTCCTCAGGTGACAGGGCCTGGTCGATGGTTGGACAGTCCTCATTGGCTAGCGCTGCCTTCGCTGCATCCCCATTCTGCTTGGAGTCTGCCAGCAACACACCAGGTCAGGGAAGTAAAGGCAGCTGTTCCCAAGAGAACCCAGGTGTACGAGTCCCCTCCCCCTCCAACCACTAGACCCCACTCCCCTTCACAAACCCCCAAAGATCCCAGGGGTCCTGGTGTCCAGCGCCACAGGGAGAGGTGGTCTGTGTGTGACCAGTCCCCCCCCACCTGGCCATATAATCCTGCCCATGGATGGCTCCGGGTGTGTGAGAGCTGACCCAGAGTGGTCCCTGCCCCTCCTTCCAGCACTACACAACACTGGCAGCCTCTGGCTGACCATCCAGGGGTTAAAGTATAATTTGGGTGGCCCCAGAACACTCCTGTGTGGGTGGGCCTCCGGACCCTAGCTCCTGCCCCCCCCCCCCACATGGCAGCACCCCACTCCCTGCCCCAATATCCCCTCCAGCATGAGCTGGGCTGCTTCTGCACTTACCGGTGGCAGCATGCTGGGGAGGTGAGGGCGGTAGGCCACAGGTTGGGGCAGAAGTGTGTCTGGGGAGGAGACTGCAGGCCCCAGGCTGGGGTGGGACATGGAAGGGGGGAGTTTGAGGCAGGGCTGCAGCCCCCAGCAAGGCCCTGGCCCCTGCCTGCTGGAACGTGGCGGAATGCTGCTCCGGGGCCTGCTATTTTTAGGGGCCCAGCATTTGGGCCCCTAAAAATAGAACATGGAACTGGAACGCTGCATTTCCAGGGTCCGCTATTTTTAAATGGTGGGCCCCAGAACTCAGCGTTCCAGCTCCATTTTCTATTTTTAGGGGCCTTGGAACACTGAGCCCCTAAAATAGTGGGCACCAGAACACCATTCCGCCGCGTTCCAGCTTACTTGAAACCCTGTGACCATCCATGCATGGTGCTGCATGAGCACCAGGCACCACTGTTGCTCTGTGTGGCCCCAAACCTGAGCCCTGCCACCCAGCACAGCCACACAACAGACAACGCATGAGATAACCTGTGTACTGGCTGCACACACACACAGGGCAGTGCACACACGGCACAGTGCTCACTCCCGTGCACACTGAAATGGCTGCCGTTGTGCACAAGAGAGAACACGAGCCTAGAACACTCGCACAGTTTGGAAACACAAACTTCTTTGCCAGTGCCCCTCCTGACCTACAGCCCTCTTGTAGCCCAGCTCCCAGTACCCCAGCTCTGACTGTGCCCAAGATGCTGTGTGAGGTGGGAGTGGGGACTCCTGTGTTCTCTCCCCAGCTCTGGGAGAAAAGTGGATATGACAAAGTGGAGGTGCTCTGGGGACTTCCTCTGTGTGCAGTGCCTGTTTTCCCATCTTGCTCACATTCACACACAGGTTGTGGCACCTCAAGACCAAGGAGGGAGTGTCCAACTAGCCAGGAAAGAGACAAAGGATGGGGGAGGAGCTAAGGAGGGGACAGTGCATGGCTTTGTGTTCCCCTCAGTCTGTCATGGCTGTAACCTTAACCAATCTGCCAGCCAAGTCTTCCTACACTGTGACCCTGAGCGCTAATAAACCCATCTGACCCCTGCACTAGACTCAGGTCTGACTAGCAAGTGGGGTGGTAGGCCTTAGGCCATGGAGGGACCCCTGAGTGCCCTTTCAGGGGCATCTGGAAGAGGGTTTCCAGGCAGAGCCGGGGTTGGACCCTCTGAGGCTAGGGCTACCAGATGTCAGGCAGAGGACATGTCCTCCTTTTTACCTTCATGTCCTCCATCCAGCAGGCATTTTAAAAACACATTATTTTTTCTGGCTTTTTACTTACAGGGGTAAACGTATGCTGGAATCCCCTGGAACACCCTATTTTTAGGAGGAAACATTCCAGGGCCCCCTAAAAACAGAACATTACATTAATACTACATTTTCTCCGTGTGCCCTCCAATGTCCTCCTTTTCGTATTTCCCTGTCCTCCTTTCTGTGCTCTGGTATCTGGAAACCCTGTCTGAGGCCAGATTTGAGGCAGGCTGCACTGGGCTGTGGAGAGTCAGACCTACAGTGGACTGGGGCAGACTTCACTGTGGCAGAGCTATATGGGTGTGTTCACACAGCAGTCTTATTTTGAAACAACAGAGGTTGTTTCGAAATAAGAAACGCCATGTTCAAACGACTTACCGTTGTTTCGAAACAACAGGTTCCGTTGTTTCGAAACAACAGCATTGTTTCGAAACAAACCCCATTGGGTGATGAAACAATGTTGTTTTGAAACGATTGTTTCGAAACAATCCCATCAGAACATGTTATTTCGAAACGACGGTGACTCGTTTCGAAATAACTGTTGTCCGAACATGCTATTTTGCTTTGAGCTTTTTTCCTTAATTCGAATTAACGTTTTCTTAATTCAAATTAACTTATTTCGAAATAACGCCTTATTTTGATACAAGTTGTTTCGAAACAACTTGTATCGAAATAACCCCCTGTGTGTGAACGTAGCCTATGGAAGCTGCTGGGAAGAAGAGCTGGGCTGTAAACTGCTGTAAATAAAGAGCATGGGTAACAGCAGAGATGGGGGATGAGTCCTCTGTGAGGTCATTGAACACCCAGGGAGTGGGAGAAAGGGGCAGAGGACCCACAACCCATTACAGTGCAATCCTGTGGCTCAGGGTGCAAAGCAGATGTGTGATCATTGTGGAGCTGGGAGCCTGTGGGGTAGGGACCCTGTGGGGGCAGGCTGTGCAGCAGAAGTGGGATCCTGTGGGACTAGAATCCCATGGGGCAGGCAGTGGAACAGAGATGGGATCCCATGGGACCCAGACTCCATGGGGCAGGGAACCTGCAGGGTAGGACTGGTTTCCCAGGAGCCCCGTACCTGCCCGGTTGATCTCAATGATTTCCTCCTGGGCCAGGGGGCAGGCATCGGCAGGGGGGCCAGGCCGGGGGCCAGGGGCACCCTCAGGCTTGCAGTAGTTGGGCGAGCCAGGCTGTGGTGCCCGAGGGATGTGTTTGTTCTTCTTCTTGGGCAGCTTCTGCTTGGCCATGGCGAGTGAGTAGTACATGCCGAAGTTGTTGACGATGACAGGCACAGGCATGGCGATGGTCAGCACCCCAGCCAGGGCACACAGTGCCCCCACCAGCATCCCTGACCAGGTCATGGGGTACATGTCACCGTAGCCCAGTGTGGTCATGGTCACCACAGCCCACCAGAACCCGATGGGGATGTTCTTGAAGTCGGTGTGCTTGCTGCCCGTCACATCATCCGGGTCAGCGCCAATGCGCTCAGCATAGTAGATCATGGTGGCAAAGATGAGGACGCCCAGCGCCAGGAAGATGATGAGCAGCAGGAACTCATTGGTGCTTGCCCGCAACGTGTGGCCGAGAACCCGCAGCCCCACGAAGTGCCGTGTCAGCTTGAAGATGCGCAGGATGCGGACAAAGCGCACCACACGCAGGAAACCCAGGACGTCCTTGGCTGCCTTGGATGAGAGGCCGCGTAGCCCCACCTCCAGGTAGAAAGGCAGGATGGCCACGAAGTCGATGATATTCAGGCTGCTCTTCACGAACTCCAGCTTGTCTGGGCAGAAGCAGACGCGCATGAGGAACTCAAAGGTGAACCAGATGACGCAGGCTCCCTCCACGTAGGTGAGGAACGGCTCCGTTTCCACCTCCACAGCCACCTGTGTGGCCGTCCCATTGGCCACTGCCACCGTCTCCGTCTTATTGATGATGCGGTTGAAGGCCTCGTGAGTCTCCAGGCAGAAGGTGGTGATGGAAAGGAGAATGAAGAAGAGGGAGGCGAAGGCCACGTACTAGAGTGGGGGGTGAAGATGGAGAACGGTTAGTCACCCTGGTCTGAAAATCGCAGGTACCCTAGGAAAGAGGCACACCCCCCAGTGAGACTGGGACCCCGTGGGGAGGGGAAAGGCCCTGGACCTCATTCACTGCTTCCAACCCAGTGCCCAGCCAGGGCTGGATTAGGACCATAGTCCCCTAGAGGGGAATAACCTAGGAGTCCTGGATTCCCCTCCACCCTACAGACACCCAGGGCTCTCCAATAGTGGTGTTTACACCCAGAGGCTAGGGGATCTGGGCAGAAGGAACATTGTCTTAGGAGGTGCATGGGGGGTGGTGATAATTGGGTTTCTGCAGAAATGCAGAGGCCCCTCTGAATCCCATGCAGTTTGGGAGGGAGCAGGCCCCAGCTCATGAAACGAGCTCTCCTATCTGCTTAATACGGCAGGGTGGGGGGGATGGTTGAAGAAAGACACAAAACAGAGTCAGCGAGAGAATCCAGGAGTTCTGGTTCCCAGCCCTGTTAATTAGGGAGATGATCAGAGCCCACCTGGGAGATGGGTCATCGGCCCTTTGGCTGCCCCTGCTCTAGCTAAGAGGCTTCTGGGACCCAGGGAACTGGGACACGGGGGGTGACATGAGCTGAGCAGTGCGGGGAGGGGGGGCATGAGATTGTGCCGAGTTAGCTGAATCCCTGCTGCAGTGAGGAGGTGCTCCAGTGGGTCGGTGCCAGCCAACAGCCCCCCCACAGGTCAGAACAGCTCAGTGGCGGGTTGGGGGACATGTAGAAATAAACCCCAGAGCCGCAGCCCTCCAGGGGATGTCTCTGCAGCAAGCAGCTCTGCTGGGAAATTCATTTGTGTGGATGTGTAACAGGGCCCCCCAGTGCACCCCTCCTGAGCTCCGCACTGTGCCCTGTCCCAGCGTGTGACTCTGACTCCCTGCTGTACTCCTTTGAGCCTCCTAAGCCCTCCACTGAAACCCATAGCAACCCCCCTCTGTATCTTGCCCCAGCTCCCATGCCCCCTCTCCACACCAGCTCCCACTGCTGCCATACCTGTGCCCCCACCATTGCAATCTTGCTTCCTTGCAAGGCTGGGCCTGGCCAGGGCACAAGCAAAAGAATCTAACTGTGTGTGTGTGTTTGTGTCCATACCCCTGTGTCCCTGCACATTTCCATCCCTTTCTGCTTTGCCCCTAGCTCCGCACTCCAGGTGGAGCCATGCAGTTGGTCTCCAGGTGCTTGGGCCAGATGTGTGGGTAAGGGGCCTATAGGTGCAGGAGACCTGCCAGCACCACCTGCCCTGGAGATCCCTGATGCCCCAAGCTGTGTGGACGAGCCTTGCAGAGCAGTCTGGAGTCAGTGGTGAGGGTGGATAGCAAGTGCCGGTTCATCACCACACATTGCCAACTTGCACTGGGCTGGGGGCCGGCTCTGGACCCACAGGCACAGGCAGCCACAGCCCGGTGAATGTTACAGATGGGCAGGCACGTGTCAATGGACATGTTACCCACCCATCTGTCCACCAGCCCCTCTATTTGTCCATCCTTCCATCTCCCCCTTTCCAGCCATCTGCCCCTCCACCCGTCCATCTGTCCGTCTTTCCATTCCTCCATCTACCCTCCCTCTTCAATCCGTCTGTCCATCCACCCCCACCTCCCTATCGGTCAACTGTTCATCTGCCCCAAACCCCTCCCCCCATTCATCCCTGCATCCATCCCTCAGTCTGTCCATCTGTCCTCCCCCCGTCCCTCAATCCCCCTCCCCCATCCGTTCCTCCATGCATCCATTTGCTACTCTCTCGCTCTCCCTGCCCACCTCTGCTTATCTGTGTCCATACCCCCCCATGCCACTCTCCCCACTTGGAACAAATCACTACTGGGGACCAGTGGGGAGCCCCCCATTTCATCCCCTCCAGGGTCCTCTGAAACAAACTCCCTCACCACCAGCAGCCGATGAAGAGTGTGTAAAATGGGGGGGTCGCCCTTTCCCCCTGGCAGTTGGCTGGACTAGGGCACTGCTGGAGGGGGAAGCTGAGATGCTTCGGTGGCAGTGGGGGGGGCGATGGCAAGCTGGGCTGGATACTGACTGCAGTGCGGGTCCCTCCCCCCCCCGACCCACTGCCTCTGCAGAACCAGCCCAGCGCCAGCCGCTGTCCTCAAATTGATCCTGAGCTGGGGGGAGGTGGGCTGCAGAGGCTGGGATGGGGGACAGGGTCCTGGGACAGGGCTGCGCTGGGGGGCAGGAGTGGTTACTGGGAGCCAGGACAGAGCTGTACGAGGGAGCTGGGATGACAGAAGGCAGGCTGGGACAGCTGCAGGGGCTGTGGGGGGCTGGAGCCCAGTGGCAGGGGGCTGGGACAGCTGCACTTAGGGGACAGGGTTGCTGGGGTGCTGGGAGATGGGGTACAGTGGGGAGAGGCTGAGGCATAAGCTGATCCCCAAGACACTGTCATCCTTCAGCACTGGGTCTAGCTGGGCACGTTGCCTGCTGCTGGAGTCCCCTCTAAGGATCACAGAACCCCTCCAATTATCAGCTAAAAAGCCCTCCAATACAGCATCCCCCATGCCACTTGCACCCCTGCCTGCTCCCAGTTGCACACTCAGTCTCTTCTACTCTTGATTTCACATGCTTGCTTTATTTCCTTTTTGCACCCACAGCCTCTGGTGCCCCCCATCCTTTGACCTCCCACCCCGCCTTTTCTTACACTCATGCCTCTCTCTCTTCCCACACTCAGCACCCCTTGTACACTTATGTGGCCACAAAGTCACAGATCTTCCACACTCCTGTGCACACTCCCATTAACCTTTGCATGAATCTCCACACACACATATGCATTGACCCTGGCACATGCACCCTTACATGCTCACCTTGACCCTTTCACTATCCCCTTGCACACACATCAACCCTGGCACACATAGCCTCACACACTCACACTGACCCTTGCCCTATCCCTTTACACAATCTCATTGACCTTGGTACACAAACTGCCTTGCACACTCACTGACCCTCACACTCTTGTCAACCTTGGCACACACACCACCTTCACATTCTCACTCACCCTTGCACACATACAAACATTGACCCTGGTGCATATGGTCTTGTGCACTCACATTAACCCTGGCACTAGCCCATTGTGCCCTCTCACTGACCCTGGCACCATCCCCTTGTATGCTCCAACTGGCCTTTGCACACATCCTGGCACACTCAGCTGACCAGAATGCTATTCTCTTGCACATGCAGTGACCTCTGTGCACTCACACTGGCTATTGCACTGTCCCACTGACCCTGGTGCACTGCCCCACACACTCCTGGTAACATTTGCACAATTGTGCTCCCCTTACCCTGGCCATCTTGGAGGAGTAGGGGTCCTCAAAGAGTGCCCAGACTTTGGGCTGCCAGCGGCGCCACCAGCCCACCTGCCGCCCATCCTCCTGCAGGCAGAGGTGCTTGAGGTCACCAGCATCATCGTCATCCTGCCCATCGGGGGCCTCGAAGCTGTCCAGTGCCTCCTCGGCATCACGGTGCTGCCGGTAGTTCATCCAGCAGCAGGCCTCCACGTCGGTCTCGTCGATGCCCCAGAAGGCCAGCTCCTCCTCAAAGAGGGGCCCGCAGACGTCAGCCGGGCAGTGCAGTTTGCCCGTGCGATAGTAGTTGAGGACGTAAGCAAAGACCTGGGGATGGCGGTCGAAGAAGAACTCGTCGGCTTTGGGGTCGTAGTCAAAGTTGCTGCAGGCGTCGGGTTCGGTCAGCCAGGCCAAGCGGGTGCCCGGCAGGGTCTGCAGGGTGCTGCGGTACGTCTCGTGCCGCACCCCCCCCACGTTAATCACGATCTTTTCGCTCTCCTCGTGCCGGCCCATGTCCCCCCTGGCGCATGACTTGGCTGGTGCCTGGCTGCCCGACTTGCGCCCGCGGAACGACGAGACGCACACTGAGCTGAGCATCGGGGGGGCGGGCACGGCGCGCCCCCGGCACGGGGGGTAGGGGGGTGGTCAAATCAGGGCACACCGTGCAAGCGGCGTCATCGCAGGCCCTCCTCTGCCGGCCCCCATGGGATGGGGGTGGTAGCAGGGGGGGGTGTCAGGATTGTGGAACAGGGTTGGGGGGGGCTAGAACTCAGAGATGGGCAGAGGAGCCGGCAGGCAGTGCAGGCGCTGAGAGAGAGAGACAGAAGGGGCAAGGTTAGTGCGGGCTCCATCCCTCATCTGTCCTTTCCCTGTCCCTCCAGTTCTCCAACCCTCTGCTGTGCCTTTCCCATTCCTCATTTCTCCTCTGTGCCTCTCCCATTCTCTCCATCCCTTCCTCTCTCCTCTGTCCTTCCCATTCCCCTCATCCCTCCATCTCTCCTCTGTGCCTTTCCCATTCCCTCCATTCCTAATCTCCTGTGCCTTTCCTGTTCCCCATCCCTCCATCTCTCCTCCAGCCCTCCTCTGTCTTTCCCATTTTCTCATTCCCTCCTCTGTGTCTTTTCCATTCCCTTCATCCATTCCTCATTTCTCCTCCGTGCCTTTCCTGTTCCCTCCATCCCTCTGCCCCTGTCACTTTTCTATGCCTTTCCCATTCTCTCCATCTCTGTCCCTCCATCCTTCCTCCTTCCCTCCTCTGTGCTGTTCCCAATCTCACTGTCCCTTCATCTGTCCTCTGTGCCATTCCTATTCCTCCCATCCCTGTACTCCTTCAGCCCCAGTACTTTCTCTCTTTCTTTTTCCTCCCTTCTCTTTCTAGAGGTTGGCTGGGTTTCAGATCAGGGTCTCTTCAACTCCTCCCCCCCCACATTCCATTCCCCTACCTGTCCCCATCTCTGTGCTCCCCTCTTGGTAGGACCTTGCAGCCCATCCTATCCCCTGGGACACAGCTGACATTTGGGTGTGTGTGTGCTGGGATGTGATGGGGGGGAGACTCTGGGTCTGGGGTGGGCACAGGAACTGGGAAAGGGGGATGCTGCATTCCCCCAGGACACGTTGCTGAAATCTCTGCTCCTCCAGCTCAAGGGGCTGTGTGCTTAGTTAGGGGGACAAGCTGTAGCTGGAAGGGCTGAGCTTTCACCTGGGGGGGCAGACTCCCTCCTCCCAACTTTTGCTGCAAAGTGGCTGCAGCCCCTTCCCCCACACTGTGTCCTTCCCAGGGACTCTTGTGTAACTGGGGCTAGCAGCTCCCCCCATCAACCGGGAACAAGGCATCAAAACGGCACAGGGGTGCAAATCCCCCCAGCAGTGCCCCTCCCCCACTCAGGTGAGTGCAGCAAGGACGCAACGGGGGGAAGCCAGGCCAGCTGCCTCAGCAGATCGGAGTGTGGGGGGAGGGGAGTGACAGCTCCCCCCCAGCACCCAAAACCTGCAAAGCAGTAGCAGCTGCGTTCATGGAAGGGATGGGTGGGGCAAGGGGGCCCAGTGCTTATGTCCAGGAACTGGAGGCAGTGCTCTGGGGCAGAATGCAGTGAGGATCTGAGGTTGGGGTCCCTGGGGGACTCTTAAGGCAAGCGGGGATCTCAAGGGGGACTATGCTGCTGGTCCAGGGGGTCCATGCCAAGGGGAGGCTGTGTGAGGGGATTTGAGGGATAACGGTGCAGAAGGATTCGGGGGGGTGCCCCAAAGAGAGGCTCTGGGGCTGGGAGGAGTTCTAAGGGGGGCTGGATGTGTGTGGGAGAGGATTCTGTGGGGGTGTCTCAGGCTAGGTGTGGGGTTTGGGGGACTGGATGTGGGCAGTTTGGGGGCTTCTGTGGCTGAGTCTGAGTTCCCAGGGATCTAAAACTCAGCTGGACAGTTTTGGGGGTAGTTCTTGGGAGCTGGATGGGGGCAGTTCAGAGGGTCTCTGGGTTTGGGGGTTCTGGGAGGCCTGGTGTGAGTGGTTGGGGGGGTCTCTGGGGCTGGATGTGGGGGGCTGGCTCACTAAGCCTGAGAGAGAACCCTTGTTCTACCCTCTCCTTTCTCTCCATTGCCCTGTACAGGGGGCATTGTCAACTGGCTGGAACTGAGCATGGGGAAGCTGGGGGGCAGATCCCCTGGGAGTCAGGACAGGCCCTGCCTAGAAGAGCCCTGTAGGAACTGACTGTGCAGGTATTTGCATATGTGTGCATGCTATGTGTGTGGCAGATAAGTGTGTGCACTGGGGTGTTTTGATGCGTGTGCAAGCATGCACATGTATGGGTACATTTGTGTGCATGTGCATGCTGGAGTTTGTGCATGCTGATGTGCACACGTGTGCGCGCACACATGCATGTGGTACTCAATGTACCTGGTCCCAGTCAGTCCCAGGTTAATGCCCCTGATGCTGTCATGTTTAACCGGACTCTCCCAAGTGTGTCCAGGGGTTATGTCTTCGCCGATTGAGGCTAGTAGTAGTGCAGGGAGTAGATGGAAGTTGGGAGGGGGGCTAAAATATTCCTACTTATGGCCCCCAGTGGACTCTGTGTATGTGTGTGTGTTCATTTGCTCTGTGTGCACAAGTGTACTCTCTGTGCCTGTATGTGCCCGCTGTGTGCATGTGCATGCACGTGTGCCCTCTGTGAGTGTCTGTGCCTGTGCCATATGTGTGCCCACATGTCCGTGTGAGTATGCATGTATGTGTGTGCTCTGTGTGAATTCATTTGTGTGCAAGTGCCCCATGTGCACACTCACTCACACACTCACTCACTCTGTTGCTGTCTCCCTCCCACCCCTCCTGTGTCTAAAATCAACAGCCTAGCGGATGCCCCCTCCCCCCTCTCAATCTGCCCAAAACCGAGCCTCCCCCCACCCAGAGAAGGTCTGTTCTTGGGGGGCTGCAGCCTCCAGACGGAGCCCCCCAGGATTTGCTAGGCCAGCAGCTCCTGAGTCACCCTCCCGTGTATACACCTGGCCCCTGTCCGCCCAAAACCCTGGCATCCCTCCCCATCCCCTCACCCTTCTTCTCCATTCCCCCTCTCCAGACACCCCTATCCATACCCCACACCTTCCGCCACCCCTCTTTCCCACGCACCCCCCACGGCCCCCATCCCTCCCCCTGGCTGATACTCACTTCTCAGTGCCCCCCCTTATTTTGGGGAGGGCCGGCTCCACCACGTCCCTGTGGGGGCTGGGCGGGGCCGGGCGCTGGGGGGTCCCGGGCGGAGGGGGTCAAAGGCGGCCGGCTCCTGCTGGCGGGGCCCGATCCTGGCTCCGGTCCCCCCCGGCCCCCCCGCGGCGAGGCTGGGAGCTGCGGCGGCTGTTCTGCTGCTACTGCGGACCTGCTATGACATCACCGCTCTTAAGGTGGAGTCTGGCCATTCTGGGCGGGGGGGCTGCCCCGGCTGGGGGGGGGGGGTTGGAGTCTGCAAAGGGGTGGGCTCGCAGCTGCCCCCCTCCTCCGGCACGGGAGGTCAGGAGGGGAGGCGGGGGCAGGTGCCTAGGTGGCTGCTTCTGGGGTGCGCTCAGTCACTGCCCCCCCCCCGATATGTGGGCGTGGGGGTACCGCTGGCCCAGTTAACTGGGGCCGGATCTCCGACTGCAGAGCCACCTTAAAGACCCTGCAAAGAAATGGGGGGGGGGCTCTGGGGGAGGCGGGAGGAGTAATGGGCATATAGTCTGCTGGGGGGCTGGATAGGGGTGGAGCAGCAAGGGGCTGCATTAACCCTCAGGTGTCGAGGGGAACCTGGGAAGGGCCATAAAGAGCCCACCGCTACCCTCCCTCCACCAGGCACAAACCGTGGAAGAAACAGGCCAGGTTCACTCATGGACCAGCTTCAGGCACAGGTAGGTACCTGTGTGTGTGCACACTTAGGGAAGACACACGTGCACACACACACAGGAAACAAACACACATGGCCATTCACAGACAGGGAACAGACACATGTGCACACACAGGGAACGCGTGCACACACACACAGAGAACACACGTGCACAAACATGGATGAGCACACACATGCACATGCAAACACAAGGAACTCACGTTTGTTTGCACACACTCGGGAGACATGCATACACAGAGAACACGGGTACATACACTGTTAATGCATGCAGGTAGCACATATAAATGTACACACAAGTCTGACATCCAGGTAACGTACATACACACACCTTGGTAACATGCCCACTCACCTCTCTCACATAGAAGTGGAAACATATGTGCGCACACATGCACACACAAACACACACCTGGGTAACCCCCCCCCACATAACAGATTGGTAAAGTGCATATGTGCACATGCGCAGACACACACATACTTACAGTCACTAGGGTCCTACTCACAAACTGCCCTCACTCAGGCTGTTTCCAGGGTCCCATTATTAGTGGGGGGGGTAAGGGAGGAAGTTTGGGGCCCAGCTTTCACTATCTTTCCACCCCCTGTGGCAAGCAGAGCCATGTGAGCTCATGTTGCCCACCATTTAACCTGCACCCCCTCACCAGGCTCCTTCTCAGGCTGGATCTGTCCATGGCGCTGCTCTGCCTAGCCCAGGGGTCTCAAACACATGGCCCGCAGGCTGCATACAGCCCCTAAAACTATTTCCTGAGGCCTGCAATGACACTATTGTTACCAATATTTGCAATATTGTTGTATGAAAAGGTTTCAGTGGTGCAGCCCTTGGGCTAACATGCTAGTCTTCATGGGATCCTGTACTAGTCCTCTTACAGATCTTGCGCTGATTTGAGTTTGAGACTCCTGGCGTAGGCCATGGCTGCCTTTTGCTACTGTGCAGCCAAAAGAGAAAGGAGGTCACGGTCACCCAGAGGCCCTGGCATGGGGGGGGGATGGAGAACCCTACTCTGGGTGATTGTTTGTAAGGATCACAGCAAGAGAGGAGATGGGGGGGGGGTTCCAAGGGAGCGTGGGGGGGGGAATGGAGCAGCATCATGTGCTCAACCAGCAAAAGCTGCATGGCTGGGGTTGTGGGGGTCCCCTCCCCCACACTGAGCTGTCCTAGGGGGTGCTAGTCAACCCGATCCCCTCCCCCCAAAAATCCCTGAATCTTTGCTTCTTCCCTCTGGATAGTATGAGCTGCCTGTTACATCCCCCTGCAACCATCCAGTCCTCTCTCTCTCCCCACACCTAGTAATGAAGACTCCCCCAGCCCTTTGAGAACTATTGCTCTTTATTGATTGCTCTGTCCAGTCTCTGGCTCTGCTGGAGATTCAGTGAATTTTCAGGGGGCAGAGGGGGCAACAGTTGGCTGATAGAAGGAACAGAAGGACAGAGCCGGGTGTGTGAGGCCTGAACCAAAACCAGTGGAAGCCAGGCCCAGAGCCTGTGATGAAGCAGGAATTTTCATAATGTTTTGTATAAATGCTGTGTGTGCCTCAGTTTCCTCTGGTGCGGACGGCTCATCTGTGCTGTGAGCCACAATCACGCCCTTTCAGACAACAGACGCTTGCTTCCCTCCCACCCCATCCAGCCTCAGAATGTGGCAAAAGTGCGGCAGGCATTGCTAAAACCACGCCGCACTGCTGAGACGTGCTAGGTGCTGGACATTCATGTGAACACATTCTGGGAGGGCAGCATGCTTCTTGGGTACAGCTGGCACAGGGACACCCTGAACCATCCTAGGATGAGGCTGGGAGGACAGCATGACAGCTGAGGTGTTTCCTACAAGATGGGGGGGGGAGTGACCCCCATGGTATGGGTGACATGGAACTTGAGCAATTGGGGGCTGTGTCTCCAGCCGGCCCAGTGGGCAGCAGAAGGGCCTCCCCATTGAGCAAGCTGGGCTGTGGGGATGGGCGGATGTGTTCATGGGCATGTAACCGTGGAACCAGGGTGCTACAACCCCGCTAAACTTGGCTGAGCACCTTCACCCTCACACCCACTCGCCATCTCTCCATGCACTGAGATCTATCGAGTCAGGTGGCTGCGCACAGCTGGGATGGCCATGGAGAGAACCCGCAGGGACACGGACAGAGCCCATGGATGATGCTTGTGGACATTCACACATCCCATTTATGTCCCAGGCAGGGAACTGGGCGCAGCTGTTTGCTCTGGATGCTGCCTAGCTTTGCTTACTGGTTCAGGCCCCAGGTGTTGCACTCCGGGCATCTCCTCTTCTGCCAGGATGCACCAGTAGATTATAGGGGAGTTGGGAGGGCTGGGTTGGGGGGTCCTGTTGAACGCTCCAGAACGGCAGGAGATGCTCAGCACTAACACCTCACCCCTAAAGAAGCACGACCCCCCTGCAGCCTCTAGATCCTGCTCCCCTCCCAGAGCTGTGAAGAGAACCCAGGAGTCCTAGCTTACAGCACCCGTGCTTAACCACTAGACCCCCCGTCCCCTCCTAGAGCTGGGGGTGGGACTCTCATCCTGAGGAGTTAGTGTGTGGGGGAGGATGGTGAGTGGTCAGAGCAGGGGTTGGGGTTGGGCTGCCCATGGTGCTGTGGGGGGGGGTCTCTTGTGTGACAGGGGATGGGGTGGCCTTGGCTCGGGCCAGCCCCACACGGTCATGGTCCCGATCAAACACAGTGTAGTACTGGCCCAGGAAGACATCGCCAAGGATCCAGAGGGGTCCAGCAGGGGGAGCCACATCCAGGGCCATGAACCCACTGACACACACAGTGATGCCCAGCTGTGTCACCTGTGAAAGTGAAGGGGCGGGTGGGTCAGGCCAGGCCCCAGAAAAGGCCCTATAGATTCAGCAACCTGCCTACCCCGCAGTGGGCTTAGTGCACCCCAAGCAGTGCCCCTGCCCCTCCTGTGAGCCTAGTATAGTTTTCTGATGCCCATTCCTCCCCATGGACCCATCCCTTCCACAAGCCCAGATCCCCACAGGCTCAGAAACCCCCCAGCAGTCCTTATAGCCCCCACCCAAGTCATAGGGTCCCTTCCAGGCCCCAAAAATCCAAACAGACCACCCTAACCAGGCCCAGACTGTCACAGTGTCACCCCCCTTTGCCTAGCTGTTTCCTGTCCTCCAGCCCAGCCCAGCCCAGCCCAGCCCCCCACCTTTGTGGCCCCAAGTGCACCCTGACCTTCAGCACGTATTGCTCCCCTGTCAGGTTGAAGGGCTTTCCTCCCAGGACAAAGGAGACCTCAGGCAGTTCGGAGATCCGGTCACAATCCAGCAGATACTGGGGGAGAGCAGAGAGTGGAGGGGGATTACTGCGTACCCATGGGGCTGCGTCCCACAGCAGCCTAGCACAATAGCTAGCAAGGGGCAATGCATGCAACTAAACCCAGGAGTCCTGGCTCCCAGCCCCCACCCTGGCTCTAACCACTAAACCCTACTCCCTCCCCTCATAGCCCAGATAGAGCCCAGGAGTCCTAGCTCCCAGCTCCCTCCTGCCCAAGCTCTAACTACTAGACTCCACTTACTACCCAGACCTGGGACAGAACCCAGGAGTCCTGGCTCCCAGCTCCCACTCCACCCCTCACTTCCCATAGATGGAACCCAGGTGTCTGGCCTGCTTACCTGCTCCCCAAGAGCGTGGAATGGTCCGAGGGCTTTGTGCAGGGTCTTGATCTCTGCAGCAGGGCCGGCAATGAGGGAGGTGCCGGTGTCTACGATGGCCTGGCAGCCCCCCTGGCAGAGAGCCGGTCCCTTGCACTGGGGCCCCCCTTGGGCCTTCTCCACCCTGATCCTGCCAAGAGGGGAGGTTTGGGGGGGTCAGGGGCCCAGAGGACTGTTCCAGGGGAGGATGGGAGCTGAAGCGGAAGGGGAGGATAGGCTGGGATTTGGGGGTAGTTGGGTTTGGGGGTATGGGGAGGATGAGAGGTTGGCAGGGTGCAGAGGATGGGTGGATTTGAGGGTGACTTGTGGGGTCAGGAGGGCATGGGGGCTGGTTGGGTTCAGTGTTATCTCAGAGGTCAGGAGGGGGCCAAGGGTGCTTTGGGAGGGTCTGGGGACACTCACTTGTCCACTGGGATCTGCCAGTAGCCCCTACGGGACACCCCCACATAGTGCAGCTCTCCATCGTACAACCCTGTGTCGATGCCGCCTAGCAGTAGCTCACCGCCGTCCTCCGAGCCCCTGCAAACCACGGAGTGAGACAGTTTTGGTGAATGGGGGGTCAAGGGAGGAGAGGCTCCAGGCAGCTGAGGCATGCTGGGCTGGGCAGTGAGGGTGTGAGGTTGGGCTCTGAGGGGAGCAGGGGTGCTGGATTGTTTGTTGTGGTGGTTCTAGGGTGATGAGCTGGATGCTTGGGGGATCAGAGGGTGGTGGGTGGGCATTGCTGTTCTGGGGTGCTAGGTTTGGTGTTTGGGGGATCTAGGGGTGCTGGGGGATCTAGGGTGCTGGGGGGGGTCTGGAGGGATTAGGGCTGCTGGGTGGACACTTGGGAGATCTGGGGGTTCTGCAGGCCCAGGGATCCCAGCAGCACAGCTGTTGGGGGGTCTGACCTGCGGAGATGGAAGGAGAAGACATTCTGCGCCAGCAGGCCCTGTGCCATCATGGTATCAAAGACAGGGGTGAGCCTGCGCACCGACAGGTTGGGGTACCCCAGCCCCAGGACCCCATCAAACTTGGCTGCCACAAACACCAGCCCTGGCAGGTCCACGGCCTCTGCAAACGTCTGGTTCTCAACTGTCAGGTTGGAGACCTGGGAGCAGAGCTGGGATGAGATCCAGGAATTCTGGCTTCCAGCCCCTACCCCTCTCCTCCAACCACTGAACCCCCCCTTGCCTCCCAGAGCCACAGGATGGAACCCAGGTGTCCGGAGCCCCACTCACAGTCACCATGTCCTGGCTCAGGAAGCCCTTGAGGCTGCCACTGCCGTAGTGGATGGAGAACTCAGTGTGGTTGCGCCGGTGGGTGCAGGAGAAGATCGAGTGATAGTGAGGGTGTACCCCTGGGAAGAGAGAGGGTCAGGACAGACACAAGAGACCCCATTCAGCCTTGGGTTAGAGGAGGTCAGGATGGGGTTCAGTGTTATCTCAGAGCCACCCCCCATAGCACCACAGACACGGTCCTTTCTTCTCCACCCTCAGCCCTCCCCTCAGTCCCCCTGCCCAACCCGTGCCACTCCCACTCACAGCAGGCCAGGTGCACCAAACAGCAGCTGGATGAAGGCACCCACAAGTCGGAGGAACCAGTGTCGAAGACCACGCTGAACCTCTGTGGGGGGGTCCCGATCCCTATCTCTCCATAGTACTGAGCCTGTGGGGCCAGGGCAGGGGGGTGTCAGCCCCAAGCCAAAGTCCCAAGTCCCCTTATTTCCTCCCCCCAGGCTAAGCAGCTCCAGGGCCAGGCCAGGGTGTGGATGACTCACATCCATGTAGTTGTGCAGGCGCTGGGGGGCAGCGGAGCGACTGTGGGGATGCAGCTCCCCCACAGCCACCTTGTTAGCCATAGGGAGTCCCATCTTCCTGAACCGGGTCCGGACCGAAGGGAACTTCTTCAGAGGGATCCTGCCAGGGGTGGTGGTGGTGGGGTGTCAGTGTGAAGGAAACAGTGGGGAGCCCAACAGAACCCTCCTACTACCCTCCAGAACCAGCCAGTCCCCCATCCTGGGGGCTGGCACCCGCTAGAGGGGCACCGCCCCAGCCCCCATTCCCTACTCCCTGGACCCAACTGGTCTCCACCCTGAGGGCAGCTGGGATGTGGCTGTGGGTGACATGAGTGTCTGGTGGAGGTGCCAGTCCCACGCAGCTGGCTGGAACTGGCCGGACTGGGCAGGCAACTGGCTGGGTGGAGCCAGCTCAGGAATCTTAGGCTGGGGTGTGGGGAGCTGGCCGGGCTGGCCTGTGGGACAGATGGAGCCTTTGATCTGCTGAGCCAGGCAGCCCCTGCCCATACTTCCACCCACGTCATCTTGGCCTTGACCTCACTTGCCCCTTCTCCCAGAGACATCCTGGATCCCAGCCTCTCCCCTCCCCCCTCTAATGACCAGACCCCACTCCCATCCCAGAGCTGGGAGAAAACCCAGAAGTTCTGACTCTCAACTCTGCCCCCCCCCCCACTAGACCCCACTCCCCTGCCAGAGCTGGGAGAAAACCCAGGTGTCCTGACTTTCAACCTGACTCCCCCACTCTACCCACTAGACCCTGCTCCCCTCCCAGATAGGACCCAGGTGTCCAGGGCCCTCACCGGATCAGTGCGTGGGTGCAGAGCACAAACAGCAGAAGGGTGGCAAAGCCTGCGGGCCCCATGGTCTGTCAGTCCAGTGCCGTGGCTGCTCCTCTCTGTCTGTCTGTCCCCAGGGCAGAATGCGGCTCAGCTTGGGAACAGCCTCCTCCCGTTGACTGGGCAAGCCGGGGTACAGTGCCTGATTGGCTAAGAGCCCTTGGGGCTCAGCCTCTGATTGGCCCAGGCCTCATGGGGTGCAGCACCTCATTGGCCCCTGCCAGCAAGGACAGGCCAGAGGCAGGGTGTCTCTGGGTGAGCCCCACACCCTGACTGGAGGCGGGATCTGGGCTCTGTGCTGGGGATCAAATGGCCTCCTGCTTCTCATCTCATTTCACCACAGCACCATAACCCTCCCCACCCTTCCGTCTGCTATCTTCCATCATCTCTGTGCCCCACTTCCTGGTCCCTGTCCCATTTCCCTCCATTCCTTCCTCATGCCAACCCCAGCATCTCCCCAGACTGAGCACAGGTGATGAGCCCCCTGCCCCCCCCCAGCTTCCCACGGCAGGCAGGGCTAATTGGTGGGGGAGCCACAGTTGACCCCACTGGTGTCCCTCACTTCTGACCTGCAGCCCCAGCTAGTCTGGCCCCTCCAGCAATGCTGGTGGCCCACAACTGAGGCTTGGTGAGGAAGTGGGAGGCGATGGGGCTGAGGTGAGGGGGAGGCCACACGTCACTGACCAACTCACACTCTGCTAGGGATCTAAGAGTTTATTGATGTTTCGTAGGAGCTGAGTGTGTCCCAGACACAGGGGTGGGGGATGGGGGAAAGGAATCATAGATGGCAGTGGTGGAGGTCAGACATGGGGGGCTGCAGTGGGCCCAGGGGGCCACCTGCTACCAGCGTTCCCCTGCTATTCCTCCCAGCAGTCCCACCTGATGGGCAAGTGCTCATGGGTCTGGAGTTGCAGATTGGGACTGCTTAGGGAAAGAGGGGGATTGGATGTTGGAGGGTCAGCAAGGCAGGGCTGGGAGTGTCTGTGCAGGGCCCCTCAGCTCTTCCTGCAGTAGCTGAATGTGGGGTGTCAGGGTGCAGCCCCATGTAGGGAGAGGGTGCAGGGGTCAGGGCACCGGCTGGACGTAATTGGCGGGGTACAGCCCCACACGCCCTCCAGCAGTCACCCCCTTGCACCAGCCCTGGGCATCCTGCTCCTCCAGCTTCGTCAGCTCCTCCCCTGCAAGGAGAGGCAGCTCGTTAGGGGAAGGGTGGGAGGGTTCATGATGAGGGGATTGGGAGAGGTCCAGGTAAGGATCAGCTCATTGGGTTTGTGGCGTGTTCTGGAAGGTGGGTCCATTGCAGGGAAGGGAGCCAGTGGGGTTTGGGTCCCTAGGGGGCTTCCAGGGGCTAGGGCTCAGTCGGATGGGGGGAAGAGGTCTATGGGGTAGGGGCTCAGTGGGGCATAGCTTGGGGGTCAGGGCCTCTCTGGAGATCACTCACCAGCAGTGAAGCTTAGCTCGTCGGGCTCCTGTCCCGTATAGTCGTAAATGGCCCGAACCCGTTGGCCCAGAGACGGTACCGGTGCTGGTGCCACAACCACACTGTGAGTAAGGGTAGTAGGTGATAAGAGGGATGGAGTTCCAGGGGACGCACCCATCCCCCAGTTCCCCCACTCCCAAGGAATGCTGGAGAGTCATGGCTGGCCTTCCCAAGGGGCCAGGGTGTTATTACAGGGTCTCTGGAGAGAAGGGGCTGGTGTGTCATTGTAGGTGTCCTGGGGAGCTGGGGCAATATTGTCAGGTTGCTGCCATTCCTGAGGGGCTGCGATGAGCAAGCTGAGCAGGGCCCCACCACCCCCAGTCTTGCTCACCTGGCCAGTGGGGGCTGGATGTTCTGCAGCGGCACTTTCTCCTCCTCTGGCGCCGTGGGGCTCTGCTGCTCCCACTCTGGGCTCCAGGCCTGGAAGCAGAAAGGGGGTCTCAGGGAAAGCTGTGTGGAGACCCAAGCACTGGGTTGTGACCTCAGCCTGGCCCAGTACTAGAGGGTGGGGGGAACCTACCTCGAACTCAGGCCATGCCATGGCCATGCCGGGCCCACGCTGCCGGCGCCACCAGTCCAGGTCCTGGCGGGCACTGATATCCGCGATGGCCTGGCAGAGCTGGGTCTGTGCAGCCTGAACCCTGTGTGGGCCAAGCATTATTGCCAAAGATGGAGGCGGTGAGGTACTGGTGCAGGCTGTTCCCAAACCAGCCTCTTCTTACCTCCCAGACCCAGCTCAGCCCTGTGAAGCCCCCACCACACAACTGCCCAGCCGACAGCCACCTCCCACCCACAGACCCAATCTGCTAGCAAGGTATAATCAGGATCTCTTTTAGCCAGGGTGAGGTGAGAGCAGTGAGGTCCGGCTGGCATGGGAGGTCGGGGGGCAGGGTTGCCCTTACCCAGGATGAGCAGTGGGGTCCAGCCAGTACCAGGTGGGAACAGAGTCTCTTACCCAGGGTGGACAGTGGGGTCCAGTCGGCGCTGCAGCGCCATCAAGGTCTCCTTGAGGAACTCTATGCGTCTCTGTTCTAGCTCCTGACCTTGCTCGAAGACAGATTCCATCTCCTCCATGTAATGCGGGCTGGCGCGGGTCAGCTCTGCCAGGGCCTGCTCATACCGCTGCCGCTCCTGGAAGCAGGGGTATCATGGGAGGCACTGGTGAGGGGGGCAGTGACCAGCAGGGTGGAGTAGGGTGAGAACCGTTGGCAGCAGTTCCCTACCCAGCACCAGCAAGAGTAGACCTCAGCCAAGAAAGCCCCCCCCCCCCCCGAGGAATGCTCTGTACCAGGGAGGTGGGGACCTGACTAGCCCTGTGAGGGCTGAGCCTGGGGAGAGGAAAGAATGAGATGGCCCCTCTCCCATAAGCAGGATGGGGAATTTTCTGCAGTCTTTTGCAGGAATACTGCACTTGCCTCAGTTTCCCCTGCAGGCTGCAGTGTTACCTGTGGGTGGCAAGGGACCTGTCACTTTCAGAGATGTAGCTTTGAGCCAGCTGGCTGCTTCAGGACTGGGCCTGCCATCGAGAGCCCACAAACGACGACATTGGCTACCAATCACCAGACATTGGCTGTGTAGCAAGTAATGACCATGGAGCCTCCTTCCTGGATCAGGAGCCAAAGGGTCACAGCTGGGCAGCCTCAGGGCACCAACACCAGTTGGGCCATAACTCTTTTCTCCCCATGCTGCCCAAGGAGAATCCCATTTCGCAACCCAGATACTGATAAGTCTGACTGGCCTCCTCCTGATGGCTGGGCAGTGGGGGGGAAGGGGCAGTGCAGGAGGGGGTGTGTGTGCTTTCCCGCAGGGGTATGGGTCTCTGTCAGTGTTCATCACTGGAATTTGTAGAGGGGACCTGGGGATGCTGCAGTCGCTGAAGTCCAGCCCTTTGACCCACGGATGGGAGACCCCCAGAGGTTGTTCCAAAGCTTGGAATGTCCCGGCTGGGTCCGGAAACCCAAGAAATCAGCTCCCAGCTGTGTGTGCCTGTGGCATTGTAGGCATTGTACACAGGGCAGATGGGAGCCTTGGCCTCTGCAGGTGGCAGTTAGCTGAAGCACAGCAGCCCTAAGGGTAGCGAACAGGGCCCTGCACTGGTGTGGGGGTGCAAACACTGCTCCTTCATGCCAGGGCACACAGGAGCGAGTCAAATGGGACCCCTCAGGTAACCCCATGTCTGAAGGGTGGGGGTTTCTCACTGTGGGGATGGGGGAGAGGCCTGTGGCCATAGGGACCCACCTTTTGTGTCTCCAGGGTGCGGCGCTGGCGTTCCTCTTGCAGGGCACGCTGGCGGTCAGAAGGCAGAGGGGGGCCCCCCGGGGCCAGCTGCTCCCGCCCAGCGGCTGCATGCTCCTTGCGACAGGCCTGGTGGAACGAGGCTTTGGCCTTCTCCACCTGGGGGGAGGGGTGCAATGAGGGGCTGCAACCAAGGCTGGGACCCCCCACTGCCCCCTGCAACCCCCACCTCCCTGATTCCCACAACCTCTCCCAGTGAAATGACCCTGTAACATCCCCCAGGCAGTGCCCAAATACATTGTCCCCCTCTGTGGTGCCCACCTTGCGTAGGCGGCGGGCCCAGGGTTTCTGGGCGCGCCGAAAGCCGCTGTCCAGCTCGCAGGCCTCGCGGAAGCCACCCAGCAGCTTCCGGTGATAATTGTCCCGCTTCCAGCCCCGCACGCGAGCCAGGTCCTCCGCCACTAGTGCCCGCTGCATGTCTTGGTGCAGCCGACTCAGCCGTTCCGTGGTGTCCAGGAAGGCCTGCCAGGCTCGGCGCATTGTGCCATAAAGGGGACCTGCGAATGCGGAGAGCTGAGATGGAGGTGCTGGGGGCAGGTAGGGGAATTCCTGCTACAGGAATGGGGGCAAAACTCACTTGCATCCACCAGAGGGCGCCACTTCTGCACCCAGGCCCCCATGTGCTGAGCGTATCTGCCCTCAATCCGTGCCCGCTCCCGGAAGCAGCTGACCAGCTGGTCACAGATGCGTGAGCCCTCGTCCAGCCGCCGCACTGTGCGCTGGTACTGATTTGGCTGAGGAGAAGACGTTGGGGGCTGGATCAAAACCAACAGGAGCCCCTGATTCACTCCCCTCTTCCCCCAACCCTACGGTGCCCTAACCTGAGCCAACCTCCCACAACCCCACTGCAGAGACTGAGCCCCCCCCCAGCCTATCAGAGACAGACCCACATCTCCCCCTGCCTCTTAAAGCCAGCACCCACCACTCCCCCCAGCCTGTCAGAGCCAGTCCCCACTGCTCCCCCCAGCTTCTCAGAGCCAGCTGCCCACCACTCACTCCCAGCTACTCACCATCCAAAAGCTGTCGCTGGGGGGTTCGTCGCCAGCCACCTCACTGTAGATTGCTGACATGGTGCAACCTGTGGCACAAAATGGGGGCTGGGGAAAGTGAGACCCACCCAGAGGGCCCTCCTGGGACCCCACCCACAGCTTCTCTCTTGCTTGGGCACACTTGAGACTCTAGTTTCCTCCCCAGGCACCCCCACTGACTCCCTTCTCTCCCCATGGCCAAACTTCCCCCGTTAATGCCCACATCCCTGCTACAGCCCCACAGCAAACCCCCAGCCCCATGGGGAATCTGTAGCCGTGCTCCAGGCTCACACAATGCTCCCCACTTCCCCCCCCAGTCCCCTCAACAGGTACCTTGTGGGCTGACGCTGCCCAGCGCCCCGATTAGCAGAGCTGGCTGCAGGGCGGGGTTGGGGGGGAGGCACGCTGATGTGGAGCCGGGTGGCGTGGGGACAACATGTGTTAGCAGTTAGGGCTGGAGCCATGCCATGGACTAGGCCCAGCCAGGAGGCTGACGGCACTGGCTCCTGCATCTCCCCCACCTCGCATGGGGGACTGTCAGGGTGGTGCTGGCACCAGAGTCAGGGGTACCTTGCTTCCATCACCTGCCTTGCTAGGAGCCACCCCCACATCAGTAGGGGCCACTGTGGGGCTGCTTGGGGATGCCGTGGCATCGCCAAGGGCCTTACTGGTGTTGCTAGGGGTCGCCACAGCATTGCTAGGGCCACCACAGGCTCACAAGGGGTTACCATGACATTCTGGTGTTGCTAGGGGTTGCCATGGCATCACTAGGGGCCACCATGGCATCTCTAGGGGCCACCATGACATTAGCAAGGGCATTTCTGGTGTTTCTAGCATTTGCCATGCTGCCATTGAATCGTTAGAGGTTACCATGACAGTGCCAAGGGCCTTGCTGGCCTTGCCAGAGGGCCACTTCCCTCCATGGAACCCAGGCCTGGATGCAGGGACCTGAGCCCTCCGCCTCAGAGGGATCATGGACTCACTCTTGGGGAGGGAGATGCTGGCTGTATGAGGGGGCTGCTCCCCCCAAGCTGGGCAGTGGCTCTTGGGCACTCCCATAAGAACTGGGGACCAGGTGACTGGGGCTGGATCCCCGCCTGAAACACTACAGCACCTCCCCACGAGCCTCTGCTCCAGATCCCAGGGATCTGCCCCCAGCTCTCTTGTCTCTGCTAGCACCCCCCTCTGCCTCATAGTTTGGCATAAACCCCTGGTTCCATTTCCTCCCCTTGGCTGAGCTGGTAGACTCGGGGTGAGAAACTGGAAAAAAAATTAAGGGGGGGGAGGGATGGGGAACAGGCTTCTTGAACCTGCTCCTCTCCTACCTCCCCCAGCCCTCCAGCTCTAGCATCTGCTCCTGGATTTTCCAGCCCCTTGCACTGGACAGGAAGAAAGGAAAATAAGGGCAGAAGGGAGGAATGGGGGGTGGGGGTTGCATAGATGTGGCAGCACCCGGAGAGGGGGCCAGGGGTAGCAAGGGAAAAGGGGTGAAGACCTGTAGTTGAATTTCTCTCTATATCCCAGCTACCCCCTGCTACACTTCTCTTCTCTCTTCCCATTGCAGAATGGGACCCTCACCCCCCCACCCCATTGAAACCCCTCCTCCCTGCCAACAGCTGTGGGTCAAACCACTGCCACCCCACCCCAGCTCTGCAGACCCATTTTCTGACTTGCCAGACACCCCCCCAAAGCTACTAGCCCCCCTCTGCCCACCCTCCATTTCCATCTCCTCACTCTGTGCCTCCAACTCTCCCCTTCTCCCAGCCCTCTGGCCTGACCCCCATCTCTGTTCCCCCCACCCATGAATTCCCCCTCTCCTCCCCTACATGCCACTCCTACCCAGCCAGAATACAACAGCTGGCAACACAGGGGGCTATGCTGAGGGTGGGGGTGTCCCAGTTATTTTCTCTCCCCCTCACACTCACCCCTTCCCCTCTCTGGGTGTTGCTTGAGTCTCCCCCTCAGTCTCTAGGCTGTTCTGGGATTATTCCTGGACTGGGAATGTCAGATTTCAGAAAGGGGGGGGGGGAGTTCTGGACATACATGGGCCATTAACCCCTTCAGCTCCCCTCACAGAACAAACAAGGGCCTGGCTGGGCTTGTGGACACTGCTGGGAGGAATCTCGCAACAAGGGGGCTCCCCATATGGGGACACTGATCTAGGGCAGCTCACTGCTGTGGAGAAGCTTGCAGGGCTGGAACCTCTGCCTGGAAACACTGCTGTGAGGGAGCTCACAACAGTGGGTTTACCCATCTGGGGACACTGCTGTGAGGAAGCTTGCAGCACCAGGAATTTCACCTGGGGACACTGCTGCAGAGAAGCTCACAATGCCAGGAACCCTGCCTGGGGACACTGCTGTGGTGAAGTTCACAGCATTGAAAGCTCTCTCACACACATCACCGTTCCTCACGTGCCCCTTTTGCTTCAACTCAAGCTGGATGAATGCCAGGCCTGTTCTGAGCCCATGAGTTGCAGCAGCTGTTCCACTGGGCTATTTCCAGGCTGCCTGGGCGGAGGCATGGCCCTTACGCTGCTGCCATGGGTCTCGGGGCAGACGTGGGTTTGGGACAGCTTGTGCCAGGCAGAGACGTAAAAATAATCACCGTGGCCTGTGGCCATCCCTGCCCTTTGCAGCCAGGGACAATTCTGGCTCCTGGGCTGGGTATCTGGTTTCTAGGGCTAGAGGTTCCAAAGGGGTAGCTGTGTCAGTCTAATTCAGCAAAACAAACGAGTCACACGGCACTCTTAAAGACAAAAGCATTTATTTATTGCATGAGCTTTCATGGGAGAGAATCCCACTTCTTCATGACGTTTGAAGACAGAGAATTTACAGAACTTACAGGCCGAGAAATAATTCAAGGATGGGAGTTCCCAGGGGCTGCGGTGCCCAGGGTGATGGGATATGGGGGGTGCATGTTGCAGGGTGGGTTGCCAGGGGCTGGGCTACAGGGGACCATGTCTCAGGGATGGGATTCCCAAGGGTGGGATATAACCCCAGAATGGGGGTGTGCTGCAGTGCTAGGGTTTCCAGGCCAGGGGGCTGGTGGAAGCAGTGTTCCTCCAAGCACAGACCTTGGGGGAAATATCACTCCTTCTTTTATGGGAGTCTCCCTGCTCCCAGAGCTGTGCTGCCCCTGAAGTATTCTAGGAGATTTGGCAGGAGAGGAAAGCAACCCCTTCCACATGCTTTAGCTCCTGTTCCCCAGCCCCCCAACTCTCAGCCTCAACCCATCCCTAACCCCCTCTGCAGCCCCCTCTGTAAGCTCCGCCCCATGCATGGGCTCCTCCCACTACCAGGCACAGCCTTGTTCCTACATCAAGCCCCGCCTCTCCTATTTCCTAAGCCCCACCCCACTCACAGCCACGCCCTTCTCCCATCCTACCCAGCCCCCCTCCTCTCTCAGGTCACGCCCCCGGGGGTGCCCCGCTAGGTGCCTGTCCCGCCCATCCTGCGCACAGCTCCAGACACTTGCACCCCGCGCCTCCGGCTTCCCCTGTGCCCTTTCCCGCAGCCTTCTCCGACGCTGGGAGTTGCAGGGTCCCGGCCTTTTCCGTCAGGCGCGTGGTGGTTAGCCGCACGCTGGGGTCCTCACTGGAAGGCTTAAATAAGGGCCGCCAGGACCCGGTGTGGCACACGTGGAGTTGCGAACGGCGGGAGCTTGTTTGGGGGCACAGGTGCAGCTGGGGGAGCCGGACGGGCTTTTGGGCGAGGTAGATGGGAGGGGGCGCTCTGTTGGTGGTCTGGTAGAGGGAGAGGTGGACGGATCCAGGAGGGGGTGGAGTTTGGGGAAGAGGGGTGCTCAGGGTTTGTGCGAAGAGAGGATTGGTAGCGGGGAGAGCTGCGTCCATGTTAGTGTGTCAGTTTTGAGCTTTTGGTCTGAACGCCTCCGATGCCTCTCTGGGGGTCTTGAGGCCCTGGGCACTGAAGGAGCCAGACCTTTGGGGCGATGTAGGCGGCCTCACGCTGTTCTCTGCAGGAGCCCGGCTGTGACCTTGCCATGGATGGGTCGTCGGATGCCACGTGGTGCTTCCTTCTCGGGGGGACCGTTCTGCTCCCAGGCGGGGGAGCGTGGCGGAATGAAGCTGTGGTGCCTTCCTGCAGAGTCCCATGGGTATTAAAGTGATGGGTGAGGCCCCCAATGGGTAGGTATTGCTCTTATGCTGCTACGGGGGTGGCCCTGTTCCCCCAGGATGCTGGCAAACCTCAGCCCCCACCCCATAGGAAGGGGGTGTCCCTAATGATGTCAGCACTGGGCTCTGATATCCTGTGGTGATACTGGTGCCCCTGGGGCCTTGACACCCTGGGGACTGAAGGGACCCTGACTGGGGGTTGAGGGGTCTGCAAAACTGGGGGCCAGTAGCCCTGTTTTGGGGGGCTTATTCAGGGCTTGGCATCCTAGCAGGATCACATTCTGGGGGTCTGAGCTGGGTTGTGGCAAACTAGGGCTCTGCTTCCCTTTCTAGGTGCTATGACTGTGGGATGTTACTGGGATTGTGAGAGTAAAAAAAATCCAAGATGAAGTATGCCCCAGTTCTTCACAGATCTCCATACAACCTCTAGACCAGTGAGTATCCTGGGGGGGATGGCGAGTGTGGTCTCCTTCCCTCTGTGCTGTGGTGAAGAGGCAGGAGTAGATGAGGAGGCCTAAGATGGGTGAGGGAAGTAGGAGGCTATGGGATAAGGGGTGGGATTGGAAGGGGGATGCTGGGACAGGGACAATATTGGACTGGGGTCCCCGATGATGTCAGCACTGGGCTCCGAATGCCTGTGGTGATATTGGTGCCTCCTGGGGCCTTGACACCCCAGGGACTGAGGGGACTGCAGCTGGGGTTGAGAGGGTATGGGGCAGTAATGAGATTGGGGTATGGGGAGGCTAATGCAGCCCATGTTTCTCTTCCAGGTGCCAAGATCCTGTGTGTGCTGAGCCCTGCATTGACTTAAGGAGCCAGGAGTCTTGGGTTCGGGTCTCGGTTCTGCTGTTCATTGCCCTTTGTTGCTAAGCTGGGCCTGTTAAGCAAGGGGTGTGGGGTGAAGTGTGTAATGTGGAACTGTAGCTGACTCTTGGCCTGGTGGAGAGACTCCCAGTGGCTAATTCATGCTTCTGTGGGTCTGTCCATGTGGGCATCTGCAGCTGTTTGGGATTAGGGGTCCATTGCTAGGTCCTCCTGGGCAGAAAGTGAATATAAATGGGGTGGGGGTGGGGGGGCTGCCACCTCCCCCTGATTCCCTGGCTTCTGTTCTACCAATAAAGTTGTGCTACTCTAAATAAGGCCCTGAGTTGGTTGTGCCTGGGGTGGGGGCAGCTAGGGTCTAGGCAGCCAGAGATGCCTGGAAACCATGGAATTGTTAGCTCTCAGTCCCATGGGGTCCTTAATGTCCTGTAGCAGGGAGAGGCAACCGCTTCAGCGGTGGTGGGTGGCCCTAAGAGGAGGGGTGCATCTCCTCAGCTGTTGCCAGGACTTTCCATAGGGTAGAGAGGAGAAACATGGTGACCTTGAATGTCTCTGGAGTAAGGAGCCTGGGACAACTTGGTAATGAGTTTTGTGCCTCAGTTTCTCCTCTGCTTCTTAGGGCCCTTGGGGAGTATAAAGTGTTAAAAAGCCACCTGGAGGACAGTGACAGTGTTGAGGGGATTGTCATGAGGCTGGAAGGGTTCAGTCAGAGGGGCTGAAATGAGCCCCTGTCAATGGAGACTACAAAGCCAGGGATGATCACACCCAGCAGCTGCTGGGGTTGCCACAGCAGTGAGGCTCAAGAGGCCAGACCATGTCATGTCCAAGCCTGCAGCCGGCTGGCTGAGTAGTGTGTCCCTGGCTGACCAAAGTCTTGGAGAACATTTCCCCCCTCCATGGGCACCTCAAAGCAGTCTGCTTGCTGCAGGCCTGGTCTCAAGTCAATGGGTGACCTCCCTGTGGGGCTTGTAGGTCAGAGGCACTGGAGGGGTTGCTTTGAGGAGCTGGAGGCATCTGTTCATGAAGTAATGTGCTAGGATGGCCTAGGGCTCCAGGCTGGTGAACATGCTGCTTGGGCTTTGAGCAGAGCTGCAAGGGGGTGGGGGGAGGCATTTTTCCCAAGGAGTCATGTGGCACTTTAAAACTAACATTTATTTTTTGCATACAAAGTGGGATTTTCTCCCACAAAAGCTTATGCGAAAAATAAATTGGTTAGTCTTAAAGTGCCACATGACTCCTTGATTCTTTGCTGGACTAGACTAACATGGTTATCCCTTTGGAAATTTTTCCCAAGGTCAGGTTGGATGGGGCTGGGGAGGATTTCACCTTTGGGTTCAGCAGTGGATGTAGTACTCTGGGCTTGGGTCTGTGGCTGGTGCTGTCTAAGGTTCTACACTTTGTAAGGTGTAACAGAGAGGTTGAACCTCCTCCAGTGTCTAGGGTGGATGGGCCCTTCTGCCTTAACCACTGAGCCTAGAAAAAGGTGACCCAGCCCTACAAGCTGGGGGTGGCACTGGCCAGTGCTTGGGACTCTCAGGCCATGCTAGTCACACTGCCCAGAGTCAGGTGTGGCCTGAGTTGAGTCCCTTTGGGGTAGAGCTTGGGAGAGGATGGTGGTACCTCCTGGGTATGGGTACCTCATGTCAGGCTAGAGCTCTGCAGTGCTGCTCTGCCTTCAAAGTGTGCGGGTGATGCTGGGCCTGGCTAGATTCCCTCTCCTAGCTGGGCAGGGAGTGGTGGGATGAGGTGGCAGTGGTGGAATGCTGGCTCAGCCAGGCAGTGCAACTTGTCAGAACAGGGTGGTGGGGGGAGAGTCCTCTTGTGATTTCATGTGGAAATATGGCAAGCAGGCAGCTTGGCTGAGCAAAGCTTCAGCACAGGAAGTGTAAGCTTTGTCAGATGACTGGGGAGGAGGATAAAAATAGTGCTTGGGGGTGTGGGAGTGAAATCAGGAAGGCCAAAGCACAACTGGAGTTCCAGCTAGCAAGCAATGGGAATGGTAGTAAGGTGGGTTTCTGCAGGTATGTTAGCAGCAAGGTTGGGGGAGGTGTGGGGTAGGCCTCTTCCTAAGTGGGGGAAGCAGTGTAGGGACAAGTTATGTGGGAAAAGGTGAAGTGCTCAGTGCTTCTCTGCCCCCAGCCCTTTCACATATAAGGGTAGCTACCAGATTACTGCCCTGAGCAACACAGAATGGGGAGTGGGTGAGCAGCTCTTGGTGTAAGAACAGGTTCAGGGTTATTTAGAAAGGCTGGATATGCACGAGTCCAGGAGGTGGATGCAGTGTGCATGAGGGTGATGAGGGAGTTGGCTGATGTGGTTCTGGAGCCACTGGCCCTTCAAAAATTCCTATGGCAATGGGGGTGGTGGTGGGGGAGAGATCCCAAAGGACTGGAAAAAGGTAGATTTAGTGCCCATCTTCAAATGAAAGGGGGAGATGGGGGCAACTGCAGGCTGATCAGCCTCACCTCAGTCCTTAGGAAAATGGAGTAGGCCCTTCCTATCAGTTCAGAGGCCCTTGGAAGAGTGGTAGGGGAGTTACCAACAGCAAGTCATGCCTGATCAACTCAATTGCCATCTGTGGTGAGATGCTCTGTGGGGGTGGGAAAGTCATCAATGATATACCTTGACTTTAGTCAAGCTTTTGATCCAGTCTCCTCTGATATCAGCAAGGTACAGTATGGATTGATGAATGGCCAGTAAGGTAGTCAGAAAGCTGGCTGGATCATCAGGCTTGATAGATTGTGATCAAAAACTCAATGTCTAATTGGCAGCTGGTAACAAGCAAAGTGCCTCGGGGATCAGTGTGAGGAGCAATTTTTGGCATCTTCATTAATGATCAGGGGGATGGGGTGGACACTCAACAAACTGGCAGTTGATACCATGCTGGGACGAGCAGTAGATATGCTGAGGCAGGGACAGTATACAGAATGACCTAGGCACACTGCAGGAATGGACCAAAAAAGATGAGATTCGTGAAAGACCAGGGCTGAGTGCATCACTTAAGGTATGGTTACAGACTGGGGCTGAGGGCCTAGGCAGCAGTTCTACATAAAATGACCTGAATGAGCCCTGTGCTGTGGAAAGAAAATGATTTTGGGACTGGAGTCCAGGACTTGAGAGGCTGAGGGAACTGGGCTGCAGAAGAGAAGAGTGAACAGGGATTTGACAGCAGCCTTTATCTACCTGAAAGGTGGGTTCCACAGAGGATGGAGCTCAGCTGTTCTTGGTGATGACAGATCAAGGAGCAACCGTTTCATGTTGCAGTGGATCAAGGAGCAAGTCTCAAGTTGCAGAGGCTCAGGTTGAGGGGAGAGATTAGGACAAACTTTCTCCCTAAAAGTAGGGTTACCAGATGTCAGGCAAAAGGAGGACATGTCCTCCTTTTTACCTTCATGTCTGCCTCCAGCAAGCATTTTAAAAATAACATGATTTTGTCTGGCTTTTTACTTATGGGGTTAAAATATGCTGGAACACTATTTTTAGGGGGAAGCATTCCAGGGCCCTCTTAAAAACAGAAGAATGTTACATTAGTACTCCATTTTCTCCATGTGTCCTCCACTGTCTTTTTTTTTTTTTTTTTTTGCTGTGGTATCTAGTAACCCTACCTAAAAGGAGGTTGAAGCATGAATTGGGTTACCTAGCAAGGTGAGGGAATGTCCCTCCTCGTTTCTAAGGCTCAGCTTGATGTAGCCTGGCTGGGATGATTTATTTGGGAGCTGGTCCTTTGAGCAGGGGGCTGGACTAGATATGTCTTGATCTCTCAAGCACTCGTCTTCAACTGTTGTTGTAATGAAAAAAAAAATGCAAAATTGGAATTAAAATGCAACTTTGACAGTGTTTCAGGGCTAAATAAGAACTTTGGATTTTCTTATTACAAGAGGTGATTTGACCTCATCTTCCTCTATAGCAGGGGTCTCAAACATGTGGCCCCTAAAGCTGTTTCCTGTGGTCCGCAATGACATTATCATTACCAATATCTGCAGCATCATAGTAGAAGAGGTTTCAGCGGTGTGGCCATCGGGCTAACATACTAGTCCTCATGTGGCCCTTATGGTGATTTGAGTTTGAGACCCCTGCTCCATATCAATCAATCAAATCATAGGGTTGGAAGGGACCTCGTGAGATCATTGAGTCCAACCCCATGGGGCTTGAACCCAGAACCTTCTGCATATTAAGCAGAGGTGCTAGCCACTACACTATTTGCATGATGTTCTGCAGTATTTGAATCTTAACTGCTTTGATTTACTATTCCAGTGTGACCTGATCCCAGGACTTGCACTTCCCTGCATTTATTTTCTTCCCATTCTGTAAGTTCCCCCATCTTCAAAGTGTCTGACAAAGTGGGATTTTCTTCCATGAGAGCTTATGCAATAAATAAATTTGTTAGTCTTTAAGTGCCACAGGACTTGTTTGTTTTTTTTCTGAACTAGACTAGCACAGCTATCCCTTTGGAGTTTAGCAAGTTACCAGGTGAGTGGGGAGAGTAGCAAGGCAGAGCTGGGGGTGTATAGTGGATCCTGGCCAGGGCATGTGGATCTCCCCAGGGGGTGACCTCTCCTCACCCTCTAGCTGGTGCCTGATCTTGCTGGGGGAGGTGTCATCACAGAGCCACAGGATAAGACCTATGACCCAACTTTGGATCTAGCCTAGGTGGCATCCATCATGGACAGGCCCTCAGGGGGTGCCGCTCTGCCAGGCCCTGTAGCTTCCCTGGCCTTAAGGCTGGTGTGAGCAGATAGCAAATAAGACAAACCATGAAGGAGGGGTGGTGGGTGATTGGTGCTGAGAAGTCAAAACCCTAAAGAGTAGGAGTGTCCCTATAAAATCATGTCATTTGGTCACCCTAAAGAGGAAGCCCTCGGCCACTCACCCCCATGTCTCTTCATGAACCTCTGTCAGCCCAAGACTTGCCTTTGCCCAGTGGGTCCAAATGAGCCAGGGTTTGCAGAGGTGCATGGAACCGGGTTGGGCGGTCCCCTGGAGGTGGCAGAGGAAGCCCTGAGTCAGCGCCCAGGGGTGAGGGCAAAGCTGGGGTCTGTGGGGACCAGCCAATGCAAACCATGGGTCCTGCTACCCCGGGGCCATTCAGACTCCAGCTGACTCGAAGGACCTGCGAGCTCCCAATGCCCTTGGCCCCCAAGGCCGGGCGGCCCAATGCAAACTATGGAAGGAAACTGAGGCAGGCACCGGATTCCTACAGGCATGGGCAGAGATTTCCCGCTCCGCCGCGGGGGGAGCCTTTCGGGGGGGCCAGGCCGCGATCCCGGGTGGGGAAAGCGCTGGGGCTTCGCCGGCCGCTCGGCACACCTTGCTGCCCCCTCCCACGCCCGGCCGACGCCCCCCACTGCCATGGGGGAGGACTGCCAGCGGGGGCTACGTGGGGCTCGCCCACCAGTTGGGGGCGGGGCCGCCCGGTAGGAAGTGACGTAAGTGCCGGGGGTTTCCCGGAAGTGTCTGTCCTGTATCCGTCTGTCTGCGCAGGGGTCCTGAGCCGGCAGCAGGTCTCGGGGGAGGGGTGGGAATTCCGGGGGGGGGCACCTGGGGGGCGGGGCCGGGCAAGGGGGGGTCGCAGGGGCTCTGCCGGAGTTGGGGGGCGTCACCTCACTTGCTCTCTTTGCCTTTCAGATTCTCCGCCCCACGAGGGACCTGAGATATCGGGGCCCCGGCCCCCCACGGTGCAGCCCCCTCTGACCCCCCTGCTCCCCTCGGGGCCCCCTCCACTGCCCAGCTCTCCCCCCGAGCCGCGCTGCTCCCCCGCTGGTCACTGCCCCCCTCATTGCCCAGCCTTTCCTGACCCCCAGGCGGTCCCGGCCTCTCACTGCCCTGCCCCCTAGCTCACCCCTTCCTGCCCCCCCCCCGGCACCCCGTCTGGTCAGTGCCCCCAGACTGCCCGACCCCCCCCTTGATCCTTCCCTATCCCCTTGGACTCTTAAGAGGGACACTGCCCACCCGACTGTCCTGTCCCCCTTCTGACTTGTTCCTGGTCCCATAGCAGCCTCCGGCCAGCCATTGCCCTCCAACCTACCCCGTCTGCTCCCTGCACCCAGGAGCCAGCCAGCAGCATGTGGGTCCAGGCCAGCTGAGTCCCCTCCCCCCAGGGGAACATGGTGAGATGGGGGGTTCTAGGGGCAATGGGGTTGGAGGCCCAGGGCACGTTCCCCAAGTGCCTTGTGGGGTCAGTGCTAGAGGGAGGCTAAGGAATGTCCATCTCTGTCTGATGCCCTGTTTGTTTGTGCTCCTAGCACCCGATGTTGGCGGAGGTGGGAACCCCCAGATCCTGACATGGCCACGCTGGGTGCCAATGGCTCTGATCTGCTGCCGGGTGAGTGACTGGCATTTGGGGTGTGCAGGGGCTCTGGTCTCCCATTATTACAGCATTACGTGGTGGGAAACTCAGATATCCAGGATGCTACAACCCTGCGCGGTCACTGTGCCTTGTGTTGGGGAGCCCAGGCATCTGGGCAGCTCCAGCCTGCCCCCACTCTCCCTTTCACAGTTCCCCTGCTGAGGGACCCACGTGTCCGGGCAGCTACAGACCAGCTCGCTGCTGTCACGCTGCCGCTGCAGAGGGACTAGGACATGCAGCCACCTGGGCCCCAAGGAGGAATCCAGGTATCCAGGCAACTACAGACATCACCCCCCACCCCACAGGGGAGCCGCTACTAACTCATCTTCCTCCTGCCACCAGAGGATGGGGAGCCAGCACCCCCCAACTCCCCAGGAGCCTCCCATAGCCAGGTGAAGGAGGAAAGACCCCAGTCAAGGCCAGCACCAGGGAGCGCCCTAGAGGCTGAGGTGCTGGGCACAGATGGGGAGGGGTCAACGCACAGTGCTGGTGAGAGGCTCGATGGGGGGCGGGGAAGGGGGGGCTAGTGGAAGGAGGGGTGCCAGTGGCATGCAGTTGGCATGGGCATAAATCTGTGAGGCTGTGGAGGAGGTGGTGGTGGGCTGGGGGGTCTTCGCTAGCTCTCAGCACCCTTCTGTCCCCCCCACCCAGCAGAGGAGCCAGAGCGGCGGAGGAAGAAGGGGCCAGCTCCCAAGATGCTGGGCATGGAGTTGTGCAGTGTCTGTGGCGACAAGGCTTCTGGCTTCCACTACAATGTGCTGAGCTGTGAGGGCTGCAAGGGCTTCTTCCGCCGCAGCGTGATGAAGGGGGCGCAGTATGTGTGCCGGGGCGCCGGGCACTGCCACATGGACACCTACATGCGCCGCAAATGCCAGCTGTGCCGTCTGCGGAAGTGTCGCCAGGCCGGCATGCGTGAGCAGTGTGAGTTGGGTAGGGGCAGGCTTCCAGGGAGGTTGCCGGGGGCTCTGAGGACATCAGGATGACCCCTGCAAGGATGAGAAAGGTCATGGGGGGCTCTGAGGTGATTGTGGGACCCCTGTGGGAGGAAGAATGGTTATGGGGGACTGTGGGGAGGTTATAAGACCTTCCTGACCCTACTCCCCCCTTTCCAGGTGTGCTGTCAGAGGAGCAGCTCCGTAAGAAGAAGGTGCGGCGGCAGCAGCAGAAGGGGATGGCAGGGGAGGCACTGCGGGTGCCCCCCCTGCCCCCCTCACCCCTCGCTGAGCCAGTCCAGCTCAGCCCCCAGCAAGAGCTCATGATTCAGCAGCTGGTGGCTGCCCAGCAGCAGTGCAACAAGCGGTCTTTCAGTGACCAGCCTAAGGTCACGGTGAGGGGCCCCCAGCTATGCATCCTCCCTGCTCCCGAGACTGAGTCCCTTCCTGCCCTCTGCCCCTTGGAGCTATGCCCAGCAAGCTTCCATCTGCAGACGCTTCCCCACATCTGGGGATCACTGGGGGTGGGGGGGGCATCGTGATCATCTCCAGCAATGTCCATCCCCCTTCTGTGCAGGGACCATGGTTGCAGACCGTACCCTGCAGGGCTCCCAGTGGAGAGGGATGTCCCTGCCTCCCAAGGTGCTGTGTGTCTCACTGCTCCCCATCTGTCCACAGCCGTGGCCCCTAAGCAGCGACCCCAACAGCCGGGAGGCTCGGCAACAGCGCTTTGCCCACTTCACAGAGCTGGCCATCATCTCAGTGCAAGAGATCGTTGACTTCGCCAAGCAGGTGCCCGGCTTCCTGCAGCTGACACGGGAGGACCAGATTGCACTGCTGAAGGCCTGTACCATCGAGGTGAGGGGGACGTGGGGCAGAGGGGTAGGAAGCACTTTACTACCATCTCCTCCTCACCTGATGCTGCTGGGTCTGTGCCAGGCGTGCAGTAGCTCTCCAGGAGCCCACTCCCAGCTAATGTCCTCAGCCCAGCCTTGGTCACATATTGTGTTAGCAGAAATAACACATGCATAACTTGCTCTCTCAGATGGTGTTTCCCTGGTGCTTTGATTCAAACAGGCTGGATTAACTGAAACCATACAACAAGTTTGTTAGCAACAGAGAGGGAGATTTTAAGTGAGTCCAAGTGAGGAGGTGGTGGCGGTCTGTGTTCCTACTGTCACCAATTTTATAAGCCTATGCTAAGCATTGCACAAAGTTGGCCTCCTGAGATATCATGTGAAAACTCATAATCTGCTGAACATTATTGTTCTGCTCAAGTATCAGCATTGTGTGTTAGTTACAAGTTGCAGCTGTGTGACTTTGCAGCAGTGGTTCACCGAACTAGAAAGGGGGGTTCAAATAAAGACCCATGAGTGATCCCAGCTAGGTATCGGCACGATCAGTTGGACGATCACCTAGTTAAGCATCTGTTCTTGGCAGAAGGACAGTGTGAATTAGAAATATGCGTTGCCTTCCAGGCAGAGGCAGTGCTGGGGGGGGGTGAGGGACCCGGGGCACGAGCCCCACCCCCAACAGGAAGGCCCTGCCCCCTGACCAGGGATAGGGCAGGGGGGTCACGCCGCCGCGGGCAGCTAGGCTGCGGTGTGGCCAGGCCAGAAGCGGCTGCTGGAGGCCAGGCCAGCGCCTTCGGCCTCGAGTGGCCAGGCCCCCGATCCCCGGCCGGGGATGGGGCCACCCGCAGGCGAGGGCGCAGGCACGGCCCAGCCCCCCGTCTGCCCTATCCCTGGCCAGGGGTGGGGCCTGCTGGGTGGCCAGCCGGGCCCCGGATCCCTGGCCGGGGCTGCTGCGGCCGTGGCCGGCCAAGGATCGGGCCCTGGATCCCCGGCCCGATTGGGCCGGAGATCCGGGGCACTGGCACTGGGACCCGGGGCACTGGCGCTGGGGTGCACAGCGCCAGCGATGCCCCTGCTTCCAGGGATGTTTCAAGTCTCGCATCCACAAGACGCTGCTTGTCACCTACTCACCTGCTGTAGGTGATCCTCAAAGAAGGGGGTCTCCAACTCACCCCTCTCTGCTTTCCTTCTCAAAGAACTGAACTAAAGAGGGGGTCCCCATTTACTGCAGCCTAGGGTGGTCTGAAGCCTTTGCCTTTTAGGCCCTTTAGATTGTGAAGCTAGGTATTATCTGGTGCGTTGTGCTTTTACTTATTTTCATAACTAGTACTGACTCTTCCACATCAGCACTTTTAATTCCTGCAAATCGATCTCACTGTCAGTACTGGGCATATCTTATTCTTTTATCCAAACTGGTGTGTTTGGGTGAGCATGTGGAGGAAACTCCTTGGGGGAGAAGGAGGCTGGCGTGTGCACCATTTCCTTTAAAGTAAGGACAGACTTTCTAGTGGTGTGCTGGGCAATACAAGATGCACATTTCTGGGGGGAACAAAACTGAGATGGAGGGTTCGTGGGTGTTGCCCTGTGGGGCATTTGTGAAGAATGGGTCAGGCTGCTCCTGAATTTAGCTGAGAGTGAGCTTGCAAGCTGAAGGCTGTGTGAGCGGCGGTGTTTCGACAGCAAAGCTGTGTGAAAGGCTAGAGCAAGGCTGGCCAAACATGGAACTCAAGAGCCACACAAGTCGATTATTAAACCTTTGAGAGCTGCATTGAGGCATATAGCCAAATACTTGTATCTGCTGCAGAATAACTCAGTTTAAAATTTATTGCACGCTTTAATTTTATCGTAAAACAAGGATAAATAATAATTACTTAAGGTTACCATGAAAACTAGGCCTATACAGTAAAAACTTAGTTGCTGCTTGATGTAGAAGACTGCAGGCTAGTGGCAAGGTTTTTAAAATCCCAACCATGCTGCACTTTTCCCTGCCATCCCTGACCATGCTGTGCTTCTCCCCACAGTCCCAACCCCCTCCTGAACTCCTAGCCTGGGGCTGCTTTCCTAAATTGATTTGCTGACATTCTTCTGAGAGCCACAATTTTTCATTCAAGAGCCACATGTGGCTCCTGAGCTGCAGTTTGGCCACATCTGGGCTAGAGAGTTCAACAGTCTGGATTGTCACTGGGGAAAATCAGAGAGATGCAGAGGTCAGAAATGGTTACAAGCAAAATCCTGAGATGTTTGCCAGTGCCCCACTAAACAAACCGTTATCAGATTCAGGTTGGTCACCGCATGCTTCCAGCCCCTGGCTTGACCATCTCTGGTCCCATGGTTACTTTCTTTGGCTTGTGGCTTCAGGGACCATGAATGGGATGGGTGAGGAGGGGGTTTATTGTTCCTCCTTTTGGAAGTATCAATCTCCTTTTGCAAATTATGTCCCACTGAGACTCAGGAGGCAGAGTGAGTGTGGAAGGATGTTCTCTGCTGCTTTTCCCTTCCCCTGCTGAGCACCTTCTCTCTCTGCTGACTCAAATTAGTGCATCTGTGTCAGAAAGGCTGAGCTCACTGCCTTGATTTGAGCTGGTCCTGGGTTAATGACTCTGACTGGGGGTCCATCATGGCCCACCCCATGCCTACTCCCCTTTCCCAGGGCAATAATGAGCCACATGTTGTGAGTTTGCATCTGATACCTCACTGGACCTGCAGGATAAAGCAGACTCCAGGGGTGTGTTGGGTGTAGACACGGAGATGGAGGGAGGCAGAGGTGGGTGTGTTGGGGGCTCTCCAATGCCAGAGGTGTGACTCTTACCTGCCTCTTCTCCCTCCCCTTCCAGATCATGCTACTGGAGACAGCGCGGCGCTATAACCATGAGACAGAGAGCATCACTTTTCTGAAAGACTTCACGTACAGCAAGGATGACTTTCATCGTGCGGGTGCGGGGGGAGGGGAGTTTGGAGGCTCCCCAAAGGAGTGGGAGGTTCTTCAGGTGGGGTCTTGCAGGGCTGGGGGGCTCAGAGGGGCTTTGTGGCTGACTCCCCCATGTTTCCCTCAGGCCTGCAGGTGGAATTTATCAACCCCATCTTTGAGTTTTCACGGGCCATGCGGCGGTTGCAGCTGGATGATGCCGAATTTGCCCTGCTCATTGCCATAGACATGTTCTCGGCCGACCGGCCCAACGTGCAGCAGCATGGCCAGGTGGAGGCACTGCAGCAGCCCTATGTTGAGGCCCTGCACGCCTACACCCTCATCAAGCGCCCACAGGTACCTCGCAGGTGGTGGGGAGGAGAGGGCACCTGGGGGTGGGGGGAAGCCTGGGGTTACATGCTTGACAGACACCCCTATCACAGATGCTGATGTCTCCTTCCTGTCTCCCAGGATTGGACCATGTTAATGTGTAGGGTGGAGAGATGGGGAACTGGGGGCAAGGCTGATGGACCCCTGCTCCACACACTAATGCCATTTCTTCACCAGGACCGTCTGATGTTCCCACGGATGTTGATGAAGCTGGTGTCCCTGCGTACACTGAGCAGCGTCCATTCGGAGCAGGTGTTTGCCCTGCGCCTACAGGACAAGAAGCTGCCACCGCTTCTCTCTGAGATCTGGGATGTGCATGAGTAAGGAGGGGCTGGCCCCCCCATGGGCTGCAAGGGCCCCTTCACAGCCTGAGCCCTTGTGGGGCCTTTATGGACAGAGTATCCTCCGTCATTGCCCCTAAGGGGCACTGTGTGCCCTACTCCACCCCTGAGCCGGGCTGCCCCCAGCTGAGGGGTGCCAGCATCAGAGACGATGGGGGATTGCTGTTGGTGCCCCCCCCCCAGTCTAGGGGGCTACGAAGCACTTTTCTCCACCCCTTCTCCATGTTCCTGCCCCTCTGGCACTTACCTGCCCCACCTGTGCCGGGGCCACCCACCTACACTAACAGCTGCATTTACTGGGGCATATGGTAGGAGCAATGATCCTCCCCAGCTGATGGGACCCTGATCTCCATGCTTCCTGCTGAGCACCCCCTACTGGACTTGGGCTGCATGGATGGAGGATGGGGTGGCTGGGGTGTCCCTTCTTCCAATGTGGGGTTGACCCCTCTGGGAATAAAGTAGATCATGGCACAACAACACTGTGTGTGTGTAGGTGGTGGGGGTGTGGGCTGGGAACCCAGACCCATGGAATTGGGATCAAGTGACTTGTGGGAGGAAAGGGGCAGTAGAAAGGCAAAAGTCTTGGGTTCTCTACCAAGAAATCCAGAAGGGAGGATGAAGATGACTTTGGGAAGGAGTGTTTTGCAAGGACCTCCCTCTGTACCTCTGCAGTCTCCTGGTGGGAAAATCCACCTAGGGGTTCCTGGAAATTGGAAGAATTCTGGCTGGGCCCAGACCCACTTCTGGCCCTGGTTCTCAGGAGCAGATGTGGTGTCTGTCTGGGTGGCACATGCTGGGGGAACTCGAAGGTACTCCTGGCCTGGCTGGAACTGTGGTGATGGCAGCTTCCAGGTTAGGGTCTTTTAGCCCAGGGGTCTCAACCTCAAATCACCATGAGGGCCTCATGAGAACTAGTACGGGGCTGCATGGGGACTGGTACATTAGCCCAAGAACTGCAGCACTGAAACCTTTTTGTACAAAGATTTTGCATGTAGTGGTAACAATAGTGTTGTCGCAGGCTGCAGGAGATAGTTTGAGGGGCTGCATATGGCCCACAGGCCCTGTGTTTGTGACCCCTATCAACCTAAGGAGTGCTTGGGACTCCCCCACTTGGCTGCCCCCAGCTTCCCCCCCCCAGCTCTAGCACCTTGCTGCATGGAAGCCTCCTCTTTGGAGCTGGAGAGTGAAGGCAGGGAGAGAAATCCCCTTACCTGGGAATCGTGAGGGTCCTGCCTCAGCTCTCTCCCTACTGGGCATGAGCATGCTGACCAGGTCTGGGGGAGCCAGGATGCCTGGACTCTGTCCCTTGCTTTGACTTGGGATGGTGGCAAGGATGCCTGCATTCTATCCAGGTTCACCTGGGAGTGAAATATGAAGGGATAGGGGAGGAACTGCAGCAGCAGGGGCACAGTTCCACAAGTGGGGATGAAGCTGGGGTGGTGGTGGGGGGGCCTGAGGGCTGATTAACCCCCTCCCTCATAGTCTCAGTTTGGCCCCTAAAGGAAAGGGTGGGTTCCACTAGTGCAGCAGTGTTGGGATTTCAGGGGGTGGGGCAGGATTTGACATGTGGGGGTGCTGGCATATGGGGGGGGGATAAATTCCAATTTAGCATTTCATTGTGGGGCTGCCAGTGCAGGGGGGGCAAGAGGGTGTTTTAGGGGTTGGTGACTCCCCAGTGGGGGGCTGGGATATGATGGGGCCTCATAAATTCCTGATGGGAGGCTAAGGAATGAGCTGTGGGGTTATGCAAATAGTGTAGTGGCTAGCACCTCTGCTTATGATGCAGAAGGTCCTGGGTTCAAGCCCTAGGGGGTTGGACTCAATGATCTCACAAGGTCCCTTCCAACCCTATGATTTGATTTGAATAGGGAGGCAAAGGACTGATCACTCCTATACGGTAGTGTTTCCTAACCAGTGCGTCACAGCACATAGGTGTGCTATCAGAGGAAGTGGGATCTTCTCCCACGAAAGCTCATGCAAAAAATAAATCTGTTAGTCTTAAAGTGCCACACAACTCCTTGTTGTTTTTCCACTGGACTAGACTAACACAGCTACCCTTTGTAAAATTGACAAAATTTTTTGAAAAACTACTCAAAGAGCTCTGGATTGGCTCATTGGCTCATGAATAGTCATGAATTTATTTGGAAACTAGGGTGCTGTGCCTCAAATTAATTAAATGTAGCAAGGTGTGCGTGGGCAGAGAAAATGTTGGGAACCACAGCTACAGGGCGAGCAGCAGGTCAGGTGCATTATGGGAGATGTTCTCTTTCGCAAGGGGCCAGAAACGCTCCCAACAAAAAAATTTGCCACACCCTGAACGGCGTAGAGCAGGGGGCCAGTACAAAGTACGCATGCGTAGACATAGAAGACCCCGTAGTTTGCCACATTCAACATGGCGGCCGGGCGGTGTGACGATGCACGTACGCGTGCTGAAGTGTATTGCCGCAATCAACATGGCGCCCGGCGGACGCGTGACAGCCACGCCTTAGCAGAGTTAATACGCTGCGCCCGCGCCTTGTCCCCCAGATCACGCTGTGGCAGGGTCTCCCTGCTGCTCATGCGTAGTCAGCGCTCAGGAGAGGCATTTCCGCCACCGTTGGTCCCCTTCGGGCCCGGGCTTCGCGCATGCGCGTGGGTTGTTTCCGCGCCACTCTCGCGATGGCGGGGCCGTCGCGTCGCCTGCGTTCGCCTCGCGGCCCCTCACATGACGCTCAAGATGGCGACTGGGCGGGAGCGACTTGGCGTTGACCAATGGGAGGAGGGTTGGCCTGGGAACCGGGGGCAGGGGAGAGCGGAGCTCCGCCCCTTTCTCTTGTTGGCGGGAGAGTCGGAGAGTGACCAGGGTGAGGGGCTTGATC
>ML682024.1:5596189-5675175 GCA_007922195.1 Podocnemis expansa | reverse complement strand
GGGGGGCAGAGAAACTGCGGGAAGCTGGGGGGACCCATGGGGGGCAGGTGGGGAGAGGGATGAGGTGTTGGGGAGCCATGGGGAGGTGGCGGACGGGGAGCTGCTGGCAGGTGGAGGAGGAAATATGGGGGGTTGGTCAGCCACGCCATGGGGGCAGGAACCAGTGGGGCAGGCTGGAGGGGGGCCGGTTGGGGATAGATGTTCGGTGGCTGGGACATAAACCAGGTGGTGGAGGGGGGGGTCTGGGTGATTGTAGGGTTAAGGCTGGGTGTTGGGCAATGGGGGGATGGTTTGGGGAGGAGGTGAGCAGGTAGGAGGTAGTGCTTTTTGTGTGGGCAGGAGGCTGGGTGAGGGGTGGCCCAAGCAGGAATTGTGGGTTGCGTGCTGGGGGTACTGTTCCCTCTAAGCTGTGCGTGTGCACACAGGTCATGAAACATGCGCACACAAAATGAAGTGTGCACAAAAAAATTCAATAGTGCTAATATTGGGGCTCACAAAGAAGTGTTTTTGCACACACAAAGAAATTGTCTGCGCACACAGTCTATGAGTAATTAGAGGGAACATTGTCGGGGGGTCCCCGCTGATCCCCTCTCTCTGTCCCCCCGCCCCAGGCCAGGATGGAGTCAAAGCGGAAGGGGTCCACGGGGAGCTCTGGCGGCAGCGACCCCTCTGCGGCACCACGAAAGCGGTCACGGGGGGGTGACTGGGAGGACGATGGCCCCTCTCTTTTCGAGGAGGAGTTGGCCCTGCTGGACGAAGTGGAGGCTGAGAGGGCACTGGAGATGAAAGAGTTACAGTCAGTGCCTGATTCTGTGCCCCTGGGTGAGTCATATTCTCTGACCCAGCTGGTGGGAAGGAAGGGAGGGCTCAGCAGGGGGTGCTGCACTATGAGGTGCAGGGGAGCTCAACTGGGCTGTGATCCTGGTTTCTTTCCCCCCAGGGAGCCTGTTCTCTTCAGTGTCAAACCCCAAGTGGCAGAGGCCATCACCCCCCAGCATAAATCCTGCCCAGGATACCCTCTGCTTCCAGCAGGTGGAGCTGGACTATTACGTGGGTGAGTAGGAGCCCCTATGCCCCAGAATGAGTGGGAACTGGGAGCTAGGACTCCTGGGTTCTCTCCAGGAGTTAGAGTGGTGTGGAATGGAGGCTGGCAGCCAGGAAACCTGGGTTTCTTTGCTAGGTCTGCCCTGGCCATCCATTCCCCCCAGGAATAGGGAATTATGGTTCTGTTTTCCATCCCTGTGTGGCCAGAAGGTACGAGAGGTTTCCTTCCTTGAAGGAGCCATCAGCAGCTGCTCCCTCCAGATTAGACTGGTTAGTCAGTGCTGTGTGTCGCTCTCCACCTGTCCCCAGTGCCTTGGCTCTTCTCTGTCGGGAACCTTGGAGATTCTGGGATGAGGCTGCTTTGAGGTGACATAATGGCCCTGTCTGTCCCTACTGCCATCCTAGTGAAGGGGATGGACACACGCTCTGGAATTCCCCAGGGACCTCTCAGCTCCATGACTCTAGCTGGGGAGCTGCGAGGGAGGGAGCTTCTGGGGCTGCTGGGCAGTTCCCTGGTGGGCCTTATCCACAGGGAGCCTGGTGCCACCCAAGAGGAGCTGAAGACTCCTTCTCTGATTTTTTTTGCTCTCCAGGTGTCGCTGTACCAGGCATGCCTGGTGCTACCCAGGGCCCAGTGCCCATTCTCCGGATGTTTGGCGTCACTGTGGCTGGGAACAGTGTGTGCTGCCATATCCATGGCTTTGCCCCCTATTTCTATGTGCCCGCCCCGGCTGGTGAGTACCTTCCAGCTTGGGGAGGGAGCAGGGACCTTTCCTTGCCCCTTCTGACCTCCCTGCCTCATCACTGTCCCCAGGTTTCCAGTCCCAGCACCTGAGTGACTTCCAGCGGGAGCTGAACAATGCCATTCTGCGTGACCTACGCTCCAATAAGGATGGGCTGACCCGGGCCGTGCTGGCCGTGGAGCTGTGCAGCAAACAGAGTGAGTGTGGGAAGGGCTCCCTTGATTGGGGGTGGGGGGACAGGGAAAGCAGGGGAGCTGGGGGGGGGGGTCCTGCACTCAGCGGGGTGTACGAAGGGTGGGATGGCGGGGCTGGTTTCTGTCTGCTCTGACTCCCCCTGGAGCGTGGGACTGAGAGGGACATGAGGGGTGGGGGAGAGGAATGTGGAGGTCTGGCTTCCATCTGGTCTCTCCCTTTCTCTAGGCATGTATGGCTACCATGGCCAGCGCTGCCAACCTTTCCTGAAGGTGACACTGGCGCTGCCGCGGCTGGTGGCACCAGCCAAGCGGTTGCTGGAGCAGGGGTTGCGCTGTGATGGGTTGGGAGTGCAGAACTACCCCCCCTATGAAGCCAACATCGACTTTGAGATTAGGTAGGTCCCCCCCTCTCTCTGGGTCCCCCTTTCCTGCCCCTCTTCCTACATCGGGGTAGGGCCCCTATCTGCCCACTTGTCCTGTTTTGGAATAGGCCCCTGTTGCAGCTCTCCTCCCCCGAGACAAGCAGTGTGGGCCTCTGTCCCATCTGCTCCCCCATGCTGCCATCTGGCCCTGGATCCTGAACCCTCCCCATCTGACCCCAGCTCCCCACATTGACTTCTCTTTGCTCACAAGTGATACAGGACTCCTTGTGCATTTTTTCTTTGCATATGCACTCTTCTGTCCAGGTTCATGGTGGACCGGGATGTTGTGGGCTGCAACTGGATTGAGCTGCCCCCTGGTAAATACCGGCTGCGCCCTGAGCAGCCCATGGGAGAGCCCCCCCAGGAGGTCCTGGACAAGGTATCCCTGTGGGGTGGGTCAGTGAGGAGGGGATATCTCCAGTGAGGAGTGGCAGGTCTGGGGGAGGGTGCTCTGGTTAGGCTGTGGGGTGCAGGTGTCTCAGTGGTGTGTGGGTGGGATCTGCAGCAGCTAGTGGGGATCCAGAAGGTGAGACTCTTGTCAGGGTGAGACTCTGTGGGATGAGGGTCCCTCCCCAGCACTTGAGGGGCTATGAGAGGTTTGGGGTGTCTGTCCAGGGAGTGAGGTGCAGAAGGACAGGACCCTGAATTCAAGGGTTGCCCCTGGGGTGAGTCTTTGGATGTGGAAATCCTCCCAGCATGCCCTGGGGGGGTGGAGACCTTCCGCCCAGCTCACCCACCTCCCCCCTCAGGTGTCGCTGTGCCAGCTGGAGGCGGACGTGGGCTGGACAGATTTCATCAGCCACCCACCTGAGGGCGACTGGCAACGGATCGCCCCACTGCGAGTGTTGAGCTTTGACATTGAGTGTGCCGGCCGCAAAGGTGGGGGCAGCCAGAGGGAGGGGGCTTGGTCACGGATCCCCAAGATTCAGGCTAGCCACCCTGCTTTGGAACCATCTCTGGGAGGTCCCCTTTTCTGCCAGGGTCAGCCCTATGGCTCCCCCTCCCTTAGGCTGGACTGCTGGGCACTGTGCAAGTGTGAGGCCTGAAGCCCAGACCAGCAGGGCACCACCCCCTCCCTGTCTCTTTGCCCACCCTGTGAGTGGACAGCCCTTGGCCACTGCTGTCCATGGGGGATCTAAGGCGCACGTAGGCTTCATAAAAATGACAGAAAATTCTTACTTGGTCCCTGGGAGCAGCAGGGGATGGGACTGCTGTGGAGGGATGAGTGAGCTGGAGGACATGCTTGGTCCAGCCAGGCGCCACCATCTTTTAGGGGCCAGAGTAAACACCAGCCACTCCCTCTGTGGTGGAGTCACAGTCCCAGTGTTCTGGGATGGCTCTGGATGAAGCCAGGAAGGATTGTAGCGCAGTGAGTCTCCCCTCAGGGTGCCCTCTTACTCAGGCAGTTCTCAGCACCTTGGTTGCACCCTGAGCCCCCTGCAGTGAGTGCCCCAGAGGGGAGACATGGGAAAGCCTCACGCACCCTCCCATGGGTGGGCCCGACACCGCAGTGCTTTGGTCAGCAGTGCCTCTCAGCTGGTGATATGGAACAAAGGAAGCTGGTGCAGCGCAGGGCTTGTTAGCACAGGAAGTTAGGACAAAGTCTGTTTAGGGGTGATTCATGGTTCTGGGCTTACCTCTCTGGGGACCCAACCAGCTGTCCCGTTTCAGATACTCCCAGCTGCCCCTCTTCCAGCATTTACTGTTTTCCCAGCATCCCCCTCTCACTTTGTCCTCCAAGCCTCTGGCTGGCTCCTCACTGAGGAGTGGCCTGGCCATCAGGAGACAGAGCATTGGCCCTTGTCCATGCCCAGATGGCCAGACTCCCTCCCAGGGTCTCTACAATGGTTGCCTGCCCTTGTCCTGCCGCCTAGATCGTTGAGTAACTCGCATGGGAAACTGAGGCAGGCATGCAGCTTGGGAAGAAAATGTTAAGTGTTCTTGCTTTGCCACTCCCTCTGTCCCCAGGGATCTTCCCAGAGCCAGACAAAGACCCGGTAATTCAGGTGGCCAATATGGTGCTGCGACAGGGTGAGCGGGACCCTTTTGTCCGTAATGTCTTCACCTTGAACAGCTGCGCCCCCATCGTAGGCTCCCAGGTGTTATGCTTCTCCCATGAGGCTGAGCTGCTCAAGGTACCAGGGGGCTTGGAACCTGGGGGTGCAAGGAGGGGTACAGGATTCAGGAGGGAGTGTTGGGGGAAAAAAGGGCCCCGGTCTGTGTCCCAGGGCTGGGGGGCTCCTGCCGTCCTCTCTAAACCCCCTAATCTGTGGTAGGCCTGGTCGGAGTTTGTGCGGATTGTGGACCCTGATATCATCACTGGCTACAACATCCAGAACTTTGACCTACCGTACTTGCTGCAGCGCGCGCAGACCCTCAAGGTAGTGGGGACCCTGGCCCCCATCCCCTCTGGCCTACAAGTCTCTCCACTGCCTAACCTCCAGGGACTCCCCACTGACCTGCTGTGCCAGCTGCAGTGCCCACACTCTCCAGAGAGTGGGGACCCTGTCCCCCAACACCCACCAGACTACCCCTGAGCTGCCTGAGCCCTCCACTGATCCCCAGCCTCTGCAACAAGTTGCAGGAACCCCCACTGTCCTGCCCGAACCCTGGCAAGTCAACCCTTAAGATAACAGGATTGCCCTATGACAGTTGTGGACTCCCAGGCCCTCACCTCACAGCATGGGTCTTCTCAGCCACCCACTCCCAGAGGCTGTCCAGGGTAGCAGGCCCCTCACCCCCAACCTGTGGCAGTGCGAGGGACCTGGGATGCCCTCTGCTAGTGTGGGCGTTTCCTGGCTCTTCCCTGCTTCCCCCCACCCTGGGCCTGACACCATTTTGTACCAACCCCTTCCCCTGGCAGGTTTCCACCTTCCCTTTCCTGGGCCGCATTCCTGGGCGCAAGTCTGTCATCCGGGACTCGTCTTTCCAGTCCAAGCAGATGGGGCGGCGTGAAAACAAGGTCATCAACACCGAGGGGCGTGTCCAGTTTGACATGCTGCAGGTGGGGCTGTGAGGTGGGGGGGCTGCAGGTGGGCAGTGAGAGGCATGGACTGGCGGGTGGCAGGGCTACAGGGGTGTCCAAGGGGCACTTTGGGGTCTCACCATCCCATCCCGCCCCACCCAGGTGCTGCTGCGCGAGTTCAAGCTGCGCTCGTACACCCTGAATGCTGTCAGCTTCCACTTCCTGCAAGAGCAGAAAGAAGACGTGCAGCACTCCATCATCACGGACCTGCAGGTGAGGGTGGGGCTTCTGCAGGTCCCGCCCCCTGCTCCATTCACTTCTCTGTGCTCTCCACACCTGTTGTGATTCAGCCCATCTCTCTGGCCTGTGTTGCTTCCCCCCAGCCCAGCCCTGTCCTGCCAGACATGCTAGTGCCCTCCCAACATGAGACCCACAGGCCTGGTGAGCCCAGTCACCCACCCCACCAGGCTCCTGACCTAGCACATCTGCCAGGCCTGTTGCAGTGGCTTGTCCCTGTCCCCGCAGAATGGGTCAGAGCAGACGCGGCGTCGCCTGGCCGTGTACTGCCTGAAGGACGCCTACCTACCACTGCGCCTGCTGGAGAAGCTGATGTGCGTTGTCAACTACATGGAGATGGCACGGGTCACTGGGGTGCCACTCAGCTACTTGCTCTCTCGGGGCCAACAGGTCAAGGTGGTATCCCAGCTGCTGCGCCAGGTGAGTGGGCCAGAAGAGGTGGGGGGGGGGGTTGGGGGTACTTTGCCTGTGTGACCTGCCTGCCAAATATACTGTGGGCCCCTGCCACCCTCATTCCCCCCAGGCCATGAAGCAGGACCTGGTGATGCCCGTGGTGAAGTCGGAAGGAGGTGAGGACTACGCTGGTGCTACTGTCATTGAGCCTCTGAAAGGGTGAGCAGGGGGGGAAGGGGTCGGGCAAGCAGGGTTGGGTGGAGCCAATAGGAAATGAAGGGTGTGACCCACAGGGAGCTGGGGGGGGGTGAGCTGGGGGCTCAGAGGGGTTAGGTGGTAAGAAGTCTGGTGTAGATATTCTGGGGGGAATGGTGAGTGGGCTTGTGAACTGGGTGCTGAAGGTTGGGGGGAGGCAAGACATGCTTGGCTCAGGAGACTGTGCCCCTCCCCCCAGGTACTATGATGTGCCCATTGCCACGCTGGACTTTTCCTCACTGTACCCCTCCATCATGATGGCTCACAACCTGTGCTACACCACGCTACTGCAGCAGGGGGCGCAGGAGCGCTATGGGTGAGGGGGAATTGGGGAGCCATGTGAGGGGAGTAGGGCTGGGGTGTATCAGGGGAGATGGCCCACGGGGGAGTACAAAGGCCCCGTGCCCTGGGGGGGGCAGTGCTCCTGGGGGGGAGCAGGGTGGTCCCTGTACACACCAGATCTGGGGGAACCTAGGAAAAGAGCAAGTCTGGGGTTGCCCCCCCAGGTGGGACAAAGGGGCAGGTGGTGTCTGGTCTGGGGTTAAGTGGTGCTCTTGCATGGGGGGAATCATGGGGGTCTGGGGGTGTCCCTGAGCCCCTATCTGCCATTCACTTAGCCTGTTGCCTGAGGAGTTCATCCGCACCCCCACGGGCGATCTTTTTGTCAAGGCATCTGTACGCAAGGGGCTGCTCCCTGAGATCCTGGAGAACCTGTTGGCTGCCCGCAAGAGGTGAGGGGGGCTTCTGGGTGGGGTTTGTGTGAGCTCTCCTTGCCACTGTGGTGGGGGACTCAGAAGTGGGTGTGGGAGGTGCTCGGGGTGGGAGTTGGATGGAGGGGGGGTGAGGGTGACATTTTGGCGACCACCTGCCCAATTAGGGGATATGTCATATCTGCCTTGAACCTTTGGGTGCTGTGATGGGCTGGGTGGTGGTCCTGGTTTCCCAGGCCTTGTGTGCCTTGGTTACCCCCTCCAGGGTGACAGCCATCCTATGATTCGGCCCTCTACTCCACGGCACTTCTGGTCCTTCTGCCCACCTGTCCCTCTCCATGGGCCCCTGTGGCTTATCCTCCCCCCCCCCCCCCCCCCCAGTTGGTCTCTTAGAGCCCCTCTCCCATTGGCCCCTCAGTTGCCTTTGGTGCCAGGTGTGACCTGGGCCTCCTGGGATAACCTTCTCAATGTGCAAAAATCAGGGGCCAAACCCCCAAACTACTGACGGGTAGTACTTAAACTAGTCTCCCAGTCAGTGATAAAACATGCTCCTGATTCCCCCACTCTGGTCATTACTGAGCATAATAAAGCAGAAACAGCCCCCTTACTGCACATCAGCTCCTATGGTCCCCTCTAGTCACTGGGTCTCTTAAAGAAATAGGTTCTCCTGACCCCAAAGGGCCAGCCACGTCACCCAGAACAATATAGGCTTGGACGTTATACCGAAATACCACGCTGCCAGCCAGTCCTTTAGTAACTACAACTAAAGGTTTAATATAAAAAGAAAAGAAAAAAAATATGAGAGATGTTAAAGGGTCAGAGTGAATCACATACATACATACGTACAAATGTTTTATAGTCCATAGAAAACAAACCCTTGAAGATCCTGTAGTTTGCAGATTAGTTCCACTCCTCTGGTGTGCACCCAGCAGCAGCAGCTGGGTGGGTCTCAGTCCTTTGTTCAGTCCCAGGAGAATAGTTCCAGAGGAGGGTGTTGGTTGCAGACAGGCTGAAGACTAAAGACAAAATGGGTTGTGGTCTTTTATCTCAGAGTCCTTGCCAGATCAAAATGGAGGTGGGCCACATGGTCCGTCTGGGTAAATGGTCAAATCAGTTTCCTCTGGTCTTATTGTAGCTGGGAGCCCCCTCCTGATGGGCCATCAATATGAGGATAGTTTGCACATACCTAGTCTGGGATTGCCTTAGCTCAAACAACTTGGAACACGCTTAAAAACAAATACATTTCTAATCTCCAGTACAGGTGTGATACCTACATACAAATCATATAATCATTCCTAGCAAATTACAGCCTTTCTATTGATACCAAACATGGCATATCACATATGGATCATTGTACATGTGAAATACCAATATGAAAAATAATCAAACGGTCCCCTAGACACAGGGTCACACCAGGCAGAGGTTGTGCCCCCACTGGTCACATTGCTGTCTCCTCTCAGCCTCTCTCCTCCCCTCCAGAAGGTTGTTGAGGTCCTCAATCTTTGGGCCATTGCCCTGTGTGACAACAGATGCGCCGTGTCCCCACCTTGCAACATGTGCCACACACGGGAACCCGTGATACAGATGCAACATTTGTGCAACACATAAGAGAATCCCCTGCCTAGTTGTTGGGGGCGGGGGAGGAATGGCAGTGCAAGGAATTAGGGGAGGACAACATGAGCCCTGGGCCAGTGGCACTAACCCCTCTCTGGTGCAGGGCCAAGGCTGAGCTCCAACAGGAGACTGACACCTTCAAGCGGCAGGTGCTGGATGGACGGCAACTAGCGCTCAAGGTCAGCGCCAACTCGGTGTACGGCTTCACTGGTGCTCAGGTGGGCAAGCTGCCTTGCCTAGAGATCTCACAGGTGAGCCCAGCTGGGGGGCTGGAGGGGGGCAGGGATTTGTGGAGGGCTTGGACTTCCCTCCCCCTCCCCTCCTGGGGAATTCCCAGGTGTGGCTGGCACTGATGCCCCATTGTGTGTCCAGCAGGGGGACTCAGGGACTTTCTGTGCCCAGCCCCAATCCAGGGGCTTCCCTGGTACTTCCTCATTCTGCCCCCAGGCTGCGCTGGAGCCACCCCCCTTCCCCCTTTGCTCCTGCCCCGGGGTTTCCAGGGCGGGTCATGGCCCACAGGTGTAAGCTTTGCTTGCCCCACCAGTTGTCTCTGGGATGGGGCTCAGGGTTGGTTTCTGTGGACCTCTTGCCTGGTATTAAGAATGGGCATCACAACTTTGAATTCTGGAAACCTGTTGTACCAGTGCCCCCTATTGACCCTCCATCCCAACCCGTGTAGTGAGGGACACTCTAGTGCCACCCCAGGTCCTTGGGACCAGCCTGGCTGGGCAGGGCAGTATCCCTGCATGGCAATGACCTATCCCTGCTTGGCCAGTGCTCCCCTGTACCTCCCAGTGGAGGAGGAGTAAGGCTGGGGTGGCCCCCTACCCAGGCATGAGTTGCAACTGCCCTGCTTCCTGTGGGCACCGCAGCTCCATGGGGAGGCTGTGGGTGAGGAGTGAGGGGCATCAGAAGAGCTGGGGGGAGCCCATACAGTTCCTCGCTTGGGGGCAGCTCTTCCCCCCCCCCCACGAGTAACCCTCCTGCCCCCTGCATTTCTCCCCCAGAGTGTGACCGGTTTTGGGCGCCAGATGATTGAGAAAACAAAGCAGCTGGTGGAAATGAAATACACGATGGCCAATGGGTACAGTGCTGATGCCAAGGTGAGGGGCTGGGGCCATGGTGAGGGGTGGGGCCTGTGCAGGTGAGAAGGGCCTATTGGGTGGGGGTCTGTGGACTAGCTAGGGTGGAGCAGACTCCCATTCACCCCATCCCCTGTTCTGCCCCAGGTGGTGTATGGGAACATGGGGTGGGCTGTGGGGGATCTGGGTCTTTCTAACCCTGTCTCCCCACAGGTGGTGTACGGGGACACAGACTCGGTGATGTGCCGTCTGGGAGTGCCGTCGGTGGCAGAGGCCATGAGGATTGGGCGTGAGGCAGCCGCCTGGGTCTCCAGCCACTTCCCCCCACCAATCAAGCTGGAATTTGAGAAGGTGGGCAGTGGGGAGGCATGGCCCGGTGCCTGGCATAACCCCCCCTGCCCACATGCAGTGCAGCCCCTGCCCCAGGGAGCTCCAGACCTGTGAGGGGCTGGTGCCGGGGGGTTGGCAGGTCTGGGGAGCTGGGGGGTGGCTCCAGGATGTGGTTGAGGGGTGGGGCACCAGCCCCTCACCCGCTGGTCCCACCCCCACAGGTGTACTTTCCCTACCTGCTGATCAGCAAGAAGCGCTACGCTGGGCTCTACTTCTCATCTAGTGCTGAGAGTCATGACAAGATGGACTGCAAGGGCATCGAGACTGTACGCCGCGACAACTGCCCCCTGGTGGCCAACCTCATCAACACCTGCCTGCAGAAGCTGCTGGTAGACAGGTACATGTGGGAGCCCTGTTCCAGGGAACCCAGGCATCCTGGCTCTTGCCCCTCCCACAGGCCCTGTTCCTTGTTGAGGGCCAGGAGAGAACCCAGGCATCTCAGGCTGCCACATCCACAGGCCCCTACCAGGGCCAGGAGAGAACCCAGGCATCCTGACTTCTGCCCTGCTCACAGACCCCCTCCCCAGTGGCTGGAGGGAACCTAGGCGTTACTCTGAGGGGGTGGGTGTCTCCGGCAGGGACCCAGCAGGTGCAGTGGCCCACGCCCAGGAGGTGATCTCGGATCTGCTGTGTAACCGTGTGGACATCTCGCAGCTGGTTATCACCAAGGAATTGACCCGCACGGCCCATGAGTACGCCGGCCATCAAGCCCATGTGGAGCTGGCTGAGAGGTGAGGGGGCTGGGCCGAAGCAGCACCTGGTGCTGATCTGACTCTGGGCTTCGCTGCTCCACGGGACAGCTGCTCCTCCCCTGCAGCTCCCTGGGGAGGGCAGTGAGGCATGACCCAAGGGAAAGGCAGAAATAGCGCCCTGGCCCAGCTGCACTGGTGTCACCCCCTGGAAACGGCCCCTCCCAGCACTTCCTTTTGGCCCCGCAGACTTCTGGGGGAGGGGGCAGGCACCCTGGTGCCCCTAACTCCTGACCCACAGCACCCTATCATCCCAGGCCTGGCCTCTCCCCAGCTCCACCAGTGGCCCTCACTCCCACCCCATGGCTCCTGGCCAACAGCCCACTCTTGCAGCTCTATTGTTGCCCCTTACTTCGGACCAACAGGTTCCCCACCCTGCAGGGCCTCTCCCCCCAGCATGTTCCCTCTATGCTTGGCCGATTCCAGGCTTCTCATGAAACCAGTGTCCGGAAAGTGTCAGGGTCAGGGGCTGGGGGGCCTGTGGGGGAGGGGGACGCACAGGCATTGAAATATGCTAATTGGACTTGTTAAAATAACTTGCTTTAGTGAAACCCTCTCCTGACCTGCAGCCATGCTGATGCCCCCCACTTCATATGTGCAGCTCCTGCTATCCTTGGCTTTGTTCCTCCCCAGCCCTGCCAGTAACCCCCCCTCCCCCCCACTCCCAACATGCTGCCCCCTGCCTGCCTAGTCCTGGTCTAACCCCCAACTCATCTGTGCAGGATGCGGCGGCGGGATCCAGGCAGCGCCCCCAGCCTGGGTGACCGCGTCCCCTATGTCATCGTGAGTGCGGCCAAGGGGGTGGCAGCCTATATGAAATCAGAGGTGAGTGTTGGGGGGGCTGCCCTCCCCCACCATGGAGTTTTTTCCCTTGAGTCTGCCTGGGGGTGTGGGCAGCATGTTCCACTGTGTCCCCTGCCCACCCCTCTGCCCCCAGTTTGCTATCTGCTGGGCCTTCCTGAAACCCCTGACCCACCCCCCACACTTCTGCCTGCCTGCAGGACCCTATCTATGTGCTGGAGAACAACATACCAATTGACACACAGTATTATCTGGAGCAGCAGCTGGCCAAGCCCCTGCTCCGCATCTTTGAACCCATCCTGGGCGAGGGCCGGGCTGAACGCATCCTGCTCCGTGAGTGACACCCCCCACTGATGGGCCAGGGCCTGAGAGGCACAGCTGAGCCCTGTTGCCAGGGCTGGGGGCCTGGCACTGACGTGTCTTTCCCTGCAGGGGGGGACCACACACGCTGCAAAACTGTGTTGACCTCTCGCGTCGGAGGGCTCACAGCCTTCGCCACCAAACGCAGCACATGTGTTGGCTGCCGTGCCAGCCTCCCCCACCATGGTGAGTGTCTCCCCAGCCGCACCCCTCGCTGGCCTGCCCCACAGTGAGTGATCCCACCCCCCGCTATCCTGTACCATCCTTCTCCATCTTACTGGAGCCTGCCAATCCCTTGCTGTTCTCCCTTCTCGGGTTGAAGCATGTGACATCCTCCCCCCCCCCCCCCCATCCCAGCCTGAGGGTGGTGGGGAAGCTGGTGGCGCCTGGTTCTGGGCCAGCGGGTGGCGCAAGATCCTGTGTGTGGGGGGGCAACTCTAGGGTGTTGTAAGTAGAGAAAAGCCCTGTGCTGGGTTCACAAAACTCCCCTGCCCCTCCCCCATGGGGGATCCCAGCCCCTGCCCCACATCTCTAGGTGACCTCTAAGCCCTGCTTGGGGGGTTTCTGGGAGCAGGGCTGAGAGGTTCTTTGGGGTGCACCCCAGCTATGGGGTGGGGGCTAGTGTGACCCCTGTTGAGGGAGAGAGGTTGAGTTGAGGAGTGGCCCAGAAGGCAGGTTGGGGGGGGGGGGCCAGACTGCCCACCACTGATGTCTCCCCACAGGTGCAGTGTGCAAGTTCTGCGCAGGGCATCAATCAGAGTTGTACCAGAAGGAGGTGAGTCAGTGGGACGAGACACTGGGGCCTCAGTGTGGTGGTGGGGGGCAGTAAATCTGGGGGGGTTAGGTTGGGACTACATTGGTCCAGGGGCTAAAGCTAGAATACCTGGGTCCTTTCCTAGTGGAGGGGGGTTAGGACCCAGGGTTGTTAGGTTCTCTTCAGGGAAGGGGGGGCATCTAGTGGGAGGGGTGTGTTCTGGGAGGCAGGGTGCCTGGGTTCTATGTGGGGGGGAATCTTGGGGGTTAGAGCCAGGGGATGAGAGGCAGGATACCTGGGTTCTTTTAAGGGGGGTGTCCAGTGCATTGAGGAAGCTGTGAGGCCCAGGCCCTCCTTGGGGAGCTGCGTCTAATCCTCCCAGTCTCCCCAGATCTCTTATCTCTCGGCACTGGAGGAGAAGTTTGCACGGCTCTGGACCCAATGTCAGCGCTGCCAGGGCAGCCTGCATGAGGACGTGCTGTGCACCAGGTATGGGGGGCTGCTGGGAGGAGGGGCAGAAGGGGTTCACTGGCAGGTGGCTAGTGGGACCCCAGGTGTAATGGGGCATGGGTGGGGCTCCAGGAAGAGGGCGGGCGGGCACTCAGCTCCTGGCCCCTCCTTCAGGGCATCTGGTTCCCACGGGAGCCTGGGGCTGACATATGGTTTTATGCCCTGGCCCCCCCAGGTGTTTACAGCCCTTATCTCAGCGGGGGTGAGCAAACAGCCGGCTCCCACGGGAGGGGCCAGGGGGTGGGAATGGCAGGGCTGGGGTTGCTTATTGCCCCGCCTGGCGTCTTTACGGCCCCATAAATCCAGCACCTGCTGCTGCAGCCCCCTCACCCCCCCACTGCTGTTGAGGGTGGGGCTCATTTCACCCAGGCTACCTCAGAATCTCACCCCTTTCTGCACTGACCTCCCAGAGTCCCCCTCTATCCTGCATTGACCCCTGATTTGTTTCCCTCAGCCATGGTTGACACTCCCCTTGTCATCTCCACCCCCACCGTCTGCTGCCTGCCCCCAATCCTTGTCTTGTCTTTCCCCAGTCGGGACTGCCCCATCTTCTACATGCGCAAGAAGGTGCAGAAGGATCTGGATGACCAGGAGCGACTGGTGGCACGATTTGGGCCCCCCACATGGTGACCAGGGGACACCCCCCCGCTGGCGGGGGGGGGCAGCAGGCCCCTGGTTCAGCTTCTCACCCAGGAACCGCATGTGGGGAGGATGCGGGGGGTTATTCGGATCTTTGTAATTCTGTATTTTCTGTAGTGAATAAAGACTTGTATTTTCAATGTTGGGAAATTCTCACCTGGTACCAAGATGCCTGGGTTCTGCCCCTAGCATTGGGAGGAAAGTGGGGGTTGGCCATTAGAGCTGTGGGTGGCTGGGAGCCAGGACTCCTGGGTCCTCTCCCACCTCTGGGAGGGGAGTGGGGGGAAGTTGGGGGCCAAGATACCTGGATTCTATCCCTGGACTCCACCTGCATTCCCCTACAGATAGGTGGGGAGATGGGAACCCAGCATCCCTCTGCTTGCCCCATAGCACTTCCTGCCCTCTATTTGGGGCTGGTGGAGGTTCTGTAAAAAATGGGGGGGGGGACACGACTGTATTCCCCCAATGTGCTACAGCACCAGACTCACCCGTCCTCCCCTTCCTCAGGGCCTGCCCAGTGGACCATCCCTCCAGAGCCGGATGTGGCATGGTGGGGGCAGATCAGGGGCAGGAGATAACTGACAGCCTTTTGCAAGCACCAGCAGTTCATGTGGGTGGGGGGGGGTGTGAGTTTGTAAGAGATGCAGCCACTTCTGGGGGCCTGCAGCCCTTCTGGGGTGGGATTTGGTTGGTTAGTTGGGGGCCCCCTCCCACTCCTGGGCTGCGGCCCACTGTAGGGCAGGTGGGGGGCCTGGTTACACAGCAGTTTGGGACAGGAAGTGGATGAGAATGTGACATCTTGTGACACAACCATCAGCTGCTCCCCAGAGCTAGGAGCTGCGGGGGGGGGCTGCACTGTTGCTGGGCAGTGAGCTTCCCCCACAACTCCTGCCAAGGGAGGGGGCTGGGCCTCGGGGTGCAGCATGACCTGCAGAGGTCACACCCTGGGGGGAGAAGGCCTTGCTGGCCAGGGTTCTCTGCTTGGCTGGGGAGGGAATGGGGGCCTGCTGGGGTTTGGGGGGTGACTTTGATGTGGTGGCCTCCAGATAGCAGCCACCTACCTGAAAGGCTGGAAATGTCAGGAGCCTGTCAGGGGTGGGAGTTGCTGCCCCTTTGTAGAGACTCCCTAGGGTAGCTGGGTGGTGCAAGGAGATTTATCCATCTCCCATGACCCACGTTCCCCCCACCCTCCGTTCCTGTGTGCTGTGTCTCTTTCCTGGCACAAGTGTCTGATTGTGCAATGTTTGACCCGCCCCGCCGGGGGATTTCTGGGCTGAGCTCACCCCCCCCCCCGCCACCCCCCCGGACCTATAAAACCCAGGCAGAGCTGCTGACTGGAGCAGAGTCACCCCGGACCCCCCAGCTGTGCACAGGCACCACCCTCTGCACCCCCAGGATGCTCACACTTGAAACAGCACAGTAAGTGTGTGGGGAGGCAGTGGGGCCAAACTGGGAGCTGGGACCTGACCCCTCTGTGGGGTGCTGGGTCTGCTCCACCCCAGAGCAGGACTCTGCCAGGTTCAGTGGGGCAAGATCGGGACATGGGGCCTGTCTTCTCCAGGGGGCATGCCTGGCTCCCATCCCTAGGGCAGGGGCACTTGGTGCAATATTTGGGGGGTGGTATCTGGCCCCTTCACCCCCTAGTCCTTGGGGGGGCAGCTGCCACACAGGGATATGGGGGATACTCCCCTCCCCACTGTGCAAGTGAATTTGGGATTGCCCCTGCCCCCAGTGTCCTAACTCAGACAGTTTGTACCCCCACCCTGCAGCTGCCTGAATCTGAAGTGTGGGATAGAGGGTCAGGGGTGGGGGAGGAAGTGGTGGCTGTTCTTCCTTAGGGCCTTGGTGTCTGATGGGGCTCTGCAGAGGGGCTTCGGGGTGGGGGTTGTTCTCAGGTACCAGACAATCCCCCCAGCCAGTGAGCAGTCATAGCCCCCTTCACTTTCTCTCCCCCCTATGCAAATTTGGGGGGATATTTGAATATTTCCTCTCTCTGGGGAAAGTGGCCCAGAGGCGGGTCATTTGCATGTGAATGGGGGGGCTCCACCTGCCAGCTCCCGTCCCCCGCAGGACTGCAGCCCCACAGCTTCTCTGCCCCACAGCATCCCCCCACTACCCACCTGACTATCAGCTTCCCCTAGCCAGACTGCTCCTTTCTCTGCCCCTGATGCCTCCCATTTCCTATTCTGCCCCATGGATGTGCCCTGGTCTGTCCTCGTCTGTTGCGGGTTTGGCCTTTTGCTGTCTTCTCTCCACACCTCACTGTACCCTTCCTTTCCTGGCAGGTTCGACGGCTCCCACTACGGCTACACGGTAAGAGTGGCCTGTTCGTCTAAACCCCACCTCCGTGTCGGTCTGTCTGTCTGTCTGCCCGGCCTCACAGCTGTACCCAGCTCCACCTGCCTCCGCCCTTGATTTACATAAAACCCAGACACCCCCACCACTGCCCCATTGATTTAGACATTGTGGCTGGGGTTATAGTGGGGGAGGGGCTGAGAGTCAGGACTCCTGGGTTCTCTGCCTGGCTGGGGTGCGGTGATCAGGGGGGTTTGGGTGCAGGCTGCTCATTTTGTGCTTCTCCCCCACCTCAGTTCCCCGATGGCAGCCTTTGTGACCTGGATTCCTGCAAACAGACCCCGAGTTTCGTCCCCCATTACCCCATCGACAACGAGGGCCCCACAGGTAAGTCAAACCCACCCCCACCCCTGTCACCCGGGGCCCCACAGCGCAGTCCTGCCCCACTCTGTCATCCAGGGCCCTATAGGTGAGTCTCTGCACCCCTGTCACCTGGGGCCACACAGCGCAGTCCTGCCCCACTCTGTCATCCAGGGCCCTATAGGTGAGTCTCTGCACCCCTGTCACCTGGGGCCACACAGCTCAGTCCTGCCCCACTCTGTCATCCAGGGCCCCACAGGTGAGTCCCACCCCCCCCGTCACCTGGGCCCCCATAAGCCCCCCCCCCACTCCCTGATGGTCACAGTGTCCCCTGGGTGGGGCGTGAGGCAGCATGGATTTCCCCCCCCCACGTCACAGCGCCCCCTGGAAGGGAGAAGGCGGAGCTTCAGGGATTCCCCCATTACGTCATGGCACCTCCTGGAGAGCAGGGCGGGGTCGCAGAATGCAAATGACGTGGCTTTAGGATTTGCGTATTTCCAGCCCGGGGGGCTCCAGGGACACAAAGGCCCTTTCTCTGTCTGCCCCCTCCCCAGCCGCCCTGACCCACACCTGGGCTCTGTCCCCAGCCCTGGGAGGGGAGCGGGACCTAGAGGTTAGAGTGAGGAGGAGGAGCCAGGACTCATGGGTTTTGTCTCTCTGGCTGAGGGGAGTGGGATCTAGTAGTGGGGGCTGGTGGTGGGGCAGCCAGGATGCCTGGGTTCATTTCTTCTCTCACGCTGTCTTCCCACCTCCCCCCCCCCTCCGTTTTGCAGAACCCAGTGTGAACTGGCTGGAGCTACCGGATCTGAACTATGAGGCCTTCGATTCTGGGCCACTGGCCCCACTGCAGAATGTCCAGGTGTCCTATGCCCACAGCCTCTACCCGCAACTCTCCCTGGATGCTGTATACAGCCTGGAGGGGCTGCCTGCCCAGAGCCACCTCCCACCCGAGGGCTACGGCCCCCAGGTGAGGGGCACTGCCTGTAGGGGCTGGCAGCTGGGACCCCTGGGTTCTCTGTGCAGCTCTGTGAGGGTGGGGGTCCAGTGGTTAGAGCAGGAGATGGGGATGCTGTGAGTGACAGATGCATGCACCAGATGTGCTGTGTGGCTGCCACAGTGAAAGGTGTCACTGAGGGGGGCAGCTGGGGGAAGTGGTGGCCAGCTGGGATGCGGGGTCAGGCAGGTCTTTGCCTCTGTCCTCACTGTGCGTTCCTAATTGTTGGGCTCAATTTAAACCCTTCTCTGCTCAGGGATTCACTGCATCTTCCCCCTGCTCTCCTTAGCCCTACCCCCCTTATGCAGCCTGCCAGCCAGCTGGGACTCTGGCCAGCCCCCCTGTGTCTGAGGATGAGGAGTTCCACCTGGACAGCCCAGCCCTGGAAGTGTCCGACAGTGACTCAGATGAGAACCTCTCACCAGGGGGGTCACCCGGCTATGACACAGGTATTTACCAGCCTTCCTGCCCCCAGCCAGGGCACCCCAGCAACCGCACCCCAGTTCTGTCCCAGCTGTCATTAACCCTGTCTCCACTGCCGTATCCTGCCTGGGATGGGAATGTGACCCCGTTCTACCCTGCCATATCCCACCTTGTACCTAGACAGGACCATGTATCTCCCCCACACCCTTTGTGTTCTGGCTGGTACTTGGCAGTGACCCACCCTAGCACATGAGGGCATAGGCACAGCCCCACGCCCAGGCCGTATCCCACCCCTCCCCATGTGTAGATGCCTCCCCAACCCCCTTGCCTTTTCTGCTATGTGTTCTACCCCGCACAGCACATACACAGGACACTGCCTGGCTGCTGCATCCTGCCCCTCAGGTGTGTTACCATGTCCCTGCACCCAGCAGCAAATAAACATTCCCCTGTTCCATCCTCTCCACTAGATCCTAGTCCTCCCGGCCTGGAGACCTGACCCCATCCTATCCTATCTGCTCCCACACATAGGCATGCCCCCATCCACCCCCATCAGACAGACCCATTTCCATCCTCCATCCCAGAGATTTGTCCCACCCCTGCAGGACCCTTGACCTGTGTTACTGCTTGCAGGCTCCCGGCGGAAACTGCGCCTCTACCAGTTCCTGCTGGAGCTCCTGTGCCAGGGCGACATGAAGGAGTGCGTGTGGTGGGTGGAGCGCGAGGCTGGTGTCTTCCAGTTCTCATCCAAGCACAAGGAAGAGCTGGCCCACCGCTGGGGGCTGCAGAAGGGCAACCGCAAGGCCATGACCTACCAGAAGATGGCGCGGGCCCTGCGCAACTATGGCAAGACGGGCGAGATCCGCAAAGTCAAGAAGAAGCTGACCTACCAGTTTGGGCATGCCTTGCTTGGGCTGCCCAGTGCCCCATCTTAGGGTCCTGGGCTGGGGCGGCTGCTGGCAGGACTGTATGGGGCACCAAGCCGCTCTGGGTACACTGAGCACAAACTGGCCCCCAGCCCAGCTCACCCTGGTCTCCACTGCCACCAGGACCAGGAGCCAGGATACCTGGGTTCCATCCGTGGCTCTGGGAGGGGAGTGGGGTCTAGCAGTTAGAGTGGGTTGGGGCTGGAAGCAGGACTCCTGGGCCCCATCCCTGGCTTTGGAGGGAAGGTGGGGTCTAGTGAGTTAGAATGAGGGAGGACTAGGAGCCCGGGTGCCTGGTTTCTCCCTCCTGGCTGGAAGAGGAGTGGGATCCAGTGGTCTGAGTGGGGATGGGCCTGGGAGCCAGGACTCCTGGGTTCCATTCCTGGCTGTGGGAGGGTAGTAAAGTTTAGTGGTTAGAGGTGGGGGGAGCTGAGAGCCAGGACTCCTGGGTTCTGCCCCTGGTCCTGGCCAGGGCTCATTTGAGTTCTCCCTGTGGGGGATACTGCCCCGGGAGTGAAAGCTGAGAGGCAGGCATAAGTTTCATATTCTGTGAGGGCACTTTGGTTTTTATATAGAATCAGGGAATTTTTTTTAAAGCAATCATGTCTGTATCATGTCATAAATTCGTAATAAAATCTTGTGGAAAAAATAGTCTCCTTACCCTGGAATTTTGCAGCAAATTCCTGGGTGGGGACTTCTAGGTGGGTTCAAAGGGGGTTGAGCAGGGACCAGAACTCCTGGGTTCCATCCCTGGCTCTGTGAGGACAGTGTGGGTTGGAGAATTAAGAGGAGCTGGCCAGGGACGTTGCTCTACCCTGCCAGAATATAGGTAACTCATGTGGGGAGGGGAGCTGTCCAGCCCCCTTTTCGCCTGCAGGGACACAGTAACCAGGGAAAACTGGTGAGGTAAGTGGAGAGGGGCCCACTGGGGCAGAGGCAGGTATATTTGGGTTAACAGATTCCCCCAGGAGAGTTTGGGGTTGACTATGAGTATCCTTCCTGCCCTGCCCAGCAGAGCTCCCCCAGCCTCTTTCCAGCTCCTGGAGGGATGAGGATCCCACTGTCCATGCTGCACCTTTGCTCTGGCACTTTGACCTGGCCCTGTCTTGCCCCTCTGCAGCCCCCCTCACTGTGGCCCTGAGCAGTGGGAGATGTGACAAAGGGAGGATAATCTTGGGATTTTCTCTTCTCATGTGCTGTGTCTTGTCTCAGTTTCCCCTGCTTTTCTGCTCAGGTGTTTTAGAGACAGGATCCAGGCATGTGACCATTACAGGGTCCACTGGGTGTGCAGATGCATCCTTCCTAGCCAAATGTGAGCAGACCAGGCCAGGACCCCACTCAGCCAGGGCTGGTTCACACAGATTGAGCCAGGTTGTGAACCAGGGGATTGTCCACCTAGCCCGAGAATGAGTGAAAAGGCAGGGAGGGCCTAAGGAGGGGTCTGGCGGTGGCAGGGCAGGGACAAAGTTTGTGCCATGGAGGCCTGGCTCTGTGCCCCCCCCTTGGTGCGTCCCAGATGTAATCTCTAATCAATCTGCCAGCGAAATCTTCCTACGCTGTGACCCTGGGCACTAATAAAGTTGTCAATTTCCAAAGGGATAGCCATGTTAGTTTAGTCCAGCATAAAAAAACAAGGAGTCGTGTGGCACTTTAAGACTAACAGATTTATTTTTCATATGAGCTTTCATGGGAGAAAAATCCCACTTCGTCAGATGCTTCGGACTGGACGCAGGGCTCACTGGGAAGCAGGGTGCTGGGCCCTTTTCTGTGGAGGGTCCGCAGGGACCCTTCGGGGGGGGGCTGTGGTGAGGGTGCTGTCCAGGAGGAGCCAGGGTAGGACCCTTTGGGGTTGGCTGCACTGGGGCAGACCCTCACTGAGGCAGAGCCCTAGTCAGTGGGGAGCAGAGGGGAGCCAGGCACAATTCCTGAGCCAGTCTGTCACAGCCCAAGTTTTGACCTCCAGGTGCATTGACTACATTTGTGTGGGGGCTCCAGGGCAGGTGATATTGGTGGACCCCCCCCCCCACTTGACCCTGGGTTGCAGCCACCTCTGTGAAGGGGCAGGAGCTGGATAAACAGCAAAACCCCCCTTCTCCATGGCACACTCTGGCCCCAAGCTCTGGGATTAGGCTGCAGATGACCGTGGTGCCTCAGAATTAGCAGCTCGTGGGGCTGGCCTGGTCCTTGATCCTGGCGCTGGGCTCGAGTTTCAGGGGAAGGGGGGTGGGGGGAGGCCCAGTGGACCCTGGCTCCTGCAGCATGGTGCTGGTTAGAAGCTGCCACCCCCCCCAGAGGCAAAGCCCCTGTCCCACTGCCTGTGCCTGGTGCTCAGGTGTGGGGCCCAGGCTTGAGGGGGTGTCCCTCCCCAGAGCCCACCCTGACCCATGGCGTGTTCCAGCCTCCCCCGTCCTGGCTCCTTGCCCTGCCCCCCGCCCGGCTGTTTCTTGGCTCTAGGACTCGAAGCCCTGGCTGGCTGGCTCAGGCATTTGACTGGGGAGCGGGGTCAGGTGACGGCTCCTTACTCCCCCCCCCCCCCTTTAAAGGCCCCTGACCGGGGGTTCCCCAGGGAGACGGTGCCGTGCGGACGCAGCTGCCGAGATGCCCGAACCCCAAGCTGGTAAGGGGCAGGTCACCGCACCCTCCTGGTCCAGCATGGCCTGGCACCAGTGCCCCCCACCTTGGGCAGCTAGCCAAGGGGCGGTTAATATCAGGGAGCGGGGTGAGAGGCAAATACCTGGCATGAAGGGTGACTGTCTGGGGTGGGGGAGTCATTGCACAGGCTATATGATGCTGGGGGGGGGTAACTTCACTGTCTGGTGGGGCCATGGGCTGGAATCGCTGCCCCTTTAGAGCAGCCTCTCTCAGCTTGGGTTGGTGGCAGAGTGCAGTGCTGTGATGCCCTGTGGGTTGCGGGGCAGAGTCCTCCCTGGATTTGTGGGTGCATGCAGGCGATGGGGGGGACCAGGCAGAGGTTGGACCAGAGTGTTTGTTTGGGGGGGGGGGCGCTCCCAGCCAGTGGGGTCGGCGCAGTGGGGGACCCCCCCCCAGTTAGAATCAGTGGGTCAGTGTTGTTGGGTGGGCTTTGCTGGGGGGGGCAGCGTGGTGGTTTGCAGTGGGGCTGGGAATGGTGTGCGCGTGTGTTCGTGTGCATGTGTGTGAATGAATATTGGTGTACACTCCATGCAAGTCCATGTGTAAATTTCCCAGCATGTTGGGTTGGGCTGGTCTCTCATTCTTTGGGCCCATTCCTGCACCCTGGGGCTTTGGAGCAGGAGTGGGGTTCTGGGCCTAGCAGCTAGTGCACCCTCACAGTCAATGTGTGTGTGTGTGTGTGTGTGTGTGTGTGTGTGTGTGTGATTTGGAGACTTAGCACCTGTCCTCACCAGCTGCAGAGTGGGATGGGGGGGGGGGGGGGGGCTGAGAGCCCAGCCCTCCAAAGTGCTGAGCCCAGGTGTTTTTCCCTTGGGTAGAGTCTGGTTACTGGGCCAGTGCAGGCAGAGGGCCTGGGCCAGGGGCTAATTATAACCTGCCCGTCGCAGGCACCTCCCTTGGCAGGTGGCTTGCTCACTCCCTGCCCCTAGTAGGGCATGGCACCCCCAAGTGCAACGTGAGCTGGGGCCAGGAAAAGTCAGACACTTGGGGAGAGGGGGGGCAGGTGGCTGGTGCTAAATCAAAGGTCTGTGAATGGCTGCCCCTCCCAGTGCTGTGGGAGCAACCCCACCAGGATCCAGCCCTGCCCACTAAGATGCCTGCCATTATGCTGGGTCCAACACAGACCAGGGCTGAGGTTGGGGTGTGGGGGTGCCCCCCCCAGGTGTTAGGGCTCTGTCACAGCAGGTGCTGTGCCAGGAGAGAAGAGCCATGCCCTGAGGAGTGCCCAGTCAAACGAGACGCGAGACAAAGGGAGGGTTTTTAAACATGGAAAAACTGAGGTGCAGCAAAGCTACAGGCCCGAGGATTCAGGGCGTCAGACAGTGCTGGGAACTGAACTTAGGAGGCTGAGGCCAGTGTCAGACCTACAGAGGGCGAGAAAGACGAGACGAGTAGGGTGAAATGCCAGATAGTCCCAGGGAAGGAGGGACAGACACAGTCACCTCTGGCATGGGGTGCTAGGGCTGGATCTATGCAGACCCCTCAACTAGTGCAGCCTCTGCATGGGGACAGCTGTTTAAACAGGGTCCCCCCATGATGCAACTACCTCTGGGTTGGTGCTGGGTAGGGGACACATGATCAGGGAGGGGTGTGGGTGTGGTGGGGGGCTAAGGCAGGCCCAGCGAGATCCCCCTGCCTGGGGCGGGGGGGCTGGTCCAGCTCCCAGGGACAACAGCTGGGCCTTGGGCACACTTGGGGTTGGGGCTATTCCTGCTCCTGAGCCGGCCAGCCAAGACTATATTAGGGGTTCCCAGCTCCACTTTGTTAGGAGCAGCTGGAATGCTGGAGTCAGCACCGAGGAGGGCTTGCAGAGCTATGGTGGTGGTGCGGGGAATACACCCAGGAACCCCTCCCACCTTTTAGGTATGTTCCCCCCATTCCACCGTGCCCTCCTGGCCCTACATATCAGGAAATTGCTGCCCCTTCAGCACAGATTAGCACCCCCAGGAGACACATTGACACCATGGGGCAGGGGAGCTGGATGGCTGCTGGGGAGAGGGATGGGGGCAGCACTCAGGTAGGTAGAGAGAGGGACCGTATTGTTTAGCAAGGTAGATGGAGTGATGCAGGGGGTGTGATAGACAGATAGAGTCCATTGGTGTAGGTGGGGATGTTATGTCGCAGCGCCACAGGATAGGTTTGAACCAGGCCAGGCAGTGCCTGTCAGTGCCAGCCTCCCAAGGGGTCCTGCTGTGCCTGCATGGCCAGCCACATGGCTTCCCCACTTCTAACACTCACCATCTGTGTGCCAGCCCCCCCAAGCCCTGGGAGCTCTGCCCAGTGGGTTCAACTGAGGCAGGGACCTGGCAGAGCCTGGTCTTGTCTGCACCCTGTCAGGCTTTGCATGACTCCAGGCCACAAGCAGGGTTTGGGGCAGGTGGCTGCCCAGTAAAGCCCTCTGCACAGAGCTGAGTTTGCCAGACATCAGCCTGTGTCCTGTCAGCCATCCAGGGGAGCCATGCAGTCTCTTCCCCAAAGTCACCTTGGAGCCCCTACATGTTCTGCGGCCCCAATGGGGCCAGGCTGAGCTCCTAGTGCCCAGTGGGCAAGCTGCCCTGTGCCCTCTGCTCACACCTGGGGGATCCCGTGCTCTTTCTGTACCCTGTTAATTTGGGTCAATTCAGCCTGTTCTTTCTTGATCCGTTATCCCCTCCCATGTCTGTGGGTGGTGCCAGGAGCACTAGTTACCCCTTGGCACTCTGGAGGGGGAACGTACAGCACAGAGGGAACCTGAGGCACACACAGGCTTCTTCCAGACATTACTGTGCTCCCACTGTCCCTCCCAGCATGCCTGGAGGGCTGGGGGGAGGGAGGGGAAGAGGGCAGTGTGCAGGGATGTGAAGGGAGTGGTGGAAAGGCACACAGCAGAGTAAGGAGATTTGCATAGTTATGTGTGCACAAAAGCATGTGTTGGTGCAATGACCCCTTTCCCATATGCCTGTACCCCATCTACAGAGTAGCTGAACTGTTGCTGGGGGGGGGTGTCTCTGAGCCAGGCTGGACCCCCCTTCCCCAGGAATTCAGACCCAGCTGCTCTCTAGCTGACCCCATTCTCCCCCTCCACTGGCACGTTCTCTGCCACCGTCACTGGCTGGAGCTCACCTGGCACTGTCTAGCTCGTTAATAAACCAGGAATGAGCACCAGCCCCAGAACAAATCCCCAGTGGCTGCTGCTTGAAAGGGCTCCACTGCCTTAGTGGCTGGTCAGGGCTCTAGGGCTGGGATGCATTAATTCATATTTGGGTGCATCGCGACATCACTCACAGTGCTGAGTCCAAAGCCTCAGAGAAAGCAAAGTCAGCCAAGAGCAGTGCAGACAGAGCTGGTTTGGCTGCAGATCAACCCTCCCGGCAACGGACTGGCTGGCTGTCATAATAGCTTTAGCCACTAACTCTTTGCTGTTTGTCCCAAATGAATTGTTCCACTATTTTACCCAAGGCTCTCAATGGAGTGACCAAGATAGTAGTCCTTGAGCCTTCTGTGTGTACATACTAGGCTGCCTTAGCGGCCTCCCCCCCTTACCCTGGTTTCCCAGGATTTGTTAAAGACAAACAGCCATGGCTCAGAGAGGCCCTCAGCTGGTTCCTTTACAACTCTTGGGTGTAATGTCTCTGGGCCTGAACGGTATGAATGTTTGGTTTTAGCAGCATCCTGGAGTTCAAGGCCAGAGGGCACAATCTAGTCAGACTCCTGGACAGCACAGGCTGTGCAGCTCCCCACAGTCAGAACAAACGATTTTGGTCCACGAGAGACTTTGTAGTGTGTGAGCCAGGCCAAGACCGGGCACTGAGCTGCTATCAATGCCTGAGAGCTGATGCTCTGTGCCTCACGTGGCAGAGACCACCGAGACCACCTCCAGCCTGGGTCCCTGTTGGTCTGAGCTGTGGAGACCTGCTTCCACCTCCTCCACACTCCTTCGCCCCAAACACAGACAAGGGTCAGCCATTGGACAGCTCTGCCTTTCTACCACTCTGCACTCTGCATGCAGTCAGGGACCCTGGTGGAGGAGGTTCTCTCTCCTAAGTGTCCAGTGTTGAGGAGTGGGTTGGAATTACAAGCTGTCACTTTCACTGTGTGTGGCGGGAGGGGGGCTATAAGGAAATGTGATCAGCATCAATTTTGGAAAGAGTGAGCTTAGAGGAAGGAAGGGATGTTTTGTTTACTGGACTGAGGGAGCAGCCTGTTTCTTCTCTCACTGTCTTGAGTTCTGGCATGTTATCATTTCTGAAGTCTATATAATCAAGCACTGGGTCATTGCAAGTATATTTATATCATTACCTAACTCGTCACTGTGTGCCTGCTCCATGAACAGAACACTAATGTTTGGACAATGCTTCCTTACTGTCTTTAATCCTTCTGGCATTGCTCCAATTGCTTTAGCTTTCCTTATCAACCTCCTACATTTTTAAATGGTGGCTTACATTCGCTGCCCTTCTCCTATCCCTTCTGTATTTTTTTTTTAAATGTTCCATCGCCACTTCTGCATCTTTCTTGGCCAGGGTAGCTGGGTTCCCTGTTTGACATTCTTTTTCATGTCTCTGCTGCCAGCCACTGAAAAGAAGGAGAAGAAGAAAGAGGAGAAGAAGAAAGAGGAGGTGAAGAAAGAGAAGAAAGATGCAGCAGAAACCCCAAAAGGTCAAAGTTGGGGGTGGCACTGGGGGGGGTGGTGCCCAAAGGGATGCTTCCCACACTGCTCCTAGAGTGTCTTGTGGCGAAAATGAGACAGCATCTAGTTAAGGAAGACAAGAGGAGAGAGTCTAGTGACAGTGCGAGGGGAGGTGCTGCAAATGAGCCATGCCCCACAATTGTGACCCACTGAACTAGCTGCTGCAGCGTCAGCTATGGGTCAGTCTAGTAGTTTTCATTCGGGCCCAGCTGTGGGGATACCAAAAAGGCACAGATGGCTGGCGATGTCCTCTTGGGTGTCTCTGAGGCCCATGTCAGGCTAGGCCTTGGTTGCTGCTCACAGACTGGGTGCCTGCTATTCATTGCTACTGGCCTGTTGTTCTCCCCAGGCAGTTTCCTCTGCCAGCTGGTGACAGACTTACCCAACTCCCTGAGCTGGAGTGGGGTAGTCAGTGCCCTGTATTGGGACTGGGGGTGGGGGCACTGCTGGATACTGTGTTTCTAGATTACCCAAACCCTGATTTCTTTGCAGAAGCCGCAGTGGAGCCCACAGAGGGTGAGTGGCTCTTGGGATGGCCCCCAGATCAAAGCCTTGTGGGGTGTCTCAGCCTCTGGGAGCCCTGTGACCCAGACAAGGCCCCATGCCCCCATTACAGCCCAAGGCCCCAAACTCCCTTCCCCTGGATGGGACCCCCGCAACTACAGCCCAGCCCCTGAGACCCGGACATACCCTCCCTTTACATCCCAGCCCTCAGGACCCGCAGCCCCCTGACATGGCTCCATTCCCCTGCAATACTCCAGCACCCTCATTCCCCAGGCATGACCCCAGGCCCCCCTCTGCTCCATGGCAGCCTCCTGCTGATCTGTCTCCCCCTCATTACAGTCACCAGGCCGCCAGAGCAGCCAGCAGAGACCCAGAGCCTGTTTCTGCAGCAGCCAGGACACATCCTTGTGGAGTGTGGTAGGTAGGGGTGAGGGAGGAATCTCTGGAGCTTCTGGGGTTCAGACGCTGGGAAAGGCCTCCTCTTCCCTGAGTGGGAGTCAGGACTAGGGATCTTCCTGGGGGTCTGTCACCCAGGAGGGACTGGAGTTGCTGGCTGTGCTCACCAAGCTTGGGGGTCCTAGGATGACCCATAGGTGGAGACTTGGTGAGCTAGAGAAGGAGGGCTGAGTCTGCAGACTCCATTTGCTGGAGAAGGCAGGGGTTGGCATGAGTGGGGGGGTTTGAGGGAGCTGGGTGGAAGCTCATGGGGTTAATTTCTCTGGGGGGTGGGGGCAGTGGCAGGGATAGGTGGGATCTGGGGGTAGGGGGACTTGGTTTGGTGGGATGGGGTCTGGGAGGGCTAGCCATTGAGATTGGAAGGGTAGGAGGACTGGTGAGGAGCAAAGCTGGGGAGCCTGGCCAGATGGAGGGCTCCGGGGGGGGGGGGGGGGGGGGGAAGGGGGCTGGGGGGGCGGTCCCCGGCGGCGGATTTTGGGTTAGGTAGTTTGGGGGGGCCTCTGGCCAGAGGTCAGGTCACAGTGTTTGGAGGGCTATGGAGTGGATATCCCTGGCCAGAGCACCACACTGGGGTTGGAGTGGGAGGCTGCCTCTAGCTGCAGGGTCTCTGACTGCCTCCCCCCACTCCCCATGCAGGCAAGGAGGTGGTGGTGGCAGTCCACGTAGATGGCCAGCAGCTGTCAGCGAAGCCAAGTGTCAAGTGGTTTAAGGGCAAGTGGCTGGAGCTGGGCATCAAGAGTGGCCTCCGATTCCAGTTCAAGGAGAGCTACGACAAGGACAAGAAGGTGGGGGTGGCTTTATGAGGGGTGGGAGGCTGCAGTTCCCTGTCTTTGCAGGTCCTTTTGGGCTGCTCCTCAGCTGGACAATGGCACAGGGGGAGAATAGCCCAAATCCAGGTTGGATGGTGCCACTCTCAATTCCCCAGGTGTTCACCTTCGAGCTGCACATTGGCAAAGTGGTAATTGGGGACCGGGGTGACTACCGCTGTGAGGTGATCAGCAAGGAGAAGAGTGACACCTGCAACTTCAACATTGATGTGGAGGGTGAGTGGGGCAGGAACCCCCCAAAACTCCACCCAGGCCAGGACAGCCTCTGAGATAGGACGGCTCCCCATACATCCTTAACTCTCCCCCCCCCCAGTGCCAGGAACCCCCCCAAATGTACAGCCACCCCTGCAAATCCACCCCAGGCCAAGGACACTCCTCACAACCCAGACGCTCCCCTTGGCCCTGCCCCCTGCCAGGAGTCCTGGGGCCCTGCTCTGTCTCCCTGCAGGCTACCCTTGACACATTTTGGTGGGACCCAACTTAATGCGGCCCTCCCCCAAACCTTTAGGATTTGTGGGTCAGGGGTGGAGAGGCCCAGGCAGAGCTAACATATGGGATGGAGGGAGCTGGAGTCAGGTGAGGGGGGGAGAGGTCGGGGGGCCAAAGGAAGCAGCTCACTGACTCTGTCCCTCTTCCACAGCCCCACGGACAGATGAGAGCGGAAATGTGCTTCAGGCTTTCAAAAGGACGTGAGTGCCCCAGCCAGTGCCTCAGAGCACCCCACCCATTGTCTCCTAGCCAGTGCCCCACAGCTCCCCACAACTCCTGCTCCAGGGTCTTCCACAGCCAGTGCTATGTAACCAATGCCTAGAGTTCCCAGCAGCTCTCCCATAGCCAGTGCCCCACAAAGAGAGTCCCCTTCAGCAGTGCTTGTGTCCAGCTCCCCACAGCACCCTTTGCACCCCCCACAGCCAGCCCCCCTCCACCCCCAGTGGCAGATCTGGCCCCTTGCCCTGGGCTGAGGCTAGGTCATATCCAATCTGTGCTTTCTCTGCAGGGGGGAGGGGAAGGACAATATGGCTGGAGAGCTGGACTTCAGCGGTTTGCTAAAGAAAAGGTAGGTACCCCCAGGAGGGGTGTGTGTCTGTCTGTCCATCTGTTCTGGGGCAGGATGCTGGGGGTGGGGTGTGCATCTCTTTGTCTGTCCCAGGGACAGATATGTCCCAGGATGCTGGCATTGCTTTGTGTCCTGGCCCCACCACAGGCTCTTGAGTGCAACCCCATTTGTAGACCAACACTAAAACCCCACTAAGCCCCAGTGCCCCCATCTCTCCCTGCTGTGGGTCCACCACTGACCCCGCGGAAGCTGGCGCTGGCGGTCCCATCTGGGTGCCAGCTGCCCATCTGTGTGGGCGGTGGCTGAAACCTGTTTGTCAGGCTCCATCTGGTCCCCTTTGTCCCCTCCCAAGCACTACCGAACCCCTCAGGCTCCTGCTCCAGTCCCACTTGTGTCCCCCCAGTGATTGCTAACCCCATGGGGGGGGCATATCTTTGCTTTGCTGGACCCTCTGCTGGGCTGGTTGGTCAGGGTTTCCCCCAACCCAGACAACTAGGCAGTGCACCCTACTGAATGAAAACTCAGAGGGAAACTGATGCAGGCCCAAGCACACTAACAATCCAACAGCAAATTCTTCCCCATTGGGTCCCATCTGCATGCTCCTGCCTAGTTTGTGTGGGGCGGGGTCGTGTTTCAAGCCAGCAAACTCCCCCCACCCTCCTGCCCTGGCCCAGGGAGGTGCAAGTGGAGGAGAAGAAGAAGAAGAAGAAGGATGACGAGGAAGATGCCTTCCCGCCCGAGATCTGGGAGCTGCTCAAGGGGGTGACCAAGAAGAGCGAGTATGAGCGCATCGCCTTCCAGTATGGCATCACTGACCTGCGTGGCATGCTCAAGCGCCTCAAGAAGGTCAAGGTGGAGGTCAAGAAAAGTGAAGGTCTGCTGGGGGGGGGGAAGCGGAGGGGGAGCCAGGGCTGGGGCAGTTCTGGTGGGAGGGGCACAGGGGGGTGGCCAGATGATCCTGTGGGGGTGAGCAACTGGTGTGTGGGTGGGGTCAATATGTCCTGACTCTGCCATGGTCAGACACCCTTGCTTCATGGCCGGATGAGCCCAGCTCAGCCCTCCCCAACACCCCCAGAGTCCAGCCCTGGCTGCAGAGTCATCCCAAGCCCAGCCCAGGGTTCCCCCACTCACCCCCCAAGCCCAGCCCAAGGGACCCGCCCACTGTTCCCCTCTGAGCTCAGACCCAGCATCCCCATGTGTCCAGCCCCCAAATCTTTCCATCCCCACGCGGCTGCCACCAACCACCCCTCCTTAACCCCTGTAACCCCCCCACCTGCAGCCTTCACGAAGAAGCTGGACCCAGCCTACCAGGTGGACAAGGGAAATAAGATCAAGCTGGTGGTGGAGATCAGTGACCCGGATTTGCCCATCAAGTGGTTCAAGAATGGCCAGGAGATCAAACCCAGCGCCAAGTGAGCTGGCCTCAGCCCAGGGGCTGGGGTTGATTGGGGGGGGGGCCCCATGCCAGGGCCCCAGTCTGACCTCCCACTCCTTACAGGTACATCTTTGAGAATGTGGGCAAGAAGCGGATACTGACCATCAACAAGTGCACACTGGCTGATGATGCAGCCTACGAGTGTATGGTGAGCGGTGAGAAATGCTTCACGGAGCTCTTTGTCAAGGGTGAGTAGGGTGGGGGACTGTGAGTCATGATGGGGGAGTTGACTCTTCCCTCCCACCCTGCTTCACGTGACCCTCCCCCATCCATCTGCAGAGCCGCCTGTCTTGATCGTCAAGGGCCTGGATGACCAGCAGGTGGTGGTGGGTGACCGTGTGGAGCTGGAGGTCGAAGTGTCAGAGGAGGGAGCCCAAGTCATGTGGTAAGGACATATGCCTGTATATCTGTCCAGTCAGTGCCTGTCTGCCCATCCACTTCCCACTCACCTGGCTGCCCTTCCATCTGCCCACCTCTCTGCCCATCTGGCCACCTGTTGGTTCCCCAAGCCCATCTGCCTATTCATTCATCTGTTCCCTTCTCTCGCTGTCTGTTGGACTGCCTGTCTATCTGCCAGCCCATTTGTCCCCATGGCCACTCATCCATCAGCATACCTGGTCATCTGTCCCTTTTCTCACCTCTCCCTTTTGTCCCTGTGCCTGTTTGCCAGTCTGCCTGTACCCACCCAACTGTGCACCTGGCCGTTTGTCCCTCTGTCCTCACATACATCCGTCAGCCCCAACCCTTGCCTGGGCCCACCCATCTGGCCAGTCCCCTTACCTGCCATTCACACCCCATGCCCCCTGCCCCCCAGGATGAAGGATGGAGTGGAGCTGACACGCGAGTCCTCCTTCAAGTACCGCTTTAAGAAGGATGGCAAGAAACACGTTCTGATCATCAACGAGGCCACCAAGGAGGACACGGGCCAGTACAAGATCATGACCAATGGTGGCCAGTCCGAGGGGGAGCTGGTGGTGGAAGGTAGTAGATGGGAGAAGGGAGGGTGCATGTGGGGTGGGGAGTTGGAAAGGTTGTCGGGGCTGGAGACTCTTCCAGGACATCCCTGGCCCTGACTGTGCCCCCGCCTTGACACTCAGACAAGCAGCTGGAGGTGATCCAAGACATCGCTGACCTCACCGTCAAAGCCACTGAGCAGGCTGAGTTCACGTGTGAGGTGTCTGATGAGAAGGTGACAGGCAAATGGTACAAGAATGGAGTAGAGATCCGGCCCAGCAAGCGCTTCCACATCACCCACAAGGGAAGGTGGGCATGACCGCGGGGAGGCTGAGAGCGCCGGGGTTGGTGATTGGGGTGCTGCTTTGGAAAAGCTCACAGTGCCAGAGTCCCTGCCTGGGCCACTGCTGCAGAGAAGCTTGCTGCACCCAATCTCTCCTGCCAGATGCAGATGCCAAGGGCTTTGGGGTGCTGCTGTGGGGCCCACAAGCAGCCAAATACCCTTCAAACACTGCCTCTTCCTACCTTAAGGTTCCATAAGTTGGTGATTGAGGATGTGAGGCCGGAGGATGAGGCTGATTACACCTTCATCCCTGATGGCTATGCACTGTCACTCTCAGCAAAGCTCAACTTCCTCGGTGAGTGGTGAACAGGGCACTGCTGGGGGGGGGGGATTGCATTGAGGGGATATGGGGGTAGAGGCAGGAAGAAAGAGCACCTTTCCCTGGTTTGGGGGGCCCTGTTAACCCTTTCCTCTCTTTTTCTTCATAGAGGTTAAGGTGGAGTACGTGCCTAAACAAGGTGAGACCATCTCCCGACCTCAAACCTGGGCATGAGTGTGGGAAAGGAAAGGTGGGATGGGCAAACTCCTTTTTGGGGGGCTTTTGCTGGCCAAGCACAGGTGGGGAAATGTGGGGGAAGGAGCTGTGGCAACCCCATCTTGGGGATCGGGCCATGGGTGGCAGGGGACCTCTGTGTGCAGCTGACCCATCATCCCCCTTCCCATACCCCAGAGCCCCCCAAGATCCACTTGGACTGCTCAGGGAAGACGGCAGAGAACACGATCATCGTAGTGGCTGGAAACAAGTTGCGGCTGGATGTACCCATCACTGGTGAGCCAGCACCAACAGTTACCTGGGTGAAGGGTGATAAGGTGAGTGCTGGGTCAGGGGCCTGGGGGCTGGGGATGTGGAATACCCAGCGGATGTGGGCTCCCTGGGGTGAGGGTCCCTAGGGCTGAGCGGTAGCTGCGGGTGGAGGAATCTCTGGATCTGGGGGAGCCCTTGTGTGCTCCTGGGGCTAGGGGCAGGCTAGGGGACAATTGAGGTTCTCCTAGGGGCAAGGCCTCCTATGCTGACCCCCCCCCCCCACCTTCCAGGTATTCACGGACACTGAGGGCCGGGTCCGCACTGAGACACACAAAGAAGAGAGCAGCTTTGTGATTGACAGTGCAGAGCGGAACGATGAGGCCAAGTACACGATTACTGTCACCAATCCGCTGGGCGAGGACCACGCCACGCTGTACATCAAGGTGGTTGGTAAGGACAGGCTTGGGGTGCTCTGGGATCATGGGAGAGCGATGGGAGGGGCCCGAGGGTGCTGGGGTCATGGAAGGGATGAGTGGGTGGCAGAGCCAGAGGGTGCTGGCAGAGGGTTGGAACAGGCTGGTTGCAGAAGTGGAGCTATGGGGCTGGGTGGGGACCATGGTGGAGGCCTTGGTGGCACAGATGGGAATTGTTGGGGGGAGGTTGTGAAGGTTGTGATGGCAGGACTAAGGGCACTGATTGTGATGGAGGAATGGTTGGGCAAGGTCAGGGGTCACAGTGGGAGTCACGAGGGTGGGAGCCCCCTATACTGGGTTGGTCTCAGATCCCCCCATCTCTTCCAGATGTTCCTGACCCTCCTGAAGCTGTTCGTATAACCTCCGTGGGGGAGGACTGGGCCATCCTGGTCTGGGAGCCTCCCCAGTATGATGGTGGGCAGCCCATCACCGGTGAGTTACCTCTGGGGGCCTGTGTCCTGGTATGTGTCTGAGCTCCCACACTCCCCATACCCATGCAGGGTGCCTGGGGGGAAGGAACAAGGGTGGCATAAATCTGTCCGTCTGTCCATCTATCCCCCACTGCATCTCGCTCACCTCTCCTGGATGTCTGTGCGTCTGCTCCATGTGTCCTGTCCTCCCCTGAGTGTCCATCCCCACATGTCCCCCCACCTTCCGGGTGTCTGTGGATCTGTCCCCATGTTACTGAGCTCCGTGCCTGCAGGGTACCTGATGGAGAGGAAGAAGAAGGGCAGTATGCGCTGGATGAAGCTGAACTTTGAGGTGTACCCAGACACTACCTATGAGTCGACGCGGATGATTGAGGGCATCCTCTACGAGATGCGGGTTTTTGCCGTCAATGCCATTGGGGTGTCACAGCCCAGCCACAACACGAAACCCTTCATGCCCATTGGTGAGTGGGGGTGTGGAGTGGAGGGGAGATGTTGTTGGGGGCAAACTCATGGGATGGTGGTGGCTGCACGGCCTATGGAAAAGCTCACAGCATCAGGGGGAGGACACTGCTGTCGGGAAGCTTCTAGCACTGGCAGGGGGACAGGGCTGATCTGATCATCTGTCCGTGTCCCCCCCCACCCCCATGGCAGCCCCTACCAGTGAGCCGACCCACCTCACCCTGGAGGATGTGACGGACACCACCGCCACTCTGAAGTGGCGCCCGCCCGATCGGCTGGGGGCTGGAGGCATTGATGGGTACCTGATCGAGTACTGCCTGGAGGGCTGTGAGTGAGCCGGGAGAAGGTCATGGGGAGTGAAGGTGGAGGGCTGGGAAAGACCCAGGAGGTGGGGGGGGCTGGGTGTTCATGAAGGGAGGGGGGTGCTCTGGGGAGGGTGCTGGAGGTACAGCCCCTTGGGGGAAGGGGTGGTATCCAGCACTGGGCGTGGACTAAGACAGAGACCTGGGGGGCTGCCGCCACCAGTTGACATGACTGCACATCAGGGGGAAGGATGGGAACGTGTCCTCCTCACTCCCCACCTCTGGCTGGCCCTAGAGGTGACTTCACCCCATGGCCTCGCTCCACCTGGTACTCCCTGATCCTTGGCCCCCTTTCACACACAGCGGACCAGTGGATCCCAGCCAACACGGAGCTGGTGGAGCGCTGCGGCTTCATGGTCAAGGGGTTGCCCACGGGCCAGAAGATCCTCTTCCGTGTCATTGGGGTCAACATTGCAGGCAAGAGTGCACCAGCCACCATGGCGCAGCCTGTCACCATCCAGGAGATTGTGGGTGAGTGAGCTCAGAGCCCCCAGTGGGCTCCTCTGCCCCTCTGTGGGCACCCCCATCTCACACTCCTTCTCTCCCACCCTAGAGCAGCCCAAGATTCGCCTGCCCCGTCAGCTGCGCCAGACCTACATCAAGAAGGTGGGAGAACAGGTCAACCTAGTCATCCCCTTCCAGGTGAGCTGGTGGCTCTGGGCGGGTGCAACTGTTGGGGAGGGGGTGTTGGTCACCCCCAGAGGGGCCGTGAGGCTGTTGACTTAATTTAGACAAAACAAGCAAGCCAAAGCTGTTGGTATGACCCAGGCACTGGCAGGCATTAGTGAGTCAACCAGGGGTCGGGTATGTGGAGACCCTGGATGGTTTGTCCGTGGGGCAGCAGGGTTTAGAAGCCCCCCTCCCACCCCACTCCTTCCCGGCACCCAAAATGCAGCCACTGCCATCCTAGGGGGTGGTGGGGACTCAGCAGAAGCCCAAGGGGAGGGGTTGTGCACGAGGCCCTGTATCTAGCCTGACCTTCTCCAGAGATCTCCCTTGGGGCTGAAGGCCCAGGGTGTCTTGCAACAGTGGCATCTGTGTTGGGGACTCAGCTCCCCGCTGTCCTTTTCAGCTGCTTATTTGGGTCCCCCCCCACATTTCAGCCTTTCCTGGCCGCCAAAGACAGTGATGGGCAGAACTGTCCTCCCTGATTGGTTACCAGCAAGGCCTCATGGTTGACACACTGGGTTTGGCCCAGTTGCTCCCAGCTCCTAACTGGCCTCATTTCAGGCTGCTCCTTGAATCCAGCCAATTTGGCCGTTCCATCAGCTTCCTGCAGGCCAGGCATCACCTCATGTGACGTATCTGGGGCATCAAGTCTGGTAACAGAGCCGGCAGCAAAAGCTGGATGCCTTTGTAGCCCCAACAGTCCCATAAGGCTGTGGATAAAATGCTGGGGCACTGCTGTGAGGAAGCTTGCAGCACTGGGATGGGAGGACAGTCATGGGGCACCACAGTAGGAAAGCTTGCAGCACCAGTAACCCCTCACCCCCAGGGCAAGCCGCGGCCCAAGGTGACGTGGACGAAAGATGGGCAGCCCCTGGACCCAAAGGAGATCAACGTGCACACCTCTGACCTGGACACCATCCTCTTCATCCGCTCAGCTGCCCGCCACCACTCGGGCCAATACGAACTGACTGTGCAGATCGAGAACATGGTGGACAAGGCCACCATCCAGATCCGTGTCGTGGGTAAGGGTGGGGGCTAGGAGCCCGGTTACAGGGCAGGCTAGGGAGGGCAGTCGCAGGGATGGGGGTTACCAGGGTCGGAGTGGCTCATGGGTCAGGCTGAGGGTGAGTGGGCTCTATAGGTGTGGACTGTGATGGGGGGGGGGGCTGGGCTCTAAGACAAGGGGCTCCATGCTGCCTCAGGCACTGACAGCTGCTGTTAATTAATCTAATCTCCCTGCTTATTGGGCCCCCCTTCCCTGTGGGAAAGTGCCTGCTGCTAGTGCCAATCGGGAGGGGGAGTGGGCACTGCAACACCCTGAACCTCCCTCTCCCCCTAGTGCCAGCCAGGGGGGGCTCGGATTCTCTGCGCTATAATTAAGCTCCCCTGATGGGACAGGCCAGCTGCATTACCTCCCCCCACCCCCCAGCCCTGCTGTCAGCCCTTTGAAGTGGAATTTAATGGGGTGGGGGGACAGGCTGGCGGGCCTCTCCTGGGGAATGTGGCCCCCCCTTGCGGAGGAGAGCATTCTGCAGAGTGGGGGTGTGCACAGAGATGGGGGGATGGTGCATGGGGGGGATCAGCAAGGAAGAAGGCACCTCAGAGCCTGGAATGGCCCCTTCTGGGACACCTTTCCACTGGGACAGAGCCCCCTCGCACCTCATTGCTGACTCCCCATGTGTTGCCACCCCAGAGAAGCCAGGCCCCCCAATGTCAGTACTGGTGAAGGAGGTTTGGGGGTTCAACGTATTGCTGGAGTGGCAACCCCCAAAAGATGACGGCAACTCAGAGATAACAGGCTACGCCATCCAGAAAGCAGACAAGAAAACCATGGTGAGCAACCCTGTGCTACTCCCCAACACATAGATCCCCAGCTCCCTAATTCCCCTACTCAGAGACCCCAGGATCCCCCCAACTTGGAGGTCCTGGGCTGTGCCAGTCAGAAGGCAGACAAGATCATGGTATATGACCCACGCACTACCCACTGGCGGCTCCCCCAATTTTCCTCTGCACCCCCTGCCCTCCTCCTGCTGATCCCCCTCGTGGTTTCCCTGCACCCATCCTGCAGGGGACACCCTCCAGGCTCCCCATGTCTGCACTGATCCCCACTCCATTTGCCCTCCCAGGAGTGGTTCACAGTATATGAGCACAACCGACTGACACGCTGCACAGTGTCCGATCTGGTCATGGGCAATGAGTACTACTTCCGTGTGTACAGCCAGAACATATGTGGGCTCAGCGACGTGCCTGGAGTCTCCAAGAACACTGCCTTCATCCAGAAAACAGGTCTGCCCGGACGTCTGGGTCTCCCAGAGCAGCGAAGCCTGGGTTCTAGTTCTGCTCTGGGAGGGGAATGGTGTATAGTGGCTAGAGCAGGGGATGCTGCGAGCCAGGTCACCTGGTTCCTACTCTGGCAGAGGAGTGGGGTCTAGGGATTAATGAGTGGGGCAGAGACTGGAGACAATGGGGGAAGTGGAGCATAGCAGCTCACCCTGACCCTCACCCCCTGGACTCTCCCCAGGGATCATCTTCAAGCCACTGGATTACAAGGAGCATGACTTCTGCATGGCGCCCAAAGTGCTGACACCCCTGATTGATCGGACTGTGGTGGCTGGGTACAGCACGGCCCTGAACTGTGCCGTGCGGGGGCACCCCAAGGTAAGGAACCCCCACTCAGCATTCTCAAGGCTCCCCAAGTTGGTTCAGGCCTGTTCCCCCATGCACCTGCAGATCATGTGTGAAATTGGAGTATGGATGGTGGGAGGGGTGCATGGGGCAGGATAGATGGGTGGGGGGGATAATGGGTGCAGAGGGTGCTGGGGACAGTTGGGTTGGAGGACAAATGGGTGCTGGGGACAGATGGGATGCTGGAAATGGACAGGTGGGGGATGATGGCTTGGAAGTGCTGGGGTAGATGGATGGGGGATACCAGGTGCTGCACAGGGAGCTGGGATGGAGGTGGCTGGGGGCTGAGCTGGGCTGGGCACCCCCTGATGTGACCCTGCCCTCTAGCCAAAGGTGACGTGGATGAAGAACAAGATGGAGATCCGCGAGGACCCCAAGTTCCTGATGAAGAACAGCCAGGGGGTGCTGACCCTGCACATCCGCAAACCCAGCCCCTTCGATGCTGGCACGTACAGCTGCCTGGCTGTCAACGAGCTGGGTGAAGCGCTGACAGAGTGCAAGCTGGAGATCAGAGGTGCTGCCACACGGGTGTGGGGAGGGGCTGAGAACAAACAGGAGACCACCGGTGTCATTGGGCAGGGTGCTGCCTGGAGGGAGGGATGGACAGTGGGGCAAAGAGGGACACACTAAGCAGGCAGTTGGGGGCTACTGGGCTGGGGGGGGGGCTTCTGCAGGGTGGGGGGAGCCCCCAGGACCCACAGCTGGTGGTCACACAGCCAGGGCACATGACTGTCCTGGGGACCTAGGGACTGAAGAAAGGGGGTATGCTCTGAGGGGTTGGAGTACATCCCCAGTTCCCCTATCCAGCCCCCCTCACCCCATCTCTCTTCTCCACAGTGCCTCAGTAAACAGACCACAGAGCATCAGCCTTGGCACTGTGATGGTGAGTCCTTGGGACTGTGGGAGCTGCACTGGTGGTGTGGCTTGGGGAGGTTGGGAGCTGGGTCTGGGGGGAGAAGCGGGTTCTGTGGAGCTGGGCTGGGGGCAGGGGCAGAGGGGCTATGGAGCTATGACGGGGAACAATGGAGTTGGGGGAGGGGCATTTTGGGTGTCATCCCCTTTACTGATCCTCCCTCCCCTCCAGATCTCTGGCTGGTGAGGATCCAGATGAACATGCCAACACAAGCCTGGCCCAGACACCCCCCAGTGAACAGTGATGGAGCACTGGGTATGGGCGGCCCTGGGCAGCACCAGATCAGGCACCCCGCCTCCTGCTTCTCTGCACCCCTGTCTGCACTGATGTTGGGGGGCTCAGCTCTGCCCCCTACGGCTTGTAAACCACATGGCAACAAATGCATGTCAATAAACAGAACCCTGCAGCGATCCTGTCTGTCTCTCTGTCTGTCTGTCCGTCCATCCTGGGGGCACTGAGATCCCTGTGTATGGTCACTAAGGGGCAGATATAGGACAGAAAAGAGGGGGCTGCCATGGTGCAAGGGCTGTGCAGAGATGGGTTGGGGTGGTTCCACCGTATTGAGGCAGCTTCTCTCTGGGTGGATCCTCAGCTTTTATTGGGGGGTGGCGCCTGCCGCTCCATGTGGTCTCCAGGGGTCACTTTTGGGGCATAGGCAAGACTTTGCCCACCCCCAGTCCTGCATGTCTGGTTTCTGGGGGGGCCCTGCCCTGCAGCTCTTCTTCCACAAAGAGTTAGAATGGCACTGCAGAAGAGAAAGAGAGAGTCAGACCCGAGGCAGCTGAGACAGCTGGGTTCTATCCCTGGTGGTCAGAGGGCAGGGCCATAACTATGGATTTGGGCACCCAGGGAAAGCAGCCCCAAAGGTGCCCCCCCATCTGGACCCAAATCCAGGGCCCCAGCTGCAGGGGGTCTCTTCCCACCTGGTGGCCACAGCCAGTTTGGGGGGGGGGGTCCCTACCCTGCTTCAGCCAAAGCTGCATGGGGAGCGCCTTCCCAGGAAGGGTCTACTCTGGCACCCTCTCAAATTCATGCCTGGAGCTTTGCCCCATTCACCCCACTGTAGTTACAGGCCCGTCAGAGGGGAGTGGCATTAAGGGTAGCGGTTCCAATCTCTTCCCTGCCATGGCACACCTTGATACTTTAATTATTTTGAGGCACACCACCGTATAGTCTCCAAATGAACTAGAATATATTCATAAGCCAACCCAGACCTCTTCAAGTAGTTTTTCAACAAATTCTGTGGCCCACCTGCTCAGGCCTAACGGCACACACATGTGCCAGGGCACTCTGGTTGGGAAACACTGGTCTAGTGGTTAGAGCAGGGGGCCCAGGAGCTAGAATGCCTAGGTTCCCTCCCCAGCTCTGAGAGGGGTCTGGGATCAAGGAGTTAGGGGTGGCCCTGAGAACCAGGATGCCTGGGTTCTCTCCCCAGCTCCAGTGGTTGTGAGGCGGCAGGACTGGGCGGCCCCAGGCCCCCCTTGACTCACCCTGCTCCCAGGCCAAGGAGGCTGTCCCAGGCACAGGGGGCGCCAGGGCGGTGGAAGCGCAAGCGGTAAAGCAGTCGCACCCACTGGCCAAAGACTCGCTCCAGCTGGCCTGGTGGTGCCAGAAGCTGCAGGTAGAAGGTCCGGCCAGAGGCCAGACGCACCTTGAGCTGGTGCCGACGCTCGTCGTGGATGGAAAGTCGCACAAACTGCAGGGGCAGCAGCCTGGGGGGATGCAAAAAGAGGTGGGGGAGTTGGGCTGTTCTGGGGCCAGTTGGGGTGGATGTGAGCAGGCAGTCTGCTGGCCTAAGAGGCAGTGTTGGAAGCAGATCAGGGTTGGTGGTGATGGGCTGTAGGAGTGTTGGGGGTGGCAGGTTGGGGATGGGGATGTAGGGGATGATATGGGGGTAGGGATCAGAGCTTTGTGTGAAAGTCTGATTGTTGGGATGATGGGGTGAAGGTGTTGGGAGGTGGGGACTGTGGAAATTATGGGGCCGCAGGGTGAGGGTGAAAGGGGGGATGTGGGAGATGGGGGCAGAGGGAGGTGGCGGCACTGGGGGGGTAGGGGATGGGCCATGGGGGCACTGGAATGGGGTTGTAGAGGGTGGGAACTGACGGACATGTGTGGGGAAAGAATGGGGCCAAGGGGGTACCAGGTGGGTTGGGGGGATGGGCTGTGGGGGCATCAGGATGTTAGGGGGATGGGATGTGCTCTGAAGGGAAAGACTGGGGGGGGGACAGCGCACAGGGGAAAACACTGGGGAACACCAGGAGGGGGAGGGAGACTCACCCAAAGAGCTCAAGTTCCTCCTCGAGGGGGGGTAGCCTCTGTGGGCAGTGGCAGCAGCAGGGGCCCCCCAGAGATGGCAGAATGGGCCGTGCCAGCAACATGAGATCAGGCAGCTCCAGGCGGCGGCTGGTGGCAGCAATGCCCAGCGTCACCCTACTGGCTGCATCCCCACTCTTAGTCACCTGCAGGAGTCAGGAGCAGTGAGGGAGTGGGCAGGTAAGTCAGGTGGGGTGGTATGAAGGAAAGGGGTGGGGAACCTGGGAGCAGGGCCCAGGGGTTGAGGCCATGCCCCCTCACCTGGAGGAAGTTGCTCTCGAAGAGTGGACAGTCCTGCAGCTCCCCATACTCCCCGCCCGCAAGGCAGCGCTGTAGCTGGCCCATACTGCAGCCCAGGCATCAGGAGGGCAGGGGGGGGGTCACAGTGGCCTGCAGCCTGGGGGGCGGGGGGGCAGAATATGTCAGATGGGTGGGGTTTAGGTAGGGTTACCAGAGGTCAGGCAAAAGGAGAATATGTCCTCCTTTTTACCTTCAAGTCCTCCATCCAGCAGGCATTTAAAAAATACAGAATTTTGTCTGGCTTCTTACTTACAGGGGGGTTAAAGCATGCTGGAATGCCCTGGAACACCTTACTTTTAGGGGGATGCATTCCAGGGCCCCCTAGAAACAGAAGAATAGGATATTTATGGTACATTTTCTCCATGCGTCCCCCAATGTCCTCCTTTTCATACTTCCTTGTCCTTTCCATGCTTTGGTATCTGGTGACCTGAGGTTTAGGGGGCATCGTGGCAGCCAGCCCTCCCCACGCCTGCCCAATGAGGGTATGCCTTGTCACAGCTTTGCGGCCCTGCCCCCAGCGTGACTCAGCTTCCCCACTCGCTGCACTGATAGCAAGTGGGTCCAGTCGCCATGGGCATCCCCAAGGTTGTACTCTTGGGGGGTGCCTGCAGGTGGCTGTAGGGCGGCCAGGCCCCACACTGAGACCTGATGGGAACCAGCATGGCGCCTCGGGGGTGTCAAGCCCCAAGATGGCGACCGAGGCGGGGAACTGGATCCAAGATGGCGCCCGGTCAGGAGCGTGGATGGAGCCGGCGCGAGCTGGGTCCGCCCCTATGTATCCCGACATGCTCCGCGCTGCCCCCGCCCCCGTCACGTGAGCAGCGAGAGGCGATGGCTGCGCAGCGGCTGGGGGGCCTGTCCCGGCTCCTGGCCGCGCGCCAGTTCCTGCAGCTGCTGCTGCTGCTGCTCCCACTGGCCGCGCGCTGTGGGGCTGGGGGCTGCCGGGGCCTGGGTCCGCGGGTGAGTGGGGCCAGAGCGCGCGGGGAGAAGTGGGTCATTAATATTCATGAGTGATCGTTAATATTCATGAGCTGGTTAATAGTCGCGCGGGATGGGTCAGGAGAGGGTTCCGCGCGCCGGCTATAGGGGGAGGCGGGGCCGCCCGGCGATCGCCGCCTTGTTAATGTTCTCGAGGATGGGCGAGAGGGAGGACGCGGGGTCACGGTGCTAGGGCCCCGTCATTAATGTTCGTCAGATTTCTTTAATAGCCATGAGTGAAGGGTCTTAGCTGTGACTAGGCAAGGTCACGCTCAGTAATAGTCATAATTTGAACATGAATATGCATGAGGCTTCCTATGCTCGCATTCACAAGTTTGGCTATTACCATTCGTGAAGTGTAATTGAAGTGGGGATGTTATCAACAAGGACGAGTTAACCAATTATGGACCACAGGTTTCATTAATATTCATTGGTGGAGTGGCCAGACATTGTGGAATCAGTTAATTAACATATTCATTAGTAAGTATTCATAAGCATCTCCGCCCACCACCAGAGTCCTCTTATGTTTCAGGCTAATTAGATTGTGACTAAGTAGGACTCCTGGGTTCTGTCCTGGCTCTGGGAGGAGAGTGGGATCTGGTGGTTAGAGCAGGGGGCCTGGAGCCCACAGCGATGATTAGGTTTGCTGACCTAGATCCCCTCTCGTCTCCAGCCAGGCGAGGGTCGGGATTCCGAGAGCTGTGTCCTCTCTCTGCAGCTGGAGCATTCCTTTGAGCCCGGTGAGTGGGACCTGGTGAGGGCTAGGCATGGGTCTGCCCCATTGTGGGCGGGCTGGAAGGGGAGGGTTGAGCAGGCAGGTTCCTGTCCCTGAGCTGTGCTGGTAGAGAAGGTGGAAGGATGGGGTGGGAGAGGAGTTGGGGGTGGGGGAGGGATTCCTTACCCTGTACTAATACTGTTCCCCCAGATGACAGCATTCACTTTCGGAAGCGGGGGACCCTGCTTTGGAGCCTGGCGCCTGAGTCCAGCCTCTCACTGAGCCAGAAGCAGCTGTGTGAGGAGGAGCGTAGCAAGCTCAGGGTGAGTGAATGGAGCAGGAGCCTACATCAACTAGAGTGGGGCTCTCAGCCCACCCTGCATGAGGGGCCTCAGGGGAGGTCCAGATGGCACAGCAGCTAGATGAGAAGAAATAGGGAGTGAAAGCTGCTTGCGACCCAGCCCATAGGGTAGAGGAATTATGGGAGGTGTTCTCATCCATCCTCATGTTCTCCCAGGACGTGGCAGCACTGAATGGGCTGTATCGGGTGCGGATCCCACGCCGACCCCTAGGCGTTGGAGAGGAGGCTGGAGCAGAGTATGTCAGCTCCTTTGTCCGAGCGGTGAGTGCCCCCACAGAGATGCCTTTCCAATCCTGGGCCCTATGGACAGGCCCACTCCCAAACTGTGACACTCCCACCTCGCTTTGGGGCATGGACCCATCTTCCTGGGATGCTTTGGTATTGCCTATCCATATGCTGCAACGCCCCAGGCCTGCTTCGCTTAGTACTCTGCCTGTCCTTCAGGCTGGTCCCTGTGGGGTTCCCACTCCCATACTTGTTAGCGGCCCCCTCTGGGCAATGCCTCCTGGGTAGGGAGAGGATCCGGGGGTGGAGGTCTGCTTCACCTCCAACACCAAGTGCTCATGTGGGGGGGCAGAAAGAGGGTGGTGGTGGGAAGGTCTCTGTGCCCGACTCACCTCATTCCCCCCCAGTGCTCGCTGGTGGATTCCCACCTGTCGGACCAGCTGACGGTCCACACAGATGGGGCAGGGAATGTGATCGGCATTTCCATCGTCACTCTGCCGGGATCATGCCACGGCGCCGAGGTGGAGGATGTCGACCTGGAGGCCTTCAACACCACAGTGCTGCTGCAGCAGCCAGTGCCAGCGGCCGTGTGAGTGGCAGGGACCAAAGGCATCTCTGAAGGGGTGCAAGGTGTGGGGGGCAGGAGGGGTCCTGATCTAGTTTAAGCAGGCAGCTGGGGAGGTTTTGGGCTGGTCTGGGGGACAGTTGGAGCATCAAGCTTTGACAGGGATCTCTGTCCCGCCCAGCCCTGAGACAGCGGCTTTTATTGAGCGCCTGGAGATGGAGCAGGCACAGAGGGCCAAGAATCCACAGGAGCAGAAATCCTTCTTCGCAAAATATGTGAGTCTGGGGACCCTTGCCTCCCTCCATTGTTTGCTGGGGTCCCCCATGCCCCTGAGTACTGTGTCTGGCCCCCCATCAAGCCCTTCACTACACCAAGACCCCCTCCTCCATCAAACTGCCTGGGACCCATCCCACACCCCTTCACTGCACCAAGGTGCCCCCATGCCTCTGAGTGCTGCGCCCAGACCGCGCAGCACAGTGCTTTGTTGCACTGAGACCTGCCCTGCCATTGCATTGTCAGCACTGCACCAAGAAACTCCTTCAATTGGACTGTCCCCTTCTCCATCAGTGTCTGGGATCTCCCTCCCTGCTACACTGAGACCCCCACCTCACACCAGTGGTGCCCAGGAACCCCCACATGCACCATGTAACAGGACCCCTCAGCACTGCCCCTCCCCTTCAGATCATGCTCCCTATTGTTGCCCCCCCACCCCCCCGTTCTGCCCAGAAACCTGCCTTCAAACCTCTCCTGCCATATTACCCCGCTGACCGGGGACGATTCTTGGCAAAGTGTCCCCCTGCCCCCTTGACGTGTGCTCTCCCCTCCCCCCCACAGTGGCATTTAATTCTAGGAGGGGCCCTGCTCCTCCTGGCCACCAATTCAGTGACAGCTCCGCGGGAGCCCAGACGCCAGCCCTGAGCAGCCAAGTAAATCCTCCTCCACACCTGCTATAGACCCCCCCCCTCCTCCCCCCATACCCAGCAGCCCCAGGGAGCCTCTCCTGGGCTTAGCCCCATCCAGTGCCTCCAAACCCCCCTTTACACCCAGCTCTGTCAGCCTGGGGGTGGCCTGACTGGCCTTCCTAGTCTGTGCCTGGGGGTGTTTAGTTGGGGGGAGGCTGCTTCCCCATCACACCCTGCTGGACCTCCTAGGATCAGAGTGCTCCCCCCGGTGGCTGAATCCCTTTTCCTCACCTCCTACCTCACTCACTAGGGCTGGTGTGGTGACAATTTCTGGTGCTGGGGCCTTCTGATCACCTGGGATGGGATGTGGGGGGCCTCAGGTCTTGGGGAGGTTGGTACCCCCTGTTCCCTGTGGGTCCTGGGAGGGCTTCTGGCTGCCTACTGTCATGGGGTGGGGCTCTGGCCCCATCTAACCCCCTCTCCCATTTCTCTGCAGTGGATGTACATCATACCTGTAGTGCTGTTCCTCATGATGTCTGGAGCACCTGACGCCGGGGGACAGGGTGGGGGCAATGGGGGTGGTGCTGGGGGCAGGTGACAGTCACCCCTGTGCTGGGGGATTATTGAGTGGGGGATCTGCATGTGGGGCCTCAAAAACTGGGCTGGGAGCTGCCTGAACCCCTAAAAGGCAGGGGGTGTTGCTCTGGTGTTACTCATGCCCAGGCTCCAGGTGTAGGTGGGGGGTCTGGCACCCCATGGTGCTAAATAAAGGCTGCCCAGGACCCACTTCTGTCTCCTGTGGTGAGTGGGGTTGTGGAGGATGGGGTGGCAGGGACTGGCTGGTGTGGGATGGGGTGAGGTGGGCTCAGGGCTGTGGGGTGGCAGCACTTGGGACACTCCAAATATTTCCCATGGGAGGTGCAGCAGGGTCAGGGCACCTGTTACCCTGGGAGTGGTATGTCCTCTTCGTGCCCTGGCACCCACCTGGTGGTTGTACTCCACGGGGGGTTCTCCCATGCCAGGCCACTCCCCTGAGGGGGAGGAGGGGGGGAATGCCAGCCTGGGCCTGAGGGCTGCTCTGGCACCAGTGGAATTGCTACCACACAGAGCTAGACTCCTGGGGCCAGGCTCTAGAACCCGCTGTTCTAGAACCCCCAGCCCCAGTGGGCGGAGAGAGCCTGGGCCCCTGCTTTGCCACCTCACGAGGAAGGGTCTCGGGCGTCTCTGGGTTCTAGTTGGGGCACTTCAGGCTTCCCCCAGCAACCCCTCTGCCCAGTCTGGGAAAAAGATACGCTCCGCCCCTTTCCCTAATTTCCTGCTCCCTGACTGGCTGGTGGTGTGCTAATTCTCCTTTGCCATTGGCTCTTAATGCTCCTTTCTCACGCCCCTATGAGCGTTTTGCGTTCTTATTGGACTCTTTGCCGGCTTTGCTCCACTCCGCCTTCTCATTGGCTAGTGGGGGTTCCCTTCGCCCCAATCACCGGTCTGCGTTCCCAGTGGCTGGTGGGCTGCCTAGAGCCTTGCCTCTCCCGCAGGGACGCGCTCCCATTGGCGAGTGGAGCTGCTATTGGTCGGCGATTGGCGGAGAGGGGACGGGGCAGGGAGAGCGCTGATTGGCGGGGCCCCGGCCGTCGGGGGACCCACGTTACCAATCGATATGGGCGATCGGGATGGCTGAGGCGGTCGGGCAAGGGCCGAGGTGCCGGAGCCGCAGCGATTCTGCCGCCCCGCACCGAGCAGGTGGGGGCGGGGAGGGGCGATATAGCGGGGGAGGGGCCGCTATCGCGACAGTGAGCAACCCAGAGGGCGGGGTTGTCGCCAGGGGGCGGGGCTAAGCTGGGTCTGCGAGGGGCGGGTCTTATCTCAAGGGGCGGGGCTGACTAGGTGCTGCAATAGGGGACAGGTTGGCGTCAGTGTGGGAATAACCCAATCGGGGGGCAGGGACTTGTTTTAGGGGGCGGGGCTAACAGTGCGCGACAGGTAGAGGGGCAGGAATAGCCCTGTGAGGAGGAGGGGCTAATTTTAGATGGGCGGAGTTAAGGTAGTTGGGTGGGGCTGGTTTAGGGGAAGGGAATAACGCAGTGGGGGGGGCTGGCATTGAGAGGGTGGGGTTAAGACTGGGAGGGAGAGGATGTGGGGGTTAGAATTAGGGGGAAGGGCAGTTCCTGTGGTGGCAAAGGTATTGGGGTGGGTAGTCTAGGGTGGCTGCTCTCTGCCCCCTTCCCACATTGTCAGTCTCCCCCCCAGGTCCACAGCCTGCAATGCAGGTGTCAGAGGACACGTGCGCCCCACTGGAGGATGAGCTGCTGTGTGAGTGCAACCCCCACCCCAAGGGCCCCCTCACATCCATCCTGCCTGGCCTGGTTCTGGGCAGCCACAAGAAACAGTAGAGGTTTGATCCCTGGATGGAGGAGGGCCTGTGCACCCTGCACTATACCATGCCCTCTGAGCAGGGGATGTTCCTCAAATGGGACTGGCAGGGGAGTCATGGGATGCAAAGACTGGGTGGGGTTGGGGTGCCCCCCCATTCCACTTGAGAGGATCAGGGTGCAGGGGTGTTGGGTGCATGGTTCTGAGTTCATCTCTTGCTATGTCCCATCATCTGTGGGGTGCAGGGGGCTTGGGGTCTGCTCACACTCTCTTTCTCTCTCCCTCCACCCCCAAGTCTGTGAGGATTGCCGACTGTATTTCCGGGATGCCTGCCCCCAGCATGGGGTACCCACCTTCATCGCTGACTCACCGGTGCCGGCCCGGGCACCCTCACGGGCCCTGCTCTCCCTGCCCCAGGGGCTGCTGATCAAGGAGCGGCCCCAGGGCGGGCTGGGTGTGTGGTGCACCCTGCCTGCCCTGCCCCGTGGGTGCATTTTCGGCCCCTACCAAGGGGAGGTGGTGCTGAACCGTGGGGATTGCACGCTCTTCTCCTGGGCGGTAAGGGTGCGCCAAAACTCCCCCATTCCCTGTGGAGTCCTACTAAGGGGTGGTGGTGCTGAAGCATGGGGAGTGGAGACCCCTGCAGTCTCTCCCCTCCAAGGAGTGCTGGTGGGAAATGGGGGAGTCCCTCAGGGGAGCTGTGAGGGGACGAGGAATACTGTGTGGGGTGTGGTGGGGAGGTCAGTGTCTCTTGTTACTTACCCCCTCTCCCCTCCTCCCCAGGTACGGGAAAATGGCTCCTATTTTTACATTGATGCCTCGGATGACTCCAAATCCAGCTGGATGAGGTAAGGCTGAGGGGGGGCCTCCTGACTCTCCTGGTGGTCCTGCATGACGCTCCATGTCCTGTGCTGCTAGGGGTACCCACTTCTTTTCCCCACTTCTCTGGGCTTTCACTCGTCCCCTGACCCCACAGATATGTGGCCTGCGCCTCCACAGAGGAAGAGCACAACCTGACAGTGTTCCAGTATCGTGGGCGCATCTACTATCGGGCCTGCCAGCCCATCAGCGCTGGCGCTGAGCTGCTTGTCTGGATCGGCGAGGAGTATGCCCGCACACTGGGGCTCAAGCTGGGTAAGGGGACTTGTGGGGGGGCAGTCTGCTGGTGGAGCAGCTGCTTGGATATGGAGCCCTAGAAGTTTTTGGAGCAGGGAGAGCTGCTGGCTAGCTTGTGGGGCAAGGAGAACCTACTGGAGGGCTGCCTTTCCCACATCCATATCCCAATCCCTTGGGGACAGAGGGGCTCACTCTTACAGTGTCAGGAGTCCCACAGGGCCCTTCCTTATTTCCCATGCTCTAAGGACTGAGAGGCTGGGGCTACATCTCTGTGGGGGCAGGGCCACACAGCTGCCCTCTGACTCTCTCCCTCCCACCAGGGGAACATTTCAAGTATGAGTTTGGGGAAAAGGAGCTACTGCTGAAGATGTTCCAGGACCTGAGAGTCAAGCCCACCGAGCCAGCGCCCACCCTGCCATCCCACCCCCCCAGCCTCTGCAGTGACCTCACCTCTTCCCGGCTGCGTTCACACAAGCCTGGCTGTCTGGCCACTGGCATGGATCGGGGGGCGCCAAGCCGCCCCGCCCCACCCTTCCCGCTGTTGGAGGGCACCCAGAACCTGGTGGGGCTGGGCCGGGCCCAGAGCCGCTACTGGACCTTCTTCGGTTTCCAGGGTGATGCCTATGGGCGCATCCTGGACAAGACCAAGATTATCTGCAAGCTCTGCGGTGTGCGACTCTCCTACAGTGGTAACACGACCAACCTACGCCAGCACCTCATCTACAAACACCGGCGCGAGTACAACCAGCTGGTGGGTGCACAGGCTGGCACGCTAGACCCCGCCAAGGGGGCATCATCTCCCGCCACGCTGGGCAGGACCACTCGGGCTGTGGCTGACTTCCTGGTGTGGGACCTGATGCCGCTGGAGGTGGTGGAGGGGGAGGGCTTTGCGCAGATGCTGCGGGCCCTGGAGCCTGGCTACAAGCCACCAGCTGCCGGCTTTCTGGCCCACACCCTGCTGCGGGAGCGCCACCTGCAGGGTAAGGCCAAGGTGGCAGAGCTGGCCCGGGGGCTGCCCCACTGTGCCCTCAGTCTGGACTTCTGGCGCCATGGCCCTGGCCTTTCCTACCTCACCATTACCCTGCACTACGTGGACACCGCCTTCGAGGCCTGTGCACGGGTTCTTTGCAGCCGCCCCATGCCAGAGGAGCTGAACCCTGAGAGCCTGGTGGGGGTGCTGGGCTGTGTGGCGGAAGAGTGGGGGGTGCGAGAAAGTGGGGCCTATGCAGTGGGGCCCCACGGACCTGCTGTCTGCCAGGCAGCTGCAGCACTGGGTTGGCAGGCCCTGCCCTGCATGGGGCAGGCCCTGGGGGGTGCCATGGAGGCTGTGCTCGCTCTGCCACCTATCCAGCACGCTCTGGAGCGGTGCCGGTATCTGGCCTCATGGGCACTTGCCAGGCCAGGCCGGGCTGAGGAGCCCCTGCTCCGGGCTCTGCTCAAACGGCTCCTTCGGGATGGGGTGCAGTGGCAGGGTGCCCATGGGCTGCTGCAAGGGCTGCTGGAGCAGGCTGAGGTGCTGGGCAGGCTGGGGCCTGAGGGGGAGCCAGTCCTGTGCCCCCAGGACTGGGCCACTCTCCAGGATGCAGCTGAGGTTCTCAAGCCCTTGGCGGTTGCTGCCTCCACTTTCACCAAGGAGCCCTTTGCAGGGCTCTCATTGGTCAAGCCGGTCCTCACCTCCCTGCTGTACAAGCACCTGGCGCCAAGTGAGTGGGACTCAGAGTTGGCACAAGCAGCCAAGGGTGCGGCACACCGGGAGCTGAGCCGGCGCTATGCTGATCCGGAGACTGGCCGTGCCCTCAACGTGGCCTGCGCCTTGGACCCCCGCTTCCGCGGCCTCGACTTCCTGAGCCAGCCTGACCGCAGTGAGACCCTGCGGTTGCTGACGCTGGAGGCTGCGGGCCTGGCCGCAGGTCCTGGTGCTGGCCCCTGTGGGCAGGCTGCCAGCCCTTCCCCACCGCCTCTGACCCTCAAGCAGCCCCAGCAGGACTCGGGCATAGAATACCTACTGGGGGACCTGTGCAGTGGGCAGAGTGGGGGGACAGGGTCTGTACAGCAGCAGGCAGAGCAGGAGAGTGCCAGCTTCCAGACCAGTGGGGCCTCCTCTCTGGGCCAGGAGCCCCTGCAGTGGTGGAAAATGCACCATGCCCAGTACCCGCTGCTGGCCCGGGTGGCCCGTAAGCTGCTGGGGGTGCCTGCCACAGCTGCCCCCACTGCTTGGTTTTTTGGGGAGGCTGGCCAGGCAATCTACAAGAAGCGGGCAGCCCTGGCACCAGAGCATGTCGACATGTTGGTCTTCCTGCATGGCAACCGGGCTGTGCTTTGAGGTGGGTGGAGGGGGCGGCCCCAGGTCTGTTCCTTCTGCCTGGGAGAAGCCTGGGGCACTTCCTCCTGTTCTGGGGGTCTGAAGACCCCAGATTTGCGTGTCCTGTCCTAGGGTGGAGAAGTATAGTGGCCTGAGGGAGTGTCTCCTGGTTTGGGAGGAGGGCAACCCTAAGGTTTCCTACCCTGGGAGGATTTGGAGGAACCCCTTCTGTGTTTACCCTCTTCCACCAAACAAGTCATATCCAGTGCTTCCAAGCCTTCTTTACTCCATGGGCCCTCGTGGGGGCAAACAGCTGAGTCAGTCCCCGTACAGGGTGGGGAGAGTGGGCCATCCGTGCGGGTGAGGGCTGGCCTGCAAGGGAGAACAAAGGAGGAATCCTCTATGTGTGCCTAGAGGTGGGTGAAGGAGGAGTACTCCATGGGTATTGGGAGGAGGGTTGGAAAGAGTGATCTGACCGTGTGTGTGTGTGCAAGTGTGTGTGAGAGGGAGGAATAGTCCAATGTGTGTGTGGGGAGGGGGGGGGTGAGAGGAAGAGTCTATTTGTGCTAGCAGGGAGGGGGAGCGAAGGAGGAATAGTCCATTTGAAATGAGAGGGGTGAAGGAGGAATAGTCCTTTTGAGCTTGGGGAGAGAGGGAGGAATGGGGGGGGAATGAGGGAGGTATAGTTCATGTTAGCTGGGGGGGTCGAGGGAGGTAAGGTGCATGTTAAGTGGGGAGAGGGAGGAATAATCCATGATTCTGTGTGAGCTGGGGGGAGATGAGGGAGGAAGAGTGGATGCTGGGGGGAAGGTCACAACACAAGGACAAAGCCAGTACCTCCCCTTTGGAGTCACCTATTCTGAGGGGAAAGAGCTGTGTTTGACCCCCACCCCCCACTGCACTGTGATCACTGAATGTCACCCCATCAGGCCCCCTCCTCTCAGTGGGGGACTAGCCAGGCACCAGCCGGTCTCCCCTCCCACGCAACAGCATCCAATAGGATGCATCTAATAATTTCAAACCAAAGAATGATGGGAGCCACCTGCTCCCTTCCCCCGTCCCTGTGATCCCCTTGTCCCAAGTTCACCCCATTCCTTTGTCTCTCCCACTTTTCTACCCCCCAAATTCTGTCCCATCTCCTGCCTGACCCATCTTGAGCCAGTCCCCTTGGCCCCAACCCACCTGTGTAGTTGGCAGGCCAAGACCACCCCCCGACTTTGGAGTCAAAACTGGAATGTGCATCCCAGTGGTTTCTGTGGCTGGGTGTAGGGGTTGATGTGGGGAACCCATGGCGCCTCTTCCCTTTCCCTTGCTGGCCTGTGGCCAGGCTGCCAAACAGGGGAAAAAAACAAACAAACAAACCAAAAAAACAAACTAAAAATGAATAAAAGAGTTTCTATTTTACCAGAGATGCCTATGTGTGTGTGACTGGTGGGGTTGCTCTGGGGGGGACACAGCCCAGGATGCAAAAGGCAATGCTGGGCGAACTGCCCTGTGGGGCAGCAGAGGGGGAGAACAGCTTGCAGGGGCACAGCCCAGTGCTTGGAGAAAAGGTGTTGGGGGAGTGTAGACTGGAGCCCTTAAATGTATGAGATGGCCAGAGAAGCTGCCCTGGCCTTCGCATATCAGCCTGAGACTTGAGGGGGAGCAGCCCAAGGAATGGAGGGGCAGGGGTGTGTGTACATGTGGTTGGGACTGGGGATACCCATGTGTCAGACACCTGGGAATTGGTGCATGTGTCCCCTCATTGTGCATAATGGTGATGACATTTGACCCCCCCCCCAAGCACCTGCAGGAAGGCCATCCCTGGGGTACTGGCCAGACCTTACAGGGAGGGGGAGGATGCCTGCGACAGGGGTGGGAGGGGAAATTAACCCTTTTCTTGATATAGCCTCCTGCATGAAACCACGGGATTGGGTGGGGGGTCACCAGGCATTTCCCCAGACAACAGCTCCTTGAGTAAGTACGTGTGGTGTGTTGGTGTGATGTCTCCTGTTAGTGTCAGGTATAGGGGCATGGCAGTTTGCTCTGGGATGGGGGAGCATGGTCCTGAGCCAGTACTCACAGCAATTGTCCTGTGGAAGTAGGGGGATGGCGTTTCAGGAGCTGGTTCTCTGGGCTTGGGGGTGCAGGAAGTAGATGGGGCAGGTCACCGTTCCTGGAGCTGGTTCTCTGAAGTGCAGGCTCCCTGTGGGGGATGGGTGTCAGGGCTGGGAGATGCAGGATCCCTGGGTAGGACAGGTGGTGGGTCTCATGGCTGGGGGGTTCAGGGTCCCAGGAGGGGGAACGGGTGCTGCGTCTCTGGGTAGGGGCCAATCCCAGCAGCCCCCTAGAGCCGATACTCGCAGATGTAGTACATACGCCGGGCACAGTCATTGTCCCACCACTTGCCATCATCAGACGAGAGGGAGACGCAGTTCTCGCGGATGCCCCCATTGGGCTGGCTCACCAGGGGGTCTCGGTACCAGTCGAAGAAGGAGACGCGCTGCCCACTCTCATACAGCCACAGCCCTTCAGCCCTCCGGTCATGGATGCCCACCCAGGCTGGCCAGTTGAAGGGCTGGCAGGCTTCATGCAGGTAGCGGCGCAGGACGGCCAGCTCAGTAGTGTCGGCTGGCATGGCCAGGTTCCCACCCCGCTGCTGGCACAGAGCCTGTGCGTCGTCATAGCCCTCAAACTCCTTGAAGATCAGGAAGCACTTGGCATGAATCCTGCGGCCCCGCAGGCAGCCTATGGGGAGGAAGTGACCTTTAACCTCTGAGCCTTGGTCTCCTGCCCATCCCTTGCACCAGGCAGCCTATAGGTGCGTAACTCCTTTGCTCTGCCCTCAGCCTTTCCCCTCCAGACCTGCAGGAAGGGTGGGTGAGGTGATGACCTTTGCACCTCGACACACTCCCCTTTCCCCTTGAATTGGGGTGCTTGGGTCACCCGCTCTGACCTTTGCCCTCTGACCCCCTGAATTTGGCTATTCTGCTTACCTTTTCCTTCTGACCCAGGATGGAGAGGTTGTCAACCCTGCTACCTTTACCCTCTGAACCCTGGAGTACAATTATTTCTCTGACTTTTCCCCTTTGAACAGGGTGGTTGGGTCAGCCCTTCCGACTTTTGCCCTCTTACCTGCAGAATAAGCCTATTCCACTGACCTTTCCCTTCTGACTTGGGGAGGGGGTCTCTGCCCCTGTACTGCCCTTCCCCCTCACACTCTCACCATCAATCTTGCCAATGTCGTGCTGGTTGCGGATGCTGGCCTGGGTCAGGGTGCTCAGCGCCTCCTGGGCCTCAGTCAGCTGTCCCCGCAGCTGGGCCAGGCCCTGAGAGAACTGGGTCATGCGCAGGTCCATGGTGTAGAACTGCACGTTGAGCCGATGCACAGCCCTGTCCAAGCTGTCCAGCCGTGAGACTGCCATGATGGGGGGCAGAGACCATATGAGATACAGCCATTTCCTCTCCCCCACAGTCTGACAGACAGCCCCCCAGCCACCCTGCTTCTATCCCAGCCACTCTTCCCCCTCAACCCCATCCCCAACCCACCCATGCATGGGACTATGGGGCCAAGGGAGAAGGATGGGCTGGCTGTGGAGAGGGGGAAGAGCAGGGCATTAGGCTAGGCTGAGCTTCTGGGGAGCAGGGCCCAGACCAAGCTGTGGGCATCCCATACTCACACACATAGGTGAATCCGTCCTCCTCCGGTTGAGCAGCTGCTGTGGTCGGAGCTGGCTGGGTGGGAGCCATCTCCCCCTCCATAGGTCCCCCAGTTCCACCCTTCAACTCCTCTTCCTCACCCCGGTCGGGGGCCAGCTCCGTCAGCATCACCCTGGCGGGGCCCTCGCCCTCCACCTCTGGCAGCTGCAAGACTTCCTGCAAGTGCTGTGGGCAGAGAAGGGGGGGGGAATGAACTGCCTGCCTTGGGGATGGCCCCTCCCCACCAGCCTCCCCCACTGCCTCCCATCCTCTTCCATGGGCCTTTCCCACTCTGACACCCTCTGTTAGTCTCTGCCACTGCCCCACATCCTCCTCCTTCAGCCTGTCCCACTCCCCCATCCCTTGCCAGACTCACCCACTGCCCCCCATCCTTCCCCCCAGGCCTGCTCCACTCCCTCATCCACCTCCAGGCTCCCCCATGCCCCCATCCTTCCCGCTTGGCCTGCCCCTCCCTCCCATCCTCTTCTAGGCTCCCCCACTGTCCCTCTGTGCTCTTCCCTGAGCCTGCCCTGCCCCCCCATTCCCTGTCAACTTCCCCCACTGTCCCCACAGCCCAACTACCTCCATCCCTACCTCTTGCCCTGCCCCATGGCTAAGGCACAAAATGTGTGTGTATTTAGGGGGGGCAGGATGCACTTTTTGGGGTGCTTCCTGGGAATCAGTATGTGGGATCCCCCTTGGTAGTCTAGGAGATTAGAGTGGAAGAAGGAAAGGGGCTGGGGACCAGGACTCCTGGGGTCTCTTCCTGCCTCTGTGACCCTGGTGTCCGAGTCTCTCCCAGCCCCTTGCAGCAAGAGTGTTGTCCATGTGGCGCTGGGATCTCTGGGCTCTGAGAAGGGCATGTCAGCGCGGGTGAGGATCTTACATAAGGCAGCTGCGTGCAGCTCTGAGTCCCAGTTTTGGGAAGGGGGGGAGCCTGGGAATGGGGTGCAGATTGAGAGAACCCTTGGGAGTGAGGGTGTGGGGGGGAGGGTGACCTCAAAGGGGGCTGGCTTGATGATGAGGGTGGGGACCCTGAACTAGAAATGGGAGAATGGAAACTGGTTGTGGGGGCTAAGAATGGGGTTTGGGACCCTGAGCAGTGGGGATGAGGGCTGTGGGAACTCCTGGGAGAAGCTGTGAGGCAGGGAGTGGAAGGGACCCCTGAGCTGAAGCAGTGCAGTGGCGAGACCCCAAAAAGGGTTGGGACATTGGGATGGAGGGGCTAATAGGGAGGGAGGAACCCTCTGGTGGAGAGTGAAGAGGAAAGGACCCCATGGGCTTAAGATATTAGGGGAACTTGCTGCTTATCAGAGCCCACCCCCCACCCAGCATCCTACTCACCTTCAGCATCAGGGCCTGTCTCTCCTCTGCCGAGCTCAGCTCTTTCCCCCTACTGGTCACCAGCAGCGCCCCCAAAAGTAGCAGCACCCTGAACCCTATGTCCATATTGGCTTTGCTCCCCCGTGTCCCAGACACTGGTTCCTTCCTGCCTCCCTCCCTCCTGCCCGGGCGGCGCCTCCAAGCGCCAGGGCTGGCGGGAGAGCTGGAGGGGCTGGGACCCTGGCCAAGAGCCTGCTGATCCAAACCAGATGTGGGGCTGAGGCTGCCAGGCCCAGAATTGCTGGTGGGGGTGGGGGGTGATCCCGTTCACTCACTGCCATACAGTCGATACTGTCTGCCTGGCCAATGGACACTGGCGCCTGTGCCCCACATCTGTGGGTTTGGTTGCCAGGCCAATTAAGGTCACAGCTGCGCCTGTGTCCACATGTCTATCTGCAAATCCCGTGTGTGTGTGTGTGTGTGTGTGTGTGTGTGTGTTGTGTATTTGCATGTGCTGTGAATGTCACAGTGTGCATCCCATGTCTGGATTTGCATGTCCCATGCACATCATTGTGTGTGTTCTGTGTCAGGAGTGTGAACAGCACAGGGATGGGAGATGTTCTGGCCATGAATATAGTGGGGGCATGAAGTGGCCCCATGGGCTCCTGTACAGCAGTGGGACAGGGGTGAGGGATGGGGGTGTGGGATGGGGAGCACTGAACATGAATAAGGGAGAATGGGGCCTGTGGTACCAAAGGTGGGGAGCATTGGATCATGTGGAGGGGAAGGGATGGTATGGGGAAGGGAGAGTGGGGTGCCCCTCTCTACATTCCTGAAGAGCAAGGATGGGGGGGCAGTGATGAGATTGGGAGAAACTGCTATGTATGGAGGGGCAGACCCTGCTTCCTGCACAGCCAGGGTGGAACCGGGTGGATGGGGGGTAGATCTGGGGAAACAGTGTACATAGTAGGGGGAAGGGGTGGTTGGGGGGGTGGAATCGGTTGACTGGTGCGGCGCGAGGGGGGCTGTCTTTGAATGGGGGCAGCGGGGGCGGACCCGTGCATTCCTGAATAGCAGCAGCGTGTGGGGGGGGAGGGGGCGGGACCGGGTGAATGGTACCCAGTGGGGGGGGCGGCTATGAATGGGGGGAGAGGGGCGGACCCGCGCGTTCCTGAATAGCAGCAGCCGGGGGGGTGCGGGGCGGGTCGCTGGCGGTACCGGGCGGGTGGCTGTGAATGGAGGGGGAGCGGGGCGTATCCCCCTGCTTCCCGAACAGCGCGGTGGCGGAGGGTGCCGGGCGGAGGGTACCGGCTGTGAATGGGACGGCGGGGTGGACCCGTGCCTTCCTGAACAGCAATAGCGGGAGGGGGCGGTCCCATGTGGAGGGCGGGTGACACCGGGGGCGGGCGGTACCGGGTGAATGGGACCGGGCGGGCGGCTATGAATGGGGTTGCAGCGGGGCGCGGCGCACCCGTGCATTCCTGAACGGCGGCGGCGGCGGGGTGGGCGGCACCGGGGGGCTGGTACCTGGTGGGTGGTACGGGCGGGGCGGGGAGATCAGCATCATTCAAGCGGCGGGGGGGAGCCGGGCGAGCGCGCAGCCCGGGAGACGGGACCGGGCGCGAGCGGACGGAGATGGGGCTGGGGACGGGGCCGTGCCACGCGGGGGGCTGAGACATCCACCCATCGCCCGGGGGGGCAGAGCCGGGGGGGGCCGCCACCATGGTCCCCCCCACAGGACAGTCGTGCTGAGCGTGCCCAGGCCCCCCAGCAATCGGCAGGTAAGGGGCAGCCAGTCCATGGGGGGCCGTGTCCCTGGGCGGGGGGTGGGCTCCGTGGGGAGAGGGGCAAGTGGCTGGCCGAGGGTCGCTGTGTAGGGAGGGGCTCGGTGGCCGGGGGGGTTGTAGGGGGAGGGGCTCGTTCCCGACCAGGGGTCCATGTGTGGGGAGTGCGAGGGGGCTGGCTGGTCGGGGGTGCCCGTGGAAGGGGGCACTAGGTGATTGGGGTCTTGGTGCGGAGGGGAGGAGTTGGATCACTGGGGCTGGAGATGTGGGCGGGGGGGATTGAATTGAAGCCGGTCAGGATCGCTTGGGGCGGGGGGGCAAGGGGGCTTGCGGGCCATGGTCCCCACTGGGGAATGATGAGGGGCTGAGTGGATGGGGTCCCGTGATTGGGGATGGTGGGGGATGGGTGTGGCTGGCTGGAGACCCTCTGGGGGAAGGGCAGGGAACCCCATGGAGGGTGGGGCGGGGGCCCCCTGGGGGCAGGGCTGGGGGCTGAACAGAGGGGTTCTCATGGGGACCCGGCGGGGAAAGGGAAGATGCATGGCCGTGGCAGTGACATTTGGGATACTCGCTGGGGAATGAGGGGGCCCACGGGGTGGCTGCCTTTGTCTGGGACACGCCCGGGGAGGGGCGAGTCCCCTCGTCCTGTTCGTCGGGGGTCTCCCCCACCCCAGTTGTGTCTTATGGCTCGAAGTGATCATAGCGTCGCACCCGAATCTGTTCAGTGGCTTTCGTTCCCCCACCCCTCCGCCGCCAACTCCAGAAACTGTTTCATTCCTGCCCGGCTTGGGGGCGGCGGGCGGGGGGGGAAGGGACAGGAGGCAGGCGGAGGGGGCGGGGAGCAGCACCATGCGGCGGGTGCTGGAGAACCATGCGGGAGGCTGTCTGGGAAGAGCAGCCTGTGCACATGTGCTGCAGGCATGTGAGGGTGTGTGTGCATTGGTGTGTGTTCTCTGAGGGGGGCGTCCCTTTGTGTGTGTGACAGAGACATAGAGAGGGAGAGAGAGAGAGACAGAGGTTGTATAATCCATGTACATGCATATCTGTGTGTGCATTATCTCTGGAAGTGCATGCCCGTGTGTGTGTGCGCGTGCATGCGCGTGCGTGTGACAGAGATGGAGAGAGAGTCCGGGTGTATAATCTTTGTGTGCATGCCTCTTCTTTGGAGGTGAGGCTGTGTGAGTGCATATCTGTATGTGCACGCCTATCTCTGTGTGTGAATGCATTACCTCAGTATGCGCTTTCATTAGTTATGTGTGTGTGCATGTTATCTGTGTGTGCATTCACATCCTGAGTCTGTGCACATTGATTGTGTGCACACCTATTTCTTTGTGTGCACATATTATCTGACTGTGTGCATTCACTACCTCTGTTTGTGGACATTATCTGAGGATATGCATACCTATCTCTTCATGTGTGTATTATCTGAACATGTGCACTTACTACCTGAGTGTGTGCACACTGAGTGTGTGCACAGCTATCTCTCTGTGTGTGTGCATGTTATTTCAGTGTGTGCATTCACTACCTGAGTATATGCATGTTATGTGAGTGTGCGCATATTATCTTAAGCATATCCTTGCACCTGTGTCTCTGTGTTTCTGTAAGTGTTCACCTTGCTGTGTGCATATGGTGACATGGCTTTGGGAGTGTGTATGGGTGTGTACCTCCAGGCATAGAGCTGTGCATACACACACCCCAGCTATGCTGTCTGCAATGTCAGGTTCTGTGTCTGTGTGCATGTGTGAATCTAGTGCCAGGCGGGGGTGGGGAGCAAGGATTTGTCTCCACATGGCACGGCAAGTTCCATTGCACAGAACACAGCCTTTGTGCCCATGTGGGTTTTATTGTGCTTTGTAGTGAGCATCTGTGCCTGGGCCTGTCTCTAATTGTGGCCATGTACAGCCCTTCTTCTGTGTCACAATATGTGTGGTGTTTGTGAATCTGTGCTGGGGGCGGCTGGGCATATCTGTCTGCATGTGTTGGGGGGGGGCAGTGTGTGCGCCAATTGTGTGAGCAACACTAGGAAGGGTCGATCTGCTTTGGCCTATTTTCATATCTAGGGAGCACGTGGCATTTTTTGCTTGAGGTCCATGGAGAGACAGAACAAGAAGTGAAGAGAAGAACGAGGGCTTTTCCTTCTGGGGAGCTGCGAGGCTGCCCTGCCCCCAAGATTGCTTCTGGGCCCAGCCCACTGGCTTTGCACAGGGATGGAATAGAGATATGTCCCCTTGACAGGGACTGCACAGGCCAGTCAGGGTTTGTATCGACACCAGGTTGTGTTGTGCAAGCAGGGCCGGGTGCATGAAGTCCTTAGGGTAGGGCAGAAATACAATTCAGTCTGCCCAGGCCAATCTCTCTCTGGCTCTTTCCTGTCAGTCACAGGAGGCAAGAGATGCCATTTCTTTCTCACTGAAGCCAGCCCTTGTCCCAGCTGCTGGACACCTTTTGGGTCCTTGTCCTACTCCTGGTCCTCCTCCCTCCCATGAGTTCACAAGATCTGATTGCTGGAGACTCTTGTGGATAAGGGTCAGTTGCTCAGTTCTTGTGGCTTCTGTTGTCTTGGAGGGGAGGGACAACACTTCAGGCTGCCCCTTGGCAAACCCTTCATGCCACGCCAGCCAGCCAGGTGTGAGACACATTCCCTCTCTCACTTCTTCTGCTTCTCCCTAAGAGCAGTGATTTTTAACCCTTGTTGGGTAGCAATGTTAAGTACAGAAGGAAACTGAGGCATATATAGGGATGGTCATATTATAGCAAATTCTCACACTGTCACCATCCCCACCTCAACTGACTGTGTGTCCTGTGTTTCCCAGCCTTGTTCTGTGTCCTATGTAATTATCCATCCCATCAGCCTTTTCCACAGTCACTTCACTATTTATTTTTCCATCTCCTCACAAACCACACCATCTACCCATCTATCCCCTCCCCTCACGTCCTTATATCCCCAACAACCCATGTCCTCACATCACACTATCTGTCCAGCTATCTCTATACACATCTTTCCACATACATGACCCTGTATCCATCCATCAACACCCTTCTCCACTCATTCATCCCGTACACAACCCTGTAGTTAATCTAACTATCCATCCATCCACCCATCCATCCACCCATATGCACTCCTCTATCTGGTTAACTGACGGAGCTCAAAAAGGTAATTGTCAAAGGGGAATCATCACCGAATGTGGGTGTTTCTCATAGGTAAAATGCAGGGGTCAGTACGAGGCCCAGTGCTATTCAACATTTTCCTCAATGATCTGGAAGTAAATACAAAATCACTGCTGATAAAATTTGCACCTGCCACAAAGATTGGCAGAGCAGTAAATAACAGTGAGCATGTGGCAGTTGCACAGAGCGGCCTGGCTTTTTTGGTAAGCTGGGCCCTTTCAGAGAAAACGTGTTTTAATAGACAAATGCAAGGTCATATCTCTGGGAACAGAGAAAGCAGGGCAGACCTCCAGGCTATGTGGAAGCTGTGCCCTGGACATCTAGGACTGAAAAAGATTTAGGGGTCAAAGTAGGCAAGAAACTGCACATGAACTTCCAGTGCAATGATGTAGTGAAAAAGTTGAAAGTGGTTCTTGGGTGTGTAAATGGGAGCTTTCTTTCTTTCTTTCTTTCTTTCTTTCTTTCTTTCTTTCTTTCTTTCTTTCTTTCTTTTAATCATCAGCTTACATACATCTTTCTCACTACCCATACATCCATTCTATTACACTGTTTCTTCCTCCTCTTCTCTCTTTGGTTCCGGCCCCCTCTGTCCCAGTAGTACCCCACAGATCCATTTTTGATAGAGAAGCGCTGGGCTCCGTTCAGTTCCCTCACCACCCGTGGTGTACTTTGTGCTGTGTTTCTTCAGGTGTGCACATCTGGGGCAGGCTGTGTCCCATTCTCCCACCTCCCCCCAGGTACTCTGTGCCCTTGGCAAGTGCTTGTGCCGGGGCCATCTCTATGCTCCAGCCGTGTTGGGCTATTCTTAGCAGCCACGCCTTTGATTCATGCTTCTGAAAACACATGTCTGTGTGTGCGCATTTGTCTGTGCATGCTGAGTGCAGCAGTCTGTGTGTGTGAGTGTGCTCTGACTGCAGCAGTCTACGTGTGTTTGCTAGTGCCTGTTGTGTGTGCACAGAGTGCAGCAGTCTGCGTGTGTGTGAGAGAGTGAATACTTACGCTAAGCACAGCTTGTGCGTTGGTGCGGATGTGTAAGTGAGTGTGATGGGGTGTGTGTGTGTGTGTGTGTCGCTAGGTGAGCATATGTCTGTGGCTGTCTATATCTTCCTGGGTGGAGGGGCTGGCTGACCCCACAGTTTGTGTATGGAGGGGTGATCCTTAGCTTAGCTTAGCCCCTGGGAAAATGAAGCAAGCCCCTCTCTCCATCCTGCTTAGGGGTGGGGCAGAGAGGGAGGCTTAGGCCTGAAGCCCAGGGAACCAACTGGAGTAAACTGGTGCCCTATGGGGTCAGAGGAAAAAGGGTCAAGGTCAAAGAGGTTGCAGGGGATGGCATGCAGGTCCACCAGACATTGATTCCTTCAGCGAGAGTTTTTGGGGAAATTGCTTGCCTATGCCTCATTAACCCCCTCCCCTGTCAGTGGGACAGCACCCAGGTCAGATACCCTCCTATCCCCCTGGACTGGCCTAGCCCTCCAGGATATGTTTTGGGAGTTGTTTGGTGGAAGTGAGTGATTGGGAGGTGGGGGGCTGCTGCCAGGGGGCAGGTGAAGTGAACGGGTCCCTTACTGGTTTCTACCCCCACCCGTTATGGACAGGGGGCTCCCCAATTCTCAGAAACCTCCAAGGGGATGGGGAGGAGTGATGTCCAATAGGGCAGAGAAAGGGGGCTGGGGCATAGTGGTGTTGTGGGTGGGGTGGGGACTGGGAACCAGGATTCCTGGGGTTATTCAGTCCAGGCATTTGGGAGTGGCTAGTGGGTGACTGGGAGCCAGTACTCCTGGGTTCTATCCCAGGTTCTGATATGTATTTAGGGGGAAATCCTTCCCGCTGCCCAGCGGGTTTCCCTCTGGATTGAGACACACTTGAGCCAGAGCCAGCTGAGGTGCTTTGATGGCTGTCTGTCTCCATGGAAATGTCACCAGGGAGCCAAACCAGCCCCCCCCCCCCCACCTGGTGCCCTGGGCCTGGGGGTGTGTATGTTTGTGACTGAGATATGGAGGGCTACTCGTCAAAGCATATTGATGCTGGAGGGGACTTTTGCAGATGCCCCCTGCTATTGAGGTAACACAAATTCCTTTGCAGGGGTGGGGAGGTCTGGGGCTGAGCTGTCCTGGGTGGTGGGGGCAGGCAAAGGGGGGCCTAGGCTGTCGCTGGAGCAGTCATAGCTGTCTTGAGTGGGGGGCAGTTGCTAAGGGAGGCTCGTGTGTGGTGGCACAGGGGTGCATGTCAGTGGCAATCTCCAGCACGCCCAGGTTGGGGGGAAATGGAGAATACCCTGCCCCCTCCTGTAGAGGTCTCTCCATTGCCCTCAATAACCAAACAGAGGTCAGGGAGCCTGGGGCTGGAGGTGGGAGCTGGGTTAGAGTGAGCGGGAGCCAAGAAGGGGCCAGGGTTGACTATGGGTCTGTCCACCCACAGCCTGATGTCTGTATCTGTACACACTTCTGCATCCCTCTTTCCGCCCAGCACCCTGTGTCTATCCCTCTCTGGAGCACCCTCCTCCATCCATCCATCCATCCATCCATCCATCATGCCTCCACCTGTTTATATCCCTGCTCTCCTGGGCACGCTCCTCCATCAATCCTCTATCCGCCCCTTTGTCTATCCCTTCACCCTGTACAAACCCCATCAGCTCCTGATTTCCTGCATCAGCGTTTATTCCTCTGTCCCTCTATGCACACCTCCGTCCATCCATTCATTCCTCCCTCCTCACAGCCCTCTGTCTGTTCCTCTATGCTGGTCTGCAAGCCACCCATCTTCTCTTCCCATCCTCATCTGTATCTCCCTATACCTCATCTCTCCTCATCTTCCCTCCCATTTATACACTGGTTCCCAGGGGATGTTCCCGGGGGGCGAGGCTAGAGGCTCTTGAAGCCATTATGAGCTGTGCACCACAGGGCTGACTGCAGGGAGATAGAGTCTGATGGCCTCAGAACGTCTTCTCAGTGCTGAGTGGGGGATGCTGCATAACCAGCCTCACACTTCACCCCAGAGAGGCTGCATATCTGTGCTGCGTGACGCATCCCTGTATACTCAGCCCCTGTGCTCCACCGTAGAGGGGCCATGTCCTGCCACTGGGCAAGGGGTCTCTGTATAACCAGCCCCCACGCCTCACCCTAGAGGCAGCTGTCTTTCCCTGTGGTTGTGGGCTCCCCTTCTGGGAAGGGCAGGTAGTGAAATGTGTCCAGGCCTCTGGTGCCCTGATTGTGCTGTCCTTCCAGGGCTAATTTTAGCCAGTGGCAGCATTGTGGAAAGTGGGGCAGGTGTCCCAGGGCGTCGGGCGGGACTCTGGGATGCGTTGCTCCAGATTGCTGGGCCCCAGGCGCCGAGCAGAACTGGGACAAGGACCCACAAAGTCACCTGTCAGGGCTCGCAGGGCTGGGGGGGGATGTCAGTGAGAGGTGGTGGCCCAGGCAAGGGAGGGGTGGCTGGTGAAAGGTTGGGGGAGTGTGGTTGTTGTGGTTTGGGGGATGCATTGTGTGTGCTTGTGTCTCACATTCTGTGCTTCTGCATTCAGTGTAGTGCATGGGTCTGTATAGGGGAAGGGACCCTGCTCGTTTCTCACTCCCCTCACTTCCCACTTTCTTCCACCAGGCTGACTGTCGCTCTGTCTCTCTGCCCCCAATCCAGCTGGCCTGTGATGCAGGACAATGCCCCAGAGCCCCGGGTCCAGCGAGGAGGAGAGGGTCTCGGAGTATCCGGAGGGGGAGTCGGACTCCGAGGGCTCCCGAGACGGCCCTCCTGGCACAAACCCTGGCCCTCTGGACCGCAGGACCCAGGGGCGCTCCATGTTGGTACCAGAGGACGCCCACTTCAGTATGATGGTCTTTCGGATTGGCATCCCTGACCTGCACCAGACGGTGAGAGAGGGTGAGGGGGCACTGTCTGGAGGGGGCGGGCAAACCCAACCTGCACTGAGGGTGGGTGGAGAGGGGGCTGGAGGGGGAGAAGTTCCATGGCCATTTTACTTTGCCTCACAAAAGGGCAGAATTGCCCTAGATTCTCCTCCTTCTTCCCAGACCCCTCCCCTCCCCCACATTCTCTGCTCTCCCTTCCCCTCCCCCAATTCTGCCCATCCCCCACCTTAATCCCCTCCCTCCCCAGTCCTCCCCATTCCCCCACTCCCCTACCTCGCCATCCTCCCCTGTTACCACCTTTCTTCTTGTCATATATCTCCCCTCTTTCCCCTCTCTAACTCCTCCTTTCCCCTTCCCCTGCCCATCCCTGCTCCCCTCCCCCCATTCCCTGGGGGGTTCATTAGCAGAATTGTATGAATCCCCAGCTAAGCTGGAGCAAAGTGAACTCCCCCCACCCCCACTTAGTGCAGGATTCAGGACAAGGAGCTTGTGTCAGCTAAACTTGCTTCCCCGCACTCTTGTAGAGGACTAGGGTAGCTGGCCTCCCTGCCCCACCCACTCCGTGCCCTCCCACCAGCACCTACCCCTCATCTCCCATGGGCCCCATCTCCAATGCCTCCTCTTCTACAGGTTGGGGGTGGGCCCCATTTCTGCCAGGGCAGTGGGGGTCCCCACCCCCAAATCCTTCCCCATCCAGGTCCCCTCTCTGCTCACAGGCGCACCATGGAAACTGTTGCTATGGATCACAAATTGTCATTGCCTTGGCAACGGGTCCGGTTCTGCTGGCATGCCATTGCCTAGGCCCCTATTTGAGCCGTGGGGGGGGGAGGCTGGGAGAGGCTTCCACTAGGGGGTGTCAGCTGAGACTGTGGAGGGGTTTTAGTAGGGGGTGCACCCTCCTCATAGCCAGCACCAGGCGAAGGGTCCCCACTGAGCCAGCCTCCACCCCAGAGATGGCTGCATCAGCACCTCCATGCTGCCTCCCTGCAGACTCAGGCCTCCTTGCGTGGCCTCTCTCCCTCCAGAAATGCCTGCGTTTTAACCCGGATGCGGCCATCTGGGTGGCCAAGCAGCAGATCCTCTGCACCCTAAATGAGAGCCTCAAGGATGTGCTGAACTACGGGCTCTTCCAGCCAGCCACCAATGGGCGTGATGCCAAGTTTCTGGATGAGGAACGCCTGCTGCGCGAATACCCCCAGAGCTTTGAGAAGGGTGTGCCCTACCTGGAGGTACCCCTGTGCCCCATGGGGCAGTGGGAGGGTTTACAGGCACAAGGGGAGGGGCTTGGAGGGAGGAGGACAGGCTACAGGCACAAGAGGAAGGGCTTGGTGGGAGGAGGTGGGGCTATAACTACAAGGGGAGGGGCTTAGAGGGAGGTGGCTACAGGTAAATAGGGAGGGGCTTGGGGAGGGGCTACAGGCACAAAGGGAGGGGTCACAAGTACAAGGGGAGGGGCTATGTGGGTGGCAGAAGAATTTTGGGGTGCAGGGTCAGCATATCTAGCTGCAGGACCCCACTTCTTTCCCCTTCCCTGGCCAGTTCCGCTACAAGACCCGAGTTTACAAACAGACCAACCTGGATGAGAAGCAGCTGGCGAAACTGCACACCAAGGTGAGTGCCCAGCACCAGCCCCCTGGCCCTGCCCTCAGTCCCATAGTGCCCCACACTGTCTCTCACTTTCCCTCTCATTCCCTTATCTTACCTCTCCCTCCTCCCTGTGTTCTCCCGACGGTTCCCCTCCTCATCCCCTTACTGTCACCTGCCCACACCAGCTGAGCACCTCAGTTTCTGGGCTACAGACCCTGGCCCAACCCAGCAAGTCTGAATGGGACCAGCCCTGGCAGTTCTCCCCTGAGGGGCCCAATGGCCTGTGGCAGCCTGCTGCAGCTAAATTGGTATTTTGATCTGAACAAGCAGCATGACACATGCTGGTTCTTCATAGCCAGCCCTCTGTAGTCACCAGGCTGCCCTCCTGAGAACCAGACCCCAGACTGCCTGCATGAATTTTACTCAGCAGCCCCATAACTGTCTCCGCCATCCCTGCCCCATCTCTCACTTCTCTCTGCCCCTGACCCCCACAGACTGGTCTGAAGAAATTCCTGGAGTACGTCCAGCATGGTGCAGCAGAGAAGGTGGCGCGGCTCCTGGACAAGGGTCTGGACCCCAATTATCACGACTCAGATACAGGGGGTGAGTGCAGGGAGGGGGTCTGCAGGGGAATTGTCCTTATCCGGGCCCCCCTCCTCGCATGACGCTGTGCTGTGCTCCTCCCCCACAGAGACTCCGCTGACCCTGGCAGCCCAGCAGGAAGGGACCATTGATGTGATCCGACTCCTGTGCCTCGGGGGAGCTCACATCGATTTCCGGGCACGGGATGGAGCCACTGCACTGCATCGGGCAGTGTGCACCCGGCGCTATGCAGCCCTTATGGTACAGAACCCCCTGCCACCCAACATCTCCCCACTCTGTCCTGCTCTGGGGTACAATGTACCCAGCGCTGTGCAGCCCTTGTGGTACAGTTAGCAACAGTAGAGTTGGGGATGCCCTTTCTGTTAAAGCAGGGGTCTCAAACTCAAATCACCACGAGGGCCGCATGAGGACTAGTACGTTAGCTCGAGGACCACACCACTGAAATCTTTTCATACAACAGTATTGCAAATATCAGTAACAACAGTGTCATTGGGAGCCACAGGAAATAGCTTTAGGGGCTGCGTGTGGCCTCCGGGCCACGTGTTTGAGATGCCTGTATTAAAGGATGGCTCCTCAAATCTGCACCACTACTTGGGAAGCCTTGAAATGTAAGGTGCCTCTTGGGAGGTGCTGAGGTCTCAAGACACACTCCCTTGAACACCCCCTCTAGCATTTGTGAAGGTTGAGAGATTCGACAGGTATTTTCCTTGGTGCAGACCTAGGGACCAGGCTTTGGCTCCATATGCACCCCAAATGGTCACACTCACTGCAGTGCCCACAGCCCTGTCTGCCACACACTCCCAACAGATTATACTGGGCATATGTACACAGCATGCCAAAGAGGGGACGTGGGGTGGGGTTCACAGCTGAACTTGCAGAGGTTTGAGGGTCACTCAGTTTGTCCTGAAATAGCACAAGACTCCTTCAAGCAACCAGGCCCTGGCATGAACCAAGTCCTTTTGTCTCAGAAGAAAGTGTGAAAAGTGGGTTGATATGGTGGTTGTGTGGAGTGCATGCACTGATGCAGTGAGCTGTGTGTGCCATGCAGGTGTGCAGAGGGTGCTTGCACCACTGGCATTCAGCAAGGCGTATGTGTAGTGCATGTGCAGTGTAGTGTGTACAGTGCGCATGCTGTATGTGCAAGGCAGTGTGGGCTGATGCATGAGGTGTCCAGTGGACTCAGTGTGTGCCAACGCTCAGGGCGTGCGGTGTACACATTGTGGGCCGACACACGGGGTGTGCAGTGAATGCAGTGTGGGCCAACACAGGCTGCTGTGCAGTGGGCATGTAGTGAATGCAGCATGGGCTGGCGTGGTGTGTATGCAGTGTGTGCGATACAGTGTGTGTTGCGTATGCTGACACAGTGGGCATGCAGTGTCTGTAGCATGTGTGGGCAGACATTGCCACCTCACATCACTCCTTGCTCACCTCTGTTCCTTGCCTCCCCAGGCACTCCTGGACCTTGGGGGCTCACCCAACTACAAAGACCGTCGGGGCCTCACCCCCCTGTACCACACGGCAATGGTGGGGGGTGATCCACGCTGCTGCGAGCTGCTGCTTTACAACCGGGCACACATTGGCACTGTGGATGAGAATGGCTGGCAGGAGATTCACCAGGTCAGAGCCCACAGAGGTGGACACCCCAAGCCCTACGAAGACAATCATAGGCAGGGCCCCCAAGCCAGGACTTCTATGACAGGGACCCTACCACTCAGATCCCCTCCCCAGTGGTATATAGGAACATAAGAACAGCTACGTTGGGCCATCCTGGTGGTCCGTCTAGCCCAAAGTCCTGTCTGCTGACAGTGGCCGGTGCCAAGTGCTTTAGAGGGAAGCAAAAGAACAGGGCAATTTATTGAGGGATCTGTCCCATCATCCAGCCCCAGTTTCTGGCAATCTGAGGTTAGGGACACCCAATGCATGGAGCTGTGTCCCTGTCCATCTTGGCTATTAGCCATTGATGGACCCCTCCGCCATGAATGTCTCTCATTCTTTTTTAAACCCCAGTTATACTTTTGGTCTTCACATCCCCTGGCACTGCGTTCCACAGGTTGACTGGGCGTTGTATGGAGAAGTACTGCCTTAGGTTTGTTTTAAACCTGCTGCCTGTTAATTTAATTGGGGGAGCTCTAGCTCGTGTGTTATGTGAAGTGGTAGACATTCCCCTGTTCCCTTTCTCTACACCCGTCATGGTCATATAGACCAGTGTTTCCCACCCAGTGTGCCATGGCCCACAGGTGTGCCATCAGGTCTGAGCAGGTGTGCCACAAAATTTTTTGAAAAACTACTCTAGATTGGCTCATTAATATTCATGAGTTCATTTGGAAACTATATGGTGGTGTGCCTCCAATCAATTAAGGTAGCAAGGTGTGCCATGGCAGAGAACATGTTGGGAACCACTGACATAGACCTCTGCCATGTCACCCCTTAGTCGTCTCTTTTCCAACACAAACAATTCTTGTGTGTTTAATCTCTCCTCATATGGAAACTGTTCCCTACCCCTCTGCATTTTTTTTTTTGCCCTTCTCTGTACTTTTCCCAATTCTAATACATTTTTTTTGAGACGGGGCAGCCAGAACTGCACGCAGTATTCAAAGTGTGGGCGGACCATGGTTTTATATAGAGGCACTATGATATTTTCTGTCTTATCATCTATCCCGTTCTTAATGGTTCCTAATATTTCGTTAGCTTTTTTGACTGCCGCTGCACATTGAGCAGACATTTTCAGAGAACTATCCACAGTGACTCCAAGATCACTTGGTTAAGTGGAAACAGCTAATTTAGACCTTCTTATTTTGTTTGTATAGTTGGGGTTGTGTTTTCCAGTATGCCTTGCTTTCCATTTATCAACACTGAATTTCATCTGCTGTACTCCTGCCCAGTTGCCCAGGTTAGTGAGATCACTTTGTAACTCTTTGCAGTCTGCTGTAGACTTCACTACCTTGAGTAGGTTAGTATCATCTGCAAACTGCCACTACACCATTTACCCCTTTTTCAAGTTTATTTATGAATATGTTGAATAGCACTGGTCCCAGTACAGACCCCTGGAGGACCCCATTATTTAACTCTTTCCACTGCAAAAACTGACTATTTATTCCTACCCTTCATTTGCTATCCTTTAACCAGCTACTTATCTAGGAAAAACCTTTCCTTTTATCTCACAACACTTTACTTTGCTTAAGAGCCTTTGGTGAGGGACCTTGTCAAAGACTTTCTGCAAGTTTAAATAGATTATATCTACTGGATCACCCTTGTCCACATGGCCCCCTCAAAGAATTCTAATAGATTGGGGCAGTATGATTTCCATTTACAAAAGCTATGTTGATTTTTCCTCAATAAATCATGTTCATCTATGCATCTGTTCTTCAGTATAGTTTCTATCAATTTGCCTGGTACTGAAGATAGGCTTACTGGCTTGTAATTGCCAGGATCACCTCTGAAGCCTTTTCCAAAAATTGGTGTCACGTTAGCTATCCTCCAAACACCTGGTCCAGTGCCTGATTTAAGCAACTGGTTATATGCCACTCCACAGTTCTGTAATTTCATATCTGACTTCCTTTAGAACGCTTGGATGATTCACATCTGGTCCTGGTGATTAATTACTATTTAATTTATTTACTAGTTTTTTCCAAAATCTCCTCTACTGACACCTCAATCTGGGACAGGTTTTCTGATTTGTTACCTAGAAAGAATGGCTCTGGTGTGGGAACCTCCCTCACATTCTCTGCAGCAAAGATGGATGCAAAGTATTCATAGAGCTGTTCCACACTGGCGTTGTCTTCCTTGAGTGCTCCTTTTTAGTACCTTGATCGTCAAGTCTTCCTGTTTCTAATGTACCTAGAGAAAAAACATCTTTGTTTTAGTTTTTGTGTCTTGGGCAGTTGATCTTCAAATGCTGTCATACAAACAAGGAGTCCTGTGGCACTTAAAGAGTAGCAAATTTATTTATTGCATGAGCTTTTGTGGGAGAAAATCCCACTTAGTCAGATGCTTTGCAGATGGGGGAACTTACAGAATGGTCCTCCCATTCTGTAAGTTCCCCCATCTTCATAGCATCTGACTAAGTGGGATTTTCTGCCACGAAAGCTTATGCAATAAATAAATTTGTTAGTCTTTTAAGTGCCACAGGACTCATTGTTCATTTTACTGAACTAGACTTACATGGCTGCCCCTTTGGAACTTGGCAAATTCTGTCTTGGCTTGCTTAATTATATTTTTTCACTTGACTTGCTGGAATTTTTGCTCTTTTCTATTTTCCTTGGGAAGATTACACTTCCAATTGTTAAATGTTGGCTTTTTGTGGCTAATTGTCTTTTTTACTCTGTTCTTTAGTTACAATGTCACTTTTTTATCCTTTTTTTATTTAAAATTTGGCAGTATATATATATGTAATTTGAGCCTGTAGTACGGTGGGTTTAAAAAAAAAGGTTCTGTGCAGTTTGCAGGCATTTCACCCTTGCGACCGTTCTTTTTAATGTCTGTTTAAGCAGTCTCCTCATTTTGTGCAGTTCCGCTTTTTGAAGTTAAATGATACCATAGTGAGTTTCCCTGAATTCCCCCCACCCCACGTCAAGGAAGTTAGATTAATTACATTGTGGTCATTATTACGGAGTGGTGTGCCTACATTCACAGTATGGAGCAGATATTATGAGCCACTTCAGACTAAATCAGGGATTGCTTTTCCCCTTCTTGGTCCCTGGACTTGCTGTTCCACGATGCAGTCATTAACGATATCTAGAAACTTCATCTTTACATCCAGTCTTGACGTGACATATTCAGCCAATATGAGGGTAGTTGAAATACACCCCAGTGTTCTCGGGTTTTCTCTTTTTATCACCTCTCTAATCTCCCAGATTTCACTGCCACTGCTACCCTCTTGCTCAGCTGGTCAGCATTATGTTCTTCAGCTGCCCTCTTACAATTCAAGCCTGGAATTTCTATTCATGGAGATTCAATGGGACAGTTTGAGTCCTGTAAGATTCTGACTACATTGACTCTGTACCTTCTTTTCACATGTGATGCCCCTCTGGTCCACCTCCCCCGGCCTCCCATCAGCACAACCTTACCTGCCATTCTGATATATTTTGTAGCCTGGTATTATTGTGTCCCATTGATTATCATGAACACCCCCCCCCCACAAGAGACCTCCCTCTCACTTTAAGCTTCTAATTCTTCAGGGTTTCTTTTCCTTAAATTTAGCCATTTAGCTTGTGAAAAGTCATTTGTAGACCAGGAGACACTTCCAGACGGGGGAACCCATCCAGCCAGACCTGCTGCAATGGGTCAGACCCCCTCACAGGGACCCTTCCTACAAGGAGCACTGATAGGAAGGCCCCCTAGCCCTCCCCACAGTGAGTGGGGCAGGGACCCTCTGCCTCTTCCCCAGCCTCACAGTGTCAGACCCCTGAAACATGAAATAGCTGGACCTGTGGGAGAGGGGGGTGGGACGTTATCCCAGTCCCCCCGCCCCCTTTCTGCTGACATGCATCCGTCTCTTGCTCCACAGGCTTGCCAGCATGGCCATTCCCAGCACCTGGAACATCTGCTGTTCTATGGGGCCGAGCCAGGGGTCCAGAATGCCTCAGGGAACACGGCGCTGCACGTGTGTGCTCTCTACAACAAGGTGTGGGGTGACCCTCCCCCACCCCCTCATTTTGGACCCTCCACCCCAAATGTATTGGGGAATTCAGGGAATATGGCATGGCACATGCATAACTCCTTGCCCAAAACGGGGAGTGGGGGGCTCATGGGATAGAAGAAGGACAGGGGATGGAAGGGGGCAGGTGAGTCCCATGCCCCATCTCACGCTACGTCTTCCCCCAGGAAAGCTGTGCCCGGATCCTGCTCTACCGTGGGGCCAACAAAGAGATCAAGAACAACAGTGGCCAGACGCCCTTCCAGGTGCGGGGACGAGGGTGCCAGGACTGAGGTTGGGCAGTAGGGTGAAGATGGAGGTTATGGGGCAGGGTGCCTGGCTTGAGGGGTGCAAAGGGGCTTGGGGGGCATGGAAGGGGGACAGTGGTCTGATCCAACCCCCTCTCCCCCCCCCCCCCCCGGGCCCCTCCAGGTGGCTGTGATCGCTGGAAACTTCGAGCTGGGGGAGCTAATCAAGAATCACCGGGATACTGACGTGGGTGAGTCAGGGGCCCAGCTTTCAGCCACCGACCAAGACCCCACAGACTCTGCTCCCCATGTGGCCCCTCTGTGGGAGCCTTCCCCTCACCCCATAATCAAAGATCAGGTGTTGGACCCTGGAAAATGGGGGGCAACTAGAGAAAATAGATACTGGGGGTTTGCTCTGTGGGGGTTGCTGTTTGACACCCCCCTTGTTTCACCCACCTCTGCCCCTCTCCTGCCCAGCGACTAACTCCATTCTCACCCAGCTTCCCACCAGTTCCGGCCTCAGCCCTCCTCAACTCTGTCTCCCTGACCTCGCCTCTGCTCTACCTCTCTTCGTCCCCCTCTCCCAGGCCTGGGAGTGTAATGGGGTCCCCCTCTCCTCTTCCTTCCTAGGTGGGTGTTGTGGGGGGCATCTTCCCCCCCCCCAGTGAGAATGAGGTTGGCTTGGGGGTGGAGGAAGGGAGGGAGAGCACTGTTTTCTTCAGCACCTGCAATTGGCTGCCCATTCCAAGGAGCTGGGGCAGTGGGGAAGTGCAGCCAGTCAGACAGAGTGTGCCACTGCACATCCCACTCCCCCACCCCATAGGGTAGAATGGCCAAGTGGGGTGCTCCAGAACTGTTACCACTGGGCAAAGCCCTGGCACCCCTGCAATCCCCAGATCCCTCTTACATATGCTCCCCACAGCTGCCAGACTTGCCCACCCCACTCTATGATCCCTCCCAAGCCTCAGTTCCCCCAATTATTTTCCTCCTCACCCTGTGCCCCCCCAGTTTCCCCACAGTCCCAGTCTCTCCTTGTCCTCTCCCATACCATGCCCCGCTCTGAGGCTGTGCCCCGCAGTCCCGTTCCAGGAATCCCCGCAGTATGCCTCCAGGCGCCGAGATGGGGGCCGCAGCCTGGCTGCCCCCCACCTGCTCCTCCGCGCCAACAGCGACACCAGCATGAATGTGCCTGACTGGATGCTGTATGGCTCCCCTGCCGCACCCCCACCAGCCACCGTGGCCGTGCAAGCCCCAAAGATCACGACTGGCACCCTGCGCAGTGCCAGCAGCCCCCGCGGCGCCCGCACACGGTCTCCCTCCCGGGGCCGCCACCCTGAAGATGGCAAGAGGCAGCCACGTGGACGGCCCAGGTACCTGGAAGCCTGGGTTCAATTCCTGGTTTGGAGATGGGAGTGGACTCTGTTGGGTTAGAGCTGGGAGCCAGGACTCCTGGGTTCTGTCCTGGCTCTGGGAAGGGAGTGAGGTGTAGTGGTTAGAGCAGGGGGGCTGGGAGCCCAGACTCCTGGGTTCATGCTGTCTCTCTTTGTGCAGCTCTAGTGGTTTCCCCAAGGACTCAGGGGCGGGCAGCACCCTGAACAGTCGGGGAATGAAACGGAAGCTGTATTCGGCTGTGCCAGGACGCACCTTCATAGCCATGAAGCCCTATCAAGCCCAGGGCGAGGGTGAACTCTCTCTCAGCAAGGGCGAGAAGATCAAGGGTATGCTGCCCAGTTGCCTGGGTTCCATCCTGGCACAGGGAAGGGGGCAAGTGCTTGGAGTGCAGGACTGAGAATTGGGACCCTTGGGGCCTGTCTCTGGGGAGGAAGGAATGGGAAGGTGTCTGTGTTGGGCTAGACCTATAGGTGCCTCTTGGGGTGTCCAAGACGAGAAAGGGGTGCTGCTATGCACACAGTTTGTCCCAGCCCTGGGATGTGTGGGGGAGCTGTGTGTTACAGGGGCTGTTGGGGTGTATAGGAGTGCTGAAGGGGGTCCTGCTCTGACCCATGCTCCCCCCACAGTGCAGACTGTGTAGGGGTGGATGTTGGTTCAGGCGGTGGGTGGGTTCTTTTGGGGAAATTTGCAAGATGGCTGGGATTTCAGAGTGCCATGGTCTGATCTGCCTCCCCTACAATGCAGGCCATGTGGGGATGCAGGAGCAGATGGGGGTTTTGGAGCACCATGCACTGACCTCCACTTTCTCCTGCAGTGCTGAGTGTAGGCGAAGGTGGATTCTGGGAGGGCCAGGTGAAGGGCCGCATTGGCTGGTTCCCCTCAGACTGCGTGGAGGAGGTGCCCACCAAGACACAAGATGGAAAGCAAGGTAGGAGCCCTGCTGCTGCTCCAGCGCCCCCCTATCTCCCCACCCCCAAACCCCTGCTGCAGCCTCCCTCCCCTTTAGGGCTGCCTCCCAGTCCCTCCTTCCTACTTCCAACCCCTTTTGTGACCTTTCTCCCTCCCGCTGCTCCCTGGCACCTCCATCTGCACCCCTCAGTCTCCATTTCTCTAAAAGGCCCTTGCTGACTCTCTCACTCCCATGACCTCTTGGGGATGGGGCACAGTATTTGTCCCCACTCCCCCCCCTCCCCTGCCTGGCCAACACCAAGCCTCTACTGACACCTGGTGGTTGAGGGTGGGAAGTGTTTCTGGGAGGGCAGTACGGGGTGGGGGGGAGAAATCCCTGGGTCCTCAGCTGGGGGTATCTCTGAGGAGATGGGCGGGACAGATGTGCAGGGAATGTGGGGAGGCCAGAGAAAAAGGGGGTAAAGAGAAGGTGCATGGGGGTGGAGGTATGTGTGGGGTCATGGGCACAGATGAATGGGGCCAGGGGCTGGGGAGTGGGGGAGGCTGTGGGGTGTCTGCCCCCTATGCTCACCCCCCCATTCCCTCACAGACAGTCGGAGCGACAAGGCCAAGCGTCTCTTCCGCCACTACACGGTGGGATCCTACGACAGCTTTGATGCCCCCAGGTGAGACATTCTCTGGTCACAACCCTCCCCCTGCTGCCTCCTGGGATCACAGAGCCCCCATTACCACCCACCTGGGATCACAGACTCCCTGCCCCATCACCCAGGATAACAGCTCCCCAGAGTCACGACTCCCCAGGATTACCGTCCCCCAACTCCTTTTCCCAGACCCTGGCTACAGGAGCTGGGATGCAGGTCGGGATGGGGTCCATCAGGGAGTGATATCGCTCATGGAGGAGGGTAGGGAAGAGGGTCCCTGTCTGGAGTCAGTGCTGTGGTGTCCTGCTGGCGTTGGGGTCTGTCTGTTCTGCTGAGAGGAGGAAGGCCAGTGCCAGAGGTCAGGGTAGGGGGTCAGAAGTCATGGGTTGGTTCTGGAGGGAAGAAGGTTTGAGGCTCAGAGGGCAGTGAGGCTTAGGGGTCAGTGCTGGAACTGGGGGTCAAAGCTAGGGGTCTGGTTGGGGGTTGGGGTTGGTGTCAGGTGGGTGCAGTGTGCCTTTCTGTTTGGCCGGGTGCCCAGCCTGGTCTGTGCGTTTCATGCAGAATCTCTGAGCTCTCCCATCTCCTGTCCTGAACCCCTTGGCTGGGGAACGGCCCCCAGGCCGGGAGCCAGGAGAATGCTGGTACCTTATTCTGGGGCAAGTTTCTGTTCCCTCTCCAAGGAGGCAGCCCCTGTCCTGCAGCAGAAAGGCTTCCCAAAGGCCCCTGCCTCCCATGCTGGGATAGGACCCAAACACCCAGGGTCACAGGGATGTGCCAGAGGTCTGGGGAGAGCTGCTACCACTCCCTGGGTGCAGCTGGGGGGGGGTGCGTCTCAAGGGATGAGGGGTTATCTGTACCTCTGTGTCCTGTATTCCAAGGGCATTGGGATGTCCCCAGCCCCTGTTCCCTGGCAGGGCCTAAGGGCTGCTCTGCCATCTGCCGGTGCAGATGGGACACAGCAGGGACCACCCTTCCCCCCAGCCTGGTGTTGGGAGGGGGAGAAACGCTGCTTCCACCAGTCCCCCAGTACTGCCAGTGTCTCTTGGTCCTGAAGCCCCCCTTTAGCCCACCCAGGGCTCCCCAGCTCTGCTGGCGCCCCTCCTCCCATTATCTCAGTGCCCCCACTGAGAGATGTTTTCACCTTGCTTTGCTCTGTGCTCCCTCCCCGTAGCGGTCTCAGCACATCCTGGCCCAAGTGATTCGGGTGTCAGCACCAGATCGCAGCAAATGTCCTTGAGCTGATCTGGCAGGTGGCATGCAGGCTGCTGCTGAATCTGGGACTGGAGGAGGTGGGGCAGAGTGGGCTTCTTGGAAAGGGGGTTTCCCTCAGGATCAGACACCCCTGGGGAGAGCCCGACTTGGATGTCTCTTTTGCACCAGCGTGTGCCTCCCTGTCCTCGCACCACAGGGCTTGCGACCCTCCCTGAGTGCTTGCAAGCTTGGTGCTGAGGATTCTCAGTGGGGGGCCAGGCCAAGACTCCTACCCCAGGGAATGTTGACCCTAGGACCCCCACACCCAGCAGGGTGAGGAGGCTGCACTGGGGGAGTGGGGGCAAGTGGTCATGGAGGCCAAGATGTGGAGGTGGCCGTGAGCCAACCTATGGCCGTGAGGGTGGTCTTTTGATACAAGGGGTGCAGATGGGGCTAGAGGTGACTGGATGAGCAGAGATGGGGGAAGGCAGGGGGGACAGTTCGGTGAGTGGGGCCTGCCTTATGTGGAGGCGGTGCAGGGTCTCAGGTTGGCATGGAGGGGGGCTGGGTGGGGAGCACAGGATGTGTATACATGGACAGGTGCAGCCGAGGCATGTGGGGAAAAGGGTTACAGGTATGTGGAGGGCACAGCAAGACCTGGGGTGAGAGGGCAGGAAGGTCTCACTATCTCCCTTGACCCCATGTGACCCATGATGGGGATACCTGTGTGTGTGTTGGGAGGGAGGATAGTGTTTGGCAATGGGGGATCTGAAGGCCTGGGGTGGGGTTGTTTGGGGGCAGGAGGTGGGGGTGTGTGTTTTCTGTTCTGGAGAAGCTGGGGCATGGCTTGGAAAGAACGAACCTGGGATACTGAGTGTGAGATGGAGGTGCTGGAAGCTTGTGTGTGAACAAAAGGGGGCAGGAGTGTGCGTGGGGTGAGCCAGTGTGCATGGAGCCAGGGATCTGTCACATCCCTGCCCAGCACTGAGCAGAGATGTGATGCAACTTCTCCGGGGCAGGGGCTGGGTATCTGGGGACCTTTCACCTGGCATGGAGATGAGGCCCCTCTGGGATGGGGCACAGGGGCTGAGTAGCTGGGGACCCTTGGCCTGGTGTGGGTGCTGGTTATACAGGAACCCCTTGCGCAGTGTAGAGAAAGGCCTCTCTGGGGTGGACGTGGGGGTCTGTTATTAATGGATCCCACATCTGGGGTGTTGGGGATCCCTTGCCAAGAGCGGAGCCATGGCCCGTGGGCTGGGGTATGGGGCTGGTTTTTCCAGCATCCTTTGCCTGCTGGGCACCTTGGGGTGGGCTGTGGAGCTAAGCACCCCGGCTGGGGCACAGGGACCACGGATCTGGGGACCCCTCTCCTTGGCGGGAGCCCAGACGGGCCCTCTGGGGGGGTCCTGCCCATCCGGGGTCCCCTCCTCCTGCGCGGGAGCAGCTGCCCGCGGCCCCCATCTGGCACGGCCGGGGTGGGGCGCGGGGGCCGCCGATCGGGGCTGCGGGGAGGGCACCGGCGGCCCGCCTGTCTCCTCGCAGCGTCCGGCCGTGCCGCCCCGCTCCTCCCGCCAGCGCGCCGCGGCTGCGGAGCCGAGGGGGTTAACGGTGCCGGCTAGTCGGGGCGCAGCGGCGCAGCGGCGTTTGCCTGGCGCGTCCTGCCAGCCCGGTCCCGGCGCTGCCCGGCTCCGGCCCGCTGCCGGCGGGGCCATGATGTGAGTACCGCCCCGGGCCGCCCCCTCCTCCCCCGGCGCGGCGGGTCCCTCTAGCATGAGGCAGAGCCCGCGGCGGCGGGGCCATGGCCGGGCGCGATGCGGGCAGGCAGCCCGCGCTCTCCTCCAGCTGGCCCGCGCTGGGGCCCCGGCGCCGGAGCGTCTGGTACATCTACAGGTAGGGCCCCCCCGCGCCGCGCCGCCCCGCCCCCGCCCGCTGCGGCGCCCCCCCCGCCCGCCATTCACGGCCAGCTCCATTCACTCAGTCATTCATCCCCGCGCTGCTGCGCACAGCGCCACGGCGCGCCGCGCCTCCCCCTGCCCCCCCCCCACTCACCCGCCGGCCTCGGGCCTGGGCTGCGCGCGCGCGCGTGTGTGCATGGCCCTGTGTACAGCTCTGTGTGTGTGTGTGTGTGTGTGTGTGTGCGCGCGTGCACGGGTCCGTGTGGAGTCCTGGGGGGGGGGGGGGGCTCTGCTGCGCATGTGTGGCTGGTTTGCCTCCAGCTGTGTGCGTAGCTGTGAGCATCCCCAGTTGTGTGGAGTGCCCTGCGTGTGTCTGG
>ML682024.1:5542230-5596179 GCA_007922195.1 Podocnemis expansa | reverse complement strand
CTGCACCTCTATGAGCGTGTGGCTACCTGTGTGTGTGCATAGCTGTGTGCACAGCTCTTTGTGTGTGCATGCATGGATCTGTGTTTAGTCCTGTGTGTGTAGCTCTGCTGCACGTGTGTGATCGGCTCTGTGTCTCTGTCTGGTATGCATCCAGCTGTGTACGTAGCTGTGTGTGTAGCTGTTTGGAGCTGTTAGCATACCCAGCTGTATGTAGTTGTGAGTTTGTGTGTAGCAGTGTGTGTGTGTGTGTGTGTGTGTGTGTGTAGTTTTGTGGATGTGTGTGGGTGCATCCAGCTCTGTGTGTGTGTATGTGTGCAGGTATGCAGCTCTGTGTATTTAGCTGTGTCTTTGTAGCACTCTGCGTGTGGGTCTCTAGCTGTGTGTGTAGTTTGGTGTGTGTGTTTGTGTGCATAGTTGTGTGTGCATATCCAGTTGTGTGTGCAAGTAGCTGTGTGTGTAGCTCTCTGTGCATATACATAGCCATCTGGGTGCATTTATGTAGTGGAGCATGTGTACACACAGTGCCCCTGCATGTTCACAGCTTTACGTGTGTATAACCTCTGCTAGGTGTGTAGTTCTGTGCAGGTACATCTAGCTGTGGGTGTGTAGGTATGTGTGTGTGCACGCACATGTCCTGGACCAGCTGCGTGCACAGTCCTTTGTGTGCATGCACAGCCTGTTAGGTATAGCCCTAGGTGTGCACACAGCACTGTGTGTGTGTAGCCCTGTGTGAGTGTATATGTATGTGTGTGTGTGCGTGCGCGCGTGCGCACCCTTGTATTTGTGCATCCATCTGTGGGCTTGGCTCTTGCTCCATTGCGTCAGCATCTCTGTTCCTGCAGCTGCTGCTTAATTGAGTTGTGCTCAGATTTTGGTGGAAATATGGTGTGTGTGGGGTGAGGGTGGGTGAGTACATGTGTACGCTCACACGTGTGTGTGCCCTACGCAGGGGTAGGGATGTGCGGGAATGCACCAGAATACACAAGCTGGCAGTCTTGGCGTTGCAGTGTGTGAGTCACACACTTGTGAATGGGTCGGTGCACCGAATGTGCAAGCAGTGTTGGAGGAGGAGGGAAATGTGGACCGAGGGTCACATAGGAACATGGCTGGGAGTTAAGGGGGTGATGCCATTGGCTGGCTGTGTGGGGGAATGGAGCTAGTGGTAGGCCCTGAAGTCAGCTCTGGATCTCAGAGTGAGATGAGAACACAGCGCACACAGTGCAGACAGGAGGGTCTGTGGTAAGCAGAGTTCACTGCACCTGACTGGGGGTGTCTGTGATTGCAGTGGGGGCACAATGTATGGGTCTGCAAGTGCACACTGCAAGCCGAGTGTGGTGCCTGTGACTGGAGTGTGAGAGCGCTGCAAACAGCAGGGCAGGCAGGAGAGACACTGATCACGGTGTGGGCTACTGCAAGGCATTTGCAGTACCCATGATTGCAGTGTGAGCGTGCTGTGACTGGCAGGAAAGGACTGATCATGGTGAACGTGCGCTGGAAACTGTGAGGCACCCATGATTGGCTTGTGGGCGCATGGCAAACGGGCAGAGGACCGGTCGCAGTGGTGTGCACTGCACTGCGTGTGTGGTACCTGGGAATCTAGTCTGGCTGCTGTGTGGCTCTGTGATGAGAGGCAGTGAGCACAGCACACTACACATGGCTCTGTATCTGCAGTGGGCTGCGATGGGCTGTGTTTCTTGTGGTCTCAGGGCCTGTGCAGTGTGGGGAATGGCACTTTGATTACAGCGAGAGCCCCCTGCACACTGCACATGTGGGTCCATGATAGTAGTGTGACTTGGGGGTCATCTTGGAGCATGGTCACTGCAGCTAGCATTCACTACCCACAGCCAGGGGATCTGACTGCAGTGTGAGCATTGTGAGTGTGCACCACACACAGCTGGAGGATGGTCTGTGGGCATAACGGAAGAGCCTGGCATGAGAGTCAGTCCCTACACTGGGATGCGTGGACAGCGTATTCCATGCATTTGCAGTGTGAGCACGCGGCATGCAGGGATAGGGAAGATTGCAGTGATGAGCACACTGAGTGCAGGGGGATCATTGTGGAGCACCCTGTAGGCGGGGAGGTGGACCATCACCGTGGGATGAGTGTCCTGTGTGCAGGGAGGAAGGGTGCTTGCAGTGTAAGCTTGCTGCAGGCAGCACAGCTCCAGGCAGCAGCCAGCATTGTGTGCAATGGGGCCCATAGCTGCAGTGCATGGGGAGGTGGGGTGCTGAGAGCTCAGGAGCCCCCATGACGTTGCCCCCTCCTTTCTTCCCATAGCGACTACATCATTAAGGAGAAGACAGTTTTGCTGCAGAAGAAAGACAACGAGGGCTTTGGTTTTGTCCTGCGCGGCGCCAAGGGTGAGGGGGCTGATGGGGGTGGGGGCCCATGGTTGGGTGGGGCCCTGCCTCTGAGCACTTCCCCTCCATGGCCCAGCCTTGTGCTGTGGAAGTTGCTGATGGGAGAGAGGCCTGAGAGGGATCTTCATGTCTGGAAGAAGGCACAGTGGATCTCCCACAGAGGGATGCAGTGGGAGGAGCTGTCTGGGCTGAGGTTGCCAGAGGTCTCCAAACGCCCTGTCTGTTCCTGCTGCTGACCCCGCTCTCTCCCCACAGCGCAGACCCCCATTGAGGAGTTCACGCCCACCCCAGCCTTTCCTGCCCTGCAGTATCTGGAGTCTGTGGATGAGGGGGGCGTGGCCTGGCGAGCTGGCCTCCGTATGGGGGACTTCCTTATTGAGGTAATGGGTGTGTGGGGGGAGATGCTTCTTGAGGGAATGGGGGTTCACTCCCCGTCACCTCCTGTGGATTGAGGGGTGCTGTCAGGGGGAGGCTGAGATGGCTGTGGCTGTGAGTCAGGTGTGAGGGGCAACTGCTCCCCTGATCCAGTCTCTTGATCCCCCAGGTGAATGGGCAGAATGTGGTGAAGGTGGGGCATCGGCAGGTTGTGAACATGATTCGCCAGGGGGGCAACAACCTGATGGTGAAGGTCGTCATGGTAACCAGGAACCCTGAGATGGAAGAGGCCATGCGAAAGAAAGGTACCGTGACCCCCCCCCCATCTCCTCCACATGGGGAAGGGGGCAGGACTCCTGAACTCCAGCTCTGGGAGGGGAGTGGTGTCTAGTAGTTGGTACGGCGGAGAGCTGGGAGTCAAGACTCCTGGATTCTGTCTTAGCTCTGGGAGCGGGGTTGTGTGCTTGGAGGAAAGGGGGTGGGGCTGGGGATCTCAGTGTCTGTCCATCTGTCCACTCACCTGGGCGTCCATTTGCCCCCCCCCAGCGGCTCCACAACAGACAAAACGACTGCCCCCACCAGCCATCTCGCTGCGGTCCAAATCCATGACCTCCGAGCTGGAGGAGATGGGTAAGAGGGGGATTTGTGCCTTTGGGAGAATTAGGAGTATGTGGGGAGGGCTCTGTGCTGGAGTGGGATGGGGGGATCATAGAAGGGTGTTGTGTGCTGAACAGTGATGGGGGATGATTCTCAGAGGGGATGGGGTGTGGGGCGGGTGTGGGCATCTGTGGTGGGGCAGGGGATGGTCCCCAGACAGGAGGGGGAGGCCTCTGTGCAAGGGGGTGGTGGAGGGTCCCTGGGGAGGATGAAGAGAGGTCTTTGTGTGTTGGAAGGGTGGGCTGTGGGGCAGGAGTCTCACAGTGTCTGTTTCCCCCCACCCTGCCCTGGTTCCTGGGACTCCCTTGGTACCTGGCAGTGGAGAAAGGTATGACCCCCCCGCCCCGTGCCCCTGGGCTGTGGTGTCTAAGTCCCTGGGGCAGGGGAACCCCTGGCTTGTGGGGGCTGGGAGGAGCCCCTGGCATGGATTGGGGGGGGTCATGGGGAGTGAGGCCTGTGGGAGGGGAAAGACTGGCTGCAGGGATTGGGATGAGGGTCCCAGTTCTTTCCTAGCGTCCACACCAGCTCCTTGCTGGGGGGGCAGGGAGAGCCCTGCCCAGGCCAGAATCTGCCCAGAGCTGTGGGGACCAGGAGCAACAGGGCCTGAGCCCCAGCTCCTCTGCAGGATGGGGCCTTCCCTCCTGCTCCCCCCATGTCCCATCTCTAATGTTGTGCCCTCTCACTGTCTCCCCCAGTCTCGCCCTGGAAGAAGAGGAGTGGTGAGTGTGCTCTGGGCCGGGCACAATGCCCAGGGACAGGGGGCGTTGGTGGCTTTCCCCACTGCCCATCCTGCTGCCCCACACCAGTCTCAGTGCCTCATCCCAGCTCCCCAGGCCCACTTGCCACTCTGCACCTCTGGTTCTCCACCTTGGACCCCACTGATCACAACATCTGCCCATGCCTGCACCCTCCAACCTCCCTGCACGCCCTGCCTCCACTTCCTGCACGCTGTCCCTTGCCCTGCCTTGCCCCCCAGTGCCCACCCCCCAGCCATCACACACCAGCTCCCTGCTCACTGTGCTACCTCTTGCTCCTCCGACATACCAGTTCCCCCTCCCCACCTGTTGCTCTCACCCCCTCTGCTCAGTGCTGCCCCACCTGGGGTATCCCCCACGTCCTGCGTCAGCATCTCCTCCTTCTGTTCCTGCAGACTACGAGCCGGCTCTGGCCACAGAGAAGAAGAGGACGGTGTATCAGATGGCGCTGAGTAAGGGGGGAGTGGAGTCTACTGGGTGGAGTGGGGGCATGCAACTGGGAGCCAGGACTCCTGGGTTCCGGGATATCTCTGCGGCAGGGTGAGTGGGGTGGACAAGGTGTAGTATTGATTGTCCTGTCAGAGCTGCCTGCAGTCAGCATGGGGTGTGTGTGTGCAGTGACCCCAGGCCTTTATTGGTTCATGGGCTCCTCCCTCTCCCCCTCACCCTTGGTTTCTTTGCCCCCTTCAGACAAGCTGGATGAGATCCTGGCTGCGGCCCAGCAGACGATCAGCGTGGGGGAGGGGCCCAGCACTGGCGGGCTCCCCTCCCTGGGGAAGGCCCGGGGGGCAAAGAGCTACTTCACTTCTGAGGTAGGGTGGGCACAGCTGGGCATTGCTGAAGGGGGCACATGTGGGGAGCGGGGCACAGCAGGGAGGCTGGGAGTCAGGACTCCTGGGTTCTGTCTTTGGGTCTGGGTGGGGAATGGAGTCTAGTGGGCTACAGCATAGGTGAAGCCTTGGGTTTCTTCCTCCTTGTCCATACCCTGTCCTCACCTCCCTGCCCTTTGGTCCCATCAGCTATCCCCCATCTGGCCTTCTTATGCCCCACTGCCCTGGGGTGCCTTCTTAGCCCTTTCCTGCCCTGGGTGGTGTCCTCACCCACTCTCCATCTTTGCTTCCTGCTGTTAACTGTCTGCTGCCCCCCTGCCCCCATGTCTTTGCAGTCCAACTTTGAGCCACATCGAATGGGGCAACCCAGCTACGAGCGCCCGTCGTACCTGCCCCCCAGCACCCCTCAGGGTCTCATGCTGCGCCAGAAATCCATCGGTGAGGTGGGCCGGGCTGGGAGGGGAGCTGGGTGGGGGTGAGGGGGTGTCTTTTACTGTAGGATTCCTGAGTTCTGACTCTTACTTGGAGAGCGGAGTACAGTCTAGTGGAGCAGAGTTAGGGGCAGTGGGCTGGAAGCCAGGATTCTTGGGTTCTCTGCCCAGCTGTGGGAGCGGTGCGGGCTCTAGTGGGTTAGAGCAGGAGGGGGCTGGGAGTTAGGACTCTGGATCCCTGGCCGACCACTGCCTGTCTGTTCATCCGCAGGGTCAGCGGAGGATGAGAAGCCGTACCTGGCTCCCCCAGCCATGAAGTTCAGCCGCAGCCTGTCAGTCCCTGGCTCGGAGGAGATTCCCCCACCACCCACCACTTCCCCTCCTGAGCCCCCATACAGTACCCCGCCCTCAGCCTCGGGCCGGCACACGCCTGCTGTGCGCTCCACCTTCAATCCCGCTGCCGAGGCCAAGCTGTACCCGTCCTCACTGCACCAGGAGCCACCTCCCTTTGACGCCCCAGCCCGGCGAGAGAAGCTGGCCATGTACCGCCAGGAGTTGGAACATGGAGCAGAGACGGGAGCCACCCGGGGCTGGCGTGGGCACCACGCCCACCCGGAGCTGCGTTACTATAACCTGCCGGCCCGTGCTGCCAGCACAGCCATGTATGTACCAGCCAAGCCGCTGCGCCGCAAGGGCCCATTGGTGAAGCAGACCAAGGTGGAGGATGAGCAGAGGCAGCAGGGTGCGACCTCTCAGACTCAGCCACCAACGCCGCCCACCCCAACACCTCCTGCCCCTGAGAAGAACTCCATTGCCATTCCCACCATTGTCATCAAGGCACCCTCCACCAGCAGCAGTGGGCGCAGCAGCCAGGGCAGCAGCATGGAGGCTGAGGGGCAGCCGGAGCCGGCCCCAGTGCCCACCCTGCCCCTCCATAATAGCATGGACTTCACCAGCCAATTCGGGGCAGCACTGGTCGGGGCGGCACGGCGGGACCGCGAGTGGCACAGCGAGGCGCGCCGCCGTTCCGCCCTGTTCCTTTCCACCGAGACACCTGATGACGAGGCACCTGAGCCAGCTCCGGCGCCCCGGCTCCGGCACTCCAAGAGCATTGATGAAGGCATGTTTTCAGCAGAGCCCTACCTGCAGCTCAGCTATGCTCAGCCCCTGCCTTCCAGCAGCTATCATCAGCAGCGCCCAGCCAAAACCTACGGGGGAGCTGGTACCACCAGCGCATTCACCACTGTCTGCTCCAGCTTCTTGCCACGGCCCAGCGGGACGAGTGTGCCGCCCCTCATCCACCCGCTGACGGGGAAGGTCCTGGACCCCAGCTCGCCCCTGGGCCTGGCACTGGTGGCCCGGGAACGGGCACTGCAGGAGTCGCAGTCGCAGCAACAGCAGCAGCAGCAGGGCCGGACGGAGGCAGAGGAGCGGAGGTCGCGGCCCTCCTCACCCCGCTTCGTGGAGGTGACCCCAGAATCCCCTGGGGGGAGCAGCTCTGTTCTACGCTTGTGGGGGGTGCCCACAGGTGAACAGCACCCAGAGGAGGCTGGAAGCCCCCGGCGCTGTTCCCCCTCTGAGCCCAAGAGCACCCCCTGGGCAGGGGAGAAACGGGTGGAGGATGGCAGCGGAGGCGAGAAGCTGGAGCTGCATGTGCGCTTCGTGGAGAACTGCCGGCCACGGGAGGAGAATGAGGCTGGGGCTGGGGGTCCGCCGGCCCGGGCAGTGGAAGAGAATGGGCTGCCTTTGCTGGTCCTCCCACCGCCAGCCCCGTCCATTGATGTGGATGACGAGTTCCTCTTCACTGAGCCGCTGCCGCCACCCCTGGAGTTCTCCAACAGCTTTGAGAAGCCTGACTCGCCCAAAGCGGGACGGGATCACCCAACAGTGCCCCCTCCAGAGCTGGCGCCTGCCCCACCGCCCCCGCCTACCACCCTGGACTCTACCACATCCAGCCTGACCTCCTACGACAGCGAGGTGGCCACGCTGACCCAGGGCGGGGCAACAGAGCCTCGGGAGGCCCCCCATGTCAATTTCTCCTCAGTGGTGTCTGCCATCCAGATCCCAGCACCTGAGCCCCCTGAGGCGGTGACCGACTCGGGCATCGAGGAGATTGACAGCCGCAGCAGCAGTGACCACCACCTGGAGACCATCAGCTCCGTCTCCACCCTGTCCAGTATGTCAGGGCTGTCGAGCGAGGGCGCCGAGTTGCTGGACAGCTACATCACCTATCTGGATGGCCAGGCCTTTGGCGGTGCGGCTGAGAAGAGCTCCATACCCGGCAAGCTGCGCTCCCGGCCCTTCCCTGCCCGCCGCGATCCTGCCACCCCCACCAGCTCCACGATCTCGGTGGCTGCCTGTGCTGAGAGCGTCTTTGCCCTAACGCCTGCCCCTACTCAGGAGCCACCGGCCCCGCCACACCGCTCACCTACTCTGCCCTGGGAGGAAGGTGCCGCTGCCAAGGCCTCGCCTGTCTCGGCCATGAAGGCCAGCATCATCAGTGAGCTTAGCTCCAAACTGCAGCAGATGAGCGGGGTCTCCTGGGCCCGGCCCCCTGACGGCGCGGGCTCCTTTGGGGCTGACAGGCCCAGCTCCCTGCAGCGACAAAGGTAGCGTCTGGAGGAGGAGGATGAGGACAGAAGGCTGGATGGAGGAAGCAGCAGGCGCTGCCCCTGTGCATGCTTCTCACCGCTGTGCCGCCATTCATGTTTGCTTGGGGTTTGTTTTGGTTTCTCGCTCAAGCGGCTGTTGGGAGTGGGAGATCAGGATCCTTTTATGCCAGGTGCTGCATGCGTATCCCCCCCCATACACCCTCCTCCCCCCACATACACCACCTGCCCCCCACCTGCCCCTAGGTCCTGGAGCTTAGAGGCTGCTCCGGGTCAGGAGTTTGGGGACCTGTCATGCTAGGCGCTGCACGCCTGTAGATTCCTGGTGATTCCCAGCCTGTAGTTTGCACCTGATTTGAGTGGGGAGTTGAGAATGGCAACAAGGCACCCTGTATTCTGACTCTCTGGCAGGTTCCCACAGGTGCCCTGGGGCACACTGAGTCCCCCCTCCCCTGGGGGAGTCTGGCCTAGCAAAGGACCTTCTTATCCACCCGTGACCCCAACCATCCGCTAGTGCCATGCCACAGTCTTTAATTTGCTACATTGTGTTGTGTATCCATGAGTCTGTCTGCACTGGGGAATTCACCTGCCGTTGGGCAGGATAGTGGGGGTGGATCCCTGCCCTAGTGGGAGCAGGTGGAGCAATGAAAATCAGGAGTCCTGACCCACCAGCCTGTCCCAGAGCCAGGGATAGAACCCAGGAGTCCTGGCTCCCTGCCCCTACTTGCTCTAACTCCACCATCTTCCTGGAGCCGGGCTGAGTCCCAGCTAGCGGGATGTGGGGTGTTAGGTGCAGTTAAGACTGTGCCCTGGGCAGTGCTCTTCCTTCATTGTGGCAAGAGGTGAATTTCTGCGCTGCAGACATGTCCCCAGGCCAGTCCTGGTGGGGCTGGTCTGTTATGAGCCATCCCACTACTGCTCACGCTCATTTGCTTATGCCAATTGGGGGAGGGGGGGACATGTCCAGGGTAGAAGCAGTGGCTGTGGTGGGGAGCTCCTGGCTTCCAGCAGCAGGGGGTGCTGTAATAGTGTTGGCCACAGGAAGAAAGTGGGGGGGTGGGTGGGGAGGAGGCCCCCTGCTAGTGGGAGCTGGCTGTGACTGTCTCTTCCCACCCCTTAGGCTCCCCGAGGATGCGTCGGCCCCCCTTGGCCCCTCCAAGCCACCCAGCAGCCTGTTCCAGAACTGGCCCAAAGCAGGGCCGCCTGCCAAGCCCCCGAAGAGTGTGGAGTTTGACATCCGGCCGGCGCTGCGCCGTGCCCCCAGCCCTGGTACCTTGCCCAGCGAGCACAAGATAAGCCCAGCCCCGCGCCCCTCCTCTCTGCCTATCCTGCCCTCCGTGCCCCTCTACGGCGGCATCTATGATCTCCGGGGCTCCCCCACCTCTGGCCACCCCTTCCCTGACTTCCCCTCGGGCAGTCGCTCCCTCTCCCCCACCCACTTCTTGCCCCCGCCCACGGACAAGCCCTTCCGTGCCAAGCCCCTGCCCTTCTGGACCAAATTCGATGTGGCCGACTGGCTGGAGTACCTCAAGCTGGGCGAGCACCGTGAGCGCTTCTTGGACAACGAGATTGACGGCTCCCACCTGCCCTCGCTCACCAAGGAAGATTACATCGACCTGGGTGTCACCCGCGTGGGCCACCGCATGAACATTGACCGCGCCCTCAAGCTGTTCCTGGAGAGGTGATGAGAGAATCCCCCCGCCCCAAGAGAGGGGAGCCCCTAGCCTGCCCCCCACCCCAGGAGGGAGTGGAGCCAATACGCAGCCCCAAGGACGAGGAGGCCTGGACGTAAGACACCCATTGCCCTGAGCAAGGAGAAACTGCAGTGGGATGGGGGGGAGGTGGGAATGCCTTCCTGGAAAGCCAGGGACCCCCAGCAATGACCCCCTATGGAAACGGAGGCACCCTTACTCCCATGGGGCCAGAGGGTGCTTTTGGTGAGGGTTAGAACTGTGTGTAACTGTGTGGCTATGTGCCAGCTTGCACCATTGCTCGCCTGTGCAGGCTTGAACTGCTGCTCCTAGGTACGTACTCACCCCTGCACCCTTCACATCACTAGTAAGTGCTCTCTGTACCATTGGCTGCATGTGTGCACTGAGCTGTGCACTGGGTTGCACATTTGCATTCTGAGACGGCATATGGAGCTTCTGCATGCAGGCTTGCTGCCACACTGCACCGTTACTTGCGTGCACTGTTACAGCCAGGCTTGCACCAGTGCTTATGTTGCACATTCAGCCTTATTATGACCACTTGCACCATTGTCCACAAGCTGGTCTGCTACAAACCTGCCAGTGCCATTGTCACACTCACGTTTAGTTTCTCACCAGCTTTCACACCAGCTCACATCATTTCTCACTTGCATACTTGGCCAGGCACCTGCTTGCACTATCACCTGCACGTTCACACTCAGCCAGCGCTGGCTCACACTGTCTCTTGTACCCAGGCAGTTGACTGGGCAGGGGCTTGTGCTGTTGCCTGGATGTGAACACTCATCAAACCTTCGCACGCTAGCCCCTGCTCTGTGGAGTGAGTTGCGTTTTCTCCCCCATGTGGCTGGGGCTGCAAGTGCCTTGCTGGGCTGTCAGTGGGTTCAGGGGGAGCCACCTCCACCTGAGCTTGGTTCTACCCTTGTGCTCCAGGGGGGATGGTGAGTTGCCTGGGGAGATTTTAGGATAGTTAGGTTCTCTTGCTCCAGAACTCCCAAAGGGGGCCAGCAGAATGGAGGATGTGGAGCAGATACAAGGTGGGGGGGCTTCCTGAGGGTGGTGTAAACAGAGGTATGGGGGGCTGTTATCAGGGGGCCCTCACCTGTTTCTAGCCCCCCACTCATAGGTCTCTGACGTTCTGCCCTCCCCCTGTATTGGGGGGGGAACCATGGCCAGGCCTCTGGGCTCCCCCTCTCTCCCCGCTGATGTTCAGCTGCCAAAGAATTGGGGAGTTGCTGAGGCCCTGGCACACCTGCCCCACTGCTGGGTCAGCGCCGCAGGGATGGACTCAGTGCTCTGGACTGTGGCACCCCCCGGCTGGGCGGCTCTCAGTTGCGACTGTGTTGGGGCGGGGGGTGCCTGGTTTTTGCTTGTGATCCCCAGCGTGAAGCTCCGTCCGGGGGGGGGCCTCCTCCACTTCTTACCACGTCAGGGATTGCAAAGCTGTGTCCAGGACAGGGGTGCCCTGTGGCCACCTGGCTCCCTTCCTGCCCCCAATCCACCCCCCCGCCAATGGCTACGTGCCGTCTCTAAGGGCTTTCGTCTCGTCTCATCTCGTCGGACTCTCCCCGCTGCCCCCCACTCCCCCCCGCGAGGGAGCGAAACGACAAACACTAGAATGTCTTCCAGACCCCCCCCCCCACAGTACCCCTCGCCTCCCCAGTGCTGGGCCTCAGCCGCTCCTGCTCCTGGGCAGGGAGTGGGGTCTAGAGGTTAGAGCAAAGGGGGTGGGGTTGGGAGCCAGGACTCCTGGGTTCTATCTCCAGTGGTGGGAGGGGAGTGGGCTCTATTGGTTAGAGTGAGAAGGGGTTGTGGGAACCAGGACTCCTGGTTTTTATCTGGAGGGGGTTCACTTCTGGTGTGGCCCTGGAGCTGGGGAGGGGGAGACCTGTGGTGCTGAGCTCAGCACACTTCAATTGCCTTTGGGGGCTGTTTCACCACAGAGGGGCTGCTGGGGGAGGGAGTCTCTGCCTCATTAACTGCTCCTTCTAGGGTACTACATGGTGAAGGGGGGTCCTACCTAAAGCTATTGTTGCCCCCAGCCAGCGCCCAGCCCTGTAGCACCTGGGTGTCATGTATAATTACCCCCCCCCACTGTGAACTATGCTGCTCCCCCCTTCACCCCACCAAGGGTATGAGCTCCACATGGGTGTTCTCGCCCCCCCCCCCAGCCTGGCTCAGAGCTGCAGGATTCCTGGCTCCTACTCTTCCACCACCTCAGACCCCCCCCCAGCTTCCACTAGCCTAGAGCTGCAGCTAGAACCCAGGCGTTCTGGCTCTTCAGTCCCTGCTCTAGCCCGCAAGACTCCACTTCTGTACCAGACCAGAGGATGGATCCCAGGACTCCTGGATTCCAGCCCCACGCTCTCCCCCAAGTAGGGATTCTGAGATTGAATGTAATAAAATGTGCCAATTTCCAGATGGGAAGGGCTGCCTAAACTCCCCCCCCCTCTTCCTGTCACCTGTCCCCTTATTACCCCCGTCTGTCTTCTCCCCACCCACTGCTGATGCTTTTGCCACCTGCCCCATCTTGTCCCCAGCTGATCTGGCACCACCCCACCAAATGCCCCCTTTCTGCTGTCCCCACCCACCATTGCGTCCACCCCTACTGGCCCTCCTGCTATGTCTGCTCCACCAGCTGGTGGCTCCATCTCAGACTGACCTGTGTATAGAGGAACCGATGTAATTTACTGATTTTATTTGCAAATATAAACTCTATGGGATACAGCAGCTGCCCGCGTGAGTTTGTGAGTGTGTGCGCAAGGGGGAATTCATGTGCACAAGCCTGTGGGAAGATGGGGGTGGATGTGTCTGCCCCCACCCCCGAGGATGGTGCTGTGTGTATTCCAGTTTGGGGGCACTGACTATGGGGTGCTGTGGAACTGCCCCACAGGGGCTGCACCCTAGTTATGGGTGGGAGAATGGGCCACTCCCTCCAGGAGAGAATAATGGACTAAAACAGCTGCTTTTGACAGCCTTGGGGAGAGAGGTGGAGTCCCAGCCTGGGTGCTCGCAGCACCCAGGGGGTGCTGCTCACATGGCATTGCCCCTCCATTGGAGTCACAGGGGGGACTGCAATGGAACCCAGGTATCTGGGCCTCCTTGGTTGCCCAACCTTCCAATTTCCCACTAGAATCACCGCCGGCAGGAATATTTTGGTGGGAAATTATCCATCCATGGAGGACAGGGAAGAGGGGGTCGGCACCATGTGACTCACCCAGGTTGTCCTCAGTGAGGTGGGCTGTGTCTCACCCATGGTTGTGGGGTGGGAAAGAACCATGCACCCCTATCTCTTTATACCAGGGGTCTCAAACTCAAATCACCATGAGGGCTGCATGACGGCTAGTACGTCAGCCCAAGGCCCGCACCACTGAAACCTTTCCATACAACAATATTGCAAATATTGGTAACAATAGTTCACTGTGGGCTGCAGGCAATAGCTTTAGGGGCCACATGCAGCCCATGGGCTGCATGTTTGAGACCCCTGCTTTATACACAGCCCTGCCCACCTTTACCCTTTTGCTTCGTTATAGCTGCACCCCACACACAGCCTCAGGCTCTAGATCCTTAACACAGTCCCCTCCATAGCCCTGAGAGGATGGTGGCCTCCTCACTCACCCCATCACCAAGCATTTCCTGTGCCTGGGGCAAGAATCAGCCAAATCTTGCTCCCCTCTCTGAGCTGGACCCAGGCAGGAGGAGATGCCCTGGGGTGGAGTTAGTAAGGTCAGTGCTATGGGGTTCCTGGGCAGAGCTGATAAATGGGAGCGCATGGGGCACCTGGTAATAGAGCACTAGGCAACTGGGTCTGTAGCAGGCCCAGTGATAGGGACAGGCCCCTGTTTGGTAGGGCACTTGCTAATGGGGTAGCACCTGGGCAACTGGGAACTCTGATGGCTGCCTGGGGGTCTCAGTTAATCTCAGTCCTGCCTCCTGAAGGGAAGGTGGGGGTAAGCAGGCACAGGGATGGGGAAGGGAGGGCAGTGTTGGCTCCTTACGTGCCTGGCGACCCCAAACCAGAAAGAAAACCAACAAAACCCATCCCACTGCACAGCAATGAGAAAGAGCTAGCATCTAGAGTGGAACCCAGGCTTCCTAGCCCTCAGGTCTAGCCCACCAGACCTCACCCCACCCCCAGAGCTAGGGCTTGAACCCAGGCATCCTGGCACCTAATGTTCCCTGCTCCACCAACTGCAGTCGGGTTGCTACTGCCTCTCACTTGCCTAGCATCTCTCCCCCCCCCCCTTCACACCCATATTCACAACTGTGTAATTAGCACTGGCACCTCCTTCTTAATAAGCTGCCTGGTAAATGGGGGTTGTATTTAAACTCTCAGAGGTGCAGGGAGGAGACTTACCACCCTTAAGGCCCAGGTGAATAGATCCCCCCCCATACACCACTAACCCTTGCACCCCTAGAGATCTCTGCAGCCCCTGGACATCTCTGTGCCACACCCCTGCGCACCCCCCCTCCTCAGATGACAGGGCTTCCCTGCTCCAGCCCCCTCCCCCGCATTAATTCTATCTGCATCTCAGGACATTAATTGGCAACTTGGCTAATTAAGTTAAAAGCTGAAGCAGGCGAGAGAACTGCAGAATGGCTGGGAGCTTGCCAGCTGGGGGGAAGGGAGGTTATCTGGGGCCACTGCCCCCTGGAGGGGAAAGGCCACATTGCCCACCCCTCAGCCTTGCCCAGGAGGGGGTGTTCCAGCTGGTTAACAGTGGGGTACAAGGGGACATTTTACAGCTGGGATTCCTGGGGGGGGGGGCAGAGTTGCTTAGTAGGGCCTGCAGTGTTCCCCCCCAATCCCTGGCAGCCCCTAGCTCTGCACTGCTGTCTGCCTTTAATTAAATGGCCCTTCTGGCTGGGTGCCGGGAACATGGGGCATCTGGGACCCCATTAATGTATCTTCAGGGACTGGTGCCAGGGGATGCGCCCAGGTCTGGGGTGGGATCCAGGCAGGGAAGTTGGGGAGAGCAGCAAGGGGGGCAGGGCACACACTGAGAATTGAATCCCCCCCCCCCCACCAGGTGAGAGCTTGCTCTTCCTCCCTGCTGCCCCCACCTCCTATCCTGGCCTCCCAAACTCTCCTGTCCTGCCCCTGCCATGACCAACCCCCCATCTCCCTGACAGCCGTCCGCCCACCCTTGACCCTTGTCCCCCCCACCCCGTTGCCATCCACTGGACCTGCTGCCTAGTGGGAACAAGGAAAGATGCTGACTAGGCCCATTGCCATGGAGATTGTTTCCATGGAGATGGCCAGTCCTCACCTCTCCTGCCATTATTCTTGCAGGATACTCAGGATCAATCGGAGGTGGGGTGGGAGCGGGCATGGGGGGGGCTGCAAGCCAGGACTCTTGGGTCCAACCCTGCCTCTTGTTGCAGGGACTGGGGTCTGCTGGGTTAGAGTAGTGGGGATGGGGGGCACTGAGAACCAGGACTCCTGGGTTCTCTGGGAGTAGAGTGGGGTCTAATGGGTTAGTAGGGCAGTGGGCCTGGGGAGCCAGGACTCCTGGGTTCTCTCTCCGGGAGCAGGGTGGATTGATCTGTCTGGTCTTGGCTGTTGGGCTGGGGCTGAGATTGTGCCAATGCCCACCCCCAGTGAAGCAGGCCCCAGGTCTGGCTAATTGCTCTTTCTCATCATAGCTGCCCCTTCAGGCCTGGCTGTCACTCGGCATCAGCAGCCGGCAGTGAGATGGAGCTAGGCGGTGAAATGACGGGCAGCATCTCCCCACGCTGCCACGCACACGCACATGCTCACCTTCCCATGGCTAGTTTTGTGACTCCGTTCTGTTTGATTTCTTTAAGGCCCACCCCCCATCTGTCTGTCTGTCTTTAATACCCCCACCCTTAGCCCCTGGCAGGGTCAAATCCTCCCCCAGCCTTTGGTCTGGTTCCTTCTAGTTGTCTCAGTTTCTTGTCTGGCCCCAGCTCCTATTCTGCTCTGTGAGGTGGAGGGTGGGGCAGAGGGCATCTGCTCAGTCAGCATCACATCTGGGACTGGGGGTCAGGGGTCACCCCGTGTGTATCCCTCCCCATGTGACCCCAACTCCCAGCCTGCTCCGCTCCCTGGCTGTCTGACTCCTTCCCTTCCTCTGTGCCCCCAGTCCCTTGGGGCTGTCTCCAGGGGTGCATGGCTGTGCTTGAGACTCAGGGACTCCCTTCACCCCAGCCTGACTCTTCAGCTGTGAGTGTGCAAGCAGGTGTAAGCCATCTTTTGCCTCATCATTCCCACACTCTCTGCTACGTGGCTCCAGGACCCCTCCTGTCAGCCCCATCGTCACTCTGGGGTGTGTGTGGGGGGCTGGTTATGCAGGGACCCCTCTCCCTGTGCTGAAATGCGGCCCCTCTGGGGAGGAGCATGGGTCGTTATAAACCAGGGACCCCACTCACCCAGCCCCGCGGCCTGCTTCCCCCACTGCTGCCCTCACTCTGGCTGGCCAGGTTGGGGGGCAGGTGTGTGGGGGGGGGGGGTTGCGGTGAACGTGTCCCGCAGCTCCCGGCCCCCGCCCCCGACGCTTGGCGTCTCCAGCCGGGATCGGGCTCCCCCTAGTGGCCGGCGCGGGCTGCGCGGGGAGACCCGCCACCTGCTCGGCTCTGCGCTCCCGGGAGCGGGGGAGGCGGGCGGAGGCGCTTCGTCCCCGCGCAGCGGGCTGGGGTCGGCCGGCAGGGCGGGCGGCCCGGCAGGTAGGGAGCGCCAGGGGTGGGGGCGCAGGGTCTGGGGGCTCCGCGGCGCAGGGGGTCCGGGGAAGGGCGGGGGAAGGGGCGTGGGAGTGGGAAAGCCGGTGAGGATGGGGGACTTGGGGTGCGAGTGAGGGGAGGTTTGGGGGGCACTGAGCGGGGGGAGTTGCGGGCACTGGGTGCGGAGGGTGGCGGCAGTGAGTGGGATTTAGGGAGGGAGGCGGGGGGGCGATCAGTGGGGAGGGTGGGTGCAGTGAGTGGGGTACAGGGAGAGGGTTTTGGGGCCACTGAAGGGGGAATGGAGTATGAGGAGCTGAGGATCCATTGGGGGTGCAGGGGATGCAAAGGGAATTGGGGGTGTGTGGGGAGGGGGATGAGAGAAGCTGGGTTGGCAGAGGGGGTGGGGGTGCAGGGAGGTGGGGAGGCTGGGGGGTGCGGGATGGGAGGGTCTGTAGGGTGCACTGGGCTGGTGTGGGGTCTCTAGCCAGCAGAGGTGAGGGGCAGTGGGGCTTGGGGTATGGAGGTGGGAGAGGTGGTGGGGAGGACATGGCAAATGTGTCTGTGGTGGGGTGGGGGGTTGCAGGGTCTCTTAGTCCCCAGGGTGTGTGTGCCCCACTTTGGAGCAGCTTGGCAGGGGGAGGGAATGTGTATGGAGGATGGGGGGCATCTATAGCCTCCTGGCCCCTGTGGCACTGGATGCAATGTTCAGGGGGCAGTTCTTCTACCCCCCCCCCCGGGTGAGATGTACAGAAGTGGGGGCTGCAGGAGTCACTCCCCATGCAGCTGCATGTAGGGGGCTTCCCTGCCCTCCCCCCGCACAGGGTGTCATTAGAGGCTGCCGCCTGTCAGGCAGAGGGGGTGTCTCAGACAAGGGTGCAGCCTCCCAGGCGGCTGTTGTGCCAACACGGCGCTAATGTGATTAGGAGCAAAGCTGGTGCCAGCCCCGGACGTGAGTGTGCTAGAGAAGGAGAGAAAGTGTGCCCCAGTGAGTGTGCATGAGTGTGCGTGTGTGCATGTGCAAGAGCTTATGTTCCCAGCAAGCACACATGAGTGAGCGCTGAGCAAGTGTGCAAGGGAATGAATGTGCCCCCAGTGAGTCTGCAAGCACCCAGAAAGCGTGTGTGTGCGTGCGCGTGCATGTGCAAGAGCAAGTGCCCCAGCAAGAGTGTATGAGTGTGCAAGAGAGGCACCCAGAGAGCATGCCTGAGCTTGCAATCACAGCACTGCTCCTGCTTGGTGTATGTGAGATGAAGACTCTGAGTGTGACACTGTCACTGCTGATGCTGGGTGTGCAACAGAAACAGGGAGGGTGTCATGTGAGAGATGGGGCATGAGTGTGCAACGTTTGTGCTGCTCACACTTGGGGCATCACACATTGTCTCCCTGCCATGAGAATCCCTGTGAGCAGTGACATGTGGCATGCAGGAGGGATAGTGTGTGACAGCAGCCTAAGGGGGTGGTGCACCCCCCGTCTTGTGCCTCTCTTGTGGGGCACAATGGGCACAAAAGGAGGGTGCTGCTGGGCCCTGAAGTGATGCCCAGCCCCCTTGTACAAGGACTGAGGCCTGTAGGTGAGATAGAGGGAGCTGAGACTTGGGAGACTGCTCAGTGCCAGGGGTGGGGGACATAGAGCAGGGTCTGAGGGTTCAGAGACAGTAGTTCCCCCCTGCTCTAACCACTAGACCCTGCTCCCCTGGTGCCAGGGATAGAACCCAGGAGTCCTGCCCTCTGTCTGTACTCAGGCCTGGTTATGGCTCAGTTGCAGGCTGAGAATGGATTTGGGCCCTGCTGCATCACCCTGGTGGTGGGAAGCAGCCTGTCCCCCTCCCCAGCTAGGCTGCAGGAGGATATCCCTGCAGTTGGGGATGGGGAGGTGGGGGATTCCAGCTCCTGGCAGCAACAAGCGCCGTATCGACCAGGTATGGCTGCGGGTGGCACATGGGCAGCTCCGGTTACTGGAGCCAAGGCTGCCTGGGAGCTAGGACTCTGGGGTTCTCTCCCTGGCTCTGGAAGGGGAGTCTTGGTGCATGCCACATGCACCTCATGTTCTCTTTCCCTCCTCCCCCCCCCTTACTATGTTATGGAGCCCCTGAAGTCAGGGTCCAACTGGGATCTTGGGGTCATGGAGCCTGGTTTTGCAGCTGGGAGGCAAGAGTCAACTTTCTGCAGCCAGCCCCTGCAGTGGAAGTCTGGGGGGTGTCTCTGCACTGTGCTTTGACCACCTGCCCCTGGCTGCAAGGGTTTCCCTGGCAGGGCCCCACCCCCGTGTGGTGCCCATGCGATGACTCTCAGTGCGGGGGCCATGATGGAAGCTGGGGGACTGACAGCAGAGACAGAGTGGAGAAATCCCCGTCTGGGGCAGGGATGGGATGGGCCAGCGGAGGGGTGGGGACAGGGATGGGGACCGGGACGCGACATGTCTTTACGTAGTCTTGTTCACAGGCAGGTGAACTCACAGCCCTTTTGGGCACTATCAGGTGCATTGTGCCAGGGCACCTTGCTGGCATAGCTTTGCATGTGAGCATGAGCGCTTTGCACGCACACGCGTAGTAGTAGGTACGAGGCTGGCCGTGTTGCCTGCCTCCCTCTGTGTGGCTGTCTGGGGCCCAGCTCCCTAACTTGATGTGACAGGGAGCAGCTGCCCAGCCGTCACCCAGGGGGCAGGAGGGGTGAGGAAGGAAAGGACTGCGCCATGTGCCAGTCAGGTGGCAGGGCCCTTGCCTTGCCTCCCCCCCCCCCTTAAACTGGGACTCCTCAGCTCCCCCTCCATCTAGGCTGGGGCTTCCTGACTCTGCCTGGCCCCAAGCTTCTGGACCGAGGCCCTTTTGTCTCCAGGGAGGGAGTGCTGCCTGGGGAAGTGGGTGCGTGGGGGGAAGAGGGAGCTGGAGGGAGAAGGTGGCGGGAGCCGGGAGGGGGAGCCAGGTGGGTGGAGGGGAGGGGGAAGCTGGGAGGATGGGGGGGAGCTGGGTGGGAGGGGGAAGCCAGGTGGGTGGGGGAGCCGGTGGGAGGGGAGGGAGCTGGCTGGGTACTTGGTATTCAGGGCAGGCAGAGCCGCTTTGGAGGGAGATGAATGCGGCTGTAGCAGCGACACCTACACTGGAGCGGCCTGTGCTGCTGCCGCTGTCGTGAGTGTGAGTATGGCCCCCTCCCCACCCTGGGGGCACCCCCGCCTGCGGGTCTGACAGTGTGTCAGGAGAGAACCCAGGAGCCCGGGCTCCCAGCCCCCCCACTCTAACCCTCCAGCCCCCAATTCCACCCCCAACTGGGGAGAGAACCCAGGTGTCCTGGCTGAGGCTCCCAGTCCCCTCTGCAAGCTGGGGTGACTTGTGCTGTGGGTGTCGCACCTGGCTCTGGCGAGAGGACTGGGGAGGACAGATCTCTGGGCAGGGGTGGAGAGGAAAGTGGTGTATAAGGGGGTGGCCCCATAGGAAATAGAGCCAGTCCCAATATGCAGGACTCTGTCCCACAGAGATGCCTGTTCCTCCCCCCTACCCCTTGGCCAATTTGTCCCACTTGCTGTCTGGTTTCCCTAGGGTAAGGTGGGGGGCTGGGCCATGGATGGGGCAGAGGGGAGGCATGAGGCTGGGGCAAAGGATGGAGTTATGAGGCTGAATGTCAGGGGAGGGGGAAAGTTGGGGTCTGTGATAGGAAGGGCACAGAGGAAGTGGGCCTTGGAGGGATGAGCGGGTGTGGGGGGAGAGAATGGGAACAAGTATGGGGCCTGGCTGGGGCACAGTGGAGCCTTGGGGGAAGGGGTAGGTAAAGTGGGGTCTGGGTGAGGTGTAGCAGATGCTGACATCTAATGAGTTCCCCCCATCTCTCTGCAGGTGCCCATGAATTTGGGGCAACCCACCCTCCCATGCCAGAGTCCAGGGCTCCAATTAACCCCCTCCCTACCTCAAAGAAGAGCCACTGATCCACATCCCCCAATGGCAAGGCCTGGCCCACAAGTTCCTAGCTGGGCTCAAGCACCCAGGCTCGTCCTGTGAGCCCTCTCCTCCCCCCAGAATGGAGGCGGCCGGTCTCTGGTGCTGATCCTGGAGCCGTGTAGACAGGGCACCATCAGCTCTAGCAGCGTCCGGCATGGGAGAGCTGGGCACCCACACCCGTGCTGCACGGACACAGGCTCCTTGGATCTGGTACTGACCCCAGCCCACCCCCCAGACCCTCACTGGGCTGGCACATTCCATCTGGCTCCACCAGAACCAGCCAGACACCTGTCCCCTCGCTCCCAAGCTGGCAGGACACACAGGCTGCTGAGCAGGTGAGGAGGGAAGAGCTCTGGAGGTGTGGACAGGGGGTTGCTTCTGCATGGGGGCAATGGTGTGAGCGTGCAAATGCAGGTGTGTGAATGCATAGGGTGTGCATGTGAGTCACAGGGTGGCATGTAGTTGTGAGTGGACAGAGGGCCAAGTGGATGAGGTGAGGCAGATGTGCAAATGTACAGGGTGTGGGTGTGTGTTCATGGGGCAGGGCAGGTGTGTGAATGCACAGGGTGAGCATGTGAGTGCATGGGGGTGTGCACTTGCACACCTGCCCTGCCTCATGCATGCGTGCACACCCTCTGCACTCATACAACTGCATGGGTCAGGGCGTGCATGTGCATGGTGGGGTGTGTGTGCACACAGGGCAAGTGTGCAGATTTCTAGAGTGGGTGTGCACATGCATGGGGCAGGGCAGGGGTGTGCACATGTGTGTCAGCTGCGGTGCCCCAGATTTCGGCCAGCCTATCTCCATGTCACGTGCTGTGGTGGTCCACTTGGATGTGCTGGTTGGTGGTTGAGACTGCTTGTGTGGGCTGGGGATGCTGGCCTCGCTGCCCATGGGGCCTCTTACCCTGCCTTTCCCTCGGCTGGGCAGATGATCAGTCACCATGTCTGGTGACTACGAGGAGAACGTGTGCCGCAGAGTGTTCACCCTGCTCAAGGAGCTCTGCTTCTCCCTGCGGACGCTGGAGCGACATGAAAAGTGCCTGGAGTTCATCGACCTCCTGCGCAACACTGGGCACCTACCACCCACAGACTCAGGTATGGGGTGAGCATGGGGCTCTGCCTGTGGGATAGGGTCGTGTCTGGTTCCTGAGGGCCTTGGAGTCTTTCAGCAGGGTCTGGGTCTGTCTGGGTTTTGTGCAGAATGGGAGGTTGTGAGGGTGGTGGTCCTGTCTACATTCCAGGTGGTGGTGAGATACTGTTGAGGGATGTGGTTGTGTCTATATTCTAGGGAGTGGTGGAATATTTTGGGGGAATGTGCTCCTCTCCTACTGTCTGGTAGGATATTGTGTGTGTGTGTGTGGGGGGGGGGGGAGATAGGGTCCTGTTTACATTCCAGGTGGTGGTAGGATACTGTTGGGGGCCATGCTCCTGTCCTCATGCCATGGGGCCTGGGGTCTCCAGCCTACCTCTCCATGCCCCCTCCCCTCACTCCCAGCCTCTTTCCCACACAGACATCTCCGTCAGCCTGTTGTCTGTCATAGTCACCTTCTGTGGCATTGTGCTGCTGGGCGTGTCGCTCTTCGTCTCTTGGAAGCTGTGCTGGATCCCCTGGCGGGACAAGGGGGCCTCGCAGGTGCCGCGGAAGGACCATGGTCTCCATGGCCACCTGCACCACTCCCCCTTTGGGGACCTGCTGGTGGAGCGGGTTGAGCTGGGCCCTGAGATGCCAGAACGCTCCTACCTCGACATGGACTCGTACCCCGAGGCCAACCTCAAGCTGAGCCAGACCTCACCTGACCTGCCGGTGGAGGGGCAGGTTGTGGGCAAGGAGGGTGGTGGCTCCATTCCAAATGCCCTTTCCCAGCAGCAGGTGGCCAGCCTGGCGCCTACCCCCAGGTGAGGCCTAGCATAGGGGAACAGAGGATTCAGCAAGGGAAAGCTCTGTCTTGGGGGAGGGCAGGTGGAGTCCCTTGGTTTCCATAGGGGGAGCCCTGGGTGTGGGGGGGCAGCCCTGGGCATTGGCAAGTGCATGGTATGGGAGAAGTGTGGGAGGGTTTGCAAGGGACACACCAGGCTTGTGGGATGCAACAGGGGAAGGTTGTAGGAAGTGCACAGGAGTGTGGACACTCATGGGGGAGTGCCTGGGGGGCAGCTAGGAAGCAGCAGGGGCAGAATTTGTCACAGGTGGGTTAGGGCGATCCCCTGGTCTTAGTGCATACTTCCTGACTTTGCCTCATTCACTCCCTGGCAGGTACAACACCTTGCCACGCCCCATGACTCAACAGCTGTCCAGCCCAGATGTGGGTGGCCACAGTGGGGAGGACAAGCCGGAGCAGGCTACCAGCATTGGGCAGATCAAGCCGGAACTCTATAAGCAGCGCTCAGGGGAGGCGGAGCACAGGAAGGCAGCAGCTCCCCCTTGCGGGCGCATCAGTTTTGTTCTGCGCTATGCCTATGCTACAGAGCAGCTGGTGGTAAAGATCTTGCGGGCACTGGACTTGCCAGCCAAGGATGCCAATGGCTTCTCCGACCCCTATGTCAAGATGTACCTGCTTCCCGATCGCAAGAAGAAATTCCAGACCAAGGTACATCGCAAGACACTCAATCCTGTCTTCAACGAGACCTTCAGCTTCAACGTTCCTTTCACTGAGCTGCCAGGACGTAAGCTGCACTTCAGTGTCTATGACTTCGACCGCTTCTCCCGCCATGACCTCATTGGGCAGGTGGTGCTGGACAACTTGCTGGAGATGGCGGAACGGGATGATGATGCGCCCATCTGGAGGGATATCCTAGAGGCCAGCTCAGTGAGTGAGATAGTGGGGGTGGAAGGGTTATGCAACTGAGTGGCATGGAGAGGCTCCATGATCTGATGGTTATCGCACCTCAGTCTGTCTCAGTGCAGCTCAGCTTTCCACCCCACCTGACCTTAATACTACCTATCTAATTCAACTCAACATTAAGTCAGTCCAATCCTAATTCAACCCCAACTCAACCCAATCCATCTCAGTTGATCTCAGCCCAATCAAATTCAATCCCAACCGAATCCTCAACCCCAACTCATTTCAATGCAACCCAGACTTCAGTCTCAATCCTAACTCATCTCAACTTCAGTTCTCAACCCAACCAGAACCCTAGTCTAACTTCACCTTAACTCCACCCAACCCAAACACAACTCAGTTGTATTCCAAGTGGCACCTGGCTCTCAACTCAGCCTGCCTTAGCTGGTGTAATAGGACAATGAGATGCTCATCTGGAGAGACATTCTGAAGGTCAGCTCAATAAGTGAGACTATTGGGTGTGGGGGAAAGAAGGACATGGGGGAGACTGGTTTAACCTAGTGTTACCAGATACCAAAGCATGGAAAGGAGGACAGGGAGGTACGAAAAAGAGGACACATGGAGAAAATGTAGTATTAATGTAATATTCTTCTGTTTTTAGGGGACCCTTGAACACTTTCCCCTTAAAAAAAAAAGGGTGTTCTGGGCATTCCAGCATACTTTAACCCCTGTAAGTAGAAAGCCAGACAAAATCATGTATTTTTAAAATGCCTGCTGAATGGAGGAGATGAAGGTAAAAAGGAGGACATGTCCTCCTTTTGCCTGACATCTGGTAATCCTAGCTCAACCCAGCCCCAGCTCCATCTCAACTCAGTTCAACCTCAACCCATCCTCAGTTTCCAACATGCAACACAGCTCAACTTAACCTTGCTCAGCTCAGTCCAGTTCTCCAGTCCAACCCAGCTCAATCCATCTCCCCAGTCCAGACCTACTGACTCCATCCAAGTTCCATTCTAGTCCCCCAACCTCAAACCAATCCCCAGTCCAACTTAATGCATCACAATGTTGCAAGTCAAACTACCAGCTCCCTGTGTTGGAGTCCCCCAGGACTGGGCTCTGGAACCACTCGGGACACAGTCAGGACTCTAGTGCTCAGAGTTTACTCTCCTTCCCTCCTGCCAGGTCTCCACAGACCGGGGCAGCCACCTCCTGACTCTGGCCTGGCAGCAGCCATTCCTTCTGCTCCACCTGAGCTGCCCCTGTGAGCCTCCTTTGTGGGACTCTGGCAAACCCCACGTGTCCCAAAGGGACTGTGCCCCTGCTGTTCAGTGAGGGGTGACTCCCATCTAGTGTAGGAGTCAGAAGATTTATTCATTCTCAGATCACAGTGTAGAAAGACTTTTGTTAGCAGATTAATTAGATGTCACAGCACTGACCAACTGGAAAGAGAATCAGAGCCCACTTTCAGGCCCTCTTTCCCCTTACACAGGGCTGTTCCTTCCTCTCAGCCACCTTCTCCCAGACTGTCCCCTAGCCCCTTCCCAGAGCTTTATCTCCTTCTCGGGCAAGGTGTCTCCCCCACCTTGTCCTCTGCCTGCTGCAACCTGTTGCAGCACGTTGACCAAGGGCAGGGGGTCCTGGCCAGGTCTGTGAACATGGAGCTGGGGGATCCATCCACCCTCTAGTGGCCTCTGGAGTGATCATATCCCTGGATCCCAACATCAACATACATGAGTAAATATGGGAAAACTGAGGTGTGCTCAGACCTCTCAGAGAAAACCCCAAGAACAGCCCCAGTCTGGGCAGTGAGAGGTTGTGTGGGACACGAGATGTGTGGCAATCCTGACCCACAGATTGGGACCTTGGGTATCTAACAGTCCCCACCCAGCATCCCTAGGCCATAGCCCTTTCCCCCAGAGCCCAAATCTGCCATGGCCTGGGACCCTCACCAAAATTTCCATAGATTTTTAGACATTTTGAATATTTGAGCTGAATTTGTTGTTCATTAAATTGATGAGTAATTAGGGTGCCCAGGTAGGTGTGCTCCCCACCCCCACCTCACACTCGGCTCTGCCACTCCCCTGCTCGACCTGCATCCCCCTTTAGCCCAGCCTTGAACTGCTAACCCCCTCCTCCCCAGCACAGCTGGCACCCTCACTCCTGACCCAGCCTGCCTTTATTACTGTCCCACACTCTCCAGGATCAGATGCACTTTGGGGTTTGAGCTACTGGAAGTCAGCTGATGTTCAGGTAGGGGGAGGGGAAGAAACAGGCGCATGTGTAAGTGTCTCTGCACTGGGAGCTCAGAGCTGGCACTGATGCCTGGGAGACAATGCCCCTTAGTGAGTCCCCCCCACCTGCACCATGGTGCCTCCAACTGCCCCCCCCCAGGTTTATGGGGGTCAGCACTAACTTGGGAAAGTCAGTCTGTTTTCTGGGCCTCCATTCCTCCATCTCCTCCCTTTCATTCCCAGGAGACCGCAGCGGCGGGATGCCAGGCGCTGTAACACGCACGTTGGGCTGGCGCCCAGGCCGAGGGGGCTGTTAATATTAATGGGCAGGAAATGGCTCCAGCCTGGTAAAGGGCATGAAATATTCAGGCCGGGAAAGTGGCAGCTGCTGGTGCCTGCACACCCCTGCCTGTCCTGACTCATGTGTCCCCCACAGGAGAAGGCTGACCTGGGGGAGGTGAATTTCTCCCTATGCTACCTACCCACAGCGGGGCGGCTGACGGTCACCATCATACGGGCCTCCAACCTCAAAGCCATGGACCTGACTGGCTTCTCAGGTCAGGGATGGAGCGGTCTGGGTTTGGAGGGCTTCTGGGGCAAGGAAAGGAGAAGGGGTTGTGCTACGTTGCAGGGGATGCTATAGGAGTAGGAGGGAGACAGGAGTGTGGGAGGTGTATGGGTGCTTCTGGGCTGCTGGGACTGGGTGACATGGAGCTGCACCCCTCCCCTGCTGGGCCATGTTTGACACCCCCCCCCCCCCCGTTGGCCTCCCCAGATCCCTATGTCAAGGCCTCGCTCATGTGTGAGGGGCGGCGGCTGAAGAAGCGGAAAACATCCATCAAAAAGAACACACTGAACCCCACCTACAACGAGGCCCTGGTCTTCGACCTGCCACATGAGAGCGCTGAGAATGTCAGCCTGACCATTGCCGTCATGGACTATGACTGGTGAGACCTGGGGGAGCATGGCCCCGAAGCCAGGAATGGCCTCGATGAGGTGGGGTTGGCAGACTGGAGGAGGACTAGAGAGGTCCAGCTCTGAGAGGGAAGTGGGTTACAGAAGGGATGGCCGGGAGCTAGGACATCTGGGTTCTGTCCCAGCTCTGGGAGGTGCCATGGGCCCTCATGGTGGGGTAGGTGGGGCTCCAGCCTTGACTTGTTTCTGCCTCCTCCAGCATCGGGCACAATGAGGTGATCGGGATGTGCCGTGTGGGCAGCGATGCCGAGGGGCCAGGCCGGGAGCACTGGGCAGAGATGTTGGCCAACCCCCGCAAACCCATTGAGCACTGGCACCAGCTGGTGGAGGTATGGGGGTGTTACAGAAGAAGGGCCCATTTGTGAAGAAGTTGGGCGTGTGTGTGACCCTGTGCATGCATGCACCAGACTTTTTGCTATAAGGAATGGGTGTTGGGGGTACCCTCTGGGGTTGGCTTACATGGAATGGTTTTGAGGTGCAAGGGAGCTAGCTGGGGGTTAGCCTTTGATGCTGGGAAGGTGCAAGGAGGGGTTGCCTAGGCCAGTGGTTTTCAAACTTTTTTCCTCAGGATCCAGTTGAAAAAAATAATTTATGCCCACGATCAAGCAATGACATCCTTGAGCAATGCATTCCAGTCTTCTGGCTATGGCAGCAAGGGGTGCTGCGACCCAGTGCTTGAGGGTCTGCGACCCAGTACTGGCTCCTGATGCTCAGTTTGACAACCACTGGCCTATGGTGGGGAGGGGATGTGAATGGGCAGGGGCACGCCATGGGGAAAGGGGTTATGGAGGGGGGCAGGAATTGTATGGACAGAGCCACAGATGGGGGTTGGGCTGTGGAGATGTGGTTGGATCACGAGTGTGGAGGGGGGCTTGGGAGAAGGGGCTGGTGCCATCTCTGACCCCACTCCCCCCCGACTCATAGGAGAAAACCCTGAACAGCTACATCTCCAAAAGTGCACAGCGTGACAAACCCAGCATCGTCGTTGAGAGCGTCCACTCGGACTAACACCCCTCCCGCCCCCCGCGAGAGAGCCCCAGGGGCTGTGAGTATCTGAGCAAACAGGGTGTTGCGGGGCAGGAGTGCGGGCACCACAGAGCTGAGTATATTCTCTCTCTCCTCACCCCAGGATCATGGTCGTTCTCCTTGGTTCGGCGCTGTTCTCCATGTCCGGGGGAGACGCCATCAGGAGCCGTGTGCGCACATCTGGGGGAGTCACCTTTTCTCAAAGCCATAGGAGAAGCCAGGACCGCGCTGTCTCTACACTCCCACCCCCCTTGGAGCTGGTTTTATTTTGAGGGGGGGGCACAGGCTGGGCACCCCCTTCTACTCAGTGACTTGCATGTTGCAGGGGTTGGGGCTGTCACCCTTCCACCCCTGGGGATGATGGAGAGGGGCGTGATGTCTGGCTTTAGCCACACCCATGCACTGTGAATCCAGGTGTCCAGGGATCTGTGTCTCATCTTGAAGAGCTGGGACCTCTTGACTGGTTCTTTCCATCCCTCCCCATTACCTCCTGCTCGCCCCGCAACTCAGTGCGGAGATGAGACTCTGGCACTGTAGGGGGCCTGTTACCCCCTCAATGACCAAACCGTCTGGGGGGCTGTTTGCAGCAATCCTCACAAGACCTGGCTTCCCCTGACTGAAACGGGGGTCATGCCCCTTCCCCCTGAGGGGCCTTCATGCTTGATCTGGACTTGGGGAGGGGAATGTGTCTCTTCCACCTCCCAGTTTATTTCTGTGTGGTTTGCATGAATATGATTTCCCCCCCCCCGCCTTTGGTGTGTGTGTGTGGGTGGGGAGGAGGACCCAGTCATCTGGGTACCTCCCAAGAGTGTAGGGGTGTGTGTTGGGGGAATCCGTCTTGGAGAACCCAGGCATCCAGTTCATGTCTGTGCCGCACTGGGAATGTAGTTCCCTCTACCCCCACCTTTCCCCATCCCTAATGCACGTCTATATGTTTGTCCATCTGTGTTTGTCTGTCTGTCCATCTGTCTGTCCATCCCCTGATTTCGTGGGTCTTTGTTTTTAAGCTTGTGAGGAGAAAAACAAACAAGAAACCCGGCCAGACCAACCCGACCAAGCAGAAAGCCCTCTGGAAAAGCCATAGGACCCCCCGCCCCTGGCCGGGGACCTCCCCTACCTAGCCTCCTGGGCAGGGGTGGGGCGGGGCCAGGCAGGTGGGGTTCTGTCTAAAACATTCTGCAATACCATCCACTGGAGCTCAGAGCCGCTGCTAATGTGACCTTAACAATAAACCTGGTGAGAGGCGACAGCTGGGCCTGGTGTCTCCCTGACCCCCCAGCTGGGTCCTAGGGGCCCCACTGATTCCATGGGTCCCTCTCCCCTCCCACCTGCCCTATAGCATGACACTGCTCCTTGTTCCCACCCCCACATTATAATGGGCACCCCTTGTCACTAGGGGGGGCAGAAATTGCTGAGGGGGATGGGGAGCCAGGACTCCTGGGTTCTGTGCCGGCTCTATGTGGGGACTGTGGATCTTTAATGAACCCTCCTTTCTCCTGGGGGTGGGCTGTGAGGGAGAACTGTCAGGGTCACCTCAGAGGACTTTTGTTGAGTGCAGTTCACCACTGTGGGAGCAGGGCTTGCTCTATCTTTTTCTGGGCAGGTCTGATGCTTCCTTGGGCATGGGGATGTGGCAAAGGTTGGGGCTGTGCTGATGGGGGCAGGATCAGTTCTTTCTAGTTTTGCATTTAATGATGGGATCCCAAATCCTGCCCTTTCCCCACAAGAGTGGTGGTAGTGTTGGCCCAGCTCTGTTTCTGGGACATGAGGCTGCCTGGAAGGGGATGGGCTGCACAAGCTGGATGATGTTTGCACACCCCAGGCTCCAGAGCCCAGTGCTGGGGCTGGTCCCCATTGGATGGCATCACCTCAGGGGATCCTGCATGGAGGGAAGATGGCTTCATGCACTTGTACACCAGGACTGGTGGCCATTGGTCCCCCACATCTCTGTAGGTGTGGCAGCTGGGTTCATGACAGTGGGGCTGGTGACCTTTGTCTGCCCAGAGGCTAGCGGCCTTGAATGGGGGATGGGTGCTTTGGTGGCCAGGATTAGATCTCGAAATGCTCTTGATCCCTGTGGTGCTTTGGCCTGGAATCCACAAGCTGAAACTCAGTCCACGCAAGTGCAGAGTATGTTGCTCAAAAGGAAACATCAGCTGCACGGCTGCAGTGCCAGGCCAGCCTGATGCTCTAAAAAAAAGCCTGTGGCCTGGGGATAAGTACGGGTCACAGGGTGAGTGAATCAATCCAGGGCTGGCGCAAAAAAGGTGATTTTGTTCTGGGCTGCATTCAGAGGAGCATTGTACGTAAGACTGGGGAGATGAATGATTGTCGCATTCTGCTTGACACTGTGGGGAGGCCTCCAATTTGGAGGACTGTGCTCTAGGAAAGAGATGGTGGAACTGGAGTGAGCCTGGAGGACAGCAATAAAAATACTTCAAGGTTTAGCAAACCTGACTTGAGGAAAGATTACCTCTTTGCTGGCAAGTTTGGAGTCATAGACACATTGGATTTAAGTTCAGTTCAGAGAATGGAGGACTGGGGGGTGGGGATGGGGGAACTTGGTCTTTGGATCTGCTAAGGGCAACTGTAAAGAGGATGGGGAGCAATTGGTCTCCATGTCCACCAATGGTCAGACAACGTCATGGCTGTGATTTGTTGTTTAGTTAATCCCCTCTCCCTTGCTGCAAAAATCCTGTGGCACCTTAAAGACTAAGAAATTTCTTCAGGCATAAGCTTTCATGGGTTCCAACCAATGTTCCCTCTAATTTTTCATAGTCTGTATTCACAAAAAATTTCTTTTGTGCAATTTTTCAGAACCAGTATCCAAATTTGTGCACACTCCAGTGACTGTGGTCAAACTTGTGAGTGCAACGAGTGTGTATAATGCAAATAATATCTAAATTGTAGTTTGATATGGTGATGGAAATGATTTTATAAATTACAAAACCTTATTTGAAATGTGCTCTTTGAAACTGCCTTCTTAAAGTGGCACAAAAATATTAGCACTGTTGAATTTTTGTGTGCGTGCTTTATTTTGTTGTGTGCATGGCCTTCACAACCTGTGTGCACGTGCACAGCTTAGAGGGAACATAGGTTCCAACCCGCTTTGTCAGATGCCTGAACTGGAAACTACAGTTAGGAGGTGTATATACATATTGTATTTGCAAATGTATATACCTCCTAACTGTAGTTTTCCACTTCATGCATCTGATGAAGTGGGTTTGAGCCCAAGAAAGCTTATGACCAAAGAAATTTCTTAGTCTTTAAGTGCTGCAGCACTTTCATTGTTTTTGCTATACTGAGTAACATTGCTACCCCTCTGGGGTTAGCCAGCTGTCCAACATCAGAGAAGTTAAGCTGTGGAACAGGGTCCGTGGGGAAGAGCTGGGACTCCTAGTACTGGAGGCATCTAAGGACAGGTTTGGTCAGATGAACCCCCTGGATGGGCTGGCTCTTGTTTTGCCTGGTTCTGCATTGGCACAGGGGCTGGATGAGGTGGCCTTTGGTGGGGCCCTTCCAGCCCTATGTTTCTCTGATTGTGTCCCAAGCCTAATGTCTAGTGCAGTGGCTCCAATATTTTTGGCTCAAGGGCCACAGATATTTTTACAGTGCTCAAGGGCCACCAGTCTGCCAGCAGGCCACCCTCCACCAGACAAGGAATTCAGTAGAGGGTGCCTCTTCCATGATCTCCCATCTCCCTAGCTTCAGTAAGGAAACTGCATGTGTCTTGCAGCCCTGTGTTCCTGAGTCCCCTGGCAGTGTCTACTTTTGGCAGTCAGGAGACCACTCCCTCTGGCTCCAGCAGAGACCCAGCACCTACAGCCAGGGGAAGTGGAGCATTGATCTCCCATCCCCTTGTCTGGAGTAAGGAGTCTGGCCTGCATCAGTCTTTTAGCCACACTTAACACAATCTGCCTGAATCCTTAGGCAGCAACTCCCTCCTGCAGTCAGCAGAAGGGGGGCTGTGGGCCACTTTGAAAGTCCCTGAGGGTGACTTTTTGCCCCCTGAACACAGGCTGGGAACCACTGGTCTGGTGCCTTGCCCATGCTCCATAGCCTCACACAGGGGCTTCCTTTGTACTGCCGCATACCCAGACTTGGGTGTCACTGTACCCTGTAGCTCTGGCTTCATCCTAGGGTTTGGTGCCAAGAGTGTGCAACCAACAGCAGGGAAACCCCAAGGCAGTGGTTTTCAAGCCTCCCCCCCAGGACTCAGTTGAAAAAAATCATTTATGCCTGCAATCCAACAGTTGCATCTTTGAGCAGTGCATTTCAGTTTCTCAGCAGCAGCAGCAGGGAGCTCTGCGACCCAGTTCCTGAGGGTCTGTGACCCAGTATTGGGTCCTGACCTGTTATTTGAAAACCACTGCCTTGGGGCAACAGGCTAGCTTCCTGACTCTGCGAGGCCCTGGCAGGCTCCATCCCTACCATGGTGGATGACGTGGATTCCCCCCCAGGGAGATGGCCCATGGGACACTGTGTATGTGGGTGGAAAGTCCCCCAGTAAATTGGTTACCAATCAGTCATGTGACCAGAGCGGTTCTGTCTCCTTCCAAATCCAGACCTGAACTGCCAAGGGCCTTTTCTTCCTAGAATGCAGGGGAGTTCTTGGAGCCAGGACTCCTGGGCTCTATATTTGGCTCCAGGAAGGCAATGGGCATGTCTGTGACACACTTTGGGGTGATGCTGGTAGAATCACTCCCACTGACTTACAGCAGGATGGCTCCCAGTCTGAGCCCACTGTGGGAACCCCCCCACTGGCTTTGCTCATGCTCCAGCCTAGCCTTTTCAAGTCCCCACTTTTCTTTAGCAGGATTCCCACTTAGACCCCTTCCCCCCTGCACACTCCAACACCCAGTCCCTGGATATCCCAAGCTGCTGGCTTCACAGAATGCTCGCACCCCTGTTCATCCAACATTACCTTTTTATAGCAGGATGCACAGCACTGCATCAGTGGTGAAACCCGACGGCTGCATTTCACAGAGCTGGGGGGAGAGATGCTGGGAAAAGCCAGCCTAAGGGGTTTGGGAACATAAGGGTACTGCAGAAGAAAACTACCCTTGCCAGCTGGGGCTTAGGAACCATTTACCTTCCTGCCTGTAGGGGCAGGGTCCTCTTCAATGGCCCCTCCTTTGGGGTATCATTCTGTCAGTGCTTAAATCTCTGATTGATCCCCGCAGCAAACAAAGGGATGACCCCATGGACGGCCAGTGATCTCGCCAGGGAGTTAGCTTATATCCTTATACCCCAGATCAGCCAGGTCTTGGCTTTGGGCAGAGTCCTAGTCACCACCTGCCATTGGTGACAATGAAATGTGTCTGCTTGATCTAGGGTTACCAGATGTCAGGCAAAAGGAGGACACGTCCTCCTTTTTACTTTCACGTCCTCTGGCAGGCAGGCATTTGAAAAATACATGATTTTGTCTGGCTTTTTACTTATAGGGATTAAAATATTCTGGAAGGCCCTGGAACACCCTATTTTTAGGGGGAAGCATTCCAGGGCCCCCTAAAAACAGACAAAATATTCTATTAATGCTACATTTTTCTCCATGCGTCCTCCAATGTCCTCTTTTTTGTACTTCCCTGTCCTCCTTTCCAGGCTTTGGTATCTGGTAACCCTAGCCTGACTGTGCCTGTGCTGTGCAGGGGCTAGCGGGTTGGATGGTCTCTCCCACCCTGCACCTTGCCTTCGGCTTGCTGCCCAGAAGAGCGCAGGGAAAGGCAGGGGTGCACCAGGCCGGGGATGGTTGTCCCCAGTATTCTCCTCAGGACTTGAAATGAGGCAGGGGTTTGTGGGGAGGTGTAGGGCTGCTCACTAATTTGGTATAACACTGGTACTAGCTGACAACTGGGGGGTGGCCTTGGGGAGTTCGGGCAGGGTGTAGGGGGGTGTTAAAGAAATCCCTGGTTGCCCCTCGCCCCACAAGGACGGCAGTGGGGCTGCCCGGGCTCTACCCCCGGCCCTGCGGTGCCCCCCCCTCCTGGTGGGGCTGGGGGGAGGGGCACAGCTTGCAGGCTGGGGGCTATTTTTAGCTCCTGGGCCGGGCCGTACAGGCGGGGCTGGCGGGATGCGGGTTATTTTTGGCTCCCACGTGGCTTGTGACCTGCAGCGCTCAGGGCGTGGCCGTGTCTCGTCTCGCGCGCGTTTTGCTCCCCACGTGGGGGAAGGGGTGGAGCAGAGAGCCCCCCCGTCAGCCAAGGTCAGCCCGCACCACTTGTGGGGGGGCGGGTCTGTTCCCCGCGGCGTTTGGGGCTCCCCCAGCTCTGCCGACCCGACGGTGCATAGCGCATGTGGGGGGCTCAGGAGGAGACCCCCCGCCAGAGGGGTGCTGCGGTTCCGGCGCTGGCTCTTTATTGCTGGGGGGTGTGACTGGACCGCAGCGGGCAGGTGTGCAAACAGCTGGTGGGGTGGGGAGGCCGGGGAGAGGGGGTGTGTGGTCGGAGTCCCCAGGAGGGTTTTGGAGCCACTGGGGGGGACACAGCTCAGCAGGAGCCCGGTCCTTCGGCGTCAGCCCCCTCGGGTCTCATCCAACCCGTGCACCCTGAATCCGGCTCTCCAGCACCCAGCCCTGTCTGAGCTGCTCCTCGGGGTCTGGGGAGCCCAGCATGTCCCAAAGGCGCTGTGCCCCTGCCCTGAAGTCAGCTGTGTCTCCCAGCCCACGTGGGAGTCCAATGAGTTTGTTAGTTCTCAGGAGTGCAGTTTAGGATTTTGTTAGCAGCTTAAATAGAAGTTACAGCAGCCACTGCCTGGGAGCCACATACTGGGGGCTCCTTCCCTATCAGCCCCTGGGGGGGGCTAGCCTCTTCCCCCTAGACATCCCCATTCCCACCCCTTTGTCTCCTTGCAGGGCCTCCTCTGACACCCCCCAGTCACTGTCCTTGCAGTGAGGTGGAGCACAACTACAGACACCAACCTCACCCTTGGCTTTCTGCACCCCATGATGAGGGGTCTCCCATATTGCTCTGTGGTGGGGCTGGTTCCAGCCCAGTTTGGGCACACAGGCACCCTTCATGCCCTCTCTGCTGCACAGCCAGGCCCAAAGTATCACACTCCCTGCTTCCAGACACCCCCAAGGAGAGAGAGAGAGAGAGAGAGACAGCCAGGGTCACAGCCTCAGAGAGACACACTCTTCCATCTGAGGGCAGCAACTGCACATCTTGCCAAACACACACACACACACACACTCAGCACCCCAGAACACACTACAACCCAACACAAAGCTGATACAAAGATGCAATAAAGCAGACACACTGAGCGAAATGCATGCAGACCAGTGAGCAAAATCTACAGAGGCGCACCGGGTAAACACAAACACATCAGAGGCTGTGCCAACACAGACTGTCTCGCACAGTGCATGTATCATGGGTCACAACAAGAGGCACGCTGACACGCACACATTCCCTCATATCCAGACACACACACGCACTGTTACTTTCTCTCACACACTGACCTAGTCACTCATACACTGGTCAGCTGGACCTAGCCCTAAGCTCTGTTTCCTTCAGGTCCCTTTGGGGCGCTTAGCTATCCCCACCCACCCTGCCATCCCTTGCAAGGCCTTGGGGGGTCTGGGTGAGCAGGGGTGGGGTGAAGAAGCTGGGACTGGGCTCTGGGGTGGGGGTCGGGGGAGATGAAGTGAGAGGGAGGTTGGGGCTGGAAATCAGGGGTGGAAAGTGGGGGAGGTGAGGATATTGAGGACCCCTGGGGCAGGGCTTGTGGGGTTGGGAAGAGGGGGAGGGTGGTGAGGGGTAGTTAGGGCTCCCAGGGAATGGGGAGGTGTTGGGTCTGGATCCCTTTAATCCCCCCCGACACACAGCATGGGTCCCCCCTTACCTGACTCTGCACTCCAGAAGCTGCAGGCAGGTGGGTCCAAGCATGGGTCTGCAGGGTACTGGGCTGGTGGGGAGGGGTCAGCTCAGTAGTGGGGAGCACAGAGGGAGGGGCTGGGGGATGGAAGCAGATGGGGGTAATGGGGAGGATAGCTGGGGGGGGGGGCAGATGGGACTGAGGACATCCCGGTCTCAGGATCTGGGAAGCACCTGGCATGATGTGGGGCCTGAGCTCGGGTCTGGCCCACATGAGGGAGGATAATGCCTTGTTTGGATGCGTATGTGTGTGTGAGAGACAGCGAGCAAGCCTTGGGGGGGAGAGACAGACAGACAGCCCTGTCTCTGCCCCATCTCTTCAGGAACAGCAGACGGCCCCCCACACACAGCCTGCCAGCGCTGAGCCACAAGGCCTCTGATCTACACAGACACGCCCACGGAGGAGCACATTCCTGCCTGACGCACGCATGCGCTGGTGTGGTCTCCACACAGGCACGGGATGTGTCAAGACACACACACGCACAGCTGGGCTCTCCACACAGGCACAGGATGTGTCAAGACAGACACACGCGTGCATACACAAAGAGCTGTGCTCTACATACAGGCACAGGATGTGTCAACACACATCCCTCTCTCTCTCTGTGGCTGGATGGCTATGCCAGGCTGAATGGGGTGGGGGAGGTATATGGAGCTATGTCTGGGGCAGATGGATACACGGGTCCCTGGGTGTCAAGGATGGCTGGAGTGCTGGGTGTGTAGCTAGGGGTGCGTGGGGATGAATGTTAGGTTGTGCATGCCTGGGGGGTGGTGGTTAGAGTCTTTGTGGCCTTGTGCCTTTTCAAAAACCAACTCTGATTCTGTGACTGTGTGCTGATCTTGGGACCCCCTCTCTGGAGCCCACCTGAGTGGGGAGCCCCAGTGGACCCAGCCAGTTGGCTCCATCACAGCATATCACAGCCTCACAGTCCTCAGTGTACTGTGGGGTTGGTCAGGTGGGGTCCCTAGTGGCTGTTCGAGCACAGCAGGGGGAAGGGGGCTTGGGAACCAGGACACCTGGGTTCGCTCCCCAGCTCTGGGGAGGTAGGGAGGTGCAGTGGGACAAGGTGCCAGGACACCTGACTTCCCTCCCCAGCTTTGGGGAGGTAGGGAGGTGCAGTGGCCCCGGGGTGTGTATGGGGGGGGCAGCGCCCCCAGGGAGCCCAGCCCCAGTCCCTGCAGAGTGGCGCCCCCTAGCGCCGAGCGGGGGGTGGGTTGTGAGGCTGCCGCGGTATCGGCGGTGGCTGCAGAGCGGCGTTTTCCCCACCAGGTGTCGCCCCTCCACCAGCAATGGGACGCTGAGTCTGGGCGCCGCGGTCGCTCACCCGGGCCCGGCCCCATTGGGGGGTCAGTCGCCCTATGAATGGCTGGGCTGGAGCCAAACGCGACCCGCATCGGAGGCAGGAAAGGGTCTCAGGGGTTTGGATCCCACTGATGCAGGACAGAGCCGGGGTGGAAGGAGTCGCGTGGGGGGATAAATTAGGTGGAGGAAGGAGGTAGAGAGTTATGGGTCAGAGGGTACTAGGGGTGGGGTGAGGGCAGAGCGAAACAGGGTGGAGGCCCCCCCAACATTTCCCTTCCCATACCCCACAGTGCACCTCCACGGGCCTGTGCCAGTGTGCACCAAAGCACAGGCTGAAATACACAAATAGACACATGCATAGGGCTCCCCATAGCCAGCCTGGTGCTGTGTGCAGAGGACAGAGTGCACACACATGCACAAACCCACAGGGGCACAGACACACACACCTATGGAGGTGAGCACGCCCATCCATGTGCACAGCAGTGTCTGAACACAGATCCCGCACTGCACATGCACACCCAGAGCGCATGACCTGCAGACAGGAGGGGGGAGCCAGCTCTCCTCTGTAGCTACTGTGTCCCCAGTAGGTGCCAAGTGCCCTTCTACTCCCCAGTGGGGGATAGGTAAGAACTGGGTTAGCCCTGCTCTGCAACACACAGAATTGGGCCAGGCCTGTGTCCCTGGCCACTGGCAAAAGTTCTCAGGGATTGTGGGTAAGGTGGAAAAGGTCACAGATACAGGCCAGGGCCTTAGAGATTGTGGGTGTCAAGCAATGGGGTGCTGGTACAGGCCAGGCCCAAGGGATTGTGGGTAATAAGGAATGGGGCACTGGCATAGGTTGGGCCCTGGGGGATTTTGGGAAGTAGATGCTAGCCTATGGAGGATCTAGCTGGGATTGAACAGATCTATTGGCGACGGAGCCTCCACTTAGTTCCCCATGGCACTGCAACCCCCTACAGGTAGAGAGAGCACCCTTTGTGGACACCCCCAGCTGCTGCACAGTGTCCCTCAGTGCCACACCAGGGCAGCAGGGGCACTGCTGAGTGCAAAGGGAGAGCACCTCCTCTTGAGTCCCCCTGCCACTTCCTGCCGCACAGGAGCAATGGTTGCATGCTCCCCCCCAGAGCCAGCTGCAGTGTTGCCTTTGTCTTTGCTTGCTGGGCTGGGCCCCACCACGGGACTTGGCCCTGCTAATTTATGCCCTGCGTCAACAGCAGCTCCAGCTCACACCTTGTGCCGCGTGGCTTCTCTTTGCAGCTCAGCCTTGGGCTGTGACAGGGAGTCAGGGAAATTAGGAGCAGCCAGGTCCCCTCTGCAAATGGGGGGGTGTACTTGGCCTGGAGTCACATGGGCTGAGGCATTACTGTCGTTTGTGGGATTTTGGATAATGGAAAATGAGTGCCTCAGGGGAAGCTGGGTGACAAGGACTGGGGCACTTTGGGACCAGGTGGAGCCCCACTGGGTTCTGAGTAATGGGAGTGGGAATGTGGCACTGGGGCTGGGAATGGCTTGGGGGAGGCTAATGGATTCTGCATAACAGAATATGGCACTGACTCCTGGGGGCTTCTGGGTAATTGGGTGCTGGCACAGGCCTGGTACCAAAGAATTCTGGGTAATGGGGTGCTGGCACAGGCCAAGGGACTCTGGGCAATGGGGTGATGCCTGACACAGGCTGGGGACCAAGGAACTGTGGGTAATTGAGTGCTGGCACAGGCCAAGGGGTTCTGGGTAATGGGGTGCTGCCTGGCACAGGCTGGGGACCAAGGGATTGTGGGTAATGGGGTGCTGGCACAGGCCAAGGGATTCTAGGTAATGGGGTGCTGCCTGGCACAGGCCAGGGACAGGTAATGGGGTGCTGCCTGGCACAGGCTGGGGACCAAGGAACTGTGGGTAATGGGGTGCTGGCACAGGCCAAGGGATTCTGGGTAATGGGGTGCTGCGTGGCAAAGGTGGGGACAAGGGATTCTGGGTAATGGGGTGCTGGCACAGGCCAAGGGACTCTGGGCAATGGGGCGATGCCTGACACAGGCTGGGGACCAAGGGACTGTGGGTAATGGGGTGCTGGCACAGGCCAAGAGATTCTGGGTAATGGGGTGCTGCCTGGCATAGGCGGGGACCAAGGGATTGTGGGTAATGGGGTGCTGGCACAGGCTAGGCCCTGGGGACATTCTGGGGAATAGGGTGCTGGGCTGTGGGGGACCCAGTGGTGGGTGGTCCAAGCAGGGGTGTGGCAGACAGCCCAGCTTCCTCTGTGGGTGCTGCCCTTTGGGGTTGGGGGGTTTTGGCCTTGGGGCCCCAGATCTGCCAGGATCGAGCCCCTGCTCCCGGTCCCGTCCCCCCTTGCTAGCTCCTGGCTGTCTCCCTGCACTCCCCCCTTGCTCGCTCCCTCCTCCTCCCTCTCCCCCGCCCCATTAGTATTCCGCTCCCGTCCCCGCTGGCCTCACAGACTCTCTGCACCATCCAACGTGCGGCGCGGAGCGGGGAGCTGCTCCGCCGACTCCGGCCCGCGCCCCCCGCCCGCCGCCCCCCGGGGCCCATGGCCAGCGCCCAGTGACCGGCCGGGGGCCGGGGACCCCCCCAGCTCCGGAGAGGGGGGGATGCTCCCCCCGAAACGCCCGCCCGCCCCGGTGAGTGTCCGGCTCGCTGCGCCGCGGGGGGGCTTTGTGTCACCTCGGAGCAGGGACTCCAGCGCCCCCCCCCATTTCTGCCCCCCAGCCTCCCTCAGCATCCTCCGATCCCACCTTCCGCCTGCCTCCTGCCCCCCATCCCCTCCAGCATCCTCAGGTCCCCCCTCCCGCCTGCCCCCCCAGACCGCCCACCTGGGCTCCCCTCCTGCATCCTCAGGTCCCCCCCTTCCAATTGCCTCCTGCCCCCCCGCCCCCCAGCTCCTCCAGCATCCTCAGCTTCCTCCCCAGCCGCCTGCCACTTTCTCCCCTTCCTGCTGGCTCAGCATCCCTGTGCTGCCTCCACCGTCCCCCCACTGGGCCTTGCCCCCTACGAGCCTCCCTGGCTCGCCCCTCACCTCTCCTCACTCCAGTGGCCCCGACTTTCCTGGGCCTCCCCAGTGTGGCCAAGGGGCATGTAGGTTTAGGGGGGTGTTGAGTGTGAGAAAGGTGGCCCCTCAGGTCCCATTGGCACACTGGTGGGAACTGGGGGGCAGGATGTTGGGCTGGGGAAAAATCAAACTGTTTGTGGGGTGTGCAATCCACCCCGAGGTGCTGGCTGGAAGAGGGGCACTGGGCCTGCTGGGGGGAACCTGTCTGAGAAGCTGGATGTGGGGCTGTGGAGCACGTTTATTCAGGGGCTGGGTCCAGAGGAAGTGCATATGCAGGGGCAAGGTGTGGCGGGCTGGGGACAGTGCAGGGGCAGGTTTCTCTGGGATGTGGGGCAGGGTAAGGGTTGGGATTCCCATGGGGAGGGGTGTGATTTGGTGCAGGGGCCACAGGCCAGGCTGGGGGAGTGTGGGGTGGCCCCTGCTGCAGCCCCAGGGCTCTTGCTGCAGTGACTCCCCACAGTTTGATGCAGCTTACAGGTGGGAAGGGGTGTTCTGGGGGGGAGCCAGGCTGAGACTGGGGGGCATAGGGGGATGGGGCATCAGGCCAGGGGTATCTGGGGGAGGAGTTCACAGGGGAGGATGTGGAGCAGGGGCGATGGGCTGGGCAGTCTGGTCAGGGGCACATGAGGGAGGGGAGCACAGGGGAGGATGGGTGGGGGTCAGGTTGGGGAGGTTGGGGGGATGTGGGGGGATGGAGCAGTCACCAGGGAGAAACCAATGTGCTACTCAGTAGCCGTTTCCACGGCAACTGGAGCTCATGGAAACGGGGTTGGGACAGAAAATGGAAACACAGTGGAGGGGGCGACACTGCAGTAGGGCCTGTTGCTGTCCCCCCATGACAACCAGTTGGGCTTTCCCCGTCCCCTTGCTATTCTGTGGACCCCATTCCTCCTCCCCTTCCTCCAGCATCCCCCACCCCACAACAACCTGATCCTCACCCCCAGCAAGTTTACAGGGCTTCTCTGAGACCCCCAGCATCTGGCTGAGATGGACCCCTTCAACCCAGGGATAAGTGACTCCTCACAGCCAAACCCATAGTGCAGGGGACACTGGGCAGGGGGGCTTCCCCCAGAGTGGAGGGGAGGGATCAGCTGTTGAGGGTGGCTGGGGTGGTTTGGAGGAGCTGGGGGGTAACAGTGGGGGTTTGAGATGGTCACAGGGAGGGATTGGGGCAGAGGGTGTTGGGGGCAGCAGGGAGCTGGGCGGGGTATGCTAGGTGGGCCAGGGACGTTCGGGACCAGATTTGGGGAGAGGGGGAGATGGAGGGAAGAGCAAAGTGGGGGGGGTCAAATTGCAGAAGGTGCTGTAGGGCTGGGGGTCCCGAGGGGCAGCAGGGTGTCAGGAGGAGTGGGGGGCTTTGGTTGTCACCCCAGGCTTCAGCAGTGAAGGCTGCTGCTCTGCTCAGGGCTTCAGGGAACCCCCAGGGGGCCACAGCAGGATTCCCGGCCTTCCAGGCTGCCCTGAAAGGCGCGTGTGTGAGATGCTATTTCATCGGCCACAGAAGCCCAGGTGGGAGAAGTGGCAGATCTGGAGCTAGCGGAGCCTGGAGAAAGGCAGCTGGTTGGGAGAGGGGGCACCAGCTGAGTGTGTTGGGGGGACCTGGGGGTTGTGGGTCAGGACACAGGCGGGAGGGGCACTGGCAGAGCTGGGGGAGCCCTGGGCTGGGCTAGTAGGGGGCTGCAGGTTCAGAGTTGGGGGGGGGGCAGGACCCATTTATCGTGAGGCCCTGTGAATTTTAAATCTCTTCACCCTGGTGGAGCCCCCGGCTGGGTGTGTGTCTGTAATGGATGGGGGGACCAATAGGAGGGGGCTGCCAGCTCTCACACAGGGGGAAGGAAGAGGAGGGGCAGGGGGTTCAAGTGTGGGTGGGGAGCCGGGAGAAGGCCACTAACCAAGGGCGTTTGGAGGTGTCCAGCAGCGGTGGGGTGGATTTGGAACCCAGGAGTCCGGTCCTGCCCGGCTGGGAGGGGGAAGGGAGCAGGCTGTGAGAGAGCGTCTCTGCATCGTGTTACATCTGCAGGCTCCTCACGTCCCCTTTGCCAGGCAGCCCTGCTCCAGCCGCTGACATTGAGACGGGGTGGGGGGTGAGTGGGGGGGATGGGCCCTAGCGAGGATCCCCCCCACACCTCTCCCCACTGTGCCTAGCTCCACCTCCATCTCATTTCCCACCACGCTCCGCTTCCCCCCCAATCCTCAGTTCTGCCTCTGGCCTGGGGAGAATATTCGAGTTGGCGGGGGGGGAGGGCAGGACCTCTGGTTTCGGTCGCTTGGACTGCAGAAGTGGGTCTGGCAGATTCAAGCTTGGGTGTGGTGGGGTCACCTGGGAATCACGGAGCCTAAGTTCTAGCCCCCTGCTCCTGGAGGGGACCAAGGTCTAGTGGTCAGAGTAGGGGAGGCTGGGAGTTGGGGCTCCTGAGTTGCGTCTGGCCTTGCCATGGTCTCTCTCTCTCTGTGCACCCTGTTGCCTTTCTAGCCACAGCACTGGGTAGAAAGAAACCAGAAGTCTGCAAAGTTGTAGAACTGACCCCCCAACCCCCAGGCAGGGCTCAGTAACTGCTCCATCCACCCCCCCCCTTGCCAAAATCTTGATTACTGCCCCCTTTTCCTAACATCTCCCTCATGGTGGTGGTGGTGGGGGCTGCAATGGGAGGAGGGGCACAGCAGCAACACCCTCCACGGAGATGTTTTATTTACTTGCATGCTGACCCCATCAAGGGTGGGGACCACAAGATCAGACCAGTGATAGAATCAGCATTTGAACCCAGGAGTCCTGACCCCCACCCCCCTGCTCCTGAGATGTCATGGGCATTTGTGTTCTCCTGCCCTGCTGCTCCATGGGACCTGAGCCCCATGGCTGTGCTGGGCCGAGACCCCTGTGCTCCCCAGCAGAGTGGGCTGTGTCCCTGCTGCCCCCACCAGACAGCAGGCCAGGGGTCTGGCACTAAAAGAGCCCTGGGGATTGGGAGCAGAACTGGGGCTGTGTATCACTGTGAGGCTGGAGGTGCCCCATTGCTGAGTAGGGAATAGCTGGGGATAGGTGTGCATCTAACACATGAGCTGGGGATTGGGGTGTGGATATAATGTGTTTGCCAATGATGCCAATGAGTTCCCATGTGAGTTCCTGTGTAGCTAACGCATGTCTGACATGGGTCCAGTGAGTTAGTGTGGATAACACATGCTGTGTGTCCTGGCTGTGCTATGGTGCAGAACATATGCCCTGAGTGCCCCTGCTTTAGATATGCACCGAACATACTGTGCAGGGCCAGGGGCTGGGGCTGGCGATGGTGTCCCACCATTCCCAAGTGCCTTAATAGATACCTGGGCTAGAAAGCACCTGGAGTCCTTCAGAGCGTCCTATGTCCCATGGAGATCCACAATAACCTGAGCCCCTACCCCCCATCAGCACCCATCGTAGTCCCCTGACCCTCACCCTCAGGTTCCCTGAAATTGTTACCCTCTAGGCCCCAGCCTGAGCCCCGAAGCCTTTTGCCTCAATGCCAGTCCCCAGCCTGTCAACCTCCAAATTCATTGGCCCTAGTAACCAGGAATCCTGGACCTCCCCACTCCTCCCAGCTGCTCATCTTAGCTCTGGCGGTCCAGGGAAGCTTCCTAGCCATCATGGTGACTAGGGTGGGGGTTCCGCATGTGGTGCCTGGGGAGGGCATGAGGGTCCTGTATAGGCTAAAGGGATGGCAACGTCTTGGGAAGAGAACTCAGGCTCCCTGATCTCTTGTTAACCTGGGCCCCCAACCCCATTCCCTCATTAACCAGCACTCCCACTCCACCCATGCTGTTCTGCCTTTTTGGGCTTGGCTGTAACTCTGGGATCTGGGCATCCAGGGGTCCTACACTGGCTTGGCTCTCTCCCCCACCCCGAACCTCAAATAGTCATTGTGCTTCTTTGCCCCCACTGCCCAACCAGACCATCAACTTTCCCCACCCTCCTCACTGCAGGGGCAGTGCTGTGACCAAACCGGGGCCACCAAGGACTCTCCTGCCAGGTGCCAAGAACGCCACTGTGTGCAGCTTCGCTCATCCTGCATGCTCTGCCACCCTGCTCACCTCACCTGGCCAACGTGCTGTTTGGACCAGCTGCCCCCTCTCACCAGGTTTCATGTCTGGCTGAGTGCTGCAGCTTCCCTGCTAGGCTGTGGTGCCCTTTGCTTAAAAGTGCTCAGGCCACAGCTTCTGGCACCTAGAACAAGTGCAAAATCCTTCAGGAGGCATCTGCCCCATCCCAGGCTCCTCTGACCAGGCTCACTGCTGAACCCTTCCCCTCCCTCCACCACTCCTCTTAGATCAATGATTTCTGTATTGATCCCCCCAGCCGCCTCCCTCTAGTCAATTTGCCAGCTCCAGCACCGATTTGCTGGGTAATTAATTTGATGTTTAATTAACTCATTTCAGTTTTGATCCTCTCCTCCCCCCCGTTCGCTAGCTGAGTTTGTGTCCAAACCTTAATAGGCTCTGTCCCACCCCTCCTGTCCTCTCTGCTGACGCCTGCCCTGGCTCCCATCAGTTCTCACCCTTCATTCCACTCCCTCCCTATCCCTTGACAGGCCCCCACTGCACCCCATCTGCACTCAGTTGCGTCAAAAATTAAAGAATGGCAAGTCAGACCCTCCAAACCAGGAGATTTAAAAAGAAAATGAAGTGGGGAGGCACTGGCATGATGCTTTTCCTATTTGAACCCCCCATGGGTGTAGGAGGTTGGGGGTGGGCAGGGAATACGATATTGACAGCTGTCCGCTATTTACAGCAAGGAGGGTGATTTTGGTTGCAGTTAGCGGTCCCAGTTGAAATTGGGTCCCATGCTGTGCCAGGTGTCCCACAGACTGCCAGTGAGATTGGGGGTCCTGTCATTTCAGGTGCTGACCTGACAACTAGTTGTCCACTAGTGCAACGTTGTGGCTACTCCCGGTTTCCTGAGGACCATGGAAGGGACTGGGGAATGGTCAGGAACAGCTGCACTGTGGCCATTTCCAAAGGGGTAGCTGTGTTAGTCTAGTCCAGCAAAACAAACAAGGAGTCCTGTTGCACTTAAAGACTAACAAATCTATTTATCGCATGAGCTTTTGTGGGAGAAAATTCCACTTCTTTGCATTTATTTCCCACCCATTCTGTAAGTTCCCCATCTTCAAGCATCAGACGAAGTGAGATTTTCTCCTGTGAAAGCTCATGGGACAAATAAATTTGTTAGTCTTTCAGTGCCAGAAGACTCCTTGTTTACCGTGGCTATTGTATATTATTGTTTATTTGTATTGCCAGAGAGTCATGAACCAGGGCCCCACTGCTGTAAGCATGGTTCAAACAAACAAAAGGACAGTGTCTGCCCAAAGGAGTTTGCAATCAAAATATGATGAGATGATAGGGGTAGGGGGAATAAATAATCATTGACTGAAGATGGAGAAAACTGAGTTTGTTTAGTCGGGAGAATAGAGGACTGGGGGAGGCGGGGACATCACAACAGTTTTCAAGTACATAAAAGGTTGTCAGAAGGAAGAGGGAGGTAAATTGTTCCTGTTAACCTCTGAGGATAGGACAAGAAGCAATGGGCTTAAATTGCAGCAAGGGCAGTTGAGGTTGAACATTAGGAAAAACTTACCAGCTGTCAGGGGAGTTAAGCACTGGAATAAATTACCTAGGGAGGTGGGGGAATCTCCGTCATTGGAGGCTGTTAAGAGCAGGCTGGACCATACTTCTCCATCTCTTGGGGTCTTCAAGTTGAGGCTGGATGCCTTTGGAGTAAGGTATGTGGAGCAAACACAAGTTACTGTGCTTGATGCAGAGATAACTGAGTGCAAGTTACTGGCCTGTGATGTTCAAATGTCAGACTAGATGGACTAACATGCCTTTCTGGCCTTGAAGTGCTCTAATAGAAGAAGACAAGGGTTGGAAGGGCTCTCAGGAGGTATCTAGTCCAACCCCCTGCTCAAAGCAGGACCAACCCCAATTAATCATCTGAGCCAGGGCTTTGTCAAGCCAGGAGGGGGATTCCTCAATGTCTAAGGATGGAGATTCCCCCACCTCCCTAGGTAACCCAGTCCATGCTTTACGACACTCCTTGGGAAAAGGTTTCTCCTAATGTCCAACCTAGACCTGCCTCACTGTGACTTGAGCTCATTTCTCCTACTTCTGTCATCTGTCACCACCGAGGATAGCCTTGCCCCATCCTTATTGCATCCCCCTTTCAGGCAGTTGAAGTCTGCTGTCAAATCCCCCCTACTCTTGCCCTCTGGAGACTGAAGACCTCAGCCTCAACTCATAAGTCACATGCTCTGGCCCCTGAATCTTTTTGTTGCCCTCAGCTGGCCTCTCTCCAAATTGTCCATGTCCTTCCTCTGTGGAAGGCCCAAAACTGGACCCAATAATCAAAATATGGCCTCACCAGTGTCATCTAGAAGGGACTAATCACTGAATAGATTCTCTTCTCCCTGGGCCCATAGGGAGTGGATTGGGGCTATGGCTGGAGTGCTCGGTTCTTAGCGATTCTTTGCTCTGAGTTCTTTCAGACAAGAGCCACCTCACACTGCTCTCTGTGCAGGGGTCGCAGTCTGTGCAGCACACAGCCAGGGGTGGGGCCCCTATCTCAGCTGGGGTCTGTGCAGCCGTGCATGGGATGAAAGGGGCTCTGATCTCGGTTGGGGTCTTGAGATGCAGCTCAACATCACTAACACTTGCCATGTTATCGTGAGTCTTATGGTATTTTGCGTTTCTCAAAGGCCAGTTGCTGGAGTCCTAGGATTAAATGGGAATCAGACTAAGGGGTGGGATGGAGAAATTTACAAACATCACCCAAACGCCACCTGAAATCAGAAGGTGAATTAAATGAGTCCAACATTTATTGGTTTTTAAGTAATCTTGTGAGTTTTGAGCCAGTCTCATGATTTCTTTGGCCTGACGTGTGGCTTGTGAGCATGGGAGATTGGCAAGACTTAAATGGCCCCAGGGGAAGAACATCAAAGGGGCTGTGGACTGCCACTGATGGAACAAATTGGGGTCAAACTGGGCTCAACTTTGCACAGGACAGATCAATGCTGGTGCTCCTTAAGAGTCAGGCAAGCAGCTGGTTTGTGACTTAAAGGTATAAAAGAAATGAGGCTGCAGCATCACCAAATCCAAGAGTTTTTAAAACAAAAGAACAATTTTTGAGTGTGTTCTTTTTGCCTGTTGGCTTCTGAGCTTTTAAGCTGTGTTCAAGTCATGTTTCCAAGGCCTTGTCTGTGACCACCTGGGCAAGAAAGTTACTATCTTTTAAAAAAAGCTACAGCAGAGAAACTCAGGATATCACCTGGCTCTGGGAGCTGGGGTTTTACAAACCACACCAGGCATGGTGAGGGTGGAATTCATTAACAGCGATACCTCCACCACTTCCATTCTGTCGTTTCTGTGCTTGGACCAGGAGTTTGACCAGGGTTCTGTAAGGAATCAGCTGCAATTTATCCTATGTTCCCAGTTCTGCTCTCCAGTACCTAGCCCAGGTTGGGATTCTCTCCTGGAAAAATCTCTGAACTAAGTGGAGTTTGAATCTGTTGCTATGTACACACAGACTCTGACCATGCAAAACATATTCATGAAAGCTCGAGTAATAGTGGGAATGATTTTTAGGTGGTCAAGCATAGTATTTGGATGTTGTGGTCCTATTCTTCTCATTGCTGCTTTTCCACCCTTGCTCTCGATGAAGGGGAGCTGAGTTGGTGTGTGAGGTTGATGTCAGTGTGTGGGAGATGCCACCCCTGTGTCCTGAGAGCTTTGTAATTCTCTTGGATGTAACATCTGTGGATGTGGGGACAGGCCTTGCTACTGAGTGATGGAGCAGGCAGGGCCCCAGCCTGAATGCTGCCCAGTGAAGCAGAGGTTAAAAACTGTTTGCACCTCCTGCCTGCCTAGGAGAAGGGTTTGTAGGTCTTGTTAAATTCCTCTGGGTGCTTTGTGCTAGATGATCCCTGAGGAGCACCTCAGAGCAGGGTCTATTTTGCGCTGGGTGTCGGGGCAGCACCTGGTGCAACAAGGGCTCTGGTCTTGGTCAGGAAATCACTGCCATCACCAGAAATGGGTGAGAGCTGGCAAAGCTGTAACCGTGTCCCCTCCTGCCACCCACCTACTGGAATTGTGTCCCCCACTTCTCTCACACTTGCCCCCTAGCTGTGTCTTTAAAAAGTCATCAGACCCACTTGGGACTGTGATCTGGGTTTATTTTATTTTATTTTTTGCAGAGAGACTCTCCTGAGCTGGGTGTCAGTCTCCTCACATTTGGCTGGGCTGTGGGAAGTAATTTTCAAAAGAAGATGAGGGCTGGATTCACACAAATCCTTTGGCATGGCAGTTCTTAACCCAGGGGATTTGGTGTCGGGAGGGCTATGTCACATTGGGAAGCGGACCCCCTAAGATACAACCATACCAATGGAAGCAGTCTTCCGTTGACCTAGCTAGTGTCTCTCTCAATCCTCAGCTCCCCAATTAGCCACCATGGCTTTCTGTACACTGTGTAGGAGAGTCAGGTGCCGAAGGTTATTTCTACACTTAAAATACCACAGCACTATAGCTTAGCTGTACCATTGTACTGTAGATGCTACCTGCGTAGATGGGAAAGCACACGTAACCCACCTCCCCTGACAGGCACTCTCTAGGTTGGCAGAAGAATTCTTCCATCTGCACTGGGGGTCGGGCTGGGATAACTGCCTTCCTCAGGGGGCAGGTTTTTAACCCTGGTGGGAAGGAAGTGCCTAGTGAGGACCAAACCTAGGAGCAGGGCAGATACTAGGGAGCTGAGGAGCCTTTTGTTTTTTAGCTCAGCTTTGGTCCAAGAACAAATGGGCATGAGAACAGGCCCTGGATAAATTTACGCCAGAAATGAGCAGGTTTCTAACCAGAAGCCAGTAAGTGGAGCAGGGAGCATCAGGTGAGCAGATGTGAAATGCAATGGAAGGGCTAATTTGTCACCCCTAACTCCTGTCAATCCAGGCCCGAGGCTCTGGGCAGATGGGCCAGAGAGAGTTGCTCAGGACACTCCATGGGATCATGCAGTACTGTCTCACTCGCTCTCTGGCTTTTAGCTAGCGAGTCCTTCCATTACTGCTAGTAGTGTGGTGCTGATGGCCCATGCCGTTCTACATCGCTTGGGGTGCAAGGAGTTTGGTAATCCATCCCCACTGACATGCAACTGCCGCTGGCTTTGAGGTGCCAGAATCACTTGTGAAAATAAAGCTCTGAAGCCACGTGGGCCCTTTGGAAAATCTGAGCCAGCTCCTAGCACGTGGGTGGCAGGAAGTGCTGGCTCTTGCGTTCGGCTAGTCATAGCCAAGGCACCGTAGCGTCAGCGAATCTGGCCACCTTGCATAGCCTAGGCCAGGGGATGTCAGCCAGTGGTTCCTGCACCCAGCCTGTATTGGGTGGGCAAGCTAGGGCTGTACTTCTAGATGGAGATGCCCCATGCTGAGCCGAGGCAGCCCGCTGGCATAGATTAGGGCTCTTGATTCTGATGCTGGCTGTCCTGAGTTCAGAACACCAAGGGAGCTGGAGGAGGGACAGTCTAGTGATCTGGATCCTAGCTGGGGGGCTTGGGAGACCTAGTTCAAGTCCCTGCTCTTCCTTTGACTTTCCTGGGTGACCTGGGCAGCCTCATTTGTCTGCACTCTGCTTCACTTTCCCATTTGCCAGTGGGGCTGCTTTGCCCTCTGGGGGATCGTGAGGACAAACATGGTAGAGGATGAGGTGCCCAGATACCAGGGTGATGGTTGCCATCCTAGTGACTAGCCCAGGGGTCTCAAACTCATGGCCCAAGGGCCACATGTTGCCCCTGAAGTTATTTCTTGTCACCTGCAATGACCCTATTGCTATCAATATTTGCAATACTGTTGTATGAAAAGGTTTCAGTGGTGTGGCCCTTGGGCTACCATACTAGTCCTCATGCATGGTGCAGCCCTCGGGCTACCATAGTAGTCCTTGTGCGGCCCTCGTGGTGATTTGAGTTTGAGACCCCTGGACTAGCCTGACCAGGTGGCTGTGGAGCAGGAGCTGGGAGCAGTGCAGTTTCTCTGCAACCTCAAGGCAGTGAAGAAAGCTCAGGCCGATTTTTAAGCCAGTCTCTGTTCCAGATACCTGACTCAGGAATGCCGGGTTGTTGGGGGTGTGTTCTGAGGAGCAATGGGCCCCTGCCCCACTGCTGGGTATGGCTGGAGACAAGACACTGGGCAAGGAGGGCCCTGGCCTGGCGCTGTCAGATGGATGCCAGGTTAGGTGGCCCTCCTGCCCTAGCCTAGCCTGGTGGTGACGCCTGTGTTGGTAATTTTTTATCCTCTTGAATCACTTGGAAATGTGAGGATGGGAGGTGGGAGATGGGGGTCAGGGAAGGGGACAGTGCTGCTGGGGGGTGCAGAGACGGACCTGGCGCAAGGGGCGTGGGTGGAGTGTGGGATGGAGCTGGGGGGCACAGGGGAGCAACCTGCAGCTGGGGAAGAGAGGTGTTTTGGCGGGGGGGGGCAGGAGGGGTGGCGCCTTTTTGGGCTGGGGTGGCAGGATGGGGGGAGAAGGTGCCATGGGCTGAGGGGCAGGAGAGCAAGCGGGAGGTGCCCTGGGGGGGGCGAGGGGAGGCGCCCAGGGCTGGGGGCGGCAGGGGGCGGGGAGCAGCGCAGGCCCTGCACCGCCGTGTGACTGGAAACCCTAATTAGCGCACGGAGCCGGGGCCGGGGCCGGGGCCAGGCCGGGCGGCAGCGGGGCTGGGGGTGCCACGGGGGCGGCGGAAGGAGCCGGGAGCGGCGTCGGGGGAGGAGGGAGGGACGCGGAGCGCGGTGTCGTCGGAAGCCGGGCAGGATCCGGGGCGGCGGAGGAGGGAAGAAGGGATCGCGGCACCGGTGGAGGAGGAGGAGGAGGGAGGGGGAAGAGGGGAAGCAGCATCGGAGGGGACCAGGGTGGGGGCGACTCCGCTGCCCCCCAGTAAGGTGCTGGTCCATCCATCCCTGCATCCATCCCTGCATCCATCTCCCCCAGAGCCTCCTACCCCTCGGAACCGCCCCCAGCCATGCGGGGGGGATGCAGCGGGAGGGAGCAGAGGGTGAGTGCATGGCATGGGGTGTCTTTCCTTTCCCCTTCACTAAAGCACCCCCCAGTCACCCCCCCATCTTGTCCTTCTCCCTCCCCTGGCTGCTTCTAATCCACCCCTCTCAAGCTCCTATCTTTCGGGGGGGTGGTGGTGGTGGGGGGTTGCCAGGCCCCTGAATGGCACAGGACTGTGTGTGTGTGAGCTATGGATGGGGTTATGGTCCAAATGTCCTCTGTGGATTGGGATTGGGGTTACATGCTGTGTGGGGCAGGGAAGGCTCTGTCCTGGGCTCTAGGCTGTGTGGGGGAGGGATGTGGACTGGGGGCGGGGGAGGGAAGGTGTAGGCTGTGCTGGCTGGGAGGGGAGGTGTGCATCTAGTGGATGTGGGGTGGGGATTGGATGGCTTATAAGGGAGAGAGAGCAGCTGTATGGAGATCCAGGTCCCCTGTAAAAGCTGGGGTGTGTGTGTTGGGGATGGATATATGGCCTGCATGGAGCAGAGGGGGACTGTACTGGGATCAGGGTTCCCTGGGTAGCTGGAGGGTGTGTGGGTTGAGGTGGGGACCACATGTGGGACTCAGAGGGAGGCATAGATTTGTGCCAGGGATTGTGTGTGTGGAGGTGTCCGGCTCTCCACATGAGAGCTTCCCACCTCTGCTTGAGCAACTGCCCTTTTGAAATGGGACGGGAGGGGGCCAGGGAGTTCTGCCACTAGGTATGGGGTACAAGAGGAAGAGGTTTCCCAGGCTGTAAGTGGGATTGGGGGCTCTGTTCTGCCATCCATGGGGCTCTAGCTAGCACAGGGGGTGGGAGCAGACCATTTCCTCACCTATTCTTTATCAGTTCACTCAGAGCTGGCTGGGGGTGGTGGTGGTGCTGTATCTCAGTTGCAGGGGCAGGCTGTAGAGTTCCTGGTGCAATGGGAGACCCTGATCCTTGTCAGAGAGTGGATCCAGTGCAGTGGGAGGTCTCAATCTCAGCCATAGGCTCTGTTGAGAGCTCAATGCCTGACAGGGGTCCCTAATCTCAGACGGGAGTATCTGTGCAGCAGGTGGGGACCCTGATCTGGATGTGCTGTGTACCAAAGCTGGGATCCTGTAGGAAAAGTAGGATGTGATCATGTAATTAACTATATCACAATGCAGACCTGCAGGTGGGGTGGAGGTGGGCAGGGTTCAATTACTATTAACCCTTGAATTCCCCACATTTTGTGTGCTTGACTGTGCCACCTTAATGTTCTTGTAACACACATCTTTGTATTTAATTTCCTAGGTTGTTAAAAATAAACTGGGGGAAGCAGAAATTTCATTCAGGTGGGTCCTCAGCAGGACTGGGATCTAGTAGATTTGCTATTGGCTTCAGCTGCAGATTGTGGAGAGGAATTTGCACTTGTGGTCAGTTGTTTTCCTGCTCCCCCCCCCTCCCCTATAGCCTGTCTTTGTTCCTGAAATAGTGGGGAGATGATGTCTGGGCTCTAAGTTCTGGTGCCCCATGGGCAGCCAGGAGGAGCAGTAGGGAAGGACCAGTTCAGGCTGGTTTGAAACAGGTGCAGGGAGAGCTGTGGGGCTGGAGCATGCTCAGTATAGACTCAGTCCTCAGCAAGTTAGCAGCTAGATGGCCTTTAGCAAGGGTAGGCAAGAGCGAGGTATGAAACATTCTGTAAACTTAGGCCAATAACCTGCTCCAAAAGAAAAAACAACAACAACAACAAAACCTGCACAGAGCAGACACACAAACAAATGCAAGAGAAAAAAAAAACAAAAAAAAAACCTCAGGCAGATGCCGAGTGGCAGTGTGGGGACTCTTCAGTGTATTGCACTGAACACAGCATGATGGCCCAGGCAGGACATGTATTTGGTGCAAGCAGCTCCTGACCCTCAGAGGCCAAGGATAGGGTCAGGAGACCACAGTGTCTGAACTGGAGGAGCTAAGAGAGACACAAACTTTCTGGGATGCACAGTCCCACTCCTGGTCTGACAGCCTCTGTACTGTGGAGGAACATGAAATTCTTGGGGAGGGAGAACATAGAACTGGCCTGGAGGGAAATGATTCCATAAATTGGGCACCTACTTCCAGATGATGTTGTAGGGTCCTCTCACATTGAAGATACCTGCATGGAAGAAGGAAAGCCAGTGTTCTTGCTCACATGCTCAGGATTAGCTGATTGCCATATTTGGAGTCAGAAGGGGAATTTCCCTGAGGGCAGATTGGTAGGGTCGTGGGGATTTTTCACCTTCCCTTGTAGTATGGGGCATGGGTCACTTGCTGGTGGTATCTCTGTACTTTGGGGTCTTTAAACCATGATTTGGGGACTTCAATGATTCAGTCACAGGTTAGTTGTCTATTGCAGGAGTGGGTGGGATGTTCTGTGGACTGCGTTGTGCAGGAGATCAGACTAGATGACCATGTTGGTCCTTTCTGACCTTAGAGTCTATGGATCTGTTAGGAAGAGACAGGTAATAGTGATGGGGGGGGTTGGATTATTAGAAATAAAACTAGTTGGGGTTATGATGCTTGAGGAGAACTGCTTGAAGAATTACCTGTTGGGCATGCAGGTTGTGGACCTTTTGATACATTGAGACAAACTTTAGTGCTGGGGAGCAGCTGGTGGCCATGGTGCATGTAATACCAAAGACTTTGAGGAAGGTAGGAGAGGGGTCTTGGAGACCAAATGTAGGCTGCTAGGTAAGAGATTGAAGCCCAGGACCTTCATAGTAGCCTTCTTTGAAATGCTGCCAGTTGGAGAGAGAGACCTGCGTGGAGGAGATGCTGGTATTCATAGGAAGATTTTAGGTTGCATCAGAACCAGGGAACCTTTTGGAAAGGGAGAAACCTATACAGGAAGGATGAGGTGTACCTAAACGCAAACAGAACCAGAGGGCTGGTAGTCAAATTGAAAAGGCCATTGAGGATTTTTAAACTAAGGGCTGGGAGAGAGCCCAGACATATGGGGTGTGTTCACACAGCAGTCTTATTTCGAAACAACAGAGGTTGTTTTGAAATAAGAAATGCCACGTTCACACGACACACCGCTGTTTCGAAACAACTTAAACCCCATTTGGGGTCGCAACAATGTTGTTTCGAAAAAATTGTTTAGAAACGATCTGTCTGAACATGTTGTTTTGGAACAAAGTGTTGTGAAACAACATTTGACTCTCAGCACCTTGGCCAGGGAACCCTCAGCACCCTGGCCAGGGTGCTGAGGGCTGTCCCTCAGCCCCAGACAGGGGGCTGCAGCCCCCACTGGGTGGGGGGGGTGAGCCGCTGTGGGGCGGCTCAGCCCACCGCCCGGCCTGCTCCCAAACCCCTCCACGGGGTCGGGGGCACCTGGCTCAGCCC
>ML682024.1:5458693-5542130 GCA_007922195.1 Podocnemis expansa | reverse complement strand
GCTCACCCTGGCCCCTGCAGCGGTGGGCTGAGCCGGGTGCCCCCGACCCCGCGATGGGGTTTGGGAGCAGGCTGGGCGGTGGGCTGAGCCGCCCCAGAGCAGCTTACCCCCCCGCCGGGGGCTGCAGCCCCCTTTCTGGGGCTGCAGCCACCTGAAGCTGGTAAGGAAATAGCACGTTCACACTGTGAATGTGCTATTTCGTTTCCCGCTTTTTTCCTTAATTTGAATTAACAAACTGTTAATTCAAATTAACTCATTTCAGAATAAGGCATTATTTCAATACTGTACAAGTTGTTTTGGAACAACTTGTATCGAAATAACCCTCCATGTGTGAACGTAGCCATGGAGGTGCACATGGTTTGGACAGACATATCCCTTGGGGGGAGTTTATTAAATGGGATTTTTTTGTGTCTTAGTAAGGATAGAAGCCGATAAAGTCCAGGTAGGAACTGAAAAGAAACAGTCAAATGAAAAAGAGTACCATTTGATTACCACCCATGAAGGCAGACAGCTAAATATTGACAGATTTTAGTAATGCTTGTATACAAATGCAAGAAGTCTAAATACTGTGATAGGTGCAGTTGAGTGTCCGGTGTTAAGTGAGAATATTGATGGAATAGGCACCACAGAAACTTGGTGGAACAATGATAATCAATGTGACCAGGTTGTATCAATAAAAATATATATAGGAATGACAGAGTAGGTGTGCTAGTGTGAGAGTGGCACTATATATGAAAGAAAACATGAGTCCTATATAGCACAAATCTTAAATGAATCAAAACTATCCCATCAAATTTCGGTGGATAGAAACTCCAAGTTTGGATAATAAGAGTGTAGAAGTGGGGATATTCTGGTGACCACCTGTCCAGGATGGTGGTGATGACTGTGAAATGCTCAGGGAGATCAGCGAGGCGACAGAAACAGAAAACCCAATAATACTGGGGGATTTCAACAATTCCCATGTTGACTGGGCACATGCAACCTCAGGACAGGATATAGAGACACAATTTGTAGATGCTGTCAATGCTTCTCAGAGCAGCTAGTCCTGGGACCCACAAGGGGAGAGTACAATTCTTGATTTAGTCCCAAGTTGTGCACTGAATCTGCTCCAAGAGATGAATGTAGCTGAACCACTCAGTAATAGTAACCACAATGTAATTAAGTTTTCCATGATTCTGTATATATGTGGGAACTACCTAAAAGAGCCACACAAAAGCATTTAACTTCAAAAAGGAGAGTTATGGAATAACAAGGAAGCTAATTAAATGACAGTTAAAAGGAACAGTCTCAGGAGTGAAATGCCTGCAAACTGCACAGCAACTCTTTAGAAACACCATAATCTAAAGCTTACCTGTATATATACCACAGATTTAAAAAGCACACACATGGTAAGAAGACCAAAAAAAAAAAAAAGCCACCATGGCTAATCAACAAAAACAAAAAGCCATCTTTTAAAAATAGGAAGTCAAATCCAGTTGAGGAAAATGGAAAGGAACATAAACTCTGGCAAGTTGAGTGGAAATGTATAATTAGGGAAGCTAGCAAAAGACACAAAAATAAAACAAATATGTTGCTGTGAGTACATCAGAAGCAGGAAGCCTGTACAATTGAACAGCTGAAGGGACACTCTAGAACAGTGGTTCTCAATCTTTTTTTCTCAGAACCCAGCTGAAAAAAATCATTTATGTCTGTGACCCAACAATTACATCTTTCAGCAATTCATTTCAGTCTTTCAGTGGCAGCAGAAGGGGATGCTATGACCCAGTATCTGAGGCTCTGCGACCCAGTACTGAGTCCCAACCCATAGTCTGAAAACCACTGCTCTAGAAAGATGAGGCCATTGTGGAAAAGCCAAATGGGTTCTTTGCATGAGTCTACACTGCAGAGGCTGGGAGAGTGATTCCCACATCCAAGCCTTTTTTTTAGGTGACAGATCTAAGGAGTTGTCTCAGGCTGAGGGGTCAGTGGAGGAGGTTTAGTAATAATTCAATAAATTAAACAGTCATGGGTCACCTGGCCCAGATGGGAATCACTCAAGAATTCATATCTGAAGGAAGTCAGATATGAAACTGTAGAATGATTTACTGTGGTATGTAACCTATTGCTTCAATCAATCTATGAACCAGATGACTGGCAGATAGCTAGTGTAATCCTGATTTAAAAAAAAAAAGCCTTAGAGATAATCTCGGCAATTCCAGGCTGGTAAGCATTACTTCAGTACCAGGCAAATTGGTTCAAACTAAAGAACAGAATGATCAGAGACATTGCGGGGAAGAGTCAACACAGCTTATTGAAGGGAAATCATGCCTCACTATTAAATCCTTTGAGGGAGTCAACAAGCATATGGACAAGGATCCAGGGGATACAGTGTACTTGGATGTTCAGAAAGCCTTTTACAAGGTCCCTCACCAAAGGCTCTTAAGCAAAATAAGCTGTCATGGGATAAGAGGGAAGTTTTCAAAATGGAGAGAATTAAATAGAGGGGTCCCCCAACGATCTGTGCTGGAACCAGTGCTGTTTAACATATTCATAAATGATCTGGAAAAAGCAGTAAACAGCAAGGAGGCAAAGTTTGCAGACAATACAAAACTATTCAAGATAGTTTGTTCAATCCAAAGCAGACTGCGAAGACTTACAAAGGAATCTCACAAAACTGGGTGACTGGGCAAGAAAATGGCAGATGAAATTCAATGTTGATAAATGCAAACTAATGCACATTGGAAAACATAATCCCCACTATACATACGAAATGACGGGGTTTAAATTAGCTGTTACCACTCAAGAAAGAGATCTTGAAGTCATTGTGGATAGTTCTCTGAAAACATCTGCTCAATGTGCAGCGGCAGTCAAAAAAGCTAACAGAATGTTAGGAACCATTAGGAAAGCGATAGATGATAAGACAGAAAAGATCATAATGCCACTATCTAAATCCATGATACGCCCACAACTTGAATATTGTGTGCAGTTCTGGGTGCCCTGTCTCAAAAAAGAATATATTAGAATTGGAAAATGTATAGAGAAGGGCAACAAAATTGATGAGGGATATGGAACAGCTTCCATCTGAGGAGAGATTAAAAAGACTGGGATTGTTCATGTTAGAAAAGAGACGATGAAATGGGTAGAGATCTATGAAATTATGAGTGGTGAAGAGAAAGGAGGTAGGAGGGTATTATTTACCCCTTCAACATAACACAAGAATCAGGCATCATCCAATGAAATTAACTGGGTGCAGGTTTAAAACATATCTAAGGCAGTACTTCTTTGCACAACACACAGTCAGCCTGTGGAACATGGTGCCAGGCAGCATGGCAGCCAGAAGTGTAACTGGATTTGAAGAGGAATGAGATACATTCATGGCCATTGGCGAAGATGGTCAGGAGCAGCCCCATACTCTTGGTGAGCCTAAATATCCAGCTGCCAGAAGCAAGGGCTGGATGACAAGGGATGGATCATTGGATCAATTGCCTTGTCTGTTTATTCCCTTTGCATTACCTGGCACCGGCCACTGTTGAAAAATGAGATACTAGGCTAGATGAACCATTGAGCTGGTCCAGTGTGGCCATTCTTACTTGTGAAGAACTATTTTCAGAACTTAAGAACTTGGCTGAGTTGGCTGGATTTTCACAAGAATACCACGCTTTGGAGCAGGGGTGGGAAATTTGGTGGGAGGGTGGTGGCTGTGGGGGGAGGCAGTTGCCTTGAGCTCAGCAATGTGCCTTTTGTTGGTGGTGTGACTGAGAATCTATAAGCTTCTGAAGTCTGTTTACTGAGCATTTGTAGAGACTTGTTAGAGTTGAATTCTAATCCTCACTGTGGGTGCTCCAACCACTCATAGGTCCTGTGTGCAGGGACTGTGCCTGTAGGATCCATTCATGTTCCTGGGCACTGCAGTGAAATGCAGGGAGATATTTTCCTGTGCTCTCAATGCTTCGTCTCCTGGGGCCTAGGCAGTGGAGAAGAATTTCCAAAGGGATAGCCGTGTTAGTCTAGTCCACCAAAAAACCCCAAAAAACCCCCAAGGAGTCATGTGGCACTTAAAGACTAACAGATTTATTTTTCGCATGAGCTTTCGTGTGAGAAAATCCCACTTTGTCAGATGCTTCGAGGATGGAGCTGAAGCTGGACTAGAATGCAGAGGGGTGAGGATCAAAGGGATGCGGGAAGAACAGAAGGGGGCAGAAGTCTGGGGGACTCTAAACTAAGGGGGCCAGAGTGGGAAGAGAACAGGGGCAGGGCCTTGGGAGGCAGGATAGGAGCAGAGGGGGACAGGGAGAGGTGGGGGAGTGGGGCAGAAGGGTTTGTAACCACTAGAAAACACTCCCTTCCAGAAGTGGAGCATGCCTTTGTGGCCAGCAAGAGGCTGTGAATACCCCGGGTAAGGCGTGTGAATGGCTCACAGAGAGGATGACAGCCTTCTAGTGCTACCAGTCACTTTGTCAGCTCAAATACAGGGGCATGTGCTGCAGACCAGAAGGTCCGAGCCCTGCTGGTGGCCTGCGTGGAGAAGGTCTGTACCGCACCATGTGCTGATGTTTCCATATTACAAAATGTTTTGAGTTTAAAAGAAGTAGGAAATTTCATCCCAAAAGATTATGTTAAAAGAATCAAACAAGGAGTCCTGTGGCCCTTAAAGACTAACAAATTTATTTTTTGCATGAGCTTCGTTTGTTTGTTTTACTGAATTAGACGAACACGGCTACTCCTTTGGATCTTATTAAAACAATGTTAAAGTTGCAAAGGCAAGCACTTGGCACTTAGGAAATGGCAGAATTGAGGTTCCCTGTGACCTTTGTTGCTGTGGGAAGAGAATGGGGCTCAGTGATGGGTCAGCCTTACAAGAAGCTGGGGATCCAGGCAAAAGGGACCTTAACTGTTCTCTGCAGAAACTCCCAGCTTAGAAAGAGGAGGCAGGCACTTTTCATGTGCTGGCTACATGATGCAGCCTAAGCAATTAGAAGTTGAATGCACATCTCCCTATTAGGTCCCTATTTTGAAGCAGGAAGGCCCCTTGTATACTGGCCACAGGAAAGGGCTGTAGTCCAAGCTGAGTCCCTTACTATAAATGGCAGCGATGCTTGGGTTTAGCCAGGAGTCCATGCGAGATGGGAAATAGCTGGAATGGCTCTGCCAAAGCTCTGCTAAGATCTCATTGCAATGCATGCCCACTAGTTTCCAGGCTTCTGCACAAAAAAGACCTATGGAATAAATTATATTAGAAGTCGGCATGATTACATAGGTGGTTTTAGCAGGGAGGGGCATCATGGGCACTTGACCAGGGCTCTGCAAGGGGGAGGGACAGGGACCCCTGTGCCATGCTTCCTGCTGGGGCTGGGGGGCCAGCGAGGGCCCTGGGGGGGGGCCTGGTGAGGCTGGGAAGGGAAGGGGCACCAGTGGAGGGGCTGGGGGGGGGGTCTTGGCAAGGCCAGTAGGGGCAGGGGCCTGGTGGGGACCTTGGGGGGGTTGGCAGGGGAGCTGAGGGGCTGCTGAGGGCTGCAGTGAGGCTGGCAGGGGACCGGGGGGCCTTGCAAGGCTGGAGGGTTGGGCCCTGGCAGGGGCCTCAGTGAGGCTGGCCAGGGGATGGGTGGGGCCCTGGCAAGCCTTGGAGGGGGGGGAGCAGCAGCCCAGTGGTGGGGCCTGGGCTGGTGAGTACACAGGCACTCAGGCTGGGGGGCTGGCAGGGGCTCTGGCAAAGTAGTGGTTGGAAAAAGTCAAGGATGTAGCCCCCCAATGTGTGGGGTGCTCCATCCTTTACTTTTGCCCCAGGCCCTGCAATCCCTAGGACTGCCCTTGCATAATTATATTCAGTACAAAGGCCAAAACCCAAGTGCTAAGTGTAGGTAAAATGAATAAACATGCACATGAAGATGTATACAGAATGGTGGAGAAATAGTTGTAAGTAGCAATACTCAGGATTCACGTCGTTGATCTCAAGAAAACAAAGGGGGATGGATGGTCTCAACACTGTAATCACACAGATTGCTCCTGACCACTCACGTCTGTCTTTCATCATTTGACCCTGCCACAACATTTACCCTGCTGCCTTGTGTGTGCGTGTTGTGATACAGTCATAAACAGCATGAGCGCAGTGTCCCAGCATCATGCTGTGCAGGGTATGGTCTGTGCACTGGGAATTGGGGTTGTACAGGGAAGGAGGCTGCTGTCTACTGTGTGGCATCTGTGTGGCAGCTGGAAGAAGAGTAGTGGATGAGGCAGGGGCTTCCAGGAAGATAAAGGAGAGGTTCCTGGGTAAAGCAGCTCAATGGTGCCTTGTGCGACTGTAGTCTATCCCTGCCTCTTCTGCCAGCATTCCTGTGTGATGCAAGGCAAGCCACTGAAGACTTTTCACAGGCCATTGCTAGGTGTGTGTTCTACAGTTTCTGGGTGCCTGGCTGGAGCACGTGTGGGCTGGTTTGCATAGGTGTTTGTTGTTCTCAGTTGGGCTTTGATCATGCAAATTGCCAGATAGTGCCACATGCTCTCAAAAATGAGGGCTTGGCATCTCAACTTGGGCACCCCAAATCAATGGGTCCTTTGGAAGATTTTGTGTCTGTCCATTCCCTCTCTGAGAAATGGGAAGAACCCACTCCTTGCCTCACAGTGTGTGGTGAAGATTAATTGAGTCATGTCTGTGGAGCAGCCTGGTCCTGTAGTAATGAATGCCATTGAAATCTCCAGGAGGTTGTGAATAATTCCGTCCTCAGAACAGGATTTGAGTAGTGGGGGGTAAATCAGACATGGGGTCCTGACTCAAGAATGTGGATACACGGCTTTATTGTATAGCTTCATTCAGTCAGCCATCTCCATCCTCGGTCAGGCCTGTGGAAAATAAGGCATGTGACCGTGTCATTAGTGACTGACTGTATGGTAGTGCAGACACACTGGGGCAGAGTTAAGGTGATTCATGTTCATGCTGGCAGCCCCTAACTTTGGAGTGCTTGATTTTGCAACCTTACCTTTTTTTAAAAAAAATATGTAGCTCTTGGTTTTGTTATAGCAGTGTTGACAGCTTGTAAGCTAGAGCTCACTTTTGCTCTGCATTATGGTTCTTATATAATTATTTATGTGATCTTAGCCCAGGGGTCTCAAACACACGGCCTGTGGGCTGCATGCGGCCCCTAAAGCTATTTCCTGCAGCCTGCAGTGACTCTGTTCATTACCGATATTTGCAATATTGTTGTATGAAAAGTTTTCAGTGGTGCGGCCCTCGGGCTAACATACTAGTCCTCATGTGGCCCTCATAGTGATTTGAGTTTGAGACCCCTGTCTTAGCTCCTGTCATGGACCAGGATATTGCTGTGTATGAACACAGAACAAAGACAGTCTGTGCCCCAAGTGACTGGCAAACAGCAAACTGTCTTGCTCTTGTTACAGCCTTGTGACACCCCTTTGCCACCCCAGTATGGATGCATTTGTCCCAGGAAGAACCTGCCTTGAAATTTGGACACACCAAATCCGGCGTCTTGGCTGGGGGTTAGACTAGCTGACCCTTGTGGTCCCTTCTAACCCGTCCATTCCAGGAGGCTAGGATAAAGGGGCCAGGAAACAGCCCTGCTTTGTACAGACTAACAGCATTGGCACTAGAGATGGTGCTGGTGGAAAATCTCAGCAATAGTTAAACCAGGATAAAGGCAGAACCTGGCTCAGTGTGGTGGGTTGTCAAACCAGGTGGAGCTAGCAGATCCCCCCACCCCCACTCCTGCCCTTTGCATGCTCGCAATTTGAGCTTGGTTTGGGGCCCGTCCTCACAGCAGAATTCACTCAAGCCAGAGTGGCTGCAGTGCAAAATAACCACATCCTCTTGGGTGCCACTGTGTCTGCCAGCTGTTGCTAGGGCTGCTTTCTCCAGTCCTTAGTGTGGCAGTGAGTGGAGTTACTCTCTGAGCTCTTTCCCAGGGAACTACTAGTGTTGGTGAGTTGGCCCTGCCTTTCTGGGCCTGCAGGTGGAGCAGGGATAGTGGGATGGCATTGGAGGACTAGTAGTCATGTTGGCTGAGTTGCACTTGCCCTGGTTTACACTGGCCAGCTGGCTTGACTTGAAGCACTTGAGTTCAGAGTTTTCTTTGTGTGTGGCAGGGACTTGAGGGAGGGGCAGCATGTTTGGTGACCCTGGCTCAGCTTTGTGCACCAGGGCAGGGCTGGCAGTCCCATGCGGCAGCACCAGTTCCCCTGACAGCACGGTGACTACAAGCTGATGTGTTTCAGCTGGTGCTGTTTTGAGTTGTGGACTCATAAGCGGGCATGGACTCGGGTCCCAGTTAGCAATGGCATCACTGTGAATTGGGAGTTTGGTTAACCCAGGGTTTCTTTTGCTTGCCCTTTCAGAGCCTCTGGGCTGTGTGTGGTCACCAATGTTGTGCTTTTCTCTACCCACAGGAGGGCTGGTAGCTTTCAGCTTCCTTTCGGAGGGCAACACAACTCTCCTCTGAAGCTGCAATGAGAATTTAGGCACAGTTTTTAAAAGGCAGGGTGATTAACCACTGGACCAAACTCCCAAGGGGATTGGTGGACTTTTGGTGTCTGGGAGGTTTGCATCCTGACTGGAGGCCTTTCTAGACACAAGTTCCTCAGCTCAATATGGGAGGAATTCAATGGCCTGTGGCGTACAAGGGGTCAGACTATATTGTTCCTTATGGCCTCTATGACTTTTTAATTACATGGAGCCAGGGACTGGGGTAGGAGAACACAAGCCATTGCGAAAGAATCATGAGAGTGGTGATGAATCGACAGGCCCATGTGAAATGGAGATAAGTTGCTTGAAGCTGAACTGTGTGTTCACGCATGGTTTTTCATCTTGGAACCAGGTTGAGGGAAGCCATGCATGGAACTGGATTGTGTCCACACAGGGTTTAATTCTGTGCATGGGGCTGGGGCCCAGTTTGAAACTGCTAGAATCCTGGTGCAAAGGCTCTCGTGCCAGCGGGCATCCTGTGGAACTGACGCGGGTTCTGTATGCAAAGCAACTGGCTAAAGAGCAGATGGTTTGAGATTCTTTAAACCTGGCTCAACTGGGCTTGGGAGAAATCGGATTAAACTGATATGGATAAGCCAGGTTTCAATTGGATTAAGTGCTGTCCGCCCAGGGCTGGTGGCGGCTGAACAAAATGGGTTTAAAGTTGCAGCTTTGGCTGTTGGCTTGTTAAAGATTCTCCGTCTCGTGGTGTCATCACGTCCAGACTGCATGTGGCCAAACATAAAAGATCAGGATTAGCACAGAGGGAACCAGGTGGGTTTCTCTGGTCTGTATGGCACAGGAGGTTAAACTGGATTGAACTAGTGGTACCTTTTAGCCTTGAAGGCAAGCAGTGTGTAAGAAGGGCTGAAACAAGCAGAGCAGATCAGGGGCTGGGGAGACAGATCTAAGTGGAGTGGAATGAGGCATGGTGGGATGAGCTGATAACAGTGACAGGGGCTGACGGCTCCCCCAGGGAATTCTGGAAAAATACCCCCCCCCAAAGAAATTGTAGATGAACAAAGACGATTCATTTTTTCCCTCCAGATATTTTTTAGTTTTTTTCCTCTGTTGATAAAAGAAGATGTTTACACTTGGAAAGAAAAGATTATTGGGGGGAAGGGGAATTTTCTGGATGGTGGGGTGGGGAGTTTCCCTCCTTATTTTTTGCTATTGAAAAGGGTGGAAAACACTATAAAAAGTTTTCTTTTTGTTGTCCTTTTAGTTTGAAGTCTCCCCCTCATTTTTTAAAAGATTTTTTAAATTGAAAGGTTTTTGTTCTATGGAGGAGGAGGTTTTTTCCCCCTTAGAAAAGGGAGAGAAGCACCCCATTGGCTTTGGGTGCAAATCCCAGGTGTGACAGCTTACCCCCCTCCCCCCATATTCTGAATTATTGGAGAGTCTGGGTTTGGGGAGGGTGTCATCAGGGGAATGAAACAGCTTCAGGACCTTGCCTACACAGAGACTTTTTGGGCAGAGCAAGTTGGTGAGCGAAACCACAGCGTGCTAGCTTGCTGTGTGCTACAGTGCAGGAGTGCCCTTTGGCATAGGGCTGCCTGGAGCAAGCAGAGAATGTTGCCTGTGCCCCACTCACTGGAGTGGATGCCACAGGGCTCTGGCGGGTGATGTATTGAGGGTGGCGGCTGGAGCGCTGCATTGGTTTAAAGAGTAGGGTGTTCTGCTGGGTGGGTATTGGTGTTGGGTGTGGAGTGGCTGAAGGAGGTGAGTGGGGGCTGTATGGCTACCATGGGTCCAATGCCTGCACAATCCCCAGGTGACTGAATCAGTGAGGCAGTGGGGAAAGAGACAGAAAGCAAAACAATGGCTGGAGCTCTGGAAACATTTTGGGGGCAGGTGAGTTAACAGACAAGGCCAGAGCTAGATGCTGGGAAAACCTTACTGCTCTGCCTCCCATCAAACTGCATACCTGCAAACTGCATACCTTGCCAGGACTGTGAACTAACAGAGGAACAATTAAAAGAGCCCTCTGTGTCCAAAGGCTGGGGAGAATTTGGGGCATGGAGGGGGAAATGGACAGACACCACTGGAGTGGTCCCCTAAGCTGGCTCCAGCCTGCCTGTGGGGTCGAGCACAGACCTGTGTGCAGACAATTGGATCGTTTCCTGGGTTTCAATTAAACCTCCTTCTGGTTGGGGCAGGCTGTCCCAGCGGCTGCATTCCCCCCAGGTATCCTTCCTCAGAGAGGAGAACTGCAGGGGTCAGTCCAATTGGACCCGCTGGGTCAGTACTGATGGTACCAGGGATCTGTACCCCTGGGCATGGTCTCAGAGTGGGGGAAGGGGTTTGTAAGAGGTGAAGATGCAGGACCTAAAACCAGGAGGGAAGTGGAGGAATACTCAGCCCTGTGACTATGAGAGGGTAGATTTCTTTCTTCTCTGGCATAAAGCCCCTGCTGGTGCCTCAGTTTCATCCTAAACTAGACTCTCAAGGAAGTGGAGGCACAGAAGAAGAGAACTTTCAAATCTCTTTCCTCTGAAGCATCAGGGATGGAGATGGCGCCTGGGGAGGGGTGGCCCAGGACTCCGAGGAGACACCGAACTGACCTGAAGGGTTTTTCATCTTCCCTTGCAGTATATGGATGTGGGTTGCTGGGTCTGACTGGATCATTGCTCTGCTTAGTGCACTGTGCACCCTTGGCCCTCCCATTCCTGCCTGTGTCATGGTCTCATGTTCTGTGGCCTGTAATACTGACCACTGCTGGTGGTGGTTAGGCACAAGAGGCCCAGAGGACATGATCTGCTGGTTTCTTCTGACTTTAATCACCATGACTCTGTCTCTCCTCATCAGTGGTGTAATTAATGTACAACAACAATTGAACCCAGAACTGGGCTTGCCCCCTACCCCCAGTGCTGCCTGTGCCACGCTCCCCACTTGGACCCTCGTTCTTCCACAATGGACGGTTGTTCTACCACGTTGGGCCACTTGTTACTATAGGGTTGTTATACACTGTGTGCAGTGATGGAGGCTACTAGAGGGTGGCTGCTGTGCATTACATGTGTCAATGGTTGGTAAAAAGGGTTGGCCCTGTATGCTGTGAGTTGGGATGGTAGTTGCTGCTTCTTGCCGCATGTCTGCTCAGCTTTTCTTGGAACATTGTTGCCCTGCACTCGGCAGCCTTTTGTTAGTGAAGGGGATGTGGTACAATGTGTGGGAACTGTTAACAGTGTAGGAATGTTGTTGCTGGTACTGTAGGGTTGTGGATGTATGTGGTGTGTGAGCACCAGTTGTAATAAACAGTCTGTGTCAACAGTGGCCGAGATAGTTGTAGTTGTTGGTTGTGGGGTGGAAGAGGGGCACTGTACACCCCACTGTAGTGAGCATGTGTACATGCCTGTCTTGGTACCATATTCTGGGTTTGGGGATGATTTTGAATGGATCGTTGTTGTGCACTCAATGGACAGTTGTTACTGTACACTTGCTGCTATCTGCCGTGTGTGGGGATGGTTGTTTATGGTGGGCAGTTGCCAGTGCTTAATTTGTAATGAAAGAGGCGCCATACATAATCAATGCAATGAGCCCAGAGGCGTTTGGGCTACAAACTGCCAAGCCCAGAGGTGCCGGCAATCCGCCCTGGCACAAATTAAACCCTGGTGGTTGCTTTATTCTGTGAGACTGGTTGTTAATGTTGGGTTGTTGCACTATGCAGTGTGTGAGAACAGTTATTAGCGTAAGTTTTCTGTGATGGACAGCATGCATACCATTGTTACTCTAGTGTTGCTTCTATCTACCAAGTGTGGAGATGACTGTTATTGTGGGGCTGTTAATACACAACATGTGCGCTAGCCATATGTAATATAGGGTGGCTGCAGGACGCTGTGGAGATGGTTGTTTTGCTGCCATACACCACATGCAGGTGGTTGTTGATTTAAGATTGCTACTCCCCAGTGAGTGTAGAGACAGTGGTGTATAGAGGATTATTGCAATAAACTGTGCCAACAGTTGCTAATATTGGATTGTAGCTGTGTGTGGAGATGTTTCTTAATGAACAAGGGTTGATGGGGAAGGTTGTGACATCAAGAATGTTGCTCTGTAGTGGGGGTGGTGCTGGTTATTGCTCTGTGATGTTGCAATACACTGTATGTGTCAATGGCAGTGAATATAGAGTTGTCGGAGCTCATTGTGTGTGGAGATGGCTGGTTAATGTAGGTTTGCTACCATGTTATGTGGGGTTGGTTGTAAATATAGGTTCACTGCTACAGTGTGTGTGTGGTTGTTACCGTTGGGCTGTTCTTATATATACACTGTGTGTGAAAATGTTGGTTATTCTAGGACTCTTGCTATGTACCGTGTGCAGGGTGGTTGTTAAAGTATGGTTGCTTCTCTGAAGTACATATGGGAATGGATGATACTATAGGAATGTTGCTAAATGCACTATGTGTGGGGTCAGTTGTTTCTGTGGGGTTGCTGCTGTATCATGTGTGTGGTGGAACGGGTATTGCTAGGCATTGCATGTGAGGATGGTGTTGATATGTAGAGATGGTTTTTATTGCTGAGATGTTGGTATATACCCTGTGTGGCTGGTCGATTAATATAAGGTTTGCCCTATACAGTGTGTTGTGTGTGTTTGCAGATGCTTGTAAAGGTGTTGCTGTATATTGTGATGATGGTTAATGTAGGATTGTTGCAAACAGTGTTTGTGGAGACAGCTGTTAATGAAAGAGGTTGCTATCCAGTGTGAGTGTGAATGGTGAATTATGAAGGGTTGCCAGTTGTTAGTTGGAAATTAAGAACATTTTCCTCCCTTATTTCCATTGAAAATTTGCTGCTTTTTGTAATGTAAAACCAAATGGGGATTTCAAAATCATCTTTTGGGGCAAATGTTCGGTTTTCAGAAAGGATTTAGAGGGAAAAGGTTGGGGCTTTTCAAAACTGAATACGGAAGGAAATTTTGTGTTTAATAAAAAAGGGGAGGAAAGTCTGTTGCAGGTGATTTTTACCCCATGGGAACTGTGGATCCTGGTGAGATATTTACATCAAAATTTCAGTCAGGTTGGGGAAATGTCAGTGTACCACTGTGGGGGTTGGCATGGCACTCAAACTTTGCTTGTCCCTTATGTGGCTCCATTGCCATAATGTCTGAGCCTTTCACGTATTTCTCCCTGGAATCCAGGGCTGTCCCTGTGTTTTGGGTAGAAACTGGGGCATGAAAATACTGGCATATAAATATAAATGGGTATAAATGATAGAAGTAGGAATTGAATCAGGGTCCCTGGGACCTCAAGCTGGTAAGTCATTCATCCTCCCCTTATACCTCCATGGACAGTGGAGACCCTTCATGTTGCCAGGCAATGATGCCAACTGGCCTGTCTCCTCCTTGGGATGGTTCTTCACCCAAGGGATGATGCTAACTCATCTCTCCCCTCCTGGGGAAGATCCTTGTGGCTCAGGAATGATGGTAACTGGTTTCTCTGTCCCCCCCCCCCCACTTGTGTCTCAGTCTTTAGGTATTTGAGAGGCTACCTGGAGGAGGATTTGCCCATTAAAGCATGAACGTTGGACATGGCTGCCCTCCGTTGCTGCTCCTGGAGGGGGTCACCGTCTCCCAGTCCCTCTAGGATGCTTTGGAAGCAGGTGGTGGTGCTGGCGCTGTGGCTACCCTCGCTGGCATTGGCTGGAACTTTGCCCACTTCCTGCCCGGCGGCCTGCTCCTGCAGCAACCAGGCCAGCCGAGTGATCTGCACACGCCGTGAGTTGGTGGAAGTGCCAGAGAGCATCTCCATCAACACGCGGTACCTCAACTTGCAGGAGAACAATATCCAGGTCATCAAGACTGACACCTTCAAGCACCTGCGGCACCTGGAGATCCTGCAGCTCAGCAAGAACCTGATCCGCAAGATCGAAGTGGGTGCCTTCAACGGGCTGCCCAACCTCAACACACTGGAGCTGTTCGACAACCGCTTGACCACCGTGCCCACGCAGGCCTTTGAGTACCTCTCCAAGCTGCGGGAACTGTGGCTACGCAACAATCCTATTGAGAGCATCCCCTCCTACGCCTTCAACCGCGTGCCCTCCCTGCGCCGCCTGGACCTGGGTGAGCTGAAGAAACTGGAGTACATATCTGAGGCGGCCTTTGAGGGGCTGGTGAATCTGCGCTACCTGAACTTGGGCATGTGCAACCTGAAAGACATCCCTAACCTGACGGCACTGGTGCGCCTGGAGGAGCTGGAGCTGTCAGGAAACCGGCTAGACATGATCCGCCCTGGCTCCTTCCAGGGCCTTACCAGCCTGCGCAAGCTGTGGCTGATGCATGCCCAGGTGGCCACCATTGAGCGCAATGCCTTTGATGACCTCAAGTCACTGGAGGAGCTGAACCTGTCCCACAACAATCTCATGTCACTCCCCCATGACCTCTTCACCCCCTTGCACCGGCTGGAGCGGGTGCACCTCAACCACAACCCTTGGCACTGCAACTGTGATGTCCTGTGGCTCAGCTGGTGGCTGAAAGAGACGGTGCCAAACAACACCACCTGCTGTGCCCGCTGTCATGCCCCAGCCAGCCTCAAGGGACGCTATATTGGTGAGCTGGACCAGAGCCACTTCACCTGCTATGCGCCAGTCATTGTGGAGCCACCCACTGACCTCAATGTGACAGAGGGGATGGCGGCTGAGCTCAAGTGCCGGACGGGCACCTCCATGACCTCAGTCAACTGGCTGACACCCAATGGGACACTGATGACGCATGGTTCGTACCGGGTACGGATTTCAGTGCTGCATGACGGCACACTCAACTTCACCAATGTGACTGTGCAGGACACTGGGCAGTACACCTGCATGGTGACCAACTCAGCCGGCAACACCACGGCCTCAGCCACGCTCAATGTCTCGGCTGTGGACCCTGCCACCACTGGCTACACTTACTTCACCACCGTCACCGTGGAGACCATGGAGACAGCCCAGGAAGACACACTGCCCACCAAGAAAGAGCCGGGCCCCACGCCTGCCGTGGGCTGGGACGTGACATACTCCACCACCTCCCTCACTCCCCGCTCCACCCGCTCCACAGAGAAGCCCTTCACTGTGCCCATCACCGACGTGGCTGAGAATGGCATGAAGGACCTGGATGACGTGATGAAGACGACCAAGATCATCATTGGCTGCTTTGTGGCCATCACCTTTATGGCGGCTGTTATGCTTATTGTCTTTTACAAGCTGCGCAAACAGCACCAGCTGCACAAGCACCATGGACCCACCCGCACTATTGAGATCATCAATGTGGAGGACGAGCTGCCGGCCACGGCCGGCACACCTGGTGACAGCCACTTGGCCTTGCCGGCCCTGGAGCATGACCACCTCAACCACTATGCGGCCTTCAAGGCCCACTACAACAACAACGCGGGCGGCCTGAACTGCGCCAAGAACCCCCTGCTGAATTCCATCCATGAACCTCTGCTATTCAAGAGCAGCTCAAAGGAGAATGTGCAAGAGACGCAGATCTGAGAATGGGGGCACCACTCCTGGCTTACCCCCAGCCGCACGGCCTCCCCTCCCCACCCCGCCATGGGAGGAAATGCCTAGGGGGGAGATAGAGCCCCCTAACCCGCCTGCGATGGATTGGCTTGAGTTGGACACCATGCCCCACCCGCTGGAGGATCTCCCCTCCCTGCCTGCCCAAGAGTCCCCTTTCCCACCCACCTCTGTGCCCCATCTGCTCCTGTCTAGAGGGTCTCCTGCCCCCCCATCTGACAATTCCCAAACTCTCTCTGGTTTAGCCTTTTCTCTTTTATTTTATTTTTGCAGTTTCCTACATACAAAGACCAAGACTTCTCTTTGCCCTCCTGCCCCTCCCTGCTGCCAAATCTAAGACCAGGAAGTCGCACTCCCCACCCCCCCCTTAAACTTGAGACTCTTTTTGATACCACTGGGTGTTCCTGACCCAGGTTACTAAAAACAACAAAGGAAAAAAACAAACAAACGAACCTGGGAATCATTTTTTTTTGTTTGTGGTCGTGGGATTAAAGGGGGTGGGTGGGGGGGACCCAACACTCAGTGAAAGAGGGAGGAAAAACAAAGAATATTATTATTTTGTGGTAGCAGCAGCTTTTTTCTGTAGAGATTCTCTTTTCAGTCCTGGGGCCATGGCTGGCACTGGGAGGTGGAGGTGCCCACTCTGCAACAGAGGCCGGGGGTGCAGGTGGTGGGGTTTTTTAAGGACTATGTGACGCTGGGCACCGCAGCCCCTGCTCCCCGCGCAGAGACGCAGAGCAGAGGTATTTTTTAATTTGTAATAATCTGGGGAGGGGTGGGGTTTGTGGGGGGGCCACACTCCCGCCCCCCTGGAGCCTGTGATCCCAACCATTTCTGGGTCTCGTCTGAGTTTCCTATTTTAATAAAATCCATAAAGGTGTTTACAACCCTCCCAAGGAAGCGTCTTTCAGAGAGCTGGATGGGGTGGGGGAAGGCTGGGGTAGGGGGAGTGTGCATGGGCAACCACATCACTTTTGTGCACATGTGTACCAGCAGCATCCACACATGCACCCTCGCACCTGCACCCAGGCACCCAAAACACCCACACACAACTCCCACGTGCAGTGCTGGGGATTGCAGGCCTTTGCTGGAAGAGATATGTACCTGCGGAAATGCTCACACACTCAGGCCTGAAGTGGTTGAAGCAAACCCCAGGATGGGGCAGGTTGGCAGGTATTTCCCCCACCTATTCCCCAGACCTGGCTGCCCCAGTAAACCCTCTCTTCACTCCAAAGGTTGGCAGGTGAGTGAATGCTGATAAAGCAGCATGGTGGGATGGACTGGGAACCTTGCCCTTTAGCTGGAGCAGAAGTGAGCCCAGGGTTCCTGGCTCCCAGACCCCCCTGCTCTCACCCACTAGACCCTGCCCCCGTCCAGAACTGGTATGAAAACCCAGGAGTCCTGGGGCTCCAGGGCCTCAGTGAGGGACTGAGGAAGGGGACCTGCATTTAAAGGGGAGTCCAAGGCTGCTGAAGGGAGTCAGCTGTGCTGGTGGGGATGGGGGAGGTACCTGTGGTCCCTCCCCCTGTGTGTGTGGATTAGGGCAGTGATGCTCCCCAAGGTGACTTGGAAGCCTTTAGAGAGGACTGTGCAAGGCGGGAGAGGGTAACAGGCCTTGGAAAGTGTGGGGAATGCAATGTGATGGGGGTCAGTGGGGCATTTGGGGGAGGGCAGCACAGGGCAGTTGGAGGGACAGAATCAGCAGGGGACTATGGGGTTAGGGTGAGAGGGCATGGTATGGGGGGCACAGGGCCAAGGGGGGGGCTTACTGGGTTTGTTTAAGTGAGGGCAGGAGGGAAGTGGGATTTCTGAAACCCAGCTCCTGCCCCTCACTTAGTCAGATCCCGCCTCCCATGGACATCCCCCTTTCCCTGCCCAAGCACCTTCACCCACTTCCCTCTACCCTATGAGCGCTGACTGACAGACTCTGCGATGTGTTTAGACTGCATTAGGTGAGGGAGCCTGGGCTTGCCATGAGAATCACCTGGCTCTTGATGAGCTAGGCAGGTAAACCCTCCTGTTTTCCCTGTAACAGATCAGGGGATGTGGGGGAGATATTTTATTTTAAAATAAATTGGGGGTGGGGGAATTTGTAACTAAAGGAAAATGGCCTCAGATCTGTGGTTTGAAAGTGTGAGAAATGTCCTATCTATTTATCTATTTATCTATCTATCTAATCAGTGGGGCGGAATCCCTTGACTGGGGAGCTGGATATTATGGGATGTCCCCTGCACTACTGCTGCCTTCGTAGAATACATATATTTTACCCAGACAGCAGCATCCCTCTATCACCATGGTGAGCTGCGTTGCTAGGGTGACTCTTCCGTACACCGCCCTCTCTCTGTGGCTGCCCAAGTGAGGGGGCTGGGGATGTTGGGGGGCAGGGGCCACATGCCAGGCACAGAGAAGTGTAGCACCTCTGGCAATTTGAGTCCCCTGGGCCTGACTGAGATTTGTACCTTGGAAAATGATTTGGAGCTGCAGGCGCAAAGCCCCAAAGATCCCTCCACCCCCACTGCCCTGCTAACAGCCCCTCAGTCTCTCACTCTCTCTGGGACACTAGAGGGAGCTAGAGGTGTTCTCTCACAGCCAGGACTGGCCCCCAATGCCCTTGTGTGGAGGAGGGGAGCTGGCTGTCCCAGGTGCCCCAGCCTCGTGAGAAGGGGTGCTCTGCTGCTGCTGTTCCCCTCTATTACAATCTCTTTTGCTTGTCTGCAGCCTGGCCCACACAGAGAGCAGCTTTGTGGCTTCCCGCTCCCAGGCTGGGCTGGCTGGCCAGGATCCACAGCCTTGTTACCTTGGAGCTCCTCATCACAGAAGGCCGGTGGGCAGGTGGGCGAGTGGTGAGGAAGAGACTGTCTGGCCCAGTTGCCACGCCAGCCGCTGCCTGCTGCCTGGTGATGGGAGTCAATGCTGAGACATCAGGGTCAAGTAGGGTTGGCCCCTGGCTTCTCTCCCTGGCTCCCGGAGGCATGTGGGGTCTAGTAGCATGCAGATGGAGCTGGGAGCACGGCCACAGGACTGCTAGGCTCTCTCCCTGGCTCTAGGAGGAGGCAGAGCCTGCTATTGTGGAATCACGGCTCCCCATGTGTTGGCTCACTCCAACACAGCCTCGGGGCACTGCTGTCTCTGGGGAGCCAAGCTAGGAATTGGCCAGGGGGCACAAGGACCGGGCAGCACAAAGCAGCCCTTGTTCTTCAGCCTCTTACTTCCCGACCAGAGTAGGTCAGAAGTGAACAAGTCCCGATGAGCTCAGCTCAGGGCCTGGGATATGTCCAGCTGGCGGCCTGGCTCCACGCTGGGAGTCTGTTGGTGTCTCCTGGGGAAAGATTCCTGCGGGATGCTATTTATACCCCTTTGGCCAAGTCCCCAGTGGGGGTCATGCATTTCCCAAGGAAGTAACTGGTGCCATGGGATGGGAAACGGCTTCTCCAGAGACCATGACCCCTGGGCCCTGAACTCTGCCTGACGTCTGGGCTCCCACCATCTCAGAAGCTGCATCACTTTCATGGATGGGCGCTGATCTTTCATGCTGTGCTGGCTGCTTGACTTGCTGTGCTGGTATGTGGGGTCCACTCATAGACAGCAGCTTCATCTTGCCTCTGCAGGTCCCCCCCTCCACTTCTGGCACAGTCCCCCACCAAGGGCTGAGGGGTCTGGCCTCATCTGGCAGCTGCAAGACTCCCAGGAGGTAAGTGTGTTTGCCCCATGCCAAGACCCTCTGAACCCTGCCCCCTGGGGGCTGTGGTGCACCAGAAGGTTTTAATCGCTATGGATCCTGGTTGCTGTGGTAACCCAGCTGGGTGCTGTGGATCCCAGTTGCTGTGGTAACTCTGGGGTGGAGGGGAAGCACTGTGGATCCCGGTCACCAGAGTAACTGCTGCTGCAGATCCCGTTGCTATAGTAACTGCTGCTGCAGATCCTTATCACCATGGTAACGCCACAGGCTCCAGGTGGTAGCAACACTGCAGCCAGGGGCAGGCCGTTGGCTTCATCCCAGCAGGGGTGGCTGGGGGGAGTGTGTGTGGGGGTGGGAATTCTTCCTTCTCTGCACCCATGTCAGGGGGACAGGGACAGTGTCACAGGAGGAGGGATGGATGGACAGATGGAGCAAGATGCTAAGCCTGGTGGGGACTGAGACCTAAGCTCTCCCCATGCCACTGAGTTAGCCTGCCCAGAGCTCAGCACTGCCCTGCAACCAATGCACCATCTTGCACTGGGGCATGGGGGAGGCAGGGAAGAAATGATCCCTGGCATTTCTGCCTGGCATCTCCCTACAGTCCCGCCTTCCCCATTCAGGCCCCTCCCCTGAATGCCAGTTCCCCTGGGTCTGCTGCTGCTTTCCATGACCCCCCCAACCCAGCCACTGCCTGGCTCTGCGGGAACCATGGGGACCAGCTGGCCATGTCCTCCCTGCGACCTTGTGGCTGACACAGGCCCTGCCTGTCTCCCAGAGGCTGGGATGCAGGAGGGGTGTTGTGGGCAGGGGGTGGCAACTCTCAGTGGAAGTCGAGATGGGACCCTTCTCCAGGGACTCCCCTCCCATTCCTCACTTCCTCTCTGTCCTGGGAGACAGCTGGAAAAGGGCTTGTCCTCCACACTAAAAATGGGAGATGAGGGATGCAAGGAGCTGACTGTGGGGACTGGCCATGGACGCTGCTGAATTTGTATGAAGAGAGTAGTGCAGATGCTATAAACTGCCAAGCCCTGGCACAAATAAACCCCAATTGTGGGGCCCAGAGCAAAAAAACTGCAGCATGGGTCCTCTGCCTTACTGGCTGCAGTGAATTGTGGGGGTTGGTAGCCCAGCCCCAGGTGGGGGGGCAGTACTCTAGAGCCCTGCAGGCTGTGCACTATGAAGGACTGGGTGCCCAGAGGGTTATGGGCCACACGCACTGTACGTTGGGTTCAGGCTGTAGGGTATTTCCTCCAGGGAATTCACTCTCCTTGCTTCCCAGCCTCCCTGGACTCCTATGCTTCACGGCCACGTGGTCCCTTCCCCCTCCCGGGGTCCCCTGAATGTGCCTGGCTGAATTACAGGCTGTCAGCACTGGGCTGAGCCATACGACGCGGGAGGAGGAGCCGCCCTGACAGGCGCCCCCGTCCCTGCCCACGCCGGGCCCCGCATGGGAGCCGTCAACTTGGCCAGCAACAGTAGCGCAGGCGGGCTGCATGCGTGTGTGAGTGGGGGTGAGCATCTGGCATGTCACCTTGTGAGCATCAGTCAGTGAGCCCCCTGTGCCACAGCAGGGGTTGGGGTGGACTAAAGCAAGACACAGGACATGCGGCTGACACTCCCCAACCCTGGGTATCACCAGGGGTATTTAGCTGGTGCCCATCACTGCCACACCTGTGCTTGCTGGGTCATCCTTGTCTTTCCCCTTCCACCCCCATGGGTTACAGATGGGAACAGGGACCCAGCAGGTGCGGGTCTGGGCTACGGTCCTAGGGGGTAGAACCAGCAATACAGCCTGGTTTCAGCTCGCACATCTTGCCCCTCTTGGGGTGCTGGGAATTCCTAGCATCTGGCCATCAGTCGGCTGCTCTATGCTTTTCCTCTCCATGCTCCTGACTCAGCTTGGGGATCAGGCACTGGGGTGGGAGCCAGGATGGTCGGAGTTTATCCCAGGCTCTGGGAATGGAGTGCGGTCTAGTAGCTGGGGGGCTGAGGGGTGAGGAACTTGGAACCAGGGCTCTGGGGCTCTCTCCCAGGTTTGGGATTAGTGGGGCCTAGTGAATTGAGTGGGGGAAGGGCAGAATTGCTGGGTTCTCATTGTAGTTGTGATGGATGCGAGGGGGTAGAAAAGGCCTTTAACTAACTGGGTGGGGCAGTTGTGGGAGGTCCTGCAGGTAGGGGAGACAATGGTTGGACCCACTCTCCTATAGTCAGGTCAGGGTGTGTGTGTCACTCTGCCAGGTGATGACAAAGCCAGCTGGAGAGGGTCTGTATTGGATTCTCCATCAAAGGGCGATTGTGGGGCTGAGGACCCAGCAAGGCCTGTGCCGAGGGACTGGCCTGAGTGCTGGGGCCCCCCCACCACTTGGCGCTTTACCCTGTTCCCAGAGATGTGGGGCCCTGGGCTTGTCTGGTGATTGGTTACTCCACTACTGGCAATGGTTTACTAGGGCATCCAGTTCCAAAGGGGCGGCCATGTTAGTCTAGTCCAGCAAAAAAAAGCAAGGAATCCTATGGCACTTAAAGACTAAGATTTATTTATTGCATGAGCTTTCATGGGAGAAATGCTCCACAGTAACCTATGCTGCACCTTGTAGCTGGTGCTGGCTAGGGCTTTGAGGGTGTAGTGGTTTGAGCTTTATTGATTTGTGGTGGTTTTACTGCGGGGCTTGCAGCCAGCGAAAGCCCCCTTGCTATTCAATGCCACAGCAAGGACCAGGCACTGATCTGGGCTGCCAGGGGCTGGGAGGCAGAAATCTCAGCAGTTCAAGGGAGATTGACTCTCATGAAGATACAGTCAGCCCTGCTTCCGCTCAAATCCTCACACACCAGACATTGCTCAGACCCTTTCTGAGGCTGGGCTCTGTTGCACCAGATGCTGTACGGACACAGACTAAGGATCCTTCACAATCTATACTGAGAAAGCATGTGGGGAAACTGAGGCCCAGAGAGGGAACTGTAACTTGCCCAAACTCAACGAGCTGGACAGGGAAGAGCTGGGATTGGGTCCTAGGAGTCCTGGCTGCCCAACTGTGACTCTAGCCACTGGACACCACTGCTCCTCTCTCACACACCTATGTGCCTGTGTATACACCCTGCCCATGCTCTCAGTGGTACACACACACACACACACACACACACACACACACACACACACAGAAGTAGCTCATGTACACAAATTATACCTACAGGTGTGCACCTGATAGTTCTCTCACACAGCCAGTGTATGTCACAGGTGTGTGCACAGTATCCATACAAATCACTGGAGGTCCACAACCACAATAATATACACACAACCTGTCACACACCAGAGACCCAGTGTGATCACAGATAGACATACATGATAGCACAAGACCGCTCTCCCCCCCCCAAACTTGTGCCTCCATGCAACCTTGCACACTCCTGCCCCCCTGCTAGGGCTCTGTGTTTGCTCACGTGAATGCAGTGCTTCCGAGGGAGGGAGGGAGGGAGGGAGGGAGAGAAGGTGTGTGAGTTGGGTGAACCATCTCCCTCTCTCTCTCTCTCTCTCTCTCTCTCTCTCTCACACACACACACACACACACACACACACTGCCATGCCAACCTTGGCAGGGAGGGAACAACGTTGGCAGTGAGTGCCCCATTGATGATCATAGGACATTCCTGTAGTTTTTTTCGGCGGAGACCAGGAGGGATGACATCTTTGTCTGGGTCTGGGCAGCACCTGGCATGACAGGGCCTCAATTTCATCCAATAGGGCCTCTCTAGCCCTAGTGGGGCCTCAAAGAGACAAGAGAGATGCTGCTGTAACACCCGCCCAGCACTCAGACCCCCACCTGTGCCAGCTGCCTCTATGCTCTCCCCCACTTCCACTGGAAAAGTGCCAGGAGTCTCCAGGGGAAATGCCCCCCATCCAGTGCAGCTCCCTCTGTTAATCATGTTCTGCTTGTTTAACCAGATGCTACAGGCTGGGCCAGGCAGGAACAATTACAGGCCACGATGTCCCCATGCTGGGGGAGGGATGGACCTGTAGTCTGTCTGGTCTGTAGCTGTGTCCCTTCCCCCCAAGCTTGGAGCCAGAGACATGCTGAACCTGGAGAGGAAGAAGCCTTTGACTGGTAGTGTGTGGCACGTGCTGGTGGATACGGGACACTACCCTGAACTCAGAGCCCAGCTTTGGTTCTGGGCACATCACAGCAGGTGCTAGACAACCTGCCAGGCCCTTGGTCTTTATTGCCTCAGTGTGAACCAGGGAGTCTGGGAGCCTGCGTGGTAAGGGACTCTATGACCGTGACAGTGCCAAGGGCACAAAGGAGACCAAAGACCTGTTGGGTACTGTTCAGGGTCACTGCTCTTTTTGGAATAAAATCCCCTCCCCTCCCAGAGCTATGGAGAGAACCCAGAAATCCTGGCTCCTAGCCTGTCCTAGCACTACCCAATAGACCCCAACCCCTTCCTGGGCAGAGCAAGGAGAAAACCCAGAAGTCCTGGCTCCCAATCTCCAGTGCTCTAACCACTAGACTCCACCCTTCCTTGTCACGACAGAACCCAGGAGTCCTGGCAGCAGGCCTGTGGGGAGGGGGTGGTGGGGACTGCACAGCCCAGTCCCTGCAGTGCCCAGCAGCTGCAAGCAGCACCAATGTAGCCCAGGCCTGCAGTGCCACCTGCTGCTGGACCAGCCACACTGTGCCAGAGTCCAGCTGCTCTGAGCTACATGCGTCCCCCCTGCCCCACCCTGGCAGGCTAGGGTGACCTTGGCCCTGCTCTGGGCAGCTGACGGGGGGCGGGGGGGGATGGTCTGTAATCCCTAGATGCAGTGTCCTCCCCAGGACTTGAAATTACCGGGGGGGGGGAGGGTAGGGCGAGGTGGAGCGTGGGTATTGGGGATGCTCTCTAAATTGGTATAACATTGTTACTAGCTGACAACTGGGGGCTGGTGTTGGGAAATTTGGTGGGGGGTAGGGGTGGTGTTAGGGAAATCACTGCCGGGAAGAAGATGCCCCAATTCCTGCAGCATAGCAGCCCTTAGCACCAAGCTGGAACATTGGCATAAGTCCTGACTCCAAAGAGCACCCTTCTGCCCTGCTGTATGTGCCTTCTGCAAATCACCACCATGACTCAACTGCAGCTGTCTCCATCCAGCCCTGCCTGATCCAGTCCACACTTGCTTGGTTTGGCATTCCCAGGCTGGCCTTGTGCTGCATGGGGGGCTGGGGTCAGTGCCAGCTTGGGCATAAGGTTGGGAGGGGAATTCGCTTGTGGCAGGACGTGACGGTCAGTACTGGAGGCTGTGCTGACAGCCTGGGTAAAAGGCTCCTTGGGCTGTGCATAATCCTGGTCACTCCAATTAACAGCATCCAGAGTTGGGCAAGGGGTCAGGCCAAAAAGCCAAGGCCTCATGCTCAGCCTCCCACTCCACCAGGCCATCCCCAGCTGGAAACCAGCATCTCATTCTAGCCAAGACACCTGGGGAAACTGAAGCAGAGGACAAAGCCTCCGCCTTTCCCACAGGAGTGAACCACTCCGGGTTGACCATTAACTTCTCCCAGGGGGAGTGTGGGACCAAAGGTTGCTGGAACTGGATTTCCCCTTGGCTTTGATAGGCTGCTGTTTGGATCAGCGAGGACCTGGGTATGGGACAGATAGACAGTGCTAGATTGGGGGGGGGGGGCCGAAGTGGGGGTAGATAGGTATTGCTGTATCCTGGTCCCAGGATATTACAGCTGTGAGGAGGGAATGGACCCAATTCTCAAGGCCTGTCCCTGAGAGGCATCATTTTCTCTGACCAGTACCTTTCTGGGCTCTCCTGGGCCTGGCCTAAGGGCAACACAGCAGTGTGCTGGGCTCAGAATCCCTCCCCATCTCCGTTCTCTGTGAACAGTCACCCCCCTCGCCCCACCCTGCACTGGGGGCTGTACCTTGCCCAATGTGACGCTCCATGTACATGTGTCTTGGCTCAGGGCAGAGCTGGCCAGGATGTCCAAGGGGCCAGCTAGGCGGAAAGTTGGGATTGTGGGCTTCGGACATTTAGGTAGGTCACCCTCCCCCAAACAATTGTTTCCTGGGGGATCTGGGTTCACCAGGGGCTGCTGTTCCTGGGGCCCTGGGGTCAGGACAGAGAGGGTTGGCTGTGGAGATAGAGACAGGATAGGGGAGACAGACAGCCCCTCTGCAGCTGCTGCAAGGATTTCTGAGCCTGGTGGTGGCAGCTCCCCCAGTGACCTCCCTACTGATGGCCTTGTCCTCATGGGGGTGGTGGTGGGAAAGGTGCGAGGGTTCCAGTTAGGTAAGTGATGCCCCCCTCACCCTAGGCCGCTACCTGGTGCAGAGACTCCAGGACGAGGGCTCTCGGCATGGCCTGGAACTAGCCTTTGTCTGGAACCGGGACATGCAAAAGCTGCAGGGGCAAGTGCCGGCTTCTCTTCAGCTGCAGGACCTGTGCAAGTTCACAGAGCGGTGAGAGCTTCCTGAGACCCCCTGGGCAGTGCCAGAGACCAGGCCAGAGCCCTCCCCACCCTGCGGGTTAGGGGACCCCACCCGCCTCCGAGGTAAACTCCCTGCCCCGCGGATGACCCAGCATGGGAAGTGCCATGTTTAACAGTCTGACCTGGCTCTCCCTGTTTCCTCTCTCTGCAGTGGTGTGGACCTGGTGGTGGAAGTGGCCCATCCCTACATCGCCCAGAACTATGGAGAGGCTTTTCTGGCCAGTGCAGACTTCATGGTGATGAGCCCAGCCTGGTTACATGGTTTCTGGGAGGCAGCTGGATAGGCAGGGATGAGTAGGTGGCAGGGGAGGGGGGGGAAAGAGGCCCTGCAGGGGATGTGGGACTGTGAGGGGCAGGGGCAAGTTGCGGGGATGAGGAAGCCCAGGGACTGAGGGGGAGCCCTACAGAGGATGTTGCTGGAGGCCTTATGGGAAGGGGTGGTTCATGGGCAAGTAAGTAGGGAGAAGAGGGTGATGTGGAGGTACCATGGAGACGGAAGGTGCCCTGATGCGGGGGTGGAGGTGCACAAGGAAGGGGTTCTGGCAGCATAGGCTGCTGTCCCATGAGCAGGTTTCTTTTTCACCCAGGTGGGTTCCCCCACAGCCCTGGCTGACGAGACCACTGAGGCAAGACTGCGGGAAGCTGCACGGTGTGGGGGCCATACACTGTATGTGCCCCGGGGAGCCCTGTGGGGGGGAGAGGACATTCAACGCATGGATGACTGTGGCACACTGCAGGTGGGGGGGCTCAGGCCTGCCTGGGGGGCACACGGACCTGGTGTTGGATGAGGGTTAGCAACTAGGAACTGCCTCTGCCTCCTTGGAAAAGCATGGGGGATTGCTGTTTGGGGTGGATGTGAGGGCTAGGGCTGTAGCTGCTCTACCAAAGGGCGTGTTCAGCACCGCTTGCTCCAGGCACTGCTCTTTGCAAGGGGCATGTTCCGAGTGGAAAGTGCTCTGGGTGCCAAAATCACGAGTTACAGCACTGGTGAGGGCAGTTGCTCCTCCCCAGTGGCTGACTGCTATTGCTCTCCAGGGCCTGAAGGTGACTATGATCAAGCACCCTGACAGCTTTCGGCTGGAGGGGGAGCTGAGGGAACGGCTGCAGGAGGCACGGGGCCAGAGGGCTGTGCTGTACGAGGGCCCTGTGCGTGCTCTGTGCCCATTGGCTCCCAACAACGTCAACACCATGGCGGCTGCTTGCATGGTTGCCCCCAGCCTCGGCTTCGATGGGGTGCAGGGCTGCCTCATCATCGACCCCAGGTGAGTGTACACCTACCACACTAGCTCCCAGCCCCCCTGCCCCTCTGTGCATGGTAGTCGAAGGGGTGCTGACTACAGGTTGCTGCCACTCCCTACGCTGCTCCTTGCACCCCCACCGCTGTGCCTCTTTCCTCCCTCCTTGCTGACCTCACTGTGCTTCCACCCCCACAGCCTCCCTGACTGGCACGTAGTGGAGGTGGAGGTGACTGGCCCAGCCCATGAGCATAGGGCCCAGGGCTTCACAGTCACCAGCAGCCGCAGGAACCCAGCTTCTCCTGGAGCCATTACTGGGGCTGCCACCTTCCCTTCTTTCTGGGGCAGCCTCTTGGGTGAGTGTGTGGGGGTCCTGGGTGTTTATCTGGCGGGGGGGGGGAAGAGAGGGGTACATTTGCCAGCTGGCTCTGGGGAGACACCTGCCCTCCCCAGTGCACTGTATTTAACTGCCAGGACAGGCTGGGGCATGGGTGCTGTTAAATACAGTGCACTGCGGAGGGGAGGGGGCTCTCCTGAGGAATGGGTGGGGGACAAGGAGTGGGGTCCTTGGGCCACACAGATGAATCCCCTTGACCTCCTCTCCTCATTTCCCCTGCAGCCTGCCAGGGCCATGGAGGACATATCCGTTTATGCTGATGGTGGTTCGACGCTGGAGAGACCAACTGAACTGCAGCCCCTAGACCCAGCTGAAGCCAGTGGGGCTGGGGGTGGAATGAGGGGTTCCCTCTGGCTAAGAGATCATTAAAGAGGCTAGCTAGGAATCAATGGTGACTGTGACAGAGCTGGGGGTGTGGGTAGGGATGGGTCCCCTCTGATCCCAGCTGGGAGAGAGGTAATAGGGACCACTCCAATGTCTATGCCTTGCACAGCGTGATGGGGCAGCCCAGAAGTCAAGAGCCCTTGGTTCTGGGAGGAGAGCGTGGGGATAGTTGGCAGAAACAGAGGCTAGAATGTGGAATCTCAGTCCTTGGTCCCAGAGGCATGATGGGAGATTTAGCTCTTTCTGCAGGTCAGGAGCTGAGTGGGAGTTGTAGTTTATGTGCCCTCCAGAGAGTGATGGGAATTGTAGTAGGCCATTACATGAGAGTAATAATGGGAGTCTTTGCATCTTGCAGAAGGGCGCACTGGGGGAGCTGTTGTGTATGTGCATACTGGGAACTGTAGTTCATAGGTTCCTGGTGCATGCTGGGAAATTAAGTTCACGGATGTCTGTAAAACAGGTGAGTCCTGTGGCACTTTTAAAGCCTAACAAATGTATATATCGCATGAGCTTTTGTGGGAGAACATCCCGCTTTGTCAGACACTTTGGCTATGTCTACACTAGCAAATTAGTCTGGACTAAGCAAGCTTAATCTGAACCAGTTTGAACTCTGTGTACACTAACCAAAGGTTAGCTCAAAGTAGTTAGTTCGGCTGGTTACTCCGAATTAACTGCTTAGTTTGAACCAGCTGTTTCGGCTAGTTCGAACTAGCATGATATAGACATGCTGGTTTGAACTAAATGGGTTTGTCTGCACTGCCCAGCATTTTTGAAAAAACTTTTTTTGGGATAAGTATTTTGAAATAATTATCTCAAAAAACTTTTTTTTCAAAAATGTTATTTCGGGACAGCAGTTCGGGGATGGCTTGTTGTACTGAAATACTGCGTTTTTTTTTTTTCCCAAAAAAGAAAGTCTACACTGGACTTTTCGAAAAAAAGAAAGTCAATGGCTTTTTTCAAAAAAGCTATCTCGAAAAAGGCTTTTTAGTTCATAAAAGCTGGCGGGTTTAGTTTTCGAAAAAGTGCTCCGGTATCTCAAAATACCGGAGTGCTTTTTCGCGAACACTAAACCTGGTTTAATATTAAAAAAAGCCTTTTTCGAGATAGCTTTTTCGAAAAAAGCCATCGCGGGATACAGCAAAGTCTTTTTTTTTTTTTAAATCCTCCCTGTCTCATCCATTGACTTTTTTTCTAAAAAGAAAGTCTGGTGTAGACTTTCTTTTTCGGAAAAAAAAAGTGATGATATTTCAGGACAATGAGCCATCCCCGGACTGTTGTCCTGAAATAGGATTTTTGAAAAAAAGTTTTTTTTAGATAATTATTTTGAAATAGTTATCCCGAAAAAAGTGTTTTCGAAAATGGCTGGGCAATGTAGAGATAGCCAATAATTTCAAACTAGCGGTTAGTTCAAACGAAACCACGGTTTTTAGTTTAAACTAAAAAAACGCGTCTTAGTTCGAACTTTGAACTACTTAGTTCGGACTAACCAAATCCAAACTAAGATTTTAGGTGTAGGCATAGCCTTTGAAGATGGAGGAATTTTAAAAGTGCCATGGGACTCTTTGCTTGTTTTGCTGAACTAGACCAGCGGTTCCCATCCTTTTGTCTGCCTTGGCACACCTTGATACCTTTTAATTATTTTGAGGCACACCACCATATAATCACCAAATGAATTAATGAATATTCATGAGCCAATGCAGAACTCTTCAAGTAGCTTTTCAAAAAAAATCCATGGCACACCTGCACAGGCTTCATAGCACACCTGTGTGCTGTGGCACACTGGTTGGGAAACACTGAATTAGACTACCACAGCTACCCCTTTAGAACTTGAGTTTTGTAAGCTCTCCATGCATGGGGCCTGGCAAGTGATGGGAGCTCTACTCTTTGTGGCCTGGGACCGGAATGCCTAGGCCGACCGAAAACTAAGGGCCCACCTTCTCAAACAAGGGGGAGGATCTCCAAAATGGAGACCACTGCAGCCACTTGATTCTGGGGGCAGCAATTAGAAAGAGAGGAAAGGGGGCGTGTGGTTCAGGAGCTGCAAAGCAGGGCTCCCAAGGGAGAGCCAGAGCAGAGACACCTGACGCTGAGGAGTTCACAAATGCTACTCAGAGAGACACTGCCTAGGAAGAGACTGAAAATGGGCCTCCTGACTTGAGCTTCCACCTTCTGGCCTTGTGGGTGGCTGTCCGGGCCAGCGTCAACAAGAAGTTGTTGAGGGGCCCATGACTTTTTACGAGGTCACAGCTGGGATGTGTGAAGCCAAACTGGCATGGGAAGCCTTATAGTTAAGCCTTGAGAAGGTGCTGCAGCATGATGCACTATAGAGCTGGGTGCCAGCAGGGCCAGTCTATCCATAGACGAGACAAACTGACAGGGGATGCCAAGGTCTGGGCTGGGGCCAGCAACCTCCTGCCCTGTTCCCCTAGCATCAGGCTGTGAGCTGGCCCTGGCCAGTGGGGTGGCTCTGCATCCACAATTCAGCCCAGCAGCCTGCCGCTTGGCCAGGATGGGGGGAGGGGACAAAAATCACAGGCACCTGGGGTACCAAAAAACGCTTGGCTTGGCCCTGGGCACCAGGCTTTCATGCTCTGGGCAGAAGGATGGGGGGGGGGGCGGCAACTAAAGACTGCACCAAGCACCAAAGGGGCAGCCGTGCTAGTCTAGTAAAGCAAAAGAAGCAAGGAGTTTGTGGCACTTAAAGACTAATTTACAGCTTATGCGATAAATAAATCTCTTAGTCTTGAAGTGCCACAAGACTCCTTGCTTTTTTTGCACCAAGCACGAGGCTGCGCCACAGCCCCAGTTCCGAGATAGAGCCTCCAAGGTCCTAAGGGGGCCACCACAGCCCTATGGCCAATACAGGTTGATCAGTTGTCACTCATCAGAGCACGGTGCATTCTGGGACTTGTGGAGCATGGGGCCCGGTGCATGCTGGGAGCCCGCTTGCACGGGGCTCCAGAGCTGTACGGCACATAGGGTGCACGCGGGCAGCCGCAGCTGGCGCAGACGGGGCTCTGGTGCGCGCTGCATGCTGGGAGATGTAGTTCGTGTTGATGCGGTGTTCCCTGGGAAATTGTTGCTCTGGCTCCAGTGTATGCCGGGAGTTGTGGTGCGCGGTGCATGCCGGGAAGTGGGCCTGTTTCGTCGTTCTGGTGCATGCTGGGAGGGCGGCGTTCTGCTTAGTTGCAAGCTGGGAGCCGCGGTGCATGCTGGGAGCCGGGCTGCCCAGGTTCCAATGCATGCTGGGAGCTGTAGTCCCCGTGCCCATCCCAGAGAACCCCCCCCAGCCGGTGCCCGGTTGCACCGGTGCAGCACAGGCTCCTGGGGGGAGGGGATGAAGGCCCCCCCTGGCTACAGCAGGAGCCCCAGGGTAGGTTCCGGGTGCAGAGCAGTCCCGTGCATGGGCTGGGAGGAGCCGTCCATCACCCCCCACCGAGAGCGGGGTACGTGGGCCCGGGGTGCCCCGGGGGGCCGTGCCGAGGTGGATCCTAGGGGGTCCCTGGCTCTGAGGTCGGGGTCGGGGGTCTCCCCCTAGGCATGCCTGTCTGTGAGAAGGGGGATTCAAGGACTGGACGGGGGTGGGCAAGTGGGGGGCAACGACCCTGAATGGTGTGGGGGGAGTTTGTCACAGCACCCTGGGGCCCTTCTGCCTCCATCTCAGGGTGCACACTGTGTCTCGTTCTCTCCTTGCAGGGAGCCAGGCTTTGAGCGTGGTATCGGGACGATGTCTGCAGGGACCGACCCGCTGGGCCAGGAGCGGGCGGTCTACCATGAGCGCCAGCGCCTGGAGTTGTGCGCCGTCCATGCCCTCAACAACGTGCTTCAGGAGCGACTCTTCACCCAGGAGGCTGCTGATGAGATCTGCAAGAGGTAGGGCTGGCCCCGGGACACACATGCCTCCTGCTTCCTGCTGGCGTAGTGGGACGAGCCCCACATTGCACCGCTGCCTGTACTCCCACCCCCACCGTACCTTGCACTAGGCACTCCTGGCCCTGAGCACCGTTACCTGCCTACAATGACGTAGATCCCATGGCTCAGGCCCACCCTGTGCCATGTGTTGCCTGCTCCTCTGGCATTGGCCCCTCACCATCCGTCGGCTCGGGAATGTCACTGGGATCACTTGTTTCCTCCAGGCTGGCGCCTGAAGCCCGGCTGAACCCACATCGCAGCGTGCTGGGCACGGGGAATTACGATGTGAACGTCATCATGGCCGCGCTGCAGAGCCTGGACTTCGCGGCCATCTGGTGGGACAAGCGCCGGTGAGAGAGGTTGCTGGGAGCAATGCGGAGAGTGGGCAGGGATGGAGTGTTTGAGGGGCAGGGATGAGGCCTGGACCCCTGTCTGGGAGCAGAGGGTGCAAAGATCAGATCTTAGTGCTGGCACTGGGACACCAAAGTCTGCTCTGAAATACCTTGGGATCAGAGGATGCCCTGTGTCTGAATACCCGGCACTTTTTTGTGCTCATCTGGAGTATCCAGATTCCCCTCCACACTGTATTGCTGCTGGAGCAACCCACCCTGTCTGTTTATTTGGACGTACCCCTGGCTGTTTATTTGGAGCAGGCCAGCTTCTGTCCTCTTGTCTGTCCATCTAACTGGGTATCTGCTCATTGTCTGGTTAACTGCATGGGTCTGCCCCCTCTCTCCCACCCACCCGCTGGCAGGCCACTGCAGCAGCTGGTGCTAAGCCGGGTTCATGGCTTCATCTTGAACATCCCATCCAACGTGTCCCTGGGCTTCATGTCACTGCCGGTGCGGCGCAAGCACTGGATCGCCGTGCGCCAGGTGGGCGGCATCTACTACAACTTGGACTCCAAGCTGAAGGCCCCAGCCCGTGTCGGTGGCGAGGGTGAACTCAGGTGTGGGTAACAGGCGGTGGTGGTGGTGGTGGTGGGGTCTGAGGGTGGTGGTGGTGGGGTGTGTGTGCGTGTGTGTGCGCGCGCGCATGTACGGGGGGGGGTCGGTCACGGCCCTGGTGCATGCTGGGAACTGTAGTCCCTGTGCCCCACCCGCTAGCCCTTGCCCACTTGCCCCAGTGCTGGTTACAGGCGCAGTCCTCCAGGGTGGGAGAAAATGGGGGATGAGAGGAGCTTACATGTGGGCAGTGCAGGCATATAGGGAACAGGTGGAACACAGAGTTGCTGTGTAGGGGGAGGGAAAGGGGAGCTCAGGTATGAGGGGGATGGGCCAGGTTGTTGAGCTGGACAGAGAGGCAGAGCTGGGATGGGGAAAGTTGTTTGAGGTGGGTCAGAGGGGCACAGAAGAGGGGACTCTACAGGGCAGGAATGTGCTGGGCTGTGTAAGGTGGGATGCAAAGGAAGGGCAGCCCTGAGCTGACCCACATCTCCCTGCCCCTCCCTCTAGGGCTTTCCTCCAGGATTTCCTGTCCCAGGGGCCCTGTGAGATGCTACTGGTTGTGTCCCGGACCGTGGAGGAGAATGGCAGCTGGTTGAATCCTGCGTGATGCTGCAAAGACCAGTACTGATACCAAAGATCCTGACTTAGGTGGCAGGGCCCGCATGTGGAGTCTGCCTTAGTCATAAATCCACCCACCACAGGGATCAAATATGGCCCCTACCTGGCTGTCCTGGGGAGTGCATGGTATGGGGGTACTGCTTTCTCCAGACTGAGGGCTGCGAGCCCATCACCGCATGGGCCTTGGGGCTGGAAGAGCACTGCGGGGCCACAGGGGAACTTGGATTAAGGTGATGGCCCCATTTCCCTGGCACCTGCTGGGCATCCAGCCTGTTCCTTGGCTCATCTCTGCTGCCAGTGCTTGTGAACTTTATAATAAAGAACACCATGCTAGCCATGCCTTCTGCTGTGATTGGGATGGGCAGCTGTGGGTGGTGCCGGTTTTCTCTGGGGTGGGGGAGAATCTAAGGGCAGGGCAGGCAACTGGGAGAGTGGGGAAGGAGTCAGGTAGACTCTGCATGCTGTGGTAGGGGGAGAACTGGTCAAGGAGGGCTTGGGGCAGCGGGGTAGGGCAGTAGAGGGGGTTAGAATGACAGAGGTGCCGGGGCTAGCAATGGCTGAGCTTGTAGCTGGCAGGGCAAATGAAACTTCGTTGTTCTCCCCACCCCTCTCAGTGCACTGGCCACTTCCCCAGGATGGCATGGGGCTGGGTGGTGGGCGGTGGGTAGGGTGGGAGCAAGCGTCAGACAGACTTCACCAGGGCTGGGAAAACATGGAGACCAAGACCCCTGTTCCCCTCCCCACCCTTGCACCTGGATTTCCTCAGGGTGCTCCTGTTCAGGCTTTCACCATGTGCAAGGATTCTTGGTGGTGGAGGGGCACTTTGCTCCATGAGTATCTGGTGCTGGGGCCCCTGGGAGGAGGGGGCATGCCTGGTGCTGGCTGTGAGCAGTGGGTGCTAGGCTGGCTATGGGTGAAGCTGTGTTTATGGTGGGAGGGGATATATGAGCTGGGTGCATGCCTGGGACTCTTCTCTAATGCCTCCACCCTCACAGGGCTCTGGAGCAGGTGCTTGGAACAGCTGGGAACAGGAGCCGCTTTTGGATGTTGGGGCAAGACCGGCAGCCCCCCTCACTGAGGAGGGAGGGGAGTAGATGCCTGGGCCCCCCGCACCTGCAGCCGCGTCACCAGGCCCAGCAGCTGTCGGCGTCTCTCAGTGGTACCATCCCAGCTGCCACTCAGGCCCCAGCTCCCTCCCTCCTGGCGAGTGCCAAATGCGCAGTGTGGGGCGGAGAGACAGACCCTGCTGAGCTGGCGGTAGGGGCTGTGGGACCCTCGCTGGGACGCCCTGTGGGGCCAGGGCCCACGTGCTATGCTTTCCTCTCCGGCAGTGGTGTTGCACCCCTACAGCCTGCCCGTCTACCCGCAGGTGCCCCACTGCTATCCTGGGCTGGTTCAGGTAGAGGCTGCCTGTATGTGTGTCTGTCCGGGCCCCCTGAAATTCCAGCTGGAGCCAAGAGCCCCCTTGAGAATTCAAGGGAGGGGGAGGGTCTGTAACACCTCGCTGCTGTCAGTGCCACATGGTGATAACCCTTTGCTCCCTGGATTCTTTGTCTCCTTGGGGGCCGAAGTCATCTGCCCAGGGAGGGCAGATAGTGGAGGCAAGTGGCCATGTATGGGGAGAGCTATTTCTAGCTCTTGGTGAGGGTGCTGAGGCTGGGCCAATGTGTGGAGAGCACGCTGATAAAGTCTGTGGCTGATGAAAATCAGAAAGGATCCAGACCAACTGAAGAAATGGCCTGAAGTAAATAGGATGAAATTTGCTGGGGGAAAAACACAAAGTGCTTCAAGCAGGAAGGATGGATCAGCGGTGCCTGTACAAAATGGAAAATGATGTCCTGGGAAGGACTTCTATGTAAAGGGATCTGGGGGTCAGAGTGAGTCACAAGCTGAATAGTGTCACCAGCGTCACACAGTTGCACAAGAAAAAAGGGCCCACATCATTCTGGGAGGGAGTGTTGTGAGCAAGACGTGAAGAGCAATTCCATTCTACTCAATGTCAATCAGGCCTCAGCTGGTGCATTGTGTCCAGTTCTGGGTGCTGTGTTTCAGGAAAGCTGGGGACAAATTGGACAATGTCCAAGGAAGAGCAGCAGTAATGATGAAAGGGCTAGAAAACAGGACCTGTGAGGGATGATGAAAAACTGGGATTTTTTTGGGTCAGGAGAAGGGAAGACCAAGGGGGACAGGTTAATAGTTTCAAGTACATAAAAGGTTGGGGTGGGGGAATTGTTCTCATTAACTTCTGAGGAGAAGAAGCAATAGGCTTACATTGCAGCAAGGGAGGTTTAGGGTGGCCATTAGGAAAATCTTCCTATCAGGGTGGTTAAGTTCTGGAATAAATTATCTGGAGAAGCTGTAGAATTTCTGTCACTGGAAATGTTTAAGAGCAGGTCAGACAAACACCTGGCAGGGATGGTTGAGAGAACCCTTGGTCCTGCCATGAGCACAGGGGAGCAGGCTAGAGTGACTAGTCTGATTACAGCTAGAGTTATTTTTTTAACGTCTGCTGTGTATTGAGTGCGTGTTTTCAGAGAACTATACACAGTGACTTCAAGATCTCTTATCTGAGTGGTAGCAGCTAATTTAGACTTTCTCATTTTCTATGTAGTTGGGAGGGATGATGTTTTCCAATGTGCATTTCTTTGCATTTATCACCATCGAATTTCATGTGTCATTTTGTTGCCTAGTCACCTGGTTCTGTGAGATCCCTTTGTAATTCTTCACAGTTGGCTTTGGACCTAACTATCTTTTCTGAGATTATTTTTGAATACGCTTAACAGCACTGGGCCCACTATTTAGCTCTCTCTGTTCTGGAAAATGACCATTTATTCCTTTGTTTCCTGTCTTTTAATCCATTACTGATCCTGGGGAGACCTTTCCTCTTATGCCATGGCTGCTTACTTTACTTAAGAGCATTTGGTGAGGCATCTTGTAATCAACTTTCTGAAAACCTAAGTACACAGTCTCCACTGGATCAACATTGTTCACATGCTTATTGATTCCCCCAAAGAACTCTAGAAGATTAGTGAGGCATGGTTTCCCTTTGCAGAACCCATGTTGACTCTTCCCCAACAAATCACATTCATCTTTGTGTCTAATCATTCTATTCTTTACTGCAGTTTCTACCAGTTTGCCTGGCATAGAAGTTAGTCTTGCTTGGCCTGGAATTGTCAGGATTGCCTCTGGAGTCTTTTTTAAAGATTGGTGTCATGTTAACTCTTCTCTAGACACCTGGCTTTGCATTCTCAGCAGGGCTGTAACTATGGCGGGGCCAATGGGGCTTTGCCCCGGGCATGCTGGTGCGGCTCAATAGAGCCGCTCTGTTAAAAGGTGCGTTTTGTGGCGCTGGCCCCAAGCGCTGCGTACCAATCAGAATGCACCTCAGGCGCTGAAATAGCATGTTACGGCTCTGCCCCTCAGTCCTTGTTCCCTCTCTGTACCAGTCTTCCCCAGATGGGCCTCTCCTCTCTCCCATTGCCACCAATGTGTCGCCCCCCACGCTGTAGGCAGAGTGGTCATTCTAGTTGTCCCTGTTTTGGTGTCTGTCCCATGTGGTGGTTTCAGACCTTTGCCCTCTTCATGGAAGCTGTGCTGTTGGTGGGGAGATCAGTTCTGCAAGGGGAACACACCCAGTCCTGGGACTGGCCAGCTGGCACCAGTCCGCTGGCACTACAGAATGGGCATGGCCTCTAGCACCCAAACCTGGGGGGGGGGTGTTGTAATGCACAGCATTAATTCTTTGCAGTTGCCTTTCTCTGGATTGCGTCCACCCCCTCCCCCTAAACTCTAGTGAAATCAGAGCATGTGTATGTATGCACTCTGTATATGTGTGCTTGCTCTGTGTTTGTACCCCTGCCCTCCCCACATAGCTCAATAAGGGAAGGGATCCTGTTTCCTTCAGTAGATCTATAGCTCCATTGGTTGCTCAGGGGCCGAGAGGTAGGGTTTGGCGCCGAAGGGGGCCCACCCAGCCCTGGGGTAATAAGGGAACCTCCTCAGGGTAGCTCTGTATTTGGATGTCCCACAGCCATGGCATGGGAGGGCCCAGGGTGTGTGAGTGGCCCAGCCCTCAGGAAATGGGGACAGCTGAGGACACCCTGTATGTGTGCACCCCTGGTTCCCTGGGTTAGAGACAACCCAGTGCTGCTGGTGGTGGTAGTGGGGTTGAGGCATCAGGGCCCTATGTCCTCCCCCCCCCCAATGCAGAGAGAGGCAGACCTCAGCCCCCAGCTGTTTCTCTCACCCCTCTCCTGTGCCTTGAGTGGCTGGGTATTGTGTGGCTATTTATACTGACCTAAAGCAGCCAGACGCCAAGATAACAGCTCCCTAATCGCCTCAGACGTGCTTCCAAAAGCAGCTGTTGGGGGGCTGGGGGTTGAGCAGGGAGGGGACAAGGATAGCTCTGTGTGTGAGAGGTGGCAAGAAATCAGAGCCACAAGCAGCCTAAGGCACAAGTAGACTAAGCAGTGACTTGGGGCCCCAGTAACTCAATTCCCCCAACCCTGCCCCAATTTTTTTTATTATAAGATCCTATCTGTGTGTGCATGGGGGGGAGGGGCAGAATAATCCTGCTTTGGGCCCCCAATGGGTCGGTGCCGGCTCTGATCTGAACTGTTTATGCCTCCTGCTCTTCAGCTTTGGCAAGGCATACTGTCCCACCCCTGCCAAAACTGCCTCTACCCCCCTGTGTCCCCATCCACTGACCAGACCCCTAGCTGTCCAGCATGGAGGGCCTTTGGGCCGTTCTCTGCACAGACTGGCCCACTTTTGTTTGCTGGGGCCACTTTACAGTGGTTCTCTGGGGCTAAAGGAGTTGTCACTTTCAATGAATGGTGGCTGCCTTGCGTGATAAGCCATGGAGGCTTGTGGAGAAGAAGGGTTGGGCTGTTAGTAACAGCAGCAATTTGGAAAAGCCGGAGCAGGCCTGTTCATTCAGAAACATTTGCTGGAGTGATAGAAACCCTCTCCTCCTTCCTGGTGCCCCCCCACTGAGCTTTTTGATCCCCAGATATTAACCAAAAGAAGAGATGTGACCGGTGCAATTTAGCTGCCTGAAAGTCTTGCCGCAACGGCTGCTGAAATGGAGTTGGTTTTGCCTTTTGCAGGCATTCACACAGGACTATTGGCCTGTTCAAAATGCTGGCCAAAGTGTGGGCAGGGCTGTGTGACAAGAATGGAGACTGTGGTGGAAGCGTAATATTATGGAAAGGGCAATTTCTGCCATCATGTGAAAGCTGTTGGGCCTGGCTTTGGGTCCTAGAGCTGATCCCTGTGCAAGGAGGGAAGGTGCTGGCTAGATATAAAACCTTGCTCCCCACAAGGTTAGGACCTCCAGGCTAGGGCTTGTCCTATCTTGCCAGGATGGTTAGTAACCCAACCTAGCCACCTCTATTGTCACAGCAGGCAAGGGCATGGTGTGAACCTGGCCTAAACCAGTAGATGCTCAATGCTTAAGGGGATGGTGGGGTGGACACAAGGTGTGTATGTAGGGAATGAGCGAAGGTATGTGGGGGGGAAGGACAAATATTTGGCAATGTTTAGGGACATGGCTGACTGGATGGAGTGATGTGTAGGGAGAATGGCTGGCTGGAAGGGTGGGTGAATGGAGGCGTATGCTTGGGGCTGGCAGTGGGGTGGGTGTGTAGGGAGCTAGAGGGACACAGGGTGCATCTGGGGGTGGTGAAGAGTCACTGCTGTGGGAAAGGGCACAGGGTTCTGTGTGTGACCCCAGGAGGGGGAACATGCTGCAGAGAGCGAAGGGGGGTAGGAACATGATCACCCCCAAGTCTGCAAGCAGCTCCTGGAGGAAGGTGCCCCTGGGTTGGGGGCTTGAAGGGGGTGTCCAGAGGTGCCAGGCAGACCCTGCAGCTGTTTGGCTCCTTGTGTGGAGGATTAGAAAAATCCTCAAACAGCTGAAGAACTGTGACAGCCCAAATAGGGACTGAGGGTTGATAAGGGGAAGCCAATGGCATGGCCCCGGTGCCCCCTCCCACTCCCCATTGGCTGCTGCTGCTGGGAGGGGGTCTGCATTGAGTTGGCCTTATAGCCTCTGGGTGGGGGAGCAAAGGGCGCATTCCCCCAGCATCCCCCAGCCAGGAGGTCCAGGGCAGCAGTGAGAATGGGGCTGGTGCACAGTGTAGGTGGGTGGGTTTCTATGTGATAGCAAGCCAAGTGTTAGTGTGTGTGTGCGTGTGTCGGGGGAGAGGTTTCCCTGCCCAGAGAAGCAGGGTCTAGTCATTAGTGCAGGGGGCTCGGACCCAGGACTCCTGGATTCTCTCCCCTGCTCTGGGGCAGGGGGTGGTGCGGGAGGTGGGAAGTGGGGTCTAGTGCTTAAAGCAGGGTCAGAGACCAGGATGCCTGAATTGTATTCTCAGCTGTGTCATATATGTTGTGTGTTAGCCACTGCTCTGGCCTCATGTCTGCTCTTCTCCCCCTGGCAGGGTAGCCAGGATGCAGCCACCCCTGCTGACCCCATGACTCAGACGTACCCTGCTCCCTACCCCCCTCCCCCGGCACAGGCTCGGCTGCCCCCACCATTCCACCCCCACGGCGCTGCTCAGGAGTACCCACCACAGGCCAGCACCGATCACGGGCTTTGCCTTTACCCAGCCGGCCAGCCCCCCCCCGGAGCACAGCCCCACGGCCACAGAGACCCTCGTGCCAGCACTGCCTCCTCCACCTGCGGTAAGTGTCAGCCCCCCCTTTGCCTGGGAGATGCTATGGGGCAAATTCCCTCCCTCCCCCTGAGTGTCTTCTGGTGCACCCCTGACTCCACCAGGTACCAGTGCCCTCCTCTCTCCCCTTCCCTGTGCCCACCTTCCCCTACCTCCATCCCACCCTCTTGGGAATTCATCCCTCCACAGCACCAAGTGGGCTGAGATGTCCCCCCATGAATCCCCCTGTTTAGCTGGGATGGGGGAGGGGGCCTAAAGCCTCTGGACCCCCCAGAATGTGGATTGGAGGCATTACGCTGTGGTTATGCTCTGCTCCCCCAGATCGATCAGGAGTGTGGCTGGCTTTCTAGGTGGGGCTGGTCTCTGGGTCCAGGATGGCAGAAGGGGGTTATGCCTTGATGCAGCTCTGGCAGCTTGGAGCAGATGCCTTTCTGGCACCCTCTCGGAGTCACACCATGACATGGGGGGGGGGAGGGGGCTGATCTCGAAGTACAGGCCTACAGATGTCCACAAGCCCAGCATGGGACCCCACTCTCCTAGCTGCTCCCTCCCATCCTCCTTTCCTTGGCCCTTAGCTTCTCAGATCTATGAGGAAGGGATGTGGGGCGGCAGGGCAGATGCTTCCTCATGTGGGGGAGGGACAGGATACCCCTACTGTCTGGTGCTGGGTTCTATTTGAGACCCCTCTCTCACAGCTTCCCTGGTGTCCCTTGCTCAGGCAGGCCCCTGGTGTCTGGGCTCTTTGCCCATATTGGGTCACGGTGCCTCGCCTGGGGTTGGATTCCACCCTCCCCTTCCCGACAGCTGTTTATCACCACATGGAACAAATGGCACATTCCTGCCCCAAGCTGCCCCTGTGCTAACAGCTCCAGGAAGGACACGGTGTCCTCTGGGCCCTTGGGAAACAGGGGATGCCCCACATCCCCAGTGAGACATTTCCCTGTGTCCCCCCCCCCACCAGCCTGCCCCATCCTCTGTACTGCTCATCAAGCAGGATTGGCCCTTGCAGCTCTTGGTCCCCAGTTTTGCTACCCCCTAGCCCTGGAGCTGCTGGTTTGGGGTTGGGGCCCTGAGATGAGTGCTCAGAGGTAGAGCCCCCTCCTCCCACAGTTGGCCAGGGGCTCTTGTGCTGATTGGGGGACTCTGGAACATAACAGATGCTGCTTCTGGACCCCAGCGGGCCCCCAACCTCCAGAATGGCACCAAGAAATATTCTCAGAATTTAAGCCCAGTTCAAACCCCTTCATGGGCTAGAGACAGCACCCCCCCAGGATCATCTGGGAATGGCTTGGGCCTAGAAAGAGACCCTGTAGCTCCTCCACCAAATCCAGCCAGAATTGGGGAGCAAGCCCCAGGGGGTTGGACTCGATGATCTCACGAGGTCCCTTCCAGCCCTATGATTCGATTTGATTTGATTCGATTCACTTCCCCCCGGGGCACCCTGGAGAATCTCAAAAGAGATGAGAGGCCTCCAAGTGGCCGGAGGTGGTAAATGACGGAGCCCCATGGGTGCCGCAGTGGTACCAAAGTACCCCAGGCAGGAGGGGCTGTGGTGGAAGAGCTGCGTTTCATAGGTGGAATTGGGCAGCTGCCCCTAGGCTGTGGTTTGTGGAGTGGGATTCCAGGAGGCTGAGTCTGGAGAGAGTTTGGGATGTTATGTGAAGGGGGTGTCCCCAGTGGTTTGAATTGGGGGCAGTGGCAGAGGCAGACTTAGGTAATTGGGGGCCCTAGTCGAGGGCCCTTTATGGGGCCCCCATAGGCCCCCACTGCCACCCTAACCGCCCCTCCAGTCCCAACTCTTCAGAGAGGCTGCTCCAGTGGGCCCCACTCCCAGCAAGCCGCAGCTCCACTGCAGCCGCTCTGCTCCCACCCCCTGGGGACGCAAGGCCGGCTGGGTGTACGAGGGGAGCACGGCTCTGCCCCGCTGCAGAGATACCGGCTGGGCAGTCAGGCAGGCAATGCAGCTTCTGGCCCTGGCAGTCCTCAGCCCTCCCCGCTCCCCTAACACCCCACCAGCGCAAGGGTAAATGAAGCAGGCGACTGCTACAAGCCCACCTTACTGCTTGGGGCCCTACGCAGCTGCCTGCTTCGCTTACCCCAAAAGCCACCTCTGGGCACTGGCACCGTTGCAGAAGTGGGGAGTGGGGGAGGGAAGGCCAAAGTGTCTTCCACCCCGTTAGCTGGCTGCTCCGGTGGTGAGCCACCTGTATCTTCTCTTCTGGTGCCACAATAGCCCCTGCTGGGTAAACGATGCAAGTGTAGCACCTCCACCACCAGAATCAAGTATTCTGCAGGGAGGGTGGAATAACCTGTAGGGACATGGATTCTGCATTTGTGTTTCTTTTGTTACAAAGGGGGACACAGCAACCCCCTTTTTAAAAGTGGAGGCCATGCCTCCTTGGCTCCCCCTTGTTTCCGGCACCAGTGGTTTGCGTCACACCTGGCAATTGGTGAGGGAGGCTGCATTTCCAATGGCCTGCCATCGCCTGTAAACTTGCCTGTTCTAAGGTTTGATGAAGACAAACTGTGGGCTCAGGTTGGGATTCCTGAAGGGCACCCACCCCCTGAAACCCCCAGGGTGTGTGACATCCAGCCCAGCTGATACACAGCAAGCTTCTCTGAGAGTTCTGGGCTTGTTGAGAGCTTATGCCCAGTGGGTGATGTCTGTCTGCAGATGCTTTTATGCTTTAAGAGAAACACCAAACAGTGTCAGAGGTTGCAGCTGTGCACTATAATTCTCTATGGATGCCAGGCAGACTTGGTCTGGGGCCTCATCTCCACCTTGAGGGTGGGAAAAGGGAGTGAGGTGGGAAATAGGGCTGAGGATTTTGCACTAAAACATCTTTGCCAATCAAGCTGGGACTGGAAAAACCCTCTTTATGCAAGGCTGTTATAGTGAGCGGTCTGCAACATATCCCAAGAGTGGCATGCGAGCTGATTCAGAGAGACACGAGTCACCCCCTATGGCACTGGCAAAATTGCCACTCCTGCCACTGAAAGAAGCCACTCCAAGTGGCTTCCTTCAACAGAGTGCCAAGGAACCCACCCAGCCACTGCTGAAAGACATCCAGAGCAGGTTTTTGGGCCATGTGTCTCAGGACCCCACCTCTGCCAGTGAAAGAAGCTGCTCTGGGTGGTTGCTTTCGGCAGTGGTGGACACTGCAGCTGTGGCCACCACCGAATTCTCAGGTGGCAGCCACTGCTTTTTCAGTGGTGGGGTTGCCAGCACCTGGTGATGGCGAGGGATGGGGAGCCAGGATGGGGCATAGAGAAAAGTGCTTTCAACAGCATAGCTTGTAACATGTCCTTAAATTAATACACTCAACCAGCCAAAGGAGTTTTATGCTGCTGTAAGTGTGTCTATGCTGAGACTTGATCAGCCTGGAAATGTCGTACCAGCCACCCTCTCACCCCCTACTGATAGAGCTATGCTGGTGAAATGTTGTAGTGTAGCACTGCCAGAGAGAAGGGACTTTGGTGAGTGTGGGATAAATTGCCTGTCAGGGAGCATAGGGCACTGGGTCAGGGCAGGTGGATGGGCGGCGGGCAACTAGAGATGGGTAGTGCTGTTGTTCAGTGTCCAGGCCACGCTGGGAAGGGGCAGGAGGGAACAGCAAGGGACAAGTGAGGCTGCTTGTCTCTGCGCCCTAGGGCACATTTGGATCGCTGTATATCCCTTGTGTGTTGCTGAGTCAGGTTGAGGCTTGGTGGGGGTGGCGGTTTGTTCTTCAAGGACCTCTTCTCCCTTGAGCTGCCACCACTGCAGACACCATCCACCTGGACCGGATTCCTTTTGCTGCCCTGCAATGTGGCGAATGACTGTCTCTTCCCCCTCTCTGGCTAGGGCCTCCCTGGCGGCGCTCGTGGATCTCCCGGCAAAAGCAGGTTTTTGTCCTAGGCATCTTGGAACCCATCACGTTTCTTTGTCCTAGTATCATTAATCCATGATCAGCCTCAATAATGCCTACTCACTCTTGCGCCATACCTGCCTGCCTCAGTCTCTCTGCACCTCCTCCCCCCGACTGCCTGGTTCCCGTCCCTGGTGGGTCTGGCCTTGGGTGGGGCTGATCGTGGTTGAACTTGTCTTTGTGAGCAGAAGCTTACCAGTGTCAGCTGCTGGCCACAACTGGTCAGGTGATGGGGCCTGAGAGCTGGGGGGAGGGAAAGGGAAGGCCAGGAGGTGCTTAGGACTTGACCCCCCCTGCTCTGAGCTCCTAGGAAGACCAGGGTGGGGCAGGGGACCAGTTCTGGAGCCCAGTGCAGTGCCTGGCTTTGGGAGGACCATTTTGAATAATACTGCACACCCATGCATGCTGACATGAGTGTAGCAAACCAGGCCCTTCCCCCAGATCTGTGTCGTTGCATCCCCACACTGCAGCACACACTGACACCGTGCATGCACACTGTGCATGCACATACACTGACATTGGGCACGCAGACACTGTGTACAGCATTGTGCTGCACCAGACCACACATCCCACATGTGCACTCACTATGCACACACCTGAGTTGATAGCACACATCCACTTTTCACTCTTGTGCAGGTGTGTGTTCATACTGTGCAGGTGTGTGTACGCACCCATACTGCCTAACATTGCACCCCCCACGTGCAAGGACACACGTGTGGCTCACATTCACGTGCACGCGCACACACACATGCACAATCGCCCCCCCCATGTGTCCAAGTGTTCACACTCACCCACCCTACAAACTCATAGACGCTAAAGCCAGAAGGGACCAATATGATCCTCTAGTCTGACCTTCTGTACAACGTAGGCCACAGATCATCCAACCCACTCCCGCAATAGACCCTGAACCTAGGACTGAGTCACTGATTCCTCAGATCATGACTTAAAGACACTAAAGGTGCACAGTTCCCACTCCCCACCCTTCTGGCACACACAGATGCAGAACCCCACTTCTGCACACAGCCCTATGCCCATGCTCATACACAGGCACATGTGCACCCCCCCACATGTGTCACAACCGCATGCACTCACTGCTGCACCCCCAGCTCGTGACAGGATGGCTAGAAAACATGGAAAGACAAGTTCAACCCCGTTTATCCAGCCTGGCTAATCAGTTTCACCCCTTTTACCTGGTGGCTGCGCTGGGTGCAGCGCGCAACACCCCCAAGTAGACAGACGCCCCCTGGATGTGGCATCATGGCCTGTGCATTGTAGGACCGCTGAGATCCGAGGGCTTGGGCTGAGCTCAGCCATCTGCATGGAGAGGAGAGGGAGTGTCCGTCCCTGACGGGGGAGGGAGGGTGCCTTCATCTCCTGGCCCCCTCCCCCCACTAACCCCCCCTCGTCTTTGTCACTAACTGGCTTGCTTGTGCTGGTGTGTGTGCTCCGCGTACTAACAGGACAGTGCAGGTGCTCTGCGTGTGCTGGTGCCTGCCGAGTTTGCTCTGCAATGCTGGGGACTTGAGTTCAGCAGCGCCCACCTTGCTCCTGGCAGCATGGTCCTACGGTAGCTGGAAGCCAGGGGTCCCAGCTCCCATTCTCCCTGGACCTGCCCCCCTGGTGCTGACACAGCTGGAGACTCCCCAATTCCAGACCCTGAACAGGGAACTGAGAGCTGCCATCTCTGGGCCAAGTGAGCAGGGGGCAGTAGTTCTTGAGGCCCTTGGATGCTCGTTCACACACCACGTTTCAGGGGAGGGGGAGGATGTGGCCACAGCACTTGCAGTGACACCCCCCCCATGCCCTGAGCAGATTTTGATGGCTGTGCATGGCCCCAGTCCTGTCCCTTGGAGGGATAGTGGGTCTTTGCCCCCAAACTGGCTATCTGAAGAAACATGGATATCTGCTCCCAGAGGGTCATGGCTGCTCCTTCACAATTCCCTGGCACTGGGGACATAGGATGGTGGGTGTGGGAGTTCCGAGGTGGGTAGAGGCTCCTCAGTGGGGAGGGGTCTGACCAGGGATCTCGAGGTGCCAGAACAGATCTTAGGGGAAGCTGGCGTGGTGGAAGAGAGGGAGTCACAAGAGTGAAATGCCTGCAAACTGCAAGGAAAACTAAGGAAAATAAAGGATTGGGGGAATGGAGCAGCTTCCATCTGAGGAGAGATTAAAAAAGCCTGGGGCTGTACAATCTGGAAAAAAGACAACTATGCAGGAATAGAATAGAGGGCTATAAAATTATGATTGGTGTGGAGAAAGGACCAAGCAAAGTCTTATTTATCCCTTCACATAACATGGGTCACCCAATGTGATTAATAATCCATAGGTTTAAACTAAACATAAGGAAGACCTTCATACAAGCCATGGTCATCATGTGGAGCTTGTTGCCAGGGGAGGATGTGAAGGAGAAAGTAGAACTGGGTTCAAATAAAGAATGAGAGATGTTCCTGGAGGCTGGAGCCACCAGTGGCTTTTAGTCAAGCTGGTCAGGGATGCAACCCTTTGCTCCATGTGACCTAACTCTCTGGTTACCCACAGAGAGACTAGACAACACGGGATGGCTGATGATCACTTGCTCTGCTTTGTTCATTTCCTCTGAAGTACCTGGCACTGGCTGCTGCTGGAAGACAGGATGCTGGGCCAGATTGACCGTTGGGCTGACCCAGTGTGGGCCTTTGTATGGGATCCCATGGGGGGGGGTGAACAAGAAGTTCAAGGAGGGGGTGGGGTAGCAGGGAATCCTAGTGGACGGGGGTGTCATAGGGTTCCAATCGGCACCAGCAGGGGACTTCAGACCCTCTCTGTCCCAGCTCCATCCGGTTTATCTCTTGGGACTCCCTCCAGCCCGCTGAGGAGAGTCCTGCGACTGCTCTGACCCCAGATGCCCAGGAGGTGGAGGGTGCAGAAAGCAAATCCCAGCCCAAGCGGCTCCATGTCTCCAACATCCCCTTCCGCTTCCGGGACCCTGACCTGCGGCAGATGTTTGGGGTGAGTCCCAAGGGGCAACTGGGCATGTGGGTGTAGAGCGTGTGTGTGTGTGTGTGTGTGAGAGAGAGAGAGAGCCCCTTGGCCTAGTTGTCGTGGGGGTGCATGGTATCAGTGTGGGCCCAGATGTCATGGGGTTGGGTGTTGTGTGTCACCCTGGGTTCCAGGGGAGTTGGCCACTAATTTCTCTCTTGTCCTCTCCTCCCCAAACCCCTTTCCAGCAATTTGGGAAGATCCTAGACGTGGAGATCATCTTCAATGAGCGTGGCTCTAAGGTGCAGAGGGAGCTCAGCAGAGGCTAGGGGTGGGGAGAGGTTTCTTCCCTTGCCAAAAGAAGGCAGCTGTTGGGTTGTCTTGAGATGAATGGGAAGTTGAGCCCACATTGTGGCCAGCCCCCACAATTGGCCAGGGGCCCATTGAGTGTCTGGGATCCTGGGCTTCGCCATGGTGGCTGAGAGAGGAGACCCCATGAATGACCATGGAGCCAAACTGGCTGGGGACTGGGCTGGAGCTCCCAGCTCTGGGCAGTGCCTGGATGTCTGATGTTGGTGGCGGGTGCTGGCCCCTGTATAATAGGCTCTGTAAGGGATGAGAATGAGGACCTGGGGCAGGGAGGACGGGACATTTCTGTGCACACTGGAGGCTAGCCCTAGACAAAAACTAGGTCCCAAGGTGGAGTCACATCAGGAGACTGAGGAGGAAGCAGTGGGATAGGAGCCTTGACCCTACAGATGGAGGAGAAAGAAGGGGGAGGACATGATGGGGCTTGGAAGCCCCCAGTGGGGTCCATCTAGGGCAGCCAGGTGACCCCTTGTGTCTCCCCTGCTGTGGTGCTTTTATCTCCCTAGCCACAGCTCATCCATCTCCTGTCCCACAGGGCTTTGGGTTTGTGACATTTGACAGGAGCCAGGATGCAGACCGGGCACGTGAGAAGCTGAACAGCACCATTGTGGAGGGCAGGAAGATTGAGGTCAGTGTCCTGCCATGGGAGGGGGAAGGACCCCTGGTGGTTTTGCTGCAGGGGGGAGGCAGGAAGTTTTGCTGTGAGCCACACAGCGGTGGAGTAGGGGAAGGGAATGGCCTTCTTGTGGACCCAGACTTGCTCACCTTTCCTTCCCATGGCAGGTGAACAACGCTACGGCCCGCGTGGTTACCAAGAACCCTCCGGCAGTGCCTGTTGTGAACGGTATGTGGGACAGGGGTGAGGGGTGACTCCTCTCTTCATCTACTCTTAGTCATCTCCTTAGCGAGACTCCTGTCCTCTGCCTTGCACCCCATTCAGTCCCAACGTGCTGCTGGTGCCATGGGGATAGGGACATCCTCACCAATGGCAGCTGTGCCTGCAGCCGTCTCTGGTATGCCCCAGACAGAGCCCATGGAGTGAGGCTGGTGCTGTTGGCTGACCTGAGGGGAGGAGGGTGGAATGGAAGAGCAGGGGGAACAACTGTTACTGGCCTGTCTGATGCCATCTCTTTTCTCTTGGCTGTTAGGCTGGAAGATCAACCCTTTGGTTGGCACTGTCTATGCCCCTGACCTCTACACAGGTGAGACTTTTCCTCTCCCTGGCAGCCTGCCATTGTGTCTCCTCATCCCAAACCCTCCCCAGCCCCACATCCCGTCTTGCTTCCTATGACCTTCTCCCATTCCTGCCTCCACCCTATCCCCTATCCCCTGCTTCACTGTGAACTTCTATCCTTTTCACATCCCCCCATTCTACCCACACACATTGGGTCCCCTTTGCCTTTCCCCACCCCTCATGCTGCGTGATGCTGTCTGCTCTGTTCCCAGTGGCCAGCATTCCCTACCCAATGGTGGCTCCAGCGGCGCTAGCCTATCGGGGGGGACTGCGGGGTCGTGGACGAGCCATCTACAGCCCTGTCCGAGCGGCGCCTGCCCCATCACCCATCCCAGCCTATGGCAGGTAAGTCACCTGCCATGGCTGCACGCGGGTCAGAGGAAGGATGTGGGGCTGGTGTTGACAAGAACAGGGCAAGGGGGTGCCTGGGCACTAGAAGTGTGATGATCAGTACTGATGGGGTGGTGCACTGATGGAGAGCATCTGTGCTGACAGTTAAGGGGAGGGTGATGGGGGAGGAAGGGGTGATGCTGTGGTGAGGGGGTGTTAGACCTGGTTGGAAGCTCATGGCCATTCCTGGTATGTTTTCTTTTCCCACAGTGTGGTGTACCCGGAGGGGCTCTATGGCACCGATGTCTATGTAAGTCCCTTGTGTTCTGAGTCCAGTGGGTGTTAGGGGAAGGGGGGTATATCTGGTCAGCACCTGTGCCTGGCACATTTCCCCTCATGCTGGCTTCTGCCTTTCTGGGCTTCTGCTCATGATCTGTTCACATTGGGGCTGGGAAATTTGCAGGGGTGGCTGTGATGCTGTGTAGAAAGCATGGGAGCGACAGCTTTTTCCCCCTAGGCTGCTTCCTCTGTTTGAGCCCTGTCTGTTCCCCCTACTCCTCCACTTATCTCCGTGTTAGAGAAAGGAACAGGGTGGAGGATCAGAGACAGAAACTGGACGCCCCACATCATTAGAGCTACAGGAGCCCCTTTCCCCTTTTAAGTGCACTGTTCCCAGGGAATGAGCTGTCAGCAGATCCTCTCCAGCAGGGCCTGGTCCTTTATTGGGAAACAGGGGGGGTTTGGGAAGCTTCCCACTGCTCCACTCTCCCTTGGAGGATCTGTGGGGATGATGCAGGGGCTGTTTGCCACTCACCCCCCTTCATTGCTCTTTCAGGGCTATGCAGCATACCGTGTGGCACAACCTCCTGCAGCAGCAGCAGCGGCGTACAGTGATGGGTAAATGCCAGGTGATGGGGGTACTAGCCAAGAATGCTGGAGCTGTTGTAGACGTTGGGGGAGGCAAGGCCAAAGGGCCCCTCTTGCTCCATGTCTGGCTGCTTCAGCTGTGAGCCAGCTGCCCTCTTGTCTGTTGCCACAGCAGCCCCAGGTGGACAAAAGGTGTAATTGCAGCACCTCCCCAGCAGAATATGCAGGAGACGGAGTGGGATTTTCTCCCATGAAAGCTCATGCGATAAATAAATTTCTTAGTCTTTAAGTTCCACAGGACTCCTTGCTTGTTATGCAGGGGACATGAATTCTGTGCTTATGATTCTTTTGTTAAAAAGTGAGGGGGAGGCCATGGCCCACTGGTTTTCCCTGAGTTCTCCCACTGGTGGTACCAGCTCCTTTGAGCTCTGTGTGTCTGTGTTTGTGTGTGCAGGACTCAGTAACATGAGTCTTTGCTCTGCTCCCCCAGGTACGGCCGGGTCTACACCACAGCAGATCCATACCACCACGCTGTCACACCAGCCTATGGCGTTGGAGCTATGGTGAGCGGCTGCCTGTTCCTGCGCCCTCTTCTCTGCTTCTCTCTCCTCCTTACCGCATGGCAGGCGCACATATTCTGGCCCCTTTTCCGTCTCTGCTTTGCCCCCCACCTCCCGCAGAGTGTATGGAAATAAAGGGGGACAGACAGGGGTATGGGATTTTGAGGTGCTACGCTCTGGCCTGCACACTTCCTGCAAAGCAAAGCATGTGGGAGCATAGGGGGAATAGAGGGTCCCTTAACATGGTCTGTCACCCCCCCAGCCAGAAGACCAATGCTTCATGGAGAAGCTGCTCCACTCACACCCCTCTGCCTGGCAGACCCTTCCTCACTCTGCTTCCCTATCTTCCCTTGCTCAGCTCTCTTCCCCACCCATGCCCAGTCTGTTCCCCCTTATGTCCCACCCAGCCTAGCTCATGGCACCTTCTCTATCCTGGCAGGCTAGCCTGTACCGAGGCGGATACAACCGTTTCACCCCGTACTGAGGAGCCACGTGCTGGGAACGCTGGTGGCCATGACAGGGCAGTGGCTGGGCATTGGGCCCGGGAAGGGCTCAGCGTGGAGAGGGAAGGGCGGAGGGAGCACTGCACATCATGTTTGCTGTGCCCAACACAGAGCATCTCATTGTCCTCTCATCAACCATAGTGGAGCCCAACACTGGGACCCTCGGTCTCCCTGGAAACCCACCTGGCCCTACCAGCCTGTTACCAGAATCCTATGGAGCTCCTGCCTCGCCATGATCCTCTGGCCATAGAGACAGTGGGGTGGGTTCATGCTGAAGGAGACCAGACAAGGGTGAACATAGCCGAAGCCTGTGAGGGGATGGCCGTGGCCCACTGGTTCTCCCCAAGTTCTGCTGCTGGTGGCATCAGCTCCTTTGGAGTGCTGTGTGTGTGTGCGTGTGTGTGTGTGCGCGCGTGTGTGTGTGGGTGGGTGTCAGCACTCAGTCAGGACTGGTCAGAATTGGGGGACAGGTCAGGGGTGAGTGAAGGAGGTTTGGGGTCACAGAGTCTGGGGAAAAGAAAAGCCAGGAGGCTTCAAAACCTGGTGCTGTTTCCAGAGGGTGGGGGCCAGGATGATGGCAAGGCTACTGTGGCCAGGAAGAGGAGACAATCTCCTCACCACTTTGCCGCTAATTGCCACAGGCAGCTGATGCCCTCCTTTTCCAAGTGAGCCCCAGGCTCAGTCTCTCAGCAGTTTCCCCACCTTCCACGTCTCTACAGCTGGCTTTCTTCTCTCCTCACCCTAATAGTCCTGTGTCCTGCAGGCTTTCTGCCCCTGGCTCCTGCCCCTTGCTCAGTCCCAGCCAGGATCCCACTCAAAGCAGGCAGAGGGGTCAGGAGGCAGCTGAACCTTGCCCTAGCTCTGTCTCTCAGGGAAAGGTCTTGAGTGCAGCTGCCAAACTCTCCCCATTCCCAGGAGCATAATAAAGTTCTGACCCACTATTCCTTCTGCTCTTCTTCTCTCCCTCCGCTTTCCTCTTCCCCCACCTGCCAGCCTGCTGCTGGTTTCTGTTGGGATCAGCCACTGGGAGGCAACACAACTCACAGTGACTTGGCCACACCCTGGGCCACCTGGGTGCTGGGGAAGGGGCCTGGCTCTAGGCAGATGTGTGTCTGTGTGCGTGTGCGTGCGTGTGCGCAGCTACAAGTGGGAGCTGGGTACAGCAGCCAGAGTTTGGGGCAGGGGCATTACAGTGGGGAAGGGGGTGACTTGGGCAATTCTGGCCTAGCTAGGTTATAAACCTGAGGCAGATAGGGTGGGAAAGGAAGGCCCAAGGTACCTGGCGGTCCCCCCCCCCCCCCCCCCCCCCGGCGACATGGCTCCTGATTGTCTCTCTCCCTCTTGCACTTGCTTCAGCTCTGGCTCCGTTGCCTCCTTGCTCACCAGCCACAGCATTGTTCTTGTGCTGACTGCTGCTGGCGCTCGCTTGCTCACTCTTTGGTTGCCGCCTTTGCTCACTTAGCCTGGCTCTCACCTACCTTCTCTTGCCACCATGAGCCATGCAGCATGCATTCCCTCCACTCACTCTGCTGTGGCCTTCTTGCACCAATGCCCTGGTTTGCTTGCCCAGACATTCTTGTTCTTCTTTGCTCACGTCTTTGCTTGTCCTGCTGGTCTCTTGCTCACACTCAGTGCTGCACTCTGTCCTACTCCTGCCTGCTCCTCTGACGGCCTGTCTCCTTTCTGCCTCCCACTCTGCCCCTTTCTCTGTGCCTCTGTCACTGCCCATATGTTCTCTGCCCCACATTTCTCTCTCTCACCCTTCACCAATGGAGTAGCACCTTTGTGAACTCCTTAGTGTTGCTGTTCTAAGAGCACTTACTATCAGTGCAATGCTTCCAGCACCCACAAGTGATGGTAGCTATCATCCAGGGTACTCTCCTGTCAACACAGCACTATCCTCATAAATTGACCCAAGTTACATCACCTAAGGCGCGTGCATGTGCGTGTGCGTGTGCGTGTGTGAGAGAGAGAGAGAGACTTTTTGCACCCACGAGTTACAGTGATGTAAGGAGTAGTGTAGCCACAGCCTTTAGGCTCCCCTTCTTTTGCCTGGATGGGCAGACAGGCTCACTCATTTGCTTCTCCTGCTCCACCATAACCCACCCCCCTGCACCATCTCTTTTATTTATCCCTTTCCTCATCCTCTGACTCACACCTTTGCTGGCATGCCATCTCTCTTGCTTTCTTCTGCTCACTGTTTGCTTGCCCAGCTGCCTGCATGCTTACTCTCTGGCTCGCTATCCATTTCTGACTGGCCCCTTTGCTCACAGTCATACTTTCTCTCATCTCCTGCTTGCTCATTACTTGTCTTGCCATCTGCTGGCTCTCTCACTCCTCACTGCTGCTCTTGCATGCTGTCTTACTCATCCCTTTGCTCACCTAGTTGCATGCTCTCTCTCTGTCTCGCTCTCCTTTGTTCACCCTGCTTGCCTCTGTAATGCTCTTATGCTTTTGCTCTGTCTCTCTCGTTTGCTCATCTGGCTTCTCTAGCTTGCCTTGTTTTGCTTGCCTTGCTGGTCTCACTTTCTCTCATCTCTTTGCTCACCTGACTGCACCCTCTCCACTGGTGCAGGGGAAGGGAGGGGCAGGAGCCCATGCCCCCAATTTCTAACAAAAGAAACATAAGTGCAGAATTCAGGTCCCCTGCAGATCTTTCTCCCTTGCAGAATAATAAGTCTGTTGGGGAGGTGCTGCAGTTACACTGCCCACCAGAAGCTGCTGTAGCAACAAGAGTGAACAGGTGGCTCACTGCTAGAGCAGCCAGACAAAAGCTAGGGAGAGGGGCACTTGCCCAACTCCTGCTTATATAATGGCTCCAGCTCCCTTGATTCTCTTTCTAACACCTACACACCCTGTCAACCTCTCCTTCCCTTTTGCCTGATTGGCTCAGCTCTCTAGTGGTCACCCTGGCTCTCTCATGTCTTTGTGTTCCTTGCTAGGCCTCCTGGCTTCCTCTGGCATGTGCCTCTTTCCACAGTTTCACTCACTTTGTCTAACCCCATTTTCTGAGATGGCACTGTGGGGTGGGCCACAGTGTGTCCCATATGTCTTATGAGCCACTCTAAACCAGTGGGAAAGAGCTCTCCTGCTGACAATAGTCCACCTAACGAGCAGCAGTAGCTACACTGATGGAAGCAGGTCTTGCACTGACACAGCACAGGTCACACTGGCACTTAGGTTGGTGCAACTTCCATCGCTCAGGGTGTGTCTGTCTTACTCCTACCCCCGAGCAATGTAAGTTAGACCAACATAAGCTGTACTGTAGACGTAGCCACACTATGTCCCCCAGCTGGTCAGGGCAAAGGTTGTCCTGGGGAAGGGACTGGGGATTCAGAGCAGCAGTTGGTGCTGGAGCTGGTCGAGGTGTTGTAGTCTTTAGCATTTAGGGCCTGATTCCACCTCCTAGCTTGGACCAGGATTTTGCATATACAGCAGCTTGTTCTAAAAGTGCTTCTGCAGCTCCCCCTCCTGCTCCATCCCTGACACCCCAACCTGTGCCACTCCATTTATCAGATTTTTACAAGTCTGTTCCTTTCTGTGGGGCAGCATCAGGCTCACTGGTGCAAAGGCTGCCGAATGTTTTAGTATTTAGCAAAGGTCTGTGTGCTGGGGGGAGAGACCACTGGGTTGTAGATGTGAGTGGTGGCTGGTGCCCTAGTACCACCAGTGCTGCTGGTGGGTTGTATGGTGGTGACAAAGGATTTGTACTAGTGCTGCTGGCAGGTCTGTGAAAACGGGGCCAGGCTCTGCAACAGAGGAAGGAGGAAACCAGTGGGGGCAACCCAAAGCTGCAAACTGGCTTCATTCCATGGAAGGGCCAGTGTCTCCTTCAGAGTGGCAGAGCCAAGACCCCATGCTTCTTTTCTCACTGCTTCACATACTGCCAGTGACAAGAGCAATGGACTTAGTCCCTTGCCAGCATTTAATATGATGTTTTGTGGGAACACCCTCCCCCCCTTGCTGGCTGTAGGCCCTTGAGAAATTGACCATTTGGTGGGGCCTTGAGCATTTGTGCAAACTCAGCAGTGAGCAACAGAAAGGCAGGATGATGTGTGCTTTGTGTTGAAATGCTCCTTGATGTCCTGTGAAATACTTTGGATTTGTACCCAGGGAGGAAACCTGGATCTGAATCCAATTCCCTGATGCTGCACTTGATACCACCCTCCCCAATAAATTTTTTTTGTGTTACACTTGGAAGTTGAGAGTGATTTTGAATCATAGCAGGCCAGCCCAGCATCAATTTCTAACATGCATTTGAGCTAATCTGCCAACAGCTCTACTGTCTTGCATCAGACATCAGCATCCCCTCTCCCACACAAACTGAGGACTCAGGAGCTCCTACAGTGGATTTGGATGTTCTGTTTTAGGTTCATGCAATAGATAGTGAGAATGGTTTGTTCTCTGCAAACTTCACCCTCAGGTGCCTAGCCCTTCCCCACTGCACAATACCGTGCCCTTTCCATGTATTCCAGACTCCCTACCCCTGCAGTTCTCCAAGGAGAATTTGTTTTTTGTCATGGTCCAGGTCTATTCAAAGCATTCAGCTGTCTGATTTGGCCCTTGACCTGCCTATAGACCACCCTTGCTCCACAGTGTTCAGCAACCTTCCTGGCCCTCTCAAGAACATGAGAAGGTGGGAACTGCCCCCAGCACCCAATGAATTAACAGTGGAGCAGAGCAAAGCAGTTTTTAAAGAGAAGCCATTCAAGCCACCCCTCATTGCTCAGGTGAATTTAGCTGTAGTCTCTTGAGCATCCCCTTTTGCTTTTCTATAGTCCCTGGGTGCCAAGGCAAAAATCTCACCAGCTAAGCCACAGCAGCTGTCTGGAGAAGAGAGAGTTCATGACAACACAGGTGGAGTCTGCATTTCCTAGGGTAAGCAGGCATTGACTAGCAAGTCTACTATGCTTCCCTGGCTTATGGAGCCCTTATGCCAGCCAGCACAGCTGCACTGCAGCAAGAGGACCAGATTCCCAGAAGACACTAGCTCTGGCTGCAGGGATATGACATCAGCATGCATGCCCTCAGTCAGCACAACACAGCAGCATGTGGATTTCTAAGCAGCAAACATACTATAAGTCAACACTTCAGTGTGGGTGCCAAATGAGCTATGGGAGCAGAAACAAATAACAATTACAGGCCCCACCTTGTGCTAGAGAAAAGCTAAGTGGAGAAATTCCTTCCCCCCCAACATTACCAGGGATGTTAACAGTACTTTATTGTTATCAGGATGATTTTGAAGTTCATAGCTCATATCCTCAGCCTGGCTAACCCACAGAACAATGAAAATTTGGAGACTGAGAACTGTTCCTTATCAACCAGTAAATGTTGCCAAAGATCCTCTACTTCTCACCTTACATCTACCCATGATGACCAGCCTAGCTGTAGCTACATATACAGAACTGACTTCAACACACTCCACAGTAGGAAACTGAGAAAAAGCACATATGCAAAGGCAAACAAACTAAATCAAGAACTAATAAAATATAATGTTACTAGTGCTATGACACTACTTTCTATTTCCAAAACCAGTGGAATCCCAGAAACTAACAGCCATCTACCATTCCTACTTTAATGATACAGAGAATAACTCTTATTTCTCTGTAGAACCCCAGCTCTTTCTGTGCAGAAATGGGTGGCCCTTAAAAGGACCTTAGATTGAACAGATTGTGTACTTAGGCAAAAACGGGCATCTCAGCCCCCAAAACCATACAATGTACGTCCCTGGCGTTTCAGGGCATATACCACATCCATAGCTGTCACTGTCTTCCGCTTAGCATGCTCAGTATAGGTCACCGCATCCCGGATCACGTTCTCCAAGAACACCTTCAGCACACCCCGGGTCTCTTCATAGATCAACCCAGAAATACGCTTCACACCCCCGCGCCGGGCAAGACGACGAATAGCCGGCTTCGTAATACCCTGAATGTTGTCACGTAACACCTTGCGATGCCTCTTAGCACCACCTTTCCCTAAACCTTTTCCACCTTTACCACGACCAGACATTGCAACGCCCTCACAAACCACTAACAACTTCTCCCTCTGTCTCTCCCACTAATAAACGCCTCACTCACTAGCACAGGCTTATCATAGTACAAATCCGACCAGAAAGAGAACTGAACGAGAGCGGTCCGCATGGGTCTCCGCCTTCCCAGCTCGGATGACGTACACGTCCTCCTCTAACCAATGAGCGACGGGGCACCGCCTATCAGCCACTCACGAAACAGTACGTTATTTTAAATTCAAATAGCAAAGTGGCGGGTGCATGAACAGTTCCGTTGGATAAGCTGTAAAAAAAAAAAAAGGCGCCTTTAAGATGAACCTTTTGTTTTTCTCCTGCACATACATCTCTCGTTACACCAAGTGATTTGATCTCATTTTCCTGTATGTTAGGGGTAGCCACGCTTACGGAACGCAAGAGGCACACAAGCTGATTATTAAACCTTCGAGAGCCACACTGAGGAATATAGCCATATACTTTTAGCTACTCCAAAGTTACTAAGTTTAAAATTCATTGCATGCTTTAATTTTATCGTAAAAAGAGAACACCTATTGATCCTACTAATGTCAGATTCTAATAATTATTTAAGGTTACCATGAAAACTAGGCCTATACAGTAAAAACTTAGCTGCTGCTTAATGTAAAAGACTACAGGCTAGTGGAGAGTTTTTTTTAAAATCCTGACTATGCTGTACTTCTCCCCACCATCCCTCCTAGGCTGGGGCTGCTTTCCTAAACTGATTTGCTGACATTCTTTTGGGAGCCACAATTTTTCATTCAAGAACCACATGTGGCTCCCGAGCTGCAGTTTCGCCATGCCTGCTCTATATGTTGTTCCCCGGTGTTTGACTAGTTCAGCAAAAGAAGTAAGGAGTCCTATAGCACTTAAAGACTAAGAAATTTATTTATTGCATGAGCTTTTGTGGGAGAAAAATCCCACTTCATCAGATGCTTTGAAAGCTCATGGGATAAATACATTTGTTAGTCTTTAAGTGCCACAGGACTCCTTGCTTCTTTTTCTCAGTGTTTGAATCTTAACATTAAAAACAAGGAGTTGTGTGGCACTTAAAGACTAACAGATTTATTTTTTGCATGAGCTTTCGTGGGAGAAAAGCCCACTTCGTCAGATGCTTCGAAGATGGGGAACTTACAGAATAGAATGAAAATAAATGCAAGGGTGAGTAAAACAGGATCAGGTCATACAGTATCAGCAAATCAGAGCAGTTGTTTCCAGTTCAGCTGTTTCTCTTTGAAGTCTTGATGTCCCACTGACATCTCTGAGTACAGGCATTAACAAATCGTTTATTGAGTGATTAGAAAGATGGAAGTTCTCCCTCGAGCCCTGCTCACATCATTCAGATACAGGTATACATGCTAAAGTGCACAGAAGTTCAGAAAGTCTTCAGGCTCGGCCTGTCAGGTCAGGGCACACAGCCAATGCCCCCTCCTCAACGTGGCCACAGCTATATAGGTGACCATGACCGTGACCCTGACCCTCCCAGTTCCTTTTTCTGCCATCAGCGTCGTTTCGGATCAGCAACAAACTTACTATTGCAAGTGCCTGTCTTTGCACGAAATTTAAAGTGCCTGGTTTCAAACCCTGCTTGGGCTGCTACAAGGCTTTGCCGCTAGACGACGCACACGAGAAATGCCTTGCTTGCCTGGGTGAGTCTCACCTCACGTCCGAATGTCCCATTTGTCAGTCCTTTAAGCAGAGGACCCACTTGGACAGGGAGCACCGCCTTCTTTCAGTTTTGGGGAACAGCTCAACCGCCCCTGAGTACACCCGAGCCACAAGCACTCCACCGGCTCCCTGGTCAGCCTGGGCGCAGAACCCCGACACCAATCCTTGGTACCGGGTTCATACCCTCAACTTGCGATGGTACCGACTCATCATCGGGCTTCCTGGTCACAGAGTAGCTACACCGCCGTACTGAGGGTGGTACCAGTGGTGGCACCCTCCACTGCACCAGGCCCACTCGGAACCTCATGACCCAGCTCCAGTACCGAAGAAGAAGCCAAAGGTGGTACTGACCTCACCTGTACCGGCCTGCTCGGCACAGGATCTGGCACTATGCCCTTTGGGCTTGGCATCAGTATCTTCAAGCCTGGTTCCAGGTCCCAGCCCGGCACTGGCAGCATCTGGCCTGGCACCTGGACCCAGCTTGGTGCCAGTATCCAGTCCAGCACCGTCCAGTTCTCCTCCGGTACCACAACCTGGTACAGAGGAACAGCCAAGGGACCCTTCTTCCTGTTGCTCTGCTGTGGAACCACCAGTACTAGGCTCCCAGCTGTTGGGGGGGCGAGTCCCCTCGATCCTACTCCAAGGACCGCTTCTCCCCACCACCCAAGGTGTGTCCTCAAAAGAGGTCCCGTAAGTGATCCCCATCACTGAGCACCAGAATGTCCAAGAGACCTCAGGCACAAAGGGAAGGGTCTGGCTCCCCGGCCTGTGCCACCGTGTTGCCATTGTCTTTAACTAGAGACCGCTCACCTTCCCGGCTGGAAGAGATGGGGCCATCCTTTAATGAGTGGTCCCTAGAGTGGCTGAGCTTAGCGGCTGGCAACGCCTCGTCCTGTTACGCCCGGTACTCTCCACAATCTCCAGAGTCTTCGGACATCTCGGGCGACGAGCCCAACCCTGACTCTATGCAATGGGGTAGATCTTGGGCTCATTCTTCCTCCTCGCCTGATGAGTGCATGGTGGACACGTCAGCCGACCGCGAAGGGGATCCTTGCTTTGAACTGGACCTCCTGTGGCGTATGGCAGCAAATCTTAAATTGAAATTAGGGGTGGTCCAAGAGGAAGATGATTCCCTCTTCGACGCATGCCGTTGAGCCCCTCCGGGGAGGGTCTTGATTCCCCTACACTTGGGGTATACCGCATCATCCAGGAACAGTGGCAAACACCATCCTTGATTCCACCAGTATCCAAGGTTGCAGACAAGAAATACCACATCTCCCCGGAAGGGTTTTCCTGTCTTTTTCACCATCCCACTCTGGGATCCCTAGTGGTTGATGCTGTAAACCAGAGGGAGAGGCAGGGACAGCCAAGCTCTACGCCCAAGAATAAGGGTGTGAAGAAGCTCAGCCTCCTAGGAAGAAAGGTATACTCCTCGGCTGCACTCCAGCTGTGCATCTCCAGCCACTCGGCCCTGATGACATGCTATATCTTAACCTTTGGGATGCCATGCGGAACTTCTGCACTGCTGTCTCCGAGAAGCGTCTCAGGGACTATGAAGTGTTGCTTGAGGAAGGGGAGAGGGTGTCCAGGGGTGCTCTGACAGCAAGCTGGGATGCAGTAGATACAGCTGCCCGTATCATGGCCTCTGCAGTAGTCTAACAAGTGTTCACTGAGGCCCCACCAGCAACTCCAGCAGCAGCTGCAGCAAATAAAACAGCAGCTTCAGCTGCATAGCCATTTCCTGAGATCCCTCCAGTTTCCCCAGTGCCAACTTGGGTTCCTGGACAGGGACAAGGGTCGCTCAGGTAAAGGGGGAAAACTCAACTCCTCGCAGTCTGGGAGGCGTGGCCAAGGGCCCGATCGATCCTTGGGCCGCAAACAGTGTTTTTGACGGTCGTTGTGAGGGCAGTGCTCCCAGGTACCCGCCTTCCCCCTACCGACTGCACCACTTCACCTGCCAGTGGGCCAACGTTACATCTGATCAGTGAGTCTTCGACACGGTGATGCAGGGGTATCGCATCCAATTCTTATCAACCCCTCGGGACAGAAAACCTCCCCCTTGTGTCACGCCTGGAAACCAGGCTTGAGGCTGAAAGCCAAAAGCTACTCTCCACTGGGGCCATAGAGACAGCCCCCAAGTGGGAGTGGGACAGGGGGTTTTACTCCCGATACTTCCTGCTTCCCAAGCCCAACAGGGACCTTCGACCCATCTTAGACCTCAGAGCTTTAAACAAGCACATAAAGAAAATACAGTTCCGAATGGTTTCCCTGTCCCAGATTGTTCCCTCCCTGTCCCCAGGGGACTGGTTCCCTGCCCTTGATCTAAGGGACACCTACTTTCACATAGCCATACAACCTCACCACAGATGGTTCCTGAGGTTTGTTGTGGGGCAGAAGCACTACCAGTTCACCGTCCTCCCCTTCGGGCATTCGCTGGCCTCCAGAGTGTTCACAAAGTGCATGGCACCAGTCGCAGCGTTCCTACGCAGGACGGACATAAGGATTTATCCCTACCTAGATGACTGGCTCATAGTCGGAAAGTCAAACTACCAGGTGAAGCTCCATGTCAGACTGGTAGTAAGTCTTTGCTGATATCTAGGCCTCTGCATAAACAAGCAGAAGTCCAAACTCCGGCCTTCCTATGACATAGAATTCATAGGTGCACGGCTAAACGCTTGCCACGGGATGGCATCCTTGCCCCTATCAAGATTTTGGTCCATCTGCACCATCATTGCAGAACTGCAGGCGCCAAGGGTGACCACAGCCCACCGATGCATGCAGCTCCTAGGCCACTTGGCTGCTGCCACCTCTGTAATTCGGACAGCACACCTAAGGATGAGGTCCTTCCAGCTCTGGTTTTCCACGGTGTTGCGGCCGTGGAGGGACTCCCTGGACAAGGTACTGTCAATCCCCCGGGACCCCCTAGAATCGCTCCAGATCTGGAGGGACCCTCACTTTGCAATTGGGGGGTATCCTGTTCAGGGAGCACAGCCCCTCAGTGACCCTGATAGTAGATGTTTCAGACTTGGGGTGGGGTGCCCATATCTCTGGGGGCCTATCCACCCAAGGCCTCTGGTCCCCTGAGGACAGCATGCTTCACAAAAATGTGAAGGAACTAGGGGCCATTAGCCTGGCCTGCATGACCTTCCTCGACAAGATTTGGGGGAGGACGGTCCAAGTCCACACAATGGCCGTGTTCTACACGAACAAGCAAGGGGGTGTTCGCTCCTCGGCCCTGTGAGAGGGAGCGTGCAAACTCTGGCAGCTGGCCATAGACCACCACTTCACACCAGTAGCTGCCCACTTGCTGGGAGTGGACAATGTCCTAGCGGACTCACTCAGCAGGAGGCCCCTGGTGAGCCATGAGTGGTCTCTCCATGACGGGGTATTCTCCCTGCTGATAGACAAATGGGAACCCCCTCAGATAGACTTATTTGCAACATGACAGAACCGCAAGTGTCCCCAGTTCTACTCCCTCCGCGGTCGGGAGGCGGGTTCGCTCAGCGATGACTTCCTCATCAGTTGGTCAGGGATCCTGATGTATGCCTTCCAGCCAATTCCCTTGATACAGAGGGTGCTCCTGAAGGCCCTTGCAGACAGAGCACACATTATTCTGATAGCCCCGGACTGGCCCAGACAACACTGGTTCCCGCTCCTGCAGGACATGTCCATAAGGACGCCGCTTCACCTTCCTCCATGGGCGGACCTCCTGACTCAGGACTCAGGGTGCCTTTGGCACCCGAATCCAGGCCTCATTCATCTGACAGCCTGGATGCTCTCTGGCTCAATGAACAGGAGAGACACTGCTCGGACAGGGTTAAAACGGTCCTGGTTGGTAGCACAAAACCCTCCACCAGGTCCACTGACACAGCCAAATGGAAATGCTTCTCCACATGGCCCTGTGGCGAAGGTATAGACCCTGTCTCAGCACCAATACATGTAATTCTGGACTATTTACTAGACCTCAGAGAGAAAGGCCTCTCTCCGTTCTCGCCTAAGGTCCACTTAGAGGCCATTTCAGCCCTTCACGAGAGGGTGGATGGTGCCTCAGTCTTCTCATACCCTACCTCTGTGAGATTCCTGAAGGGAGTGGAGAAGGTTTTTCCCCACCTCTTGCCCCCACCCCTCAGTGGGCTCTGAATGTGGCTCTCCAGGCACTAACAGAGCCACCCTATGAACCCCTAGACTCAGCCACCCAGTTGGTTTTGTCATGGAAAGTGGCTTTTCTAGTGGCTATCACCTCAGCCAGAAGGGTTTCAGAGCTGTGTGCCCTTTCTTTGGAACCCCTGTACATCAGGTTCTACCCGGACAAGGTTGTCCTATGTCACCATCCTTCCTTCCTCCCCAAGGTGACCACCCCTTTCCACATGAACCAGGAAATCTATCTCCTGGTATTCTTTCCTGACCCTCAGGTCTCGGACAACCAGAGATGGTGGCATACCTTAGATGTGAGGTGAGCGCTCTTGACCTACATTGAGCGAGCGCGACCCTTCCGCAAGACCTCTCAACTGTTTGTGGCAATCGCTGAACGCATGAGAGGAAATCCGGTCTCCTCTCAATGCATCTCCAGATGGATTGTGAACTGTATCAAGGACTGCTATGGAAGGTCGAACATGCCCCTCCCCAAGACCGTGAGGGCTCACTCTACCAGGGCTCACGTGTCTTCTACGGCCTTCCTCACCAAGGTCCCGATCCAAGATATCTGCAGGGCCGCTATGTGGTCATTGATACATACCTTCACAATGCACTACGCCATTGCCCAACAGGCTAGAGATGATGCCGCTTTGGGCACAGCTGTACTCTGTGTGGGTAGACTCCTCCCACCATCCTCGGGTATGGTTAGCAGTCACCCATATCTGAATGATGTGATCAGCGCTCAAAGGAGAATGGTTGGTTACTTACAAGTAACCGTCCTTCTTCGAGATGGGCTACTCACATACATTCAGGCCCCTCCCACCATTCCCGCTAACAGAGTTGGCAAAGGTATATGGGACTGGGAGGGTCAGGGTCATGGTCACCTATATAGCTGCGGCCGCGGCGAGGCGGGGGCATTGCCCATGTGCCCTGACCTGACAGGCTGAGTCTGAAGACTTTCCGAACTGCCGTGCGCTTCGGCACGTACACCTGTATCTGAATGTATGTGAGCAGCCCATCTCGAAGAAGGACTGTTGCTGGTAAGTAATCAACTGTTCTCAACTACTGTTTTTTTGTTTTGTGATTTCTGAAGTCAGTTTTCTGTTCATTTATTCTTTTGGGCAGGGATTGTCATATTTGTCTGATGTATAAGGTGTTGGGGCATTTCTGGCACATGATGGCATAGGTCATATTAGTAGATGGGCCGGTGAATGAGCCTTTGATGGAGTAGCTGGTTTGATTAGGACTTAGGATGGTATCCATTGTACAGATATGTAGGAAGACTTGGCAGCATACTTTGTTGCAGGTGTGTGTGCATCAGGGGTGTCGCTGGTGCCCAGCACATGGGGCACGTAACCCGAGTCCCAGCACCAGTGCCCCAAGTGTACAGGGCAGGCCCTGCATCTCCCAGCCTCATCCCAGGCCGGTGATCCGGGGCACGGTTGCCAGCTGCAGCACCTGCCTCTCCCGGCTGCGGTGGTGCCTGCAGCTCCCAGCCCGGTCCCCAGCCAGGAATGCAGGTCATGCCATCTGTGACAGCAACAGCCTCTCCTGGCCCCGTTCCTGGTCCCGGCTGGGGATCTAGGGCCAGGCAGGTGGCTGCAGGAGCCTGAGGTTGGATTGGGCCCTGGCAGAGAATCGGGGGGGGGGGGGCCGCGGGGCCTGTGCCTGTGCCCTGGGTCTTTCCCGGGGCAGTGATGCTCCTGGTGTGCCTGCTTTAATGTTTCTGTTGTTAGGTCTGTAGTTGCTGGTGAGTATCTGTTTAAGGTTGGGCGCCTGCCTGTAGGCGAGGAGAGGTCTGTCTCCCAAGGCTTGAGAGAGTGAGGGATCATCTTTTAGAATAGGCTGTAGGTCCTCAATGATCTGTTGTAGAGGTCTGACTTGAGGGTGTTATGTGGTGACTAGTGGTGTTCTGTTGTTTTCTTTCTTGGGCCTCTCCTGCAGTAGATGACTTCGGAGTACCCATCTAGCTCTGTCAATTTGTTTTCTTACTTCCCCAGGTGGGTATTTTAGTTTTAAGAATGTTTGATAGAGATCCTCAAGATGTCTGTCTCTGTCTGAGGGATCAGAGCAAATGAGGTTATATCTTGGGGCTTGGCTGTAGACAATGGATTGTGTGGTGTGTTTAGGATGGAAGCTCGAGGAATGTAGGTAACTATACTGAGCTTACCAACTGCTTTGATTTGCTGTTACAGCGTGACCTGATTCCATGACTTACACTTCCTGCATTTATTTCCACCCATTCTGTAAGTTTCCCCATCTTCAAAGTGTCTAACAAAGTGGGATTTTTTTTTGCCATGAAAACTCATGCAATAAATACATTTGTTAGTCTTTAAGTACCACAAGACTCCTTGTTTGTTCTCCTGCACATAGTCTCCCACCCACCCTCCAGCTTATTTAGGTGTTTGAGTGTGGGATGAGGGTGTATATTTCCAATGAATTGAGTCCCACTACCTGCCCTAAGCTCACCTTGCACTTTAGTGATTGTGGAGGCCCCTTTTTGAATATTAACCTGTTTCACCTAAATCATTTTAATTTTCTTTCCCAAGGAGGCTAGGGCAGGTCAGGCCGTACCTTTCCTAGAGCTGGGTAGTCCATTTCGTAGGCTGCCAAGCAGAGGGTTACCAGATATCAAAGCATGGAAAGGAGGACAGGGAAGTACAAAAAGGAGGACTTTGGAGGACACATGGAGATAATGTTGTATTAATGTAATATCGGTGGGTTACTTACCAGTACCTGTCCTTCAAGATGGGCTGCTCGCATACATTCAGCGTTACATGTCTATGTGCTGCAGCGCACGATTGGTTGGAAGCATTTTTTTCCTAGCCTGTCAGAGCAGGGTCAGCGGCCGACGCCCCCCCTCTGGTCACTCCCGTGGCTATATATATAGCCCCAACCCTGACTCTCCTCAGTCCCCTTTAAGTTGTCAACTCCAGATAGAGGGAAAGTTGGAGGGGGTCCCTGAATGTATGTGAGCAGCCCATCTCAAAGAAGGACAGTTACTGGTAAGTACCCCACTGTTCTTCTTCAAGCACTGCTCGGATACATTCAGTGTTAGGTGATAACTAGCTGTACTGTGCACCGTGGCCAGAGTTGGAGATTTTCGCCTTCAGCACAGCGATCCCCTCAGGCGAAGCTCCAGCAGGAGGCCACCTGAGGTAAGCGTATTGCCTGCCTAAGAGGGGAAACAGTAACTCTATAAGGCCCAGCTGTAAGCAGACTCACAGGGCCCTAGAGAGAACTGCAAGTCACCTTGAGGTGGGTTGGGTTCAAGGCTTGGCATGCAGGTCTAGCAAGACCCAAAACCCCAGGAAAGACAGTCAGAAGCTAGGGACTCCTTGTTCTCAAGTGAAGAGAATTGCTCTTCTTCAAGCCCTAAGAGCACTAGACAGGGAGAACTGGTTAGGGAAATGAGTCACTTCCAGGGCAGACTGGGTAGGAGAACTGCCCTGGGTATTCCTTGCATGCCAGGACCTCTACTGGTCCCTATGCAACCAAGTCCTACCTACCATCCTAGAGGGGTTAAAGGTAGGATCATATTTAGTGAATGATAGAATATGCTGAGTGTCTGTTTCTCAGACCTATGTAGTGAAGGGGGCAAGTCTGTGCCCCTCATGGAGAATGGGATGTGCAGATCCTTAATCCCATTGGAGCCTAAAACTTCAATTTCAGGCTACAGTGACCCATTCGCTGGTAGCAGGGGATGGCAAAGACAGGCCATCCATAGGCATCAACAGCTCATACTGTACCCTTAGTATTAAGGGTGAGTAGAAAACTACTTCACTGACCCTGGCAAAAACAAAGAAGAGCTCAGTGATGGGTCATGAGGGTTGGCTCCAAAGTAGCCCCATACTGCTGAGTGGTGAGGGGAGTACTTCTGTAAGGTAACCCAGTGCAGGAAATTTTGAGTGTAGGTCTGCCTTTGGGCTATAAGTGAGTCACCCCAGAGCCGGGGGGGGGGGGGGGGGTAGCAGGCAGCAGTCTGAAAAAGATTTTTAGGGAGCGCTACGCTGATACTCCCTGCAAGGTAGAAACAATCTATGCCGACCCCTCTAGGGGTAAGATCAGGAAACGGGTGGGTGTTAACGGTCTCTGAGGGGATCCTCCCTACAGATCTCTTGGGGACGGCAATGGTTAATGGCATCCGGAGTACGCAGAGCCCTGAAGTACCAGGATAGAAGGCACCACCCAAAGGGGAAAAGGAGCGACCCTGTTAACTTGGGGAAGGGAACACAGGAGGGAGAAGGGATCCTGTCTTCTTGGTCTCCCTAACCAAAAGGAAGTACGAGCACGACTCCGGGAACTGAGGACCTGCTCTAACTTCTCAAGACTGAACGCTCGGAGAGGAAGGACAAATATAGCGAGAGGTTTGAAGGTAAACTCATTGTGCAACCAACCTTCCTACCTCCCAAGAGGAAAAGAACATGGTGCAAAGTATGTGACCTCACACTCTAGGTTTCTGTGTGCGCAAGAGGCCGAAGCACACAGGCACCTCAATCAATAAGAAAATTAGTAGTTAGGTACTAGTTTCCCACGGTCCACCCTCCTAGGGGAGAAAAAGGCCCCTAGGGCAAGTTAGAGAAAAGGGGGACGATCAAGCTCCCTTCCCTGGCCTCTGAGGGACTATAATGTCCCACTAGGATGTAGTGGTAGGGTAAAGCCAGAGGGCCATAAAGAGATCTAGCGGTGAGAGCAATCAACATGGGGTTCAGACTCCTAGGCTTAAACTGAAAACCCACCATCTCTGCTCGCTGAGCCAGCCTGGCACCCTGAGGAGGGGAAAAAGGGGGGGAAAAGCGAGAAATACAACAATCACCCTATGAGCTGGCTAGCAACAAAAAGCAGGTGAGAAGACTTTCCTCCCTTGGCTGAGAAGATGCGCACCGGGAGGCTTGGAAGGGGAAGTGGAAAACTGAAAGGGTCCTACCCTAGGTAATGTCAAGGGGTAGGGGCATGTGACTGCTACCAGTTGAGGGGCATTTCCCCTTACTATACCCTTATGATGAGGGTCCCGTAGGTTGTAAGTTTGGAAGCCACAAGTGCTTCCCTCAAGCTTAGGGACCCTAGGGATGAAAAATCTTCGGGGAGCTTGGACAACAGGTGGTTATTAGATAGGGTCTTATAAAAGACGGATGGGCCTAGGCAATGATCTTCTTTGATCCATATAGAAAAGGAGTGGGGTGGGGCTGAAGTTGAGCAAGAACCCCAGACACTCAATGTAAACCCACTGGAAACAGAGGTTGTAGAGGCTCACCTAGTATAGTGAGGTATGGCTCTCATTGTCTGATGACCAGAGGCCAGCTTGGGCCCTGCTCTTCTCTAGCCCAGAGTGGAAAAGGGCTGTAGAAGAAGGGGACAAAAGCAGGGAAATGGATATGTACCACCCCACAAGGAACAACACGGCACTCACCCATAGCCCAGTGTACAGTGGACTCCTATGAGTGAGAGGTGAGGGCATTCGAAACACACTAGCTCATGAGTGGTTTCACCCTATAGTTTGGGAATCTCTAGGAAAGAATTGTGAAGGTCCTACCTTGGGGTTTTATAGGACTCCACAAGAATAGTATCTTCCCTTGTAATTGAGCTCTTTGGGGCTGACCCGTGGCTTGGCTGGATCTATGCCATGCCCTCACTAGGCCTACTGAGCAAAGCCACAAAAGCACTGTGGACCTGAGCGAAGACAAGGACTTAGGAAACAAAGCGAACAGCTAGAAAAGAGAGCTAAGAGTGGAAGTAAGGTCTTGGAGGGCGACCCCCAAGTACTCCTGGGGAAGTAGGAAGCAGATGGTGGAGGGGGTGATTTGCCTGTATATGCCAAAAAACAGTAGAGTTTGCTGGAAAACCCTGGATTAGACATATAGCATAAAGGCGGGGGTTCTTTGCCTATACGGATAAAGGGGTCCCTGGTCAAGCAACCCATTGTCATATGGGGGGTGTGAATAGGTGGAGAAATTCTTTGGCCATCCCTCCCAAGTTGCAGGCACCCTTGATAAAACACTGTGGAATTTCTGCCTAAGGAAGGAGTGAGGCTGTTTGATGATTCTCGGCAGGTTCTGTAAGTGGAAGGTGGTGCAGATGCTGGAAGGTAGTCCAGCGGATTAAGGCGGGGAGCCTTGTGTACACACTGGCTTGGGGCCCTCACCGGGTTATTTCTAAGTTTAGTCGGTCAAGGTAGCTTGTGCTCCTCAGGATGATGAGGACTAAGAGGGCAGCTTGGTGTATGAGAAGGGAGCATTCCCAGGGATTGGAGGTCTGACCTGGGGTCCCTAGCGCTGTATAGGAGGGCGTCTGAGTTCTCTGCAAACAAGGACCATTCCTCAAATGGAAGGTTTTCAATGGCCTGTTGAGTGGACTGAGTTTCATTAAGCCACACTATGCACCTCATAACAACAGCTGTGGCAACTCCTCGGCTTGCTGTGTCCATGGCATCCCAAGCCGCTAGGAGTGCATTGTGGGATGCCAGCGAGCCTTCTTCAAGGAGAGACTCGAAATCTTCCCTCTGATCTAGGGGAAGGAGGCCCGTAAATCTCTCAAGGGAATCCCAGATATCAGAGGTATATTTAGCCACCAGTACTTGGCGGTTCACAATACACAGTTGAAAGGCTGAGGTCGAATACAGCTTCCTACCCAAGATCTCCAACTGTCTGGCCTCTCTGGCCTCTGGCATGGGGTCTGTAGAGGGTTTTACCCTGCTCCCTAGGGCAGCCTCAACTATTCGGGGGCTTGGGCTAGGGTGACAAGAGAGGAAGGAAAATTCCTCTGATGGGACCTGGTACCTATGGGCTGCTACACCTGACACTGAGGAAATCGAGGCAGGGTATTGCCACTGGTTTCTGGCAAGTCGCAGTACACTAGGATGAAGTGCACCAATACTAGATCCAGAGGGGATGAAACACCCAGACCAAATAGGGGGGCTTGGGCCCCCCGATCATTTCAGCCTCTAGGCCTGTGTGGGCAGCAATCCTGCACAGCAGATCAAAATGGGCTATGATGTCCTCTCTATGGGACCTGGCCTAGGGTTTAGCTCCCTATCTGGGCTTATAATTGTCAACAGAGGTGGCAGACATAATTGCACCCCCCCCCCCGCCAAGGGTAACCCTCTAGACTATGGAGCTCACAGGGAGGAGTGTTAAGTATCGATCTCCCCTGATGGGGTCTCATCTCCGGGCTATCCTGCTCAAGGGGAAGAGTGTTTACGGATTGATCTCCCCTGATGGGCCTCAATTTCCTGTGTGAGTTTCTACCTCCCTAGCCTTGTGTCATCAAGGGTGGGGGGTGAGTTTCTATCCCCCTGAACAGTTTCTCTGCACCCCCATCACCACGAAGGAGGGATCATTGTCCAGGGTCCCAGTTACATCATTGGTCCTGACCTGCACCTCACTTCCAATTGGCTATTTTATACTCTGAACGTGAAGTACACTATTTAAGCCCCTGCCTTGGTTGTCTTGAGTGTTCTCCCACCCTTGAATGCTAAAGGGCACGTCACGAACCGGTCGGACTGATCCCCCAACCAAGACAGGGAGCTCCCGCCCGCGAGACTTGTGGGTGTACTTGAATTGCCGGCCGAACGATTATGTACTGGGATGCTGCAGCTGGTCTGCCTCCTCGCTTTGGGTTCCACTATGGTGCTAGGACAGGTATTATAAACTGATACAGTTATTCTACCTCTCTCGATTTGTTTCTTCCCCCCTGTGCAGATGCTGATGAGCGAGTGATGTTTTCTGCTCAGTGACACTTTGTTACAGTTGCATTAGCAAAAGACATTTTACTGGTGCTTCATCTGTGGTCTTTGGGTGACTCTAGCCTCATAGGGTTGGTGGTACGAGTCATGGCAAGAGGGCTCTGCCTTGCTGAACTCCAGTATTGCCTTTTACAGGTCACAGTGCTGCCACTCATGATTTTGTCTCTAGTCATATAGATAATTTTTTTTTTTTTTTTTTTTTTTTTTTTTTTAATAAAGTCACGTGGATAATGTGATTTCATAAGGGGTAGCTGTGTTAGTCTAGTCCAGCAAAAAAAACAAGGAGTCATGTGGCACTTAAAGACTAACACATTTATTTTTTGCGAAGCTTTCGTGGGAGAAAATCCCACTTCATCAGATGCTTTGAAGATGGGTGAACTCACAGAATGGAATGAAAATAAATGCAAGGCAGCCTTTCTTCCTAAAGGGGAAAAAAGTTTCTAATGGTGGTTGCTATGGAGAAAACTACAAAATGTGACTCCAAGGTACCCTAGAGGCATAAAAGGTCAAAAACAAATAAAAAATATTGACTTTTAAAAGCATTAATCTGGTGAATTTAAAGGCTATCTTATGATTTTTGGTGATCCTGTCTCATGGGTTTTGAACATTTGGGGTTGGCAATAGTGAGGAGAAAAAATCTAGAATTATAGAGTTGGATGGGACCTCATGAGGTCATCTAATCCAACCCCTGCTAAAAGCAGGACTACTCCCACTCAATCAGGGGCATCCAGCCTTTTTGGCTGAGTGGCCACATTGCAATTCTTTTCTCAGTCAGGGAGGCTGGTGAGAAATTTTTTGTTAGATAAGACATACAAATCAATATTTATTAATAAACTTTAATAACATGAGTCATGTGATGGTTGGCATTGCTTTTGCTTGCACAATGTCTGCCACACATGATGTAGCAATACAGAGTATTCCAGACAGAAGTCCATCTATCAGGAAGGATCTAGATTTTGCTATGATATTTTTCATTCTTGAAAAAAAGCTGTTCGTCACAATATGTCCTGCCAACCAGCACAATGAATCGGCGGGCATGTTTTGATAGCTCTGGATAAGACTCCGAGGCAGGAAAGGGGAGGAGAAGGGTGAGGTGAAGGGAGCAGAGCAGTTGGGTGGCAGGACTCAGCTACTTCCTGACAATCACACTGCTCCTTTGCCCCTTCACCCACCCAGAACTGCCGCAGTTTGTCCTGTGTGTGTCCCCCTGTGTTCTCCTCACCCCCACTCAGCACTGCTCTCCTTCCCCTGGATTCTGCTTGCCCTTGGGCTTAGCTCTCTCCCCCCTCCCCACACACCAGACTGAGCACGATGCCAGCTCAGCTAACACCCACTCACCCACCCCCTGCCACCTAGCACCTTGCTGGCTCAGCTTTTCTCACCCCCCTGCCTCCCCAGCAGAATGCAGTTTTACTTTCCTTCCCCAGCTCAGCTCTTTCCTAACCAAGCACCCTGCTGCTGGCAACAGGCTCAGCTCCACCCCAATTCCTGACAGAGCTTGCTGCCATTGCTGCTGGCTGACTCAGTTCTTCCTCTCCCAGCCACTAGACAGCTCTCCAGCCAAGCCAAGCCTCCCTGTAGCTGTGCACAGGGCTGGAACTTGAGTCCCAGCATCCAGGATCTTGTGGACAAGCCTGCACTAAGTCAACCCACTCAGGGTTTTGTCTAACTGAGTCTTAAATGTATCCAAAGATGGAGTTTCCACCACCTCCTTAGGTAACCCATTCCAATCCTTCACCACCCTCCTAGTGAAAGACAAGTTGCCCAGACAGGCACTTGTACCCTGGATCCTCAGACTGAAAGTCTGACTGCCGACTTAGTTATTGGGGCTCACATCTTTCTAGCTGAGATTTCTCTGGGAGCCAAGGACTTGTTTGGGTGATTTCCTGAGCCTTGGGTGTGCCAGGCTGCCAGGCAGCCTGGGGTGCTGCCAAGCAGCTGGGAGCCATGGCCACTGGTGGCAAGGCAGGTATCTAAGCTCCAGGGAGAGGGGGTAAGAGGTCCTTGCAGCAACAAGCTGAGGGAGCAGTGATGAAGGAGGAAGGGGCAGCTGCAGGGCATGAGGTGCTGGTGAGGGAGGTAGAATGACCATATCTACCTTTTTTTTTTTTGCCTGCTTGCTCTGTGGTCACCCTACACTGAAGTACAACAAACAGTCCTGTGCACTTTTAAAAATTCAAAAAAATGTATTTATAGCATGAGCTGTTGTGAGCAAAACATCTCTTTGTCAGAAGCTTGAAGATAGGGAATTTACAGAACGGGAGAAAAATGAATGCAGTAAAGTGTAAGTCACAGAATTAGATCAGACTAACTACAAATCAATGTAGTTGTTTAAACAGTGGATAATAGAAAGGGAGGGGGGAAAAGGAAGGAAAACAAACTAGTCTCTCCTTAACCCTAAATTGGCAGTGTCAAATCTGCACTGGAATTCCAAAGAAAAAGGAACAGTTCTCCTTTCCCCCAGGGTAGCAGAGCACTTTTATTTATAATGCCAGGGCTGGAAAATCTGGTATTTTAAAAAAGCCTTAGTTTATCTTGTCAACTAAATGCCATTCACACAGCATGCTGACAGAGCAGGTACGTTTCTCTCTAAAGCTCTGACCTGCAGAGCAAATCGAAAGACTTCATTAACATGCACTTGGCTCTAGATCTGCCTCACTGAGAAGGAAAAGGCCTTGTTTTTCCTGTATGCACATGCTCTAAACAACCCACGCTTAAGCGTTGCTATATTAAAGAAATACCCAGTGCATTCACAGCCTTAACAAGCAGCATTTGCTTGTTCAGTACACTTGTCTCTCTAATACTTCACAGATCAGTGATAGAACCACATTTTAAATTGAATCTTTTTCTCACTAATAAAAGTGACTGAAGCTCTTCTTGAAAAAGTGGGTGGCTCTTAAAAGAGCCTTTGGGTTTTACAGTTAAGCAATTTCTAAGAACATCAATTACTTGGAACTGGTGTACTTGGTGACAGCCTTAGTGCCTTCAGACACAGCATGTTTAGCCAGCTCCCCAGGCAGCAGCAGGCGCACGGCGGTCTGGATCTCCCGGGAAGTGATGGTGGAGCGCTTGTTATAGTGCGCCAGGCGGGACGCCTCCCCAGCAATGCGCTCGAAAATGTCATTGACGAAGGAGTTCATGATGCCCATGGCCTTAGAAGAGATACCGGTGTCGGGATGAACCTGCTTCAGCACCTTGTAGACATAAATAGAATAACTCTCTTTTCTGGACTTACGACGTTTCTTATCCCCTTTTTTCTGAGTCTTCGTAACTGCTTTCTTAGAGCCCTTCTTTGGAGCAGGCGCAGACTTCGCTGGCTCTGGCATGATGCAAACCTCACCTGACCAATCTAAAAAGAAATGCGAGAATGCGTGCAGGGGGCCCTTTATTTATAGAGAGCCTATGCAAATGAGGTAGCCGAAATATTACTTTCCTATTGGCTGATAGGCTAAAATACGTCACCTCTACTAAAAGCAGCTGCAACGAAATGGACTCTAATTCTTGCTCTCTTATTGGATGGCTACAGCATCCTCCTCTCAATTGGACGGGCGGAGAAGTCGTTCTCCCATTGGGTGGTTCAGGCAGCCGCGTTGTGTGAGCCAATCAGAAGTAGTTCGCCTCATCTGCCCGAGCCTATAAAATGTTGGGCACCGTAAATTTTAGTATTCGTGCTCGGATTTTTTTTTTTGTGGTTTATCAGTTTTGTGAGTGCGAAGTTTTTCGTCATGTCTGGTCGTGGAAAGCAGGGTGGCAAAGCCCGCGCTAAAGCTAAGTCTCGTTCTTCTCGCGCCGGGCTGCAGTTTCCTGTGGGTCGTGTCCATCGGTTGCTGCGGAAAGGAAATTATGCGGAGCGAGTAGGCGCTGGTGCTCCAGTTTACATGGCTGCGGTGCTGGAGTATCTCACTGCTGAGATCTTGGAATTGGCTGGGAACGCTGCCCGTGACAACAAGAAAACTCGTATTATTCCCCGCCACCTGCAGCTGGCCATCCGGAATGATGAAGAGTTGAACAAGCTACTGGGCAAAGTGACGATCGCTCAGGGCGGCGTCCTCCCCAACATCCAGGCAGTGTTGCTGCCCAAGAAGACTGAAAGCCATAAAGCCAAAGGAAAGTGAAGTACTTGTTAGTGTTAGAATTAACTGAACCCAAAGGCTCTTTTAAGAGCCACCCACAGTTTCAAAGAAAGATGCTGATCACTTGAGAAAGTTAACATAGATGTGATAATTTGGTTAGATGCTACAGTTCTGGAAATAAACAAGAAAATTGAAGTTTAGTATTAATCTGAGTTATTTTTTTTTAAAATATATTGCAGATCTTAATTTACGTTTTAGCACTAAATAAAATGAAGAATTTAATGTGATATATGTGGTTGCAGCATTGAGGTTTAAATTAATAGTATTTCTTGTATCTCAGGATGGGGTATTCATAAGTGAGTTCAAGTGCAAAAATAAACCCAGACTTGAGGCTACTTGGTCCTATTTCCACTGTGCTCTGCAAATGCAGGCTCCAGGGCCTGCCTGGGTGCTGGCTCCAAGTGGGGGTGGAGGTAAATGATCTCTCTGAAGAGATGGGAAGTTGTTGGCCAGTCCTAACTGAAAGTGGGTGGGGATTGCAAAATATTTGTTTTTTTTTCCTGAATGTTAGAACTCTCCAGAACCCTGACTTAATGACAAGAGTGGTCTCTTCTGGCTCTTGAAGCTAGCCTCTTATGAAATAAATCTGGTGGCACTGCTTTTATTTATTGCATGAATTTTCATGGGAGAAAACCCCACTTTGTCACAGACACTTGATTGGGGAATTTACAGAATGGGAGCAAAATAAATGCAGGGGAGTGTAAGTCATAGGATTTAGTCAGACGCAGTAAATCAGAGCAAAGTACAGCAATGAGCATATAGGGAGAGGGATGAGAGAATAGCAAAATTACCTGTTTTAATGGGAAAAGAATATTTATTCACCCCTGAGTTCATTGTTCACTCCAAAGTGGATGGAGGTGAATAATAAATACTCCTAGAGAGGAGGTGGGTTGCTGACCAGTCACAACTGGAAGTGGGGTTTGTGAAATCTATTCATGTTTTTCTCCTGCAGTCACAAAGTAACAAGCTTTGCAGGCTGCTTTCTCGCCTTGAGAACATGCTACTAAAATATATGTGAAATAAGATGTGTGTTGCAATGAGCCACACAGATTGAAATTCAGACCTGGAAACTGGTAACATAATAGTTTTACTGGGTTTGATCAATGATTGGTCTAGCCTAGAATCCTGTCCTTTGACAGCAAATGCCAGGGGCTTGAGGGGAAATAAACAGATTAGGCAGTTCAAGGGATCCATCCTGCCATCCATTCCTAGTTTTGGTACTCAGATTACCAGGGAATTGTATCGTTGACCATTTTGGCTAAGAACTGTTTGGATCTAGTATTTTTATGACTTTTTAGATATTTCTTTCTGTCAGGTCTCTTCTGTTATATCTTGGGTACCAGCAAGTTGGGACATGAAACTCACACCAGACCCACCCAGGACCATGATGCTGTAATTCAGGGGTGGCCAAACATGAAACTCAAGAGCCACACAAGTCAATTATTAAACCTGTAAGAGCTGCACGGAGGCATATAGCCATATACTTTTACCTACTCTGAAATTACTAAGTTTAAAATTCATTACACACTTTAATTTTGTTGTAAAAATAGAGCAAATATTGATCCTACAAATGTCAGATTCTAATAGTTACTTAAGGTTACCAATGAAAATTAGGCCTCTACAGTAAAAACTTAACTGTTGCTCAAAGTAGAAGACTGCAGGCTAGTGGTGAATTTTTTAAAATCCCAACCATGCTGTGCTTCTCTCCACTGTCCCCAACCATGTCACAACTTCTCTCCACTGTCCTGACCCCCTCATGAACTCCTAGCATATTGGGGAGGGTTTAAGGTTTAAATTTTCTGTGAAACATTTCAGGGGCTCTAGAAGGGGGAAGCTCTTCCCCACCCATGTCTCCTCCATATAAGCAAACCTCATACAAAGGAAGTATTCTTGCCACACAACAGTCTGCCCATGGAACTCTATGTTGTGAAGGCCAAAACTGTAAAAAGGTTCAAAAAAGAATTAGATATACAGGTAGTCCTCACTTAGTGACCGGGTTCCGTTCCTGAAACCCGGTTGATAAACGAATTGGTCACTAAACGAGGAGCAGCCCTTACCGGTATTTCAGGCATAATGTACTTTACTGGTAGTGGGTTTTTCAACCATCGGTAGATAGTTTTAATGTCACCTTTGCATCATTTATAACATTTTTCATATATATTTTAAATGTTTTAAGCTCTAATGTACTGAACTTAGTTTGCATAGTGTACTGTAAATATAGGTAATCTGAGAGAGTTGATGCGAGTTCTCGTACATCGCCATAATACCAACTCATCAGAGAGCCGGTCATAACTCTGAGGGGTCACTAAACGAGTAGGTCACTAAGTGAGGACTGCTGTATTCATGGATGATAGGCCCATCATGGTTCTGTTAGGCAAGAAAGATGGTGCCAAGAAGAAAGACTGACTGCATTCAGCTTCAAAGTGGTGATGTTACAGTGGTCAAACATATATGCTTCTTTATCAGTTACAGAGTGCTAAATCTATTAAAGACCCAATGGCTATGTCTACATTGTAAAAGCTAAGTCGACTTTATTAAGTTGACTTAATAAAGTCTACTTAAAGTCGACTTTAAGTAGACCTTATTAAGTCGACTTAGTGAGTACACACTACATTAAGTTGACTTTGTAAAGTCGACTTTAAATGGGTGTCCTGGCTTAATTCGACTTAATAAAGTTGAATTAATGGTCCCACTGCACTAAGTCGACTTTATTAAGTCGACTTAGTTAGTCCACATTGCCTTAAGTTGGCTTAATAAAGTTGACTTAACGGTAAAGTTGACTTTATAAGTGGATCTTATAAAGTTGACTTTCCTGGACCCTAAAGTCGACTTCATTGCCCTGCAGTGTAGACAGGGCTCTGTTTAAGTCGACTTAAACACATAGTGTAGACATACCCAGTGAGTGCTAGAAAGTCTCTGAGGAATGTATTGTTCCCATCCACGTCAGGATTTCTCAACAGGCACCTGGCCACTGCCTTATTGATTGATTACAGCAGGTGTGGCCAAACCGTGGCTTGGGAGCCACATGTGGCTCTTGAATGAAAAAGTATGGCTCCCGGAAAATGTCAGCAATCAATTTAGGAAAGCAGCCCCAGCCCAGGAGATGTGTGTGCCCCTCTTTCCATTATTCCCTCTTCCCCTATAACAGTTTTCCGATCTCTCCTTCATGGTATAAGTTCTGTGTGCTCCCGTTCTTTCTTTCCACAGTAGGGGCTCTGTGTGAATCCCCATTACCCTTTTCCTTTCCATGGCAGCGTTTCTTTAGTCTGTACCACTTTTCCTCCCCCCCCACCCACCAACCAGGGTCCCCCATTCTCGCCTCACATTCCAGGGACGCTGTATGATTCTGTCCAGGATCAACTCATTCCTTTTCCCCTCCAATTCTTTCTGGGGGTGAGAAGTCATTCGGCATACTCTGTCACCATGTTAATTAGGAGGCGAAGCAAAAGTAAATGGGGGTGGTGGTGGAGGTACTATTATTTTGGAAAGGATTAATGGGCACCATCGATCAGTTAGTTAAGCCAGTGGTTCTCAACCACTGTGTTGGGACACATTAGTGTGTCACCACATGAGGGTAAGTATGCCATGGAAAGCCAGGGAGATGGTTGGATTTGGCCTGGAGGCAGTGGGCTAGTGTCACATTATGCTGCCAAGTGTGACCCACGGGCGGTTGAGAACCACTGATTTAACCCACAGACAAGCATGGGAATCCTTAAGGTAACACGTGTGCTGAAGAACACGCAGGAGCTTAATATTTCCCTTTATTTATTTATTTTTACTTTCTGACTCCCCCCCAAATCAATAACCTGCTGATCCTTGGTGCCTGGACTGTTTCCTGAGCTTTTGGAACTGACTGGACACAGGACTCCAAAGTAATCATGTTGCAGACCTACCTACACACAAGAAGAAAACTACCATCAAGTTGGGCGTAAGGCCTTCCTTCATTAGTTCAGCCAATAATTCAGTTCTAGTGACTGTTCCTGCAAGGGCACTGAGCCCTAGCACTCAGGGACAACTCCCCCCCCCCCCCCAAGAATTTAGCATCAGAGACCCATGTCACTTCATTAAATTTTAGTGTGCCCCTGTTGCACAGAAAAAGCAGTGGTATGTTTGAGTGAGAGCTTGAGTGAGGTAACTCATAGTTTTGCTTTCAAATCACTCCTGCTTAACCAGATTTATCGTGTATGTAACATGTGTTAGCAAGAGTGTTGGAAGACAGACATGAGAAGCAATTCTGCTCTGCTCTGTGCTGATTAGACTCAGCTGGAGTAGTGTGTCCAGTTCTGGATGCTGCATTTCAGGAATGATGCGGAAAAAATTGGTGTGTGTCCACAGAGCAACAAAAATGATGAAAGGGCTAGAAAACAGGACCTGTGAGGGCTGATGTTAAAAACTGGGTTTATTTAGTCTGGGGAAGAGATGAGGTAGGGGCGTGATAGCAGTTTTTAAGTACATAAAAGATTCTTTCAAGGTAGAAGGAGAAAATTGTTCTCATTAACCTCTGAGGATCAGACAAGAAGCAACAGACAAATTGCAAGCAAGGATGGTTTAGGCTGGACTTTAGAAAATTTTTCATAATTATCAGGGTGGTTAAATACTAGAATAAATTCCCCAGGGAGGCCGTTGAATCTCCCTCACAGGACATTTTTCCAGAGCAGGTCAGACAAAACCTGTCAGTGATGGTTTAGTTCTGCAGAGTGCAGGAGAGTGAACTAGAAGGTCCTCCTGAGGTGCCTTCCAGACCTCTGATTCTCTTGATTCCATAAGTATATGACTGGACCACACCATCATCAAGAGCAACTGAGCCTGATCCTGTGGAACCAGTGGAAGGAAGGAGGGGGAGGACTCCATTGGGCTTTGTCATAGACAGTAGGACAGAATCTGCACTTGCCCCTGTTCCCATCTCAGATAGATGAATCCCTAAGCAACAGACACCAGTCCAGGCAGTGTGGTACATACACAGCCAGGGTTGCTGCAGAGTGCCCAAATGCATATCCCTTGCAGTGCACAGAGGGATACTGAGACTCCAGATTGCTTGGTGAATAGGCAGGAAAAACCCATATGTTTTAATACAAACAAATGGTGCCTTCCAACCTATGATTCTATGTTACATATCTAGGAACAGGGAATGTAGGCCAGACTTACAGAGTGGGGGAAGGAGGAAGCTCTGTTCCTGGAAAGGAATGATATTACAAGACCAGGGGCAGGGGGTGGGTGCGTGGGTGTGTGTGTGATGGTGGATAAGCAGATGAACAAATGATCCCAGTGTAAAGCTACATCTGACAATGTGGGTTGGAGCTGATGAAAGCTTCTGCTCGAAGAAATCCCTTAGTCTCTATAAGGTGCCACAGGACTTGAATTGTTTTTTTTAATGTGATCCGAGTGCAACACTGATACTACTACACAGGTTATTTTACATATCTATTTGTTACTGATATGACCAGTGCTAGAACCCTATGTCTGATTCTGGTGTCCATAATTAAGGGAAGATGTTGATAAATAGGATAGGTTTCATAGAAGAACCCTGGGCATGATTACAAGATTAGAAAACAGCTCTTAAGGTGAGAGATTCAAGCAGCTCAAGGTAAAGTTAAGGAGTGCTGTGATAAGAAGTTCGAAGGGGATCAAATATTTGATGATGAACTCCTTAATCTAGCAGGCTGAAGTTTAACAAGATCCGGTCACTGGAGTTTATCCTAGACAAAGTTAGTCTGGTAATAAGGCATACCTATAGGACATTGAAAGTAATCAAATCATTGGGACAATTTTCCAATAGTTCTGGTGGATTCTCTAGCACCATGGTTCTTAACCTTTTGCAGGTCATGACACACTTGGTGACATATCATGACTCTAGCCCACCCTCCCAGACCAAATCCAGCCATCTCCCCGGCTTTCCATGACACCTCTGTGTGGTGACACAGTGATGTGTCCTGAGACAGTGGCTGAGCACCACTGCTCTAGCACAGCAATTTTTAAATCAAGATGGGATGATTTTATAAATACAAGTTGTAGTTCAAACAGGTTTAGGGAAAGGTTTGGTTTGTTGTATTAGAATGCCATCTTCAAATGTCCAAAGAAATGGGAATTTCTCCCATGAAAGCTCATATGATAAATAAATTTGTTAATCTTTAATAGTGCCACCAGACTTGTTTGTTTTGCTGAACTAGACTAACATGGCCACCCCTTTGGAACTCAGCCTGCTACAGTAACTGCCTAAGAGCCTGTCATTTATTGTATGTCTGCATAGTCAGTAGCACAAATGAGCTCTAGTTGAGGTCCTGATTGTAGTAATGCCTAACTGTGCTGAATAATCATGAATAAAACAGATACATACAGCCAGTCAGGGCAAAACAATACTTGAGTCACATAATTAAACATTTAAAAGACTGGTGTTAATCAGTGCTGACAGAGATGCCTTTTTATGGAATATAGGCTCTTGGAAAATAGAAGTATATGCAAATATTCAAAGGCTTTTATTGTATCTACAAAACCAGTGAGAAGTCCTGTGGCACTTGAGGGCCTCACAAAAAAGATTTCTTTGGGCCATACACTTTTGTGGGCTGGAACCCACTTCATCAGATGCATATTATATTTACCTATACTATGGAACACAAGAGAGTGCTACCTTAGACTGCATTTGGGAGTATTAGAAATCTAAAGATATGCTCACTGAGACAGGGCTAGTCAGTAGACCAAGGTCAAGCTGCCAGTTGTTTTTGAACAGTGAAATGCTTATGAAATCCTTTTATTTACTTATGCTTATTTTGTATTCTCTCTGGACCTTGACTAAAACAGCTGATCACCTTTGCAGTAAAGAAAAACCATCTCTCTGAAAAGAAAGAGAAGGGACTCCCTCCCTCCAAAGAAAGATTATAGTTTACTTTTATAATTCAAACAACAGAAGTTGCTCAACAATGTGTGCAACTAAAGTAGGAAGGGGTATGCGGGGGGGAAACTGTTCTCTTACACCCAGTCTCTATCCAAAACCCACAGTTCCTGCCAAGCACCTCCCTCTACAAACACCCACAGGTGGGCAGGGGTTGTTGAGTAGAGAGTGGGTATACTATCCCAACCAGGAAAGAAACAGATAGAATCACTTTCACTTCTTCGGGTCTCCATAGAGGCGCCACACTGAGACCTCTGGCTAATCATAAGCCCAGAGGCAGCTTTTGGAGTAAGTGAAGCAGGCGGTTGACTACGGCCCTGAACAGTAAGGGGGCCCTGTAGTGGTTGCCTGCTTTACTTACCCTAGGGCTTCCACTGCAGGGTGGTAGGGCAACAGGGGGGCCATGGGCTTCCAGGGCCAGGGGCTGCACTGCCCACTTGTCCAGCCAGAATCTCTGCAACAAGGGCAGAACAGCACTCCCTGCTTACCCCCACCAGCTGGCTGTGCCTCCCCAAGGGGAGGGAAGAGAGTAGCCGATGTGGCGCTGTGGCTTGCCAGGAGTGGGACCCACTAAAGTGGCCAGCTCCGAAGAGTTTGGGCTGATTCACCCCTGGCCACCTCAGGCCTGAACAGGCCTCATCCAGGGCCGGGGGGCAAGGCAGCATCTATTCAGGCCTGGGGTGGCCAGGGGTGAAGCAGCCTGAACTCTTCAAAGTGGGCTGCTCCAGGGGTCCCCACTCCCAGCAAGCCACAGTGCCACCACCCACTCTCCTCACCCTGGGGAGGCACAGCTGGCTGGGTATTGTGGAGGGCAAATTAATCAGGGCTCTCAACCTGGAAAGAGAGACCACCGATCCTCCCCAGTGATGAAGGCTCGTTCCCAGCTGAGACTCGAATTAGCAGAGAACGAGGTATGGTTCAGGTTTTTATTATTCAGCTGAATAACAAAAGGAACTGCATCAGAGGGCAGCAAAGTGCTAGCCCCTTCAAGCAGGCCCCCCCAACAACTCGAGTGCAAGAGAGAGCCCGGAGGCACAGCATCACAACACTTGTATCCAGTACAGTATGATAATACTTACATGATTGACAATGTTTTAGAGACCCTTATATGGTTACATTAACATTATTAAATGCATATTAATAATTAAAGAATGCATATAATTATCCCTGCCTCTGTTTACTGTTGACATCATTTGCATTATCCTGGGCAGCCGCAGTACCTGCAAACTCATTAATTTCTGCCCAGAGATGCTGACCTTACATTTTTGTGAGGCTATGGTGCCAAGAAGAATGAGCAGGAGATAGGAGGTAATACTCCCTTTTCAGTTAGGACAAAGACAGGACAGTCTAGCTTACTTTCCTTGTCCAGATGGTCAGCAAAAAAAGCATGAAAAAGGAGAGATAACACACTAACTATTAACTCTAGGCTGCTTGTTAAAGAAACTTAGATACGTGACTTGCCAGAGCAACAACCCCACTACCATAGCAACCCATGGCTCCAACAAGGTGTACACTTCAGCACCTTTCTTACTGTCCTACAGAAGAGACTACATACAATTTCCCTTACTGTATACACGGGGAATGCTGCTGCACCCCTAGTGTAGAGAGGCCAAGCAGGCAGATGGGCAGCTCAGCCTCTGGCCCAGGTGGTCTACAGCCCACCCCATAAGAGTTGGGACTGTAGAGTGTGGTTAGGGGAAGTGGGGGCCTGGAACTCCAATGAGGGTGACATGAAGGACATATAGAGAGCCCTTGCCTAGGGTCCCCAATTGCCCAAGGCTACCTTTGCCTAAGCCAACTCAAGTTTAAACTCAAAAAATACTTCTGGTGCCAGTATTTCGTGTCCCACAATTCAATAAGACAACTAGATCAAGTTAAAAAAA